>CAJVGC010000060.1:48377970-48453094 GCA_910822075.1 Senecio squalidus
ACTGATTGGTTCAGGATCGAGATGTATGACTACTTAGGCATAGTACCTTTCACTAATGGATGAATACAAGATAGATGATTCTAAACTTACTGATTTACTGAAACTTGTCTATGGGTCACTTTTACTATTGCGAATAATTCACCAACATGTTGTTGATGTCGTTTTAACGCTTTGCAGGAAATTGAGGATTTCCGTTGATCATGCCATAGTTTGTTTTTGGATCGCTTGCTTTTGGGAAAGTTGAATTGAACTGTTATTTTAATTTCCATGACGATCCTTTTGTTGATTTCTTTTGGAATTGTATTCGTACTTGGCGTCTCATCGCCTTGACTTATCGATGTATTTTGTAACATTTGGCATGATCAATTTAATTTGATGTTTTGTTTATCGGTTATATTGTTGTAATCTTGACTTTGATATTATAACTGGAACATCCCGTGTTTCCGCTTCCTAGCGGGGTGTGACATCTTAGTTGGCTTAATATGGATGCTACATACGTTTCAAAGAGAATAATATATT
This sequence comes from Senecio squalidus, assembly GCA_910822075.1. Classification (NCBI taxonomy): domain Eukaryota; kingdom Viridiplantae; phylum Streptophyta; class Magnoliopsida; order Asterales; family Asteraceae; genus Senecio; species Senecio squalidus. Next base: position 48,378,490 of record CAJVGC010000060.1, read on the forward strand.
TTAAAGATGGGTTAATGCACTCGAGGGTCAATGTACTCTTTCAAAAAATCCGATTAAATCACTCAACTAAAAATATATACGTAATTTTCAATGTACTTTATAAAACCGTTTGTTTGGGTCATTGAGACCCACCACAACTTATAATATCAGATAATGAATTTTCATTGAATTTATATTTATATAATAATAACATCATTTAAAATTCAAAAATCGTATTTATCAGGTAAGGTTTCACGTAATGGTTTCATTGTTTGATATCGCATATTTATATAGTTATTTATATGCGATATTTTGTCATTTTCGTATTTAATCATGATGGATAGGATAGGATTTTTACATTTAATTGTGTGAAAGTGTTTTATTCAAGTGATAGGTTGAATGTGACGGTAAAGTGGACTTTTAGACGAAGAAATGATGAATAATACGTTAAAAAATGGTTCGAGGCATGTAATGTACGGATTAAACAAGCAAAACGGAATAAACGTTATAAGAAAGAAAAGAAAACAAGATGAATTAATATTGTGGGAGCATGCATGGACATAAGAAAATAAAAACACCAATTTTCACGTGACAAGGAAAAGTCCACCACCATCAAAGTATTGGACTAGATTATAAGTTGGGCTTGCTGGGCTTCAACCGATTCAAGTGGGCTAGAGGGCAGCAAACAATTAATTAAAAAAAGGGGGGCAGTTGTTTTGGTTCACGGAGGAATAAAAGAAACATGCAAAGTCATCCTAAGCAATTTTCAGCAATATTGGTGTTGGACCCGAATACGTTTTCCTTTTGATTTTTGCCAATAAATACAACCCCAAAACATCCAGAAAAATCATCAATTATTATTTTCAAGCATTGGAGGCTGGAGTAATCGTTTGGAGGCAAGGATTGAAGCTATGAATTCCGTTTTCGTTCAACGTCGGTCACGACAAGTTTGCAAGTTCTTAGTTTGTTTTTCTTTCTCTTTTTCAGACTTATTTCCAGTATGTTTTCTATTATTATTTTGTTTGCTGTTTTGAACTCAATCATGCGTAACTAAACACTTTTTACGCTTGTTTGATTTATAGATCTTATTTGAAGTTTATGTTTTCGTTATTGATTGTTTAGGTATTTGTGTTTAATCGTAAATCCTTATTTGTCTAAGTTTTAATATATTATCATAAAGTTGTTTATATATAAATTAATTAATCAACATTCTAGGTATTCGAGAGGAACGTAGATAGGTTAAATAATTTATATGAAATAATCAATCGGTCTTTAATTGGTTTAAAATTGTTAGGATTTGAGAGGACCTAGTAATAACAACTTAGGTAATTAAACTTAAATGAGTAAGTCTATTTGTTAAGATTCGAGAGGACTTAATATTTAGAGGAGTTATTCGAGAGGAAACTCTATAAGGTTAAATCACTAAATACCGGCTTGTTACTTAATGCTTAATTGTTAATAATTATAACTGTATTCGAGAGGAACATTATAATTAGAGATAGATAAAGTTAGTAAAATATTCGAGAGGAGTTTTGCTATATATTAGAAGTTTAATATACAATCAATTTCGTAAATTTAAATGGAAAATAAGTGAAGTGTCAAACAAGTGTGTTTTCTCCAATATTTGATAAATCTTAATTACTTTTTCTCACTCGATTTTTATAATCACTTTTTACAAATCACTTTGCAATATTAATCAAGTCTTTCGTTACGATAAAAACCCCCAAAAACAAACGGTATTATTAATTCGAAATTTTAAAACCAAATTAGTCCCTGAGTTCGAACCTTTACTTGTTTTAACTATATTATATACGAATAGGTCCACTGCCTATAAGTGTGTAATTACGTGAAATAGTAGGTTAAGTTTTAAGACTAGATTTTACACATCAAGTTTTTGGCGCCGCTGCCGGATACTGATTTTTCGTTTTTGTTTCGAATTAGTGATACGATCCTTTTGAGTATTTATTTACTTGAGAGTTACTTTTAATTGTCATTACACCGGTACATTTTACGTTTTTCTTGTTTCCATCTTTGTAGGTATTTAGGTAGTGGATGAACACAAGGGCTTCGGGATTACCACTCTTGAGTCCAAAATCCAATCCAGGAGTATCGAAGAAGCGAGGCAAGAAGAAAGGAAACATATTAATTCAGACACCACCAGGTTCATCATCTCAAGATGATCCAAGACAACACTTTCGATGGGCGATACAATTCAGATCCGCATAAACACGTAGCCAAATTCTACGAGCTATGTGAGATGTTCAAATACGGATAAGGAAAGAGCGATAGTGTCAAGCTGAGGTTGTTCCCTTCGTCTCTCACCGGAGATGCGAAGGTTTGGTTCGAAGAGCTAGATGAGAATTCAATAACAACATGGACACAAATGCGCGAAGCCTTCATCAAACGATTTTTCCCACCCGCCTTGGGTACGAAATTACTGAGAAACATTAGAGGATTTCGACAAGAAGATGGAGAAACATCTACTGAAGCATGGGCTAGATTGAAGGAGATGCTAAGAAGTTGTTATGGTCACGGTCTGGGCAAGGAAAATATCATAGAAATCTTCTTTTACGGATTAACCAAGGAATCACAAAACGAGTTGGATCTAGCCAGAGGAGGAGATTTTTTGTACAAGACCACTAATGAAGCATACAAATTAATGGAGGATAAGCTAGTCATAAACTTATCAAGCGAGTATTGAGACGATGGTCGAGGCCGAAAACAAAGAGGCCATGTTGCTCAAGCTGAAAGTAGCAACGAAATATCTTCTGTCGTTCAAGAAGTCAAGTCATTAGCGGACAGGATTGATAAACGCATGGGAAGTATATAGAAAGACATGCAATTGGTCAAGAATGGATGTGAAGGATGCGGAGGACCTCACTATTCTAGTGAGTGCGATCGACAAGTGGAGGATGCCAACTACGCACAGTATGGTTATCCTAATCGGGGAACGAATTGGCAAAACCGCGGAGGTAACTACAACCGGGGTGAAAATCGAGACAACAAATGGCAAAGGAACAATACGCGATCCCCACCACGACAAAGATACGATCCACCGAAGAACGGAGATGAAGATCAAAGCTTGAAGGATCTAATGAAATCGTTCATTCACACCCAAACCTCGAAGAATGACGCATTTAGTAATCAATTGAAAGTTTTAAATGATCACATCGAGCAAGGGCAGAGAAATCAGCAGGCAGCAATGCAAGACTTGGAGCGAAGGGTCAACAGGATGAACGATCGGAACTCAAACCGGCCACCGGGCTAATTACCGAGCAATACGCAACAGAATCCACGACCACAGAACCAGGGAAACACTTCCAACAATCAAGCACCGAAATATCAACCTCCTGGAAGAAACGAAGGAATACCACAATGTCCAAAACACAGAGACGAGCATGTAAACGCAATTACCACACGCTCGGGACATGCTTACGGAAAAGATCAAAACGAAATCGGAGAGAAACTATGACGTCCCGTCAATTTAAGGTACTTGAGTTACCGTTATCATTTATATTTTATTCGCAATTTGTTTCGACCCTTGTATTTCGCTTTGTTTTGCTCACGGTTTACTGTTATTGAGAATCGGGTTTTCTGTATTCGCTGATTCGTCCCCCGAGACGTAATAATTTTATTTATCTAAGTTCCAATTAGTTAGTATTCTCATAAATATAAGTTATAGTGTTTATGCCAAATTTGTCGGTTATCGTATCCTCTATCTTCGAGATACCGTGCTTTTGCTCTTGTTTATTCTTTACCGAAATCATGCGTATCTCGGAATCGAAAGTGAAAATATAACATTTAATGAACCTAATACAAAGAAAATCATAGTATGAACTTTCCTAAGTTCATCGCAAAAAGAATCGGGAACTTTCGGCGAACGAAACTGCTCAACGATCGCGCAAACAAAAAACTGGAAAAGCTGGATTTTTGGTCCAGGGCGCAACACATGGCATCCTGTGCGACGCACATGGCTGCTGATCAGATTTTTTGTTTTGTTGTGTGACTCATTTTTGCATGTCTTTTGGTTGGGCACTTCTCCCAAACGTGTAAGAGTCTGAAAATGGGCAGGGGAGTCTCATTTGGAGTCTCAATCCATCACACAAACCCATTTGAATCATCACATTTTCACCTACAACATCTCTCTCTCTCTCTCTCTCTCTCTCTCTCTCTCTCTCTCTCTCTCTCTCTCTCTCATTTTCACTCTTTCATCCATGCAATTTTCACCATTTCTCTCTCAAAATACTTCCCATTTCCAGAAACTTTGAAGCTTAAAACACCCATTTGAAGAAGGATTCAAGTCAAAGATCATCTAAGTAATAAGTTCCTTTTGATCTCCATCAACTTTTCGCATTCCGTTACCGCATGGAGAGCCGTTATTAGTTCAAGGGAATAAGGCGGGGAAGCGCCTTAAGATCGTCTCGTCAATGAAGGTCCGGGAGTACATCAAACGGGACTGTTCACTTTTTCTTGCACATCTTGTGAAGAAAGGCAACACGGAGAAGCTGGAAGAGAAGCCAGTAGTGTGTGATTTCCCCGACGTGTTCCCAGAGGACTTACCTGGTTTACCGCCTCGTCGAGAGGTAGATTTTAGGATCGACTTAATTCCCGGAGCAGCGCCGGTGGCGAAGGCTCCTTATCGGTAGCACCTTCGGAGATGTTAGAGCTATCGAAGCGGATCCAGGAGTTAGTGGACAAAGGCTTCGTTAGGCCAAGTTTCTGTCCGTGGGGCGCGCCGGTACTCTTTGTGAAGAAAAAGGATGGATCGACGAGGTTGTGTATAGATTACCGAGAGCTGAATAAGATGACAGTAAAGAACCGCTATCCTTTACCTCGTATAGATGATTTGTTTGACCAGCTGCAAGGCTCATGTTTCTTTTCTAAGATTGATTTACGATCCGGTTATCATCAGTTGAGAGTGCAGGAGGAGGACGTTCCGAAGACTTCTTTTCGAACGCGATACGGTCATTACGAGTTTCTAGTCATGCCATTCGGTCTCACGAATGCGCCTGCAGCGTTTATGGAAATGATGAACCGTATATGCCGTCAATACCTCGATAAGTTTGTGATCGTGTTCATCGAAGATATTCTTGTTTATTCTCGTAGCCGTGAGGAGCACGAGGAGCATTTGAGGATAGTGTTGGAGTTGCTCAGGAAGGAGCAGCTTTACGCTAAGTTCTCGAAATGCGAGTTTTGGTTAACTGACGTCCAATTTCTTGGCCATGTGGTTAGCAAGGAGGGAATCCACGTTGACCCTGCCAAGATAAAGGCCGTCAGAGATTGGGTTGCTCCTAAGACGCCCACCGATATCCGTTCATTTTTGGGTCTGGTAGGTTACTTCCGTCGCTTTATCGAGAATTTTTCGAAGATAGCCTCGGCTATGACGAAGTTGACCTAGAAGAACGAGGAGTTTATTTGGGGTGCCGAGCAAGAGGAAGCCTTTCAGTTATTGAAGAAGCGGTTGTGTGATGTTCCTATCTTGAGTCTTCCCGAGGGTACCGAAAATTTTGTTGTATATTGCGATGCTTCGCATAAGGGACTCGGGTGTGTGCTGATGCAGAACGGAAAGGTGATTGCCTACGCTTCTCGTCAGTTAAAGACTCATGAGAAGAACTACACAACCCACGATTTAGAGTTAGGCGCGATGGTTTTTGCTTTAAAGATTTGGCGCCATTATCTGTACGATACTAAGTGTACTGTGTTCACTGATCATAAGTCGTTACAGCACATCTTTGACCAAAAGATGTTGAATATGAGACAACGCCGATGGGTGGAATTGCTTAACGATTATGACTGTGAAATTCGCTACCATCCGGGTAAGGCGAATGTAGTAGCCGATGCGTTAAGTCGCAAGGAATCGGTTAAACCGGTGAGAGTTCGCGCTATGATGGTTTCTATTCAGTCGAGTTTGAAGCCTCGTATTATTAAGGCTCAGCAGGAGGCTCTCACCGAGGATTGTCTGAAGGATGAAGGATTATTTAGTCTGGCACGTCAGTTGGAGCCGAAAGACGACGGGGTATTGTATTTCTTGGACCGTATTTTGGTTCCCGTCGGTCTTAGACAGTTGATTTTGGATGAAGGTCACAAGTCTAATTACTCCGTTCATCCCGGAGCCGATAAGATGTACCACGACTTGAAAGATTTTTACTGGTGGCCTGGAATGAAGAGGGCGATTGCCGAATATGTAGGCAAATGTTTGACCTGTTCTAAGGTTAAGGCTCAGAATCAGAAGCCTTCTGGCCTTCTTCAGCAGCCGGAAATCCCGCAGTGGAAGTGGGAAAATATTACGATGGATTTTGTTACAAAGCTTCCTATGTCTTCAGGAGGTTATGATACCATTTGGGTCATCGTTGATCGGCACACCAAGTCAGCGCATTTTCTGCCTATTCGAGAAGATTACCGAATAGAGAAGTTGTCTAGATTATATATTGATGAGATCGTGGCCAGGCATGGAATTCCTGTATCGGTTATTTCTGATCGCGACGCGCGTTTTACCTTGAGGTTCTGGCAGACGCTACAGCGAGCTTTGGGCACACGATTGGATATGAGTACAGCTTATCACCCTCAGACCGATGGACAGAGCGAGCGCACGATTCAGACGTTGGAAGATATGCTACGCGCGTGTGTTTTAGATTTTGGCCGGAGTTGGGATAGACATTTACCGTTGGTCGAGTTTTCGTACAACAATAGTTACCACTCCAGTATTAATTGCACGCCTTTTCAAGCTCTTTACGGTCGGAAGTGTAGGCCTCCACTCTGTTGGGCTGAGATTGGTGATAGCCAGATTACGGGTCCCGAGCTGATCCAAGAGACGACTGATAAGATCTTTAGGATCAAAGATCGTCTGTTAGCTGCGAGAGATCGCCAGAAGAAGTACGCGGATTTGCGTCGTAAACCTTTGGAATTCAAGGTCGGCGATTTGGTGTTATTGAAAGTTTCTCCTTGGAAGGGTGTGTTTCGTTTTGAAAAGCGCAACAAGTTAAGTCCACGTTTTACGGGTCCGTTTAGAATTTTGTCTCGTGTTGGACTAGTGGCTTATCGTCTTGAGTTGCCACCTGAGTTGAGCGGTGTTCACAACGTATTTCATGTATCGCATCTCAAGAAGTGTTATGCTGACGAGTCTTTGATTGTCCCCTTGGAGAAGCTACGCTTGGATGATTCGCTTCACGTTATAGAGGAGCCGATAGAAATCGTTGACCGAGAGGTCAAGCGCCTACGGCGGAGCCGGATTCCTATAGTAAAGGTCCGATGGAACTCCAAGTTTGGAGCAGAAATTACGTGGGAACGGGAGGATGAAATGCAGCGGAAATATCCCCATCTCTTTTCTAGTAGCGATGCTCAATAGAAATTTCGAGGACGAAATTCTTTTTACTGGGGGAGGCTGTGACGTCCCGTCAATTTAAGGTACTTGAGTTACCGTTATCATTTATATTTTATTCGCAATTTATTTCGACCCTTGTATTTCGCTTTGTTTTGCTCACGGTTTACTGTTATTGAGAATCGGGTTTCTGTATTCGCTGATTCGTCCCCCGAGACGTAATAATTTTATTTATCTAAGTGCCAATTAGTTAGTATTCTCATAAATATAAGTTAGAGTGTTTATGCCAAATTTGTCGGTTATCGTATCCTCTATCTTCGAGATATCGTGCTTTTGCTCTTGTTTATTCTTTACCGAAATTGTGCGTATCTCGGAATCGAAAGTGAGAATATAACATTTAATGAAACTAATACAAAGAAAATCATAGTATGAACTTTCCTAAGTTCATCGCAAAAAGAATCGGGAACTTTCGGCGAACGAAACTGCTTAACGATCGCGCAAACGAAAAACTGGAAAAGCTGGATTTTTGGTCCAGGGCGCAGCACATGGCACCCTGTGCGACGCACATGGCTGCTGATCAGATTTTTTGTTTTGTTGTGTGACTCATTTTTGCATGTCTTTTGGTTGGGCACTTCTCCCAAACGTGTAAGAGTCTGAAAATGGGCAGGGGAGTCTCATTTGGAGTCTCAATCCATCACACAAACCCATTTGAATCATCACATTTTCACCTACAACATCACTCTCTCTCTCATTTTCACTCTTTCATCCCTGCAATTTTCACCATTTCTCTCTCAAAATACTTCCCATTTCCAGAAATTTTGAAGCTTAAAACACCCATATGAAGAAGGATTCAAGTCCAAGATCATCTAAGTAATAAGTTCCTTTTGATCTCCATCAACTTTTGGTAAGGTTTTCTTTAAGTTTTCTTCATTTTTCTTCCATTTTTCTCCATCTTTCTCTTCATTTGTTTGAGAATCTAACACCAATTTTTATTCTTTTGCATTCCAAGCTATTGTCTTCCACTATACATATCATTTGAAGAAGATTCTTTTGGCTTTTCTTGGAGGAAATTTCTTTGATCTTGGTAAGTAAACTTTTACCGAAATATCTCTCCGAAAACGTTATTTATCATCTTGCATGTAAAGATCTAAACTAATGGTGGATATATTTGTGTTTTGGAGCTGATTATTTCTCATCAACACACCACCAAAATTTGCTTTCGGGTTTATTCATTCTCAAGCTTGTAGATCTTTGCGGTTGTTATCGGTAAAATCGATATTTTTCTCTAATTCATCTTTTCATATATTTCCTTATTATTTTCCATATATGTTTCGGTTTTAGCCTTGAAAATGGTTAGGATTAATGTATTAGACCAACACATTTGAATATTTTTGGATTTGGACAAAGTATGGACAAAAATACGTAAGGATGTGATTATTACCGAAATTAACATATTGTATGTGTTAGTATGTAAAATGATATATTTACATATATGTAACACTTGGTAAAGGTATTTGGAACAGAATATAAGATATTAACAGTTTGCGTTTTTACCAAAAAGTCTCTAAACGAACGGATTTCGGCAAAACAACAAAACGGTGTTTGCTGGAAAATGGACCTGTGCGCCGTCCTGGATTGCCCAGGACGACGCAGCGGGGCCAAATCCAGCAAAATCTTCGTTTTGCTTGTTTAGCCGTCTTGTCGTTTTGGTTCCGTAAATTGTCGTTTCAAAGCCTCTGATTTCATGTTATGTTTCTAACAACTCTAAACACTTGTATAAACATACTAAAATACATAAAAGTAACATATTATGATAAAACATCGTCTTTGGACTCAAAGACGCCAACGCAATCAAAAATGTCTTTACATTTAGTAAAGCGGACATATTACCTACATTTCGATAAATAAACATTTGTTACGAAATGCGATCGTAATCTAAAGCCGCCAACTTATATCTTTGTGATTAACTTTGTTAAAAACATTATATAAAGTCATTTTACACTATATTTTTGAAAAGTAAAGACTTATAAACTTTCAAAACGTCAAAGTGAGATTTTTACGTCAACTTCGATTATCTTTCAAATTAACTATGATTCGACCTCAAATTATCGATTTTGACTTTTACAAAATCGACATCTTTGACCTTTGACTTTTGCAAAGTCAACATCCTTGACTTTGACTTTCATAAAGTCAACATCTTTTACTTTGACCAAGTCAACATCGTTGCCGTTGATCTTGGTCGATCTCGATAAAACTTATAAACAATATTCCTTTCAACCAATATTCCTTGTAGTCGTTTCGACTCGGAATATTTTTCTTTTCGGATCGTCGTTATGACGTGAAATGTCGATATCTTTCCGGTCGGCCCTTTTTGGCACGGAACATCGTCATCTTAATACGTCATCTTGATTAAACTGATTTATCATTGGAAAACTTTAATTAAACTTAATCTTAACCGACAAGGCTAAACCGGACTAGACTTATAGAGATACTGAGACTACGTTATTTCCTGTTTTTAGGGCACTTAGACGGTGGAGTTGTAACTCCGTGATTAATTACCCGAGATTTGCTGAAATTGTACTGCAAGTTATTCGTAGCCCTTGTCTTAAATATTTTTAGGGCTGGAAAGCGTGTTTTTAAACTGTGTTGATTATCTTGTTCACCCACTGAATTTGGTCTGCCTTAGATTATGTGTCATTAAGCCATGGTGGCTCCCCTCTAATACACTCGTTAAGATTTTGCCCGTGGTTCATATGTATAGATCTATATTGGGTTATGTACCTAACCCTCATTCCTCTGTAGGCTGTTACTTCGAGCGGATGTTATGACCTTAATATTAAACTGTTATGATTAAACTGATTGCCTTTGGTTGACACACCTTAGGATAGGGGATTAAACTAATTGGTTCAGGAGCGAGTTGTATGACTGATTTAGGCATAGTACCTTTCACTATTGGATGAATACAAGATATATGATTTTAAATTTATTATGTTCATTGAAACTTGCCGATGGGTCACTTTTTACTTAAAATTGCGAATAATTCACCAACATGTTGTTGATGTTGTTTTAACGCTTTTCAGGAATTTGAGGATTTCCGTTGATCATGCCATGTTGTTTTCGGATCGCTTGTTTTGGGAAATTTGATTTGTAAAGTTTGATGTAATCTTCATGTTGATCCGCTTATTGACTTTTTTGTTGTATTGTACTTGGCGTTGTAACGCTTTTGGATTTGTAATGTATTTTGGTAACATTTGGCATGATTAATATATTTGATGTTTTGTTTATTGGTTATATTGTTGTAACATTTGACTCATAATATTATAATTGGAACACCTCGTGTTTCCGCTATTAGTGGGGTGTGACAGAAACTGTCAGACAGGACGCCACCCTCCACTACAGAACTTGTTGTGAATGATTTCGAGATCGAGGACGATGAGGACGAGGCACCACCAGTTCAATCCAAGGCTAAAACACCTGAACCAGTGGAGGAAGTTCCAATCAAAGCTTATAAGCCACGTATCCCATATCCTCAACGATTAAGAAAGGCGAAAATGAAGGAGCAGTACGGTAAATTTTGTGACATGATTAAATCCGTTAATATTAATGTTCCTCTTGTTGATTTAATTGCAGGGATGCCAAACTACGCTAAATTCATCAAGGAGTTGGTCACGGATAAGGGAAAGTCATCGGAGGAGCAAACCGCTTTCTTAAACGCAGAATGTTCAGCTTTGGTAAAGAACACGATACCACCCAAGTTGGATGATCCAGGGAGTTTTCTGATCCAGTGTAACTTCAGTAATACTTACAGTTGCAGTGCATTGGCTGACTTAGGAGCTAGCATAAATTTGATGTCGTACTCATTATATGCTAAACTTGCCCAAGAAGTGTTAAAACCCACTAGGATGAGTATCCGACTAGCCGACCGATCATTTCAATATCCGTTAGGAGTTGCTGAAAACATGCTAGTAAACGTAGGAAAATTCACCTTCCCTGTTGACTTTATGATTCTAGAAATGGATGAAGATGTTACTGTTCCACTAATCCTTGGACGACCATTCTTAAACACAGCCGACACATTTATTCGTGTGAAAAATGGGCAAATTTCATTAGGGGTTGAGAAAGAAAGAATTGTTTTTACACTAGATAGAGCCATGACCCATTCTTATTCTACTGATGAAACTTGTTTTCGGATTGATGTGTTTGATTGTAACGCCCCAATCTTACAAAGCATACAAAATGATATCGAAAGGAACTTAAAAGGCAAAAGGGCGTTAAACTTATGCAAAAGCAAACCGAATATTCAAAAGACAAATTTCCAAAATGAGGTACTAAAAGATAATAAATATTCTAAGGGAATCGTTCTAAATCCTTAAGCTATCTACGCTCGACCCAATTCCCCAAAGCCACTGAGTACCTGCCGTTTAAGAAAGAAAAATGGAAAACGGCTGAGCGAATGCTCAGTGAACAGATATATACCAATGACACGGAATAGGTATGACATGCATAATAAGCAAATACCAAACTTATTTTAAAATACAAAGTTGCAAGACAAAACTTATTTTAAACAAACTTATTTTCCAAAAAAAATACAAATATGTAATATATCCACAACACCGAACGTCAAATATATCAAAGTAATACAAACATATATTCACATTTTAGAAAGCCAAATTTCGTAAAATAATGCACCAAGAGTCAAACAAATAGGTAACAAATATCAAATGAAATCTTAGGGTAACACATACCACTAGTCTTTCCAAAAGGTGCAAACGTTTCGTATGACACTACGATAAACGTCCACCATCAAACACACAAATTTCCTAGGATCGATCCATACGCCTCTTATAACAAATAATAATCAGTGCACCTTACCACAATCCGGGTAAACAAAAAGAGACGCCGTAGATATAGCAAAATACACCGCTACGGTCGATGCCACATTATTGGTGTCACAATAACGCGTCCATGGGACCTCCATAGATAGGTTACTCTTAGGCACATCTTACGAAACCGTTTTAACCGACTTATATATAACAAATTTAAAAATACTTTTACAAATTATTAAAGTGATTATAGGACTTCAAAATATGTTTACAAATTTATAAAATAATGTACATAAATATTATAGTTTAACCACAAACTAAAAATGTTAAAAATATGTCATTCCATTTCTTTTGAAAATCACGTGTCTACCCAACCATTCGTTTTAGTTCTTGTCACGAGTCACCATAACAAGACTATCAAACAATTTACGAAATAACAACTTAACGGTTCCTTATCGGGACATGCAAAGCCACACGAAATGAGGGCACTTGATACGAATCACCGTACCAATTACCACAATCACACATGTTCTTTACCGGGTTGTTTCGAGACCTTTAGGGGCTGGTTCTGGACAATTTTCGGGACTGAATTGGGATTGTTTCGGGGCTGAATTGGGGCTGTTCGGGGGCTGTTTCGGGACTGATTCGGACCTATCTCGAGACTGTTTAGGGGCTGTCTCGGGGGCTGTTTTGGTGGGTTTTCGAGACACGGTTTTTGACACATTAAATACTTTTTGTTTAGTCATTTTCAAATCTACACATGATCACAAATTCTCGTTAGTACACCAAATGATCATAATAAAGTAATATGATTTCAAAACAAAACTTAAACAAACTTTTATACAAACATACATGTCATACCAATAAAATATCAAAACAATTAACGAGATTTTCAAAGAGACTTATAGGAAATTTTTACAAACGGTCAAAAGATACACATATGATAAGAAGAAGGAATTCGTACCAATAACCAAAGGAAACATGTATTTAAAGAAATAGAAAATCAATAAGGATACGTACGAATCGAAAGAAAGATTAAGATACACATTTAAAGATCATTTTACAAAAAATTGATGTTTATTAAGAGATAAAATATTCGTACAAATGATTAAAAGAAACACATATAAGAAGAAGTAAGAATCCTTATATATCAAAACAAAGACGTATCGAATGAAGTATGAATCAATGTAATAACTTATGAATCAAACTGAGGCAAATAAGATATCGAATGAGCACGAACGAAATGAATACTAAAAAGAAACTTAAGAATATTCATAGAATCAAAATAATCAATATCACAAATAATGAATCGAACGAAGACAACAAATATACATATAAATGTATCGAAAATTCGTAACAATAATCACAATAATAATCAATCGAAAGACGACACCAAATATACATATAATGTATAGAATATCCGTACCTCAAATTCCAAAGAAAAGCAACACGATTCGAATAGATTAACCAAATGAACAATCACCAAAAGATATCTTAAAACTTGTGTGGTGATTTCTCATTCCCTTTACTTCAAAATGTTTCAATTACACTTGTTTATGGGATAATTTGGATGGAAAAACATGGCTGAATTTTGGGGCTAGAATTTGATGGAAAAGAAAGAGAAAAATCAATAGTTTCTTATGAAATTGTAACTTAAAATGTTAAAATGTAGTGGAAGGTCACATAATAAAAGTATCATTAGTTTAGTGATAAATGGTGATTAAAAGTAAATTATGATGAAGTTATTATGTATGGTATCAAAAGGTCTTTTTATGAATCTAGACATGTTTATAATGAAAGATTAAATCATACATTTATTTAGTTGTTTAAACTTTTAGGCTTATGATAAAATAAGAATCTAAGGTTGAAAGTTGATAAAATACATGGTTTAACAATTTATTAAACATGTAATAAGTTAATTAAGTATTTAACTTAAGTAAACTTTATTATTTAACAACTTAGGATAAAATAAATTATATTAAACTTAGAAAAATATAACTATAATGATATAATCATCATTAAAATACTTAGCTTATAACTTAAATATATTTAGACTCAAACTTATCTTATTGCTTATTTCTCAAAATATGTATTTAAAATTTTGGGATATTACATTGATGATTTAGATTGGCAGGAAATTCTCGAGATAGAAACCAGTTTGGAGGAGGAACTGAAGGACGAGAAGATCGAAGAAGTGGAGATTGAATTTAAAGAGGAATTGAAGTTGGACCAGAGCATGAGGATAAAGTCTTCAATTGAAGAACCACCTACCGACTTGGAGCTTAAGCAACTACCGGTACATTTAGAGTATGCTTTTCTTGAAGGTACCAATTTATTACCAGTTGTATTTCGTCATCACTTTCGGGTGACGAAAAAGCTCGATATTTGATAGTCCTTAAAGGTCATAAAAAGGCCTTTGCTTGGCGTATATCTGACATACCCGGAATTAGCCCCGAATTTTTCAAACATAAAATTGTTGGGAAAATCAATGATTTAACCCAAATTAATAAATCTGTTTATTAAAGTCTTAGTTTTTGAGTCTGAGTGACTTTGAGTCTGAGTGACGAAAAGAAACTAAGGCATTGTGGAGCTGACTACTCAACTCCATAATGAAACGTAATGCCTTATTTTAGGTATGTTTGTTAGACTAAATCTTCTATCTTTTTAGAAGATTTACTAGGATTCGTACTTATCAAGCTCACTATTATTGTGTATAAATAGTGAGCTTGAGCATTGTAATCAGTTGAACTTTTCTGATCAATATAACTGTGTGTTATTCTCGTTACTTTGTTATTATAATTCCGCTATAATAAACTAAGAAACTGAGTGTTAATCGATTTGTAACAATTAACGTCTAAATACTTATTTGTAATTGATTAGCTAGTGTTTGAGATCTTATTGAGACCTAACAACTGGTATCAGAGCAAATAAGATTTAAATTTTAATAAATTTACCAATCTTAAACGATCAATACATAAAATCTCAAATACAATGTCAGCATCCTCATCTAATACACCTGCTATGGCTGGAAAAGGTATTCCCATTTTCAATGGACATAACTTTGCCCATTGGAAACTTAAGGCTGAGTGGCATTTGTCCGGAATTCATGAGGAAATGATGAGAACTGTAACTGAAGGACCTATCATTCCAGGAAAACATATTGATGAAGTCAAGGATGGAGACAAAGTTGTTCAACGTGCAAGGTGGGTTCAAACTCCTAAATCACAATGGACCGATCTTGACAAACTGCTATTCAATCTAGATCCAAGAGCTAGAAGTATTCTAGGAAACGCTGTGTCTGAGCAGATATTCTCAAAGATTGCTGGATGCAGATCTGCTAAAGAAATATGGGACACCTTAATTGTGTCTTATGAAGGCGTACCAATTGTGAGAGAGCAAAGATTGAATAGTCTGATTAGGAATTATGAAAATTTCTATGTGAAAGAAAAGGAAACCTTGGCTGACGTGCATACAAGGTTTCAAATCTTGTTGAATGATCTATCAGCTCTTGGAATGATGAAGGAAGATGATGAAATATGAAAGAATTTTGTTGATATCTTGCCAAATAAATTTGAATCTGTTATCACATCTCTTGTAGTTAGTGAGAAATTGTCCACTTACAAGCTGCCTAGCCTCTTTGGATTGTTGCTGAACTTTGAAGAATCTCAAGAGAGGAAAAAGATGAACAATAGAAGAACTGCAAGGGATCCTGAAGCTGCATTGGTTGCAACCAGCAAAAGAAATAAAGAAATCTATTCCAAAGCTGACTCATCTGAGTCTGAGTCAAACTCAGACTCAGAATCAGATGATGAAACTGAAGTCAAAAAGTTGAAGAATCAGTTGGCATTATTGACTATGAAGCTGGAACAGAAGACTGGTTATAAAGTAAAGAAACCTTTTGACTTAAAGAAGGTTAAATGCTTCAAATGCAATGAGTATGGTCACATGGCTGCTGATTGTAAAGTAAAAAATGCTCAGACTGAGCACATGGATGAGGTTGCTGAGAGGGCTCAAAGATACAGAAAGAAGTATCTTAAATACAAGAAAGGCAATAGTTCAAATAATCAAAAGCCTCAAACTGAACAGAAACCATTCTTTGCTGAAGAATGGTTGGATGAGGAACTATCATCTGATGAGGATGAGGAAGTGGTGGATAAGTGCTTAATGGCATTCACAGAGGAAGTGACTGAGGCTGAGAAGTCTGCATCTCAGTTTGAGAAGGATCTGAAGGAAGCTGAAAGACTGAGCTGCAACTCAGACTGGAACAAATCAAAGCTTTATAAGGTACATAACTTTAATACTTATACAAATGAACAAAAAATTCAAATGTTTGAGTATATCTTTATTGATTTGACCACCACTTTGGAAGAACAATCTGAATTTAAACAAAAGATTAAAGATCTTGAAAATGTTTTGAAAATTAAAAATGATAAAATAACTGAACTAGAAAGTTATAAAGTTCTTTTAAATGCTCAGATTGAAGCTTATAGTGATCTTGCAAAAGAAAATTATAAATTTAGAGAAGAAACTGAGCATTATAAAAGAATTTGTAAATCATGGTGCATATCATCCTTAAAAACTGAAGATTGTTTGAGCAGACAGGTACCCAAACAAATTCAAACTGTGTTGGGTGAGGACTTCAGTCTGAAGAAGCATATGACTGAAGAAGAAGAAGAAGCTGAAAAAGCTGAAAGAGAAAAAAAAAAATTTAAACCAGAAATTCTTCCAAACACTTTCACTTACATGAAAGGAGAAAAAACTATGATGTCAAATGCTTTTGTGAAACCTGTAATTTCTCAAGTTTTCAATAAAAGTGATTCTTCAACTTCTTCTCAGTCTGATTGTGCTAATTTATCCGAAACTGATAGAAATGTGCATGTTGTGAACAATTCTTTGCATACAAATAATGTCTCATTCAAAGTTGTGAGTAAACCTAAGGTTCCGAGTCAAGTCAGTTCCAAAATCACTAACAAAAGTCATGAAAACAAAACTATTGATAAATTGGGAAATCAATTGTTGGAACTGACGAACATCGTAAAAACTTTAGTCAGAAATAAATCACCTCATCATATCAGATCAAAGACTCCTCCTAAGAGGGCATGCTACAATTGTGGTGAAAAAGGACATGAAGCTGTGTTCTGTAAGCAACTGAATCAGTCTCGACCAAAGAAAATTATTATTCAGAAGTCAGTCTCACCAAAACCTCTTTCAGCTCCATCCAACAGAAGTCAGTTTCACAAAATTTAAGTCAGTATCATCAAAATCAAAGTCAGTCTCACCTCAAAAGCAAAAACAAATCTTTCAAACTAAGCCAAAGTTAGTCAAAAATCTTTTACCTCAAGTCAGTCTCAAAGATACTCCATGTAAATACTGTGGAGTCATAGGGCAGTATTCTGTTAAATGCATGAAAGAACTCAATAAATGGAATTACACCAGCTCCAAAATTGAATGCAAGATTGAACCTAAACTTAAATCAGTTTCAGTTCATGGATCCACTCTAAAGTGGGTACCCAAAAGGAACTAATTTTTCTCTGTTTCATGTGCAGGACTCTACAAAATGGTATCTAGACAGTGGAGCATCAAGGCACATGACAGGAATGAAGTCTTTCCTGCAAGACTATAAAGAAGAAGCTGGGCCTCAAGTGAGATATGGTGATAATGGGGTGTCAATGACACGAGGATATGGAAAGATACATGCTGGAGCTGTCACATTCAAAAGAGTTGCTTATGTAGAAGGTTTGCAACATAACTTACTAAGTGTAAGTCAAATCACTGATGAAGATCATGAGGTCAGATTCAGAAAGCAAGCAGGAATAATCTACAATGCCAAGGGGAAACCATTGCTACTTGCCAAAAGAGAAAGAGATGTATTCTGCCTGGATCTGAGTACCGCGAATGATGAGGCTGAGACGTGTTTGTTCACAGAAACTAAAGAAGAACTTAATTGGCTATGGCATAGAAGATTATCACATTTAAACTTCAAAAACATAAATGCCTTGTCAAAAAGTAAATTGGTTAGAGGTCTTCCTGAGCTGACCTATTCCAAAGACAAAGTCTGCTCAGCTTGTGTTCTTGGAAAGCAAACCAAGACTCAATTCCCTTCCAAGATGTTGCACTCAATTGATGAACCTCTATTCATGTTACACATGGATCTGTTTGGACCAATTGGAATTGAGAGCCAAGGAGGAAAGAAATACACCCTTGTGATTGTGGATGAATTTACTAGAGTTACTTGGGTTATATTCTTAAGGGCTAAACGTGATGCAGCTGAGGAAATCATCAATCTGATCAAAAGAGAACAGCGACAGAAGAATACTCTTGTTCGACAGATGAGGAGTGATCATGGAACTGAGTTCAAAAACTCAGTCTTGATAAATTTCTGTGATCAATTGGGAATGGTACAAAACTTTTCCTCAATTCGAACATCTCAACAAAACGGAGTTGCAGAGAGAAGAAATAGAACATTAATTGAAGCTGCAAGGACTATGTTATGTTATGGAAACATGAAGATAAAATTCTGGGCTGAAGCAGTGAACACTGCCTGTTTTACACAGAATAGATCCATCATTGTGAAGAGACACGGAAAAACTGCATATGAATTGTACCATAACAAAGTCCCTTCAATCCATTATTTTCATATCTTTGGAAGTCGCTGTTACATTCTTAATCAACGGGATTTGTTGTGTAAGATGTCTCCTAAAGCTGATGAAGGATTGTTTGTTGGATACTCAAGCATTGCTAAAGCATTCAGAGTATATAATGAAAGAAGGAAAGTTGTGGAAGAAAGTATCAATGTCACCTTTGATGATACCACTCAGTCTGACAAAGATGAACTGACACCACAGACTGACATAGCCACCATCAATCAGTTGTGTGATGAACTTCTAGTAACAACGTTTGAAGCTGACTCCCATGCTGCAGATCAGAATGAAGAAGTAGCACATCACGATCAGGAGTCTGAGAGTGAACCTGATGAATCCTGTTCAAAGAGTGTTCCTGAAGTTGAAACAAATGTGTCTAAACTGATGAAACTCAGACTGACACTCCTCAGTCTGACCAAAACACTCAGACTGATGAAATTCAAACTGATGATACTCAGTCTCAAGCAGATACAGCTCCACAAAGTGACTCAGGAAACATCAAGACTCTCAAGGGACATCCCCTATCATCTGTAATTGGTTCATTAAATGAAGGACTCAAAACCAGACACAAAAATGCCACAGCTAACTTTTGTTTCTACACAAACTTCTTGAGTCTGATGGAACCAAAGAAGGTTGAAGAAGCTCTATTAGATGAAGACTGGGTTGATGGCATGCAAGAGGAATTAGGAGAATTCATAAGAAACAATGTATGGCCTAAGGTCCCACGTCGCCTGTTCAAAACAATCATTGGACTAAAATGGATATTTAGAAATAAATATGACAAAGATGGAGTGGTGATCAGGAACAAAGCACGATTGGTGGCTCAAGGATACAAGCAAGAAGAAGGCATTGATTATGATGAAACTTTTGCTCCAGTGTCCAGAATTGAAGCAATTCGTTTATTCTTAGCTTATGCAGCCTTTAAAGACTTTTTGGTATATCAAATGGATGTGAAGAGTGCATTTTTGAATGGTGATCTACAGGAGGAGGTATATGTCAAGAAGCCTCCAGGTTTTGTTGATCCTAACTTTCCTGATCATGTTTTTAAATTAAACAAAGCATTGTATGGTCTCAAACAAGCTCCTAGAGCTTGGTATGATATCTTATCTGACTTTCTTCTTAAAAATCAATTTAAATGAGGATCAATTGATAGGACACTTTTTATCAAAAAGGAAAAAGGGCATGTGATTTTGGTACAAATATAAGTTGATGACATTATATTTGGATCCACGAATGAAAAGTTGTGTACTTGGTTTTCAAATCTCATGTGTAGTGAATATAGGATGGGTATGATGGGGGAACTCACATTTTTCCTTGGTCTACAAGTAGAACAAAAGAAAGATGGGATTTTTATAAATCAAAGCAAATATGTCCATGATTTAATAAAGAAATTTGGTTTTGAATCTTGTTCTGAAATGAAAACACCCATGAGTACATCTGATAAGTTACATAAGGACAAAACTGGCAAGTCAGTTTGTCAAGCTACTTACAGAGGTATGATTGGTTCTTTACTTTACTTAACTGCTAGTAGACCTGATATCATGTTCTCTACCTTTCTATGTGCACGCTATCAAGCTGACCCAAAGGAATCTCATCTTAAAGCTGTCAAACGAATTTTCAGATATCTTAAGGGTACTCCAAATCTTGGCCTATGGTAACCTAAAGATTCTGGCTTTGAATTAATTGGATACACATATGCAGATTATGCAGGGTGTAGATTGGATAGAAAGAGCACTTCCGGAGGATGTCAGCTTCTGGGAGGGAAGTTAGTTAGTTGGTCAAGCAAAAAGCAAAACTCAGTTGCAACCTCCACAGCTGAAGCTGAGTATGTGGCTGCAGGGAGCTGTTGTGCACAGCTACTATGGATGCAACATCAATTGGCTGATCTTGACATCAAGATTCAAAACACTCCTATCATGTGTGACAACAAAAGTGCTATTCAAATAACTGAGAATCCAGTGTTTCACTCCAGGACAAAACACATTGAAATACGACACCATTTCATTCGAGACTGTGTTGAGAAAGGCAAAGTCAGACTGGAGTTTGTAGCCACACATGATCAATTGGCAGACATCTTCACGAAACCTCTGAGTGAGGACAGGTTCTTCTATTTGTTAGGAGAACTAGGCATGTGAAATCCTTGAAATTTAACAAAGAATCAAAATTTCAGTCTGACCTTTTTGTCAGATCGAGACTTTTCAGTCTGACCATGAGCTCAGACTGAATGTGCTTTTCGTAAATATTAGTTTTATTTTATATTTTCTCTTTTAATTTTTTTTTGTGTTCAGTTTTTTTTAAATCATTAATTATTTTAAAACTGATAATTTTTTTTTTCTTTTAGGGGTCAGTTGTACATAGTTTTCAAACTCAGGAGTCATAAATGTTAATATTGTCAAACTGCATAGTCCATATGGAAAGTTTCCTGACTAAGTTCCTACAATTTCGCTCCTTTAGTTTAAATTCAACTTAATTTCAAATTTTAACCTAATTTTTCTTTTCTCTAATCTTTTCTTGTGCTTTCTTCAATGGCTGACATGAATATGATCCTTCACATTACCCCTCGCATGGTTGCTGGCGCTGATTTTCACAGTCGAGTTCAAATTAAGGATAACAATAGGGTGGCTACTACAGATATTCCCGCCAATCGACAGAACCGGGGTTTTGAACAATTGTGTCAATTCATGCGATCACATCCTCTCTATGGCGCTTATTTTCGTGAAACGGTGATGTATCCACCGGTTTTATGTGAGTGGTGGTATACCTGCACCGCAAACGCTGATCAGCCTGCCCTTACTGGCACCTATAATGATGGAAGGCATACCCTTACCATCACTGAGGAAACAATTCGACACTATTGCTTCCCACCAATCTTGAAGTTGGTGAAGGGGGATTTCAAGCCAGACTGACTAAACAACAAGCTCGAGCTGAGGCATTCCCTCTCATTGGTCAGCCTGTCATACAGGGGGTAATAGAATATAAATTCTTCACCGGCAAATGGAAATTCCTCTTTTCAAGTATTACACGGTGTTTGGGGGGTAAATCCGGGAGTCTAAATCAAATGAATGAATTCGAGACTCATCTATTTCATTCAATGGCCACGGGTAGACGAATCTCTTACTCACAACTCTATTTTGACGAGATTCTCTCCCTTGTTTTAAAATCAAAAAGAACGAATGATGTCCCATTCATTCGGGTTCTCTCACTCAGTTTTGAGGAAGCTCTGGGAAAGGTAGCTTATGACCTACTTGATCAAATTTTCTATGTGTGCCCTCTTCCCAGACTGACCTCTAAAAGTTTCACTTACATCAACATCACTGAAGCTGAGACAGGTTTGACACTCGTTATGCTTCAGTGGATTGATAACCCTTTTATTGATCCTAAAATCACCGAGTCTGACCATTCGGACTCAGTTGATCAAGGTGAAGGAATTGACGAAAATTTGGAGGCAAACATTCCTCTATCAGATGCTGAGGTTGGGATAGGTGGGGCAGGGCAAGATGAGGCAGTCTCAGGTATGAATATCATTCTCTCTATCCCTCAGTCTGAGAGTATCCCCTCTCAGTCTAAGGTACAGTCCACTTCCCACCTTGATGTTTTGGCAACTCAAGCGACCCACCTATTGAACTCCCCAAGTTCTTTAGAGAAAGCTCTCACATCTAGCCCCACTCAAAATCAAGCACTGATGGACTCACTATTCCATGAGGCTGAGAGTTCTAAACTCCCCTCAAGTGTTGTAGATCAGTCCATCCTCCCCCTGCTAGAGCAAGAGGTGGAACTGACTACCCAGACTACCCAAAGCCAAACTAGAGTAGTCAGCTTGGAGAAACACGTTGCTGCTGCCACACTGACACATGTGGTAAGCATTGAAGCCGATATTCCACTCCTGAATATCCCTGTATTTAGTATGGGAAAACCCCCCTCAGTTTCACATCCTTTTCCTAAGGCAATCTTTACTAGTTATGTACTAGTTCACGACACTGAACCACCAAATTTCTCTCACTCCTATGCACAAGTCGTCAATGCCTCACCTCTCAAACTGAGTGAGGTACAGACTTCCACTTCTATGGCCAAGGATCACTCTCCTAGTCAACAGGGGAGATGTGAGGCTATACCAACTGTACCCATATCTACTGCTACTACTCCACCTCAGTCTGAGGTTGCTATGGCTCTTCCTTTGCTGTTACAAACAATTAAGGACATGTCAACTCAGTTTGATGTCAAACTGAACGCAATGCAGGCTGAGATGAATGCTCTAAAATGTCAAAACTCAGTCTGACGAGAAAGGGGAAACAGATTGTTGAGGACTCACCAGGGGATGCTCAGACTCAGGGGGAGAAAAATGTTACAACTACTTGTGAGTCTGACCTCCCCAAGAAAAGCTTGAAACGAAAGAGAGATGAAGGGGAGAAAAGATACTACAAGACAGTGATATTCAACCTGAAAACTGGTCAGTCTGAGGACCATTATGAGACTGATTACAGTGACATCTCAAGTGAGTCTGAGACAGAGAGTCAAGGGAGTGACAAGGAGGAAGAAGAAAAGAATGAGGCTGATGCTGAAATGGAAACTCCAATTACTCAAGCTGAGACAGAAACTGAAATGGAGAATCCAACTGTTCAGACTGAGACATCAACAAAAGAAATAACTGACAGTGAAACGGAAGCTGAAAAACTATCCAAACTGCAGAGATATGCTTATAACGCTGGTATGTCAGTTGAAAACTACAAGGAATATGTCAAGGGCTTGTATTATGAGAAGTTTGATGCTAAACCCATAGAAACACAAGACCAGAGTGTTAAATCTGCTGAGGTGCTTGAAGCTGAGATGAAAGAGGAAGAAGAAATGGCCTTTCAAGAAGAACAGCAGAGGGTTGAGGCTGACAGACAAATGGCTAAGCAAGTACTATGGGAAGAAGCCAGGTTGGACTACATTGAATCAAATTTCATCATGAGAAAATATGTGAACAAAATCCATGATTTGGATTGTCGTGATACTGGTGGATCTGATATGATGCTGACATGCTACCAAAAGGGGAACACTTTCAGAATTGGTGTACACAGAATGCACACCTTGGGGTTGGAAGAATGGAAGGAAATAACTAGTCTGAGCTCAAGAATAAATAACATTGCTCATAGGCTGATGGTAAAAAGGGAGGCAGTCTCAAATGTGAATGTTGCCCATATGCTGAAGCTTATCCCAGATGAAGACTACAGACAATTCTGCACAGTCAACAGAGTGAGAGCTGGGGATAAATCACTTGGATTAGAAACAAGCAACATTCATCCAGTTCCTACAGACTTAATATTCCAAGATAGAACTTATGTGAAGACTGACAAATATAAAGGATTGTGTTATGTAGACTGTGGGGGAGAGGAATGCTTTCAAGCTAAGGACAGTTTAAACAAGTCCTCAATATATCACTGCATTGCCCTTCTAAGTGAATGCGAATCTGACCAATGTATCCCATTTCGTATGAAGCTGATAAGCTGGTTATTCAATAACCTAAGGAGAATTGAAGAAATGGGGACATTGATGGACAAAGTAGAACTGATCAAGAATGATTATCAACTACTGTTCAACAAGTCAGATGCTGAAATGGAGAAGCTGATGGGATGGAAAACTGAAAGAATAAAGTGGGCCAAAGAAGTATTGAAACCTACTCCATGAGATGTGCCATTGAAGCCCAAGAAAGCCTCCAAAAGAAGAAAGTAATTTTTTTTAATTCACAAACTATTTTATTTTGATTTTTAAGTTTGTGTTTGTTTTTGATGTGTTCGATTGTAAAAGACTTTAATTCAAACAGATAGGGGGAGATTGTTGGGAAAATCAATGATTTAACCCAAATTAATAAAATTGTTTATTAAAGTCTTAGTTTTTGAGTCTGAGTGACTTTGAGTCTGAGTGACGAAAAGAAACTAAGGCATTGTGGAGCTGACTTCTCAGCTCCATAATGAAACGTAATGCCTTATTTTAGGTATGTTTGTTAGACTAAATCTTCTATCTTTTTATAAGATTTACTAAGATTCGTACTTATCAAGCTCACTATTATTGTGTATAAATAGTGAGCTCGAGCGTTGCAATCAGTTGAACTTTTCTGATCAATATAACTGTGTGTTATTCTCGTTACTTTGTTATTATAATTCCGCTATAATAAACTAAGAAACTGAGTGTTAATCGATTTGTAACAATTAACGTCTAAATACTTATTTGTAATTGATTAGCTAGTGTTTGAGATCTTATTGAGACCTAACAAAAAATAATTTTCTCGATAACATAAAACCTGTTGTTCAAAGACAACGGCGGCTAAATCCGAATATGAAAGATGTCGTTAAGAAGGAAGTTGTTAAGTTGTTGGATGCAGGAATTATTTACCCAATCTCAGATAGTCCATGGGTGAGCCCAATTCACTGTGTTCCAAAGAAAGGAGGTATGACCGTGGTAATGAATGACAAGAATGAGCTGGTACCAACGAGGACAGTCACAGGATGGAGAGTTTGCATCGACTACCGCAAGCTAAACGAAGCCACCAGGAAGGACCATTTTCCACTAACGTTCATGGACCAGATGATCGAAAGACTAGCAGGGAATGAGTTCTAATGCTTCCTGGATGGATTTTCGGGGTATTTTCAGATACCTATCGCTCCCGAAGATCAGGAGAAGACTACCTTCACATGCCCGTTCGGAACATACGCATATCGGAGAATGCCATTTGGTCTATGCAACGCACCAACCACTTTTCAACGGTGTATGCTAGCCATTTTTTAGGATATGGTGGAGAAGACAATGGAGGTGTTCATGGACGATTTTTCAGTGTTTGGAGATTCCGTCGATGCATGTTTGAAGAATCTTGATCAGATGTTGGGAAGATGCGAGGAAGCAAACTTGGTCCTAAACTGGGAGAAATGCCACTTCATGGTTGGTGAGGGAATTGTACTGGGACACAAGATTTCAAAAGTCGGGATAGAGGTAGACAAAGCAAAGATCGAGGTCATCGCCAAACTACCACCACCAACGAACGAGAAAGCTATTCGGAGTTTTTTGGGACATGCGGGATTCTACCGAAGGTTTATCAAGGATTTCTCGAAGATTACTAGTCCTATGATGAAACTATTAGAGAAGGAGGTAGCTTTCAATTTCTCGGAGGACTGTTTAAAGGCTTTTGAGTTACTCAAAGAAAGGATCACCAATACACCCATCTTGGTAGCACCGGATTGGTCTCAACCCTTTGAATTGATGTGTGACGCCAGCAACTTCGCATTGGGGGCTGTTTTCGGGCAACGGATCGACAAGCATTTTCGACCCATCTACTTTGCCAGCAAGACACTGAACGAAGCCCAACAAAACTACACCACTACGGAAAAGGAACTCTTGGCAGTAGTTTGATAATTTCGCTCGTATTTAGTGTTGAGCAAAACTATTGTTTTCACGGACCATTCTGCTTTAAAGTTTCTATTTTCTAAATTAGATGCTAAACCTAGACTAATTCGTTGGATATTATTGTTACAGGAATTTGACATCGAGATCAAGGACAAGAAGGCGGCTGAAAATGTAGCAGCAGATCATTTGAGCCGATTGGAGAGCCTAAGTTTGGGGGAGTTGAAGGAAGGGGAGATAGATGACGCATTTCCGGGGGAAATGCTAGCCTGCATCAGCAATAAGGACGACAATGCTCCATGGTTCGCGGATATTGCGAATTATCTAGCCGGAAAAATTGTCAATAAAAGCCTAACCTATCAACAGAAAAATAAATTGATATCGGATGCTAAATACTATTACTGGGGCGCACCGTACTTGTTTCGTAGGTGTGCTGATGGAATGGTGCGACGGTGTGTATACAGAGGAGAAACACGGTGGATTTTGGACGAATGTCATCATGGACCCACCGGAGGACACTATGGACCGACGGTAACTGGAAAAAAGGTTTTTGATGCAAGGTTCTACTGGCCAACAATTTTCAAGGAGGACTATACACTCGTGAGCACTTGTGACGCTTGTCAACGCCAGGGGAATATCACGAAGCGAGACGAAATGACACAGCAAGGGATTCAAGTTTGTGAGGTTTTTGATATTTGGGGAATCGACTTCATGGGACCATTCAAACCTTCAAACAGAAATGTTTACATCTTAGTTGTTGTGGATTACGTGTCCAAATGGGTTGAAGCTAAGGCCTTACCTACTAACAACGCTAACGTGGTTGTTGATTTTCTTAAAAATTTGTTTTGCAGGTTTGGAGTGCCGAAGGCTTTAATCAGCGATCGAGGGAGCCACTTTGCCAACGCTCAGTTAGCAAAAGTGTTGAAAATATATGGAGTAAATCACCGGTTTGCTACTTCGTATCATCCTCAAACGAGCGGCCAAGTGGAAAATACAAACCGAGCGGATTTTGGAAAAAACAGTCAACAATAATCCGAACATATGGTCAAGGAAGCTGAAAGACGCATTGTGGGCATTCAGGACGGCGTATAAAACACCAATTGGAACCACCCCGTATCGACTACTCTACGGGAAAACATGCCACCTTCCGGTCGAAATCGAGCATAAGGCGTACTGGGCTTTGAAGAATTGCAACATTGATATGGATTTAGCGGGAGATATGCGGTTCTTACAGCTCCACGAAATGGACTAGTTACGGTTACAGGCATACGAGAGTTCACGACTTTACAAGGAAAGAACGAAGGAATTCCACGACCGCCAAATTCGTCGTAAAGAATTCAAGGAGGGCGATAAAGTGCTTCTTTTTCAATCGAAGTACAATTTCAAGGCTCCAAAATTAAGATCAAAGTGGACAGGGCCATACAGCGTAAAACGAGCATTTGCCTCAGGATATGTCGAGTTATGGAAGGAAAAAGGAGATTCATTCATCGTTTCGGGCCAACAGTTATACCACGAAGAGGACGATGAAAACGGAATGATGATCGAGGATGGCTTTTATGCCATCAAGACCTGATCACGGGGCGTATCGACTCAAGCTAAGGACTCGTTCGAAAAAACAAACGCTTCTCGGGAGGTAACCCGGGTTTTGTTTTTACTTTTTCGTAGTTTAAGTTTTTCCATTTTTCAATTTTTTATTAAGAGTTAGGTATTTTTAACAGTCTCTTTTGCAGTTTCAGTTATTTAGGTACGAAGAAAACCAATGACAAAACCAAAAAAAAAAAATATTAAAAACGAAAAAATAAAAAAGAGAGTCAGATTTTTGTATTTTTGGTAAAGTTATTGTTTACAATTTTCCTCTATTAGACTTTAAAAATAGCCTACTATTTTTACTATTTTTATTCCGTCGTAATTTGTAATTTTTATTTTTATCTTTTATTTTTCTTTTGTGTTTTTAATATTTGTTTTTAGTTTTTCTCTTTTAGTTTTTTTATAGATTTGAAGTAAATACCGGTTTTGGGACTAGCATTCAGATCAGCAAAGCATTTTCACAAGAAATATTCGATATCTACAACCGGGTTCTATTTTCTTCTTTTCTTACTTTTGTATATTATTTTTCTTTTTATTTTATTTTTGTAATTTCCCTTAGGTTTGGAGTCGTTAACACATTAGGGACAATGTGTTACTTAAGTTTGCGGCGGTCATCGGGAAATTTAAAATTTTATTTTTCGACCCTTAGCTTAGTTTCCATCGTGTTAGGTTGGTGTTATTTTGTACAGTTTTTGAGTCAGAAAAAAACAGAAAATACAAAAAAATCGAAAAATTGAAAAAATAAAAAAAAATATAACGTGTCTAGTCGGTAATACCTTAAACTTTAAGCATAACCAGACGCATTTAATACCCTACTCGAGAAAATAGTGAGATTTTTGAGCCTTTAAAAGCATTCATTTTTAATGCTACTTTTTCGTTTCTTTGAGTGTGCCGATGGTTGATGACTTTAGAACTTGACATTGTTATACATTTCGAGACCACATATGAGCAATTTCATTAGGGTAACTTAGTGTGATTTGGTACAATGATAGGGGCAATTAGGATTAACCCATTTGTGTAGCCTTTTTCGTTTCTTTTATATATTTTTCGCCTAACCCTTGTAACACTTATTTTCAGTGTTAGAAACTCTAGTTAAACCACTTTGCGCCTAA
Source organism: Senecio squalidus (assembly GCA_910822075.1). Classification (NCBI taxonomy): domain Eukaryota; kingdom Viridiplantae; phylum Streptophyta; class Magnoliopsida; order Asterales; family Asteraceae; genus Senecio; species Senecio squalidus. The sequence goes on from CAJVGC010000060.1 coordinate 48,407,324, forward strand.
GCTTTTTCGTTTCTAAACACTACTATATATTTTGTACACTCGCCATAATTTCGTTTCATTTTTAGATTAAATCCGAACTTAGTTTTTGATTGCTTTTGTATATGAAGTTGGAAAGTTAGAGTTTATTGAGGCATAAAAAGTTATATTGTCGCCTTTGTATTATTTTGTATTAGTAAGAAAGTTAGAAAAATAAAGTTAGCTTTTGAGCATGTGTACTTACCACGAGAAATATTATATTGTAAGACATGTACTACGCTGAAAAAAAAGAAAAAAAAAGTGCGTTGAAAAAAAAAAAAATCGAAAAAACAGAAGAGCGAAAAAAAAATTAGTTGTAGAATTAAAACAAATAGTGTATATTGAGTTTTGTATTATACTATATTTGTACATTCGGAGAAAAAAGTAAAGTTCGAGAAAATTGAGCAATTCGGTTCGATAGAGATTTTATTCACATGCCTTTACCTGTATATTACAACCCAAATAAAAGTCCCCGTTTAGTTGTACCTAGACTCTAGTGGTGGAGATTTGATTCTTTATCAAGCCTATGATAAAATATTCACCATGACTGAGCAGTTGAACGATTCTACAGAACACGTTACACACCTTTTAGATTAGTTTGAGAGTTTGTGTGAGTTACTTCACATAAAAATCTTGAGGTGTTTGGTTATGTAATTTAAATTGGCTTTGATAATTTTTTGAAAACAGTTTTTGCTTGAAGGTAAGCAAAAGGGTAAGTTTGGAGGGATTTGATATCGCATATTTATATAGTTATTTATATGCGATATTTGGTCATTTTCGTTGTCACACCCCGCTATAGCGGAAACAGAGATGTGAGAGCTGGAATATCATTAAATGGGTTATAATCAAAATAAACGGTTCAAGTCATTGATTGAAAGAAAATTGTTCACAATTCCAAAAACAACCAAGCAGTTTAATGTTTAGTACAATACATAATACAAGGTTTCAAAATAAAATTCCCAAATTAAAATAGGTCTTTCCCAATTGGCGTCTCACGTGACCATACCGACCCTTCCATGCCAGGCACTTCGACTCTTACACTAATTTCCTGAAACATAAGATAAAGTGTCAACTACATAAAGTAGTGAGTGAGTTACAGTTTGAGTTTCTCGATAAAAGTTTCCAAAGTGAAAATATATATGTATAAAGTATCATAAATGAAAAGAAAGCGGAACGGCGCTAAAACATATATATTTATTTGTAAAGGTTTCGAACACACGCAAGTAGAGTAGAACTCGTATCATAAAAGTTATAGCGGAAGCAATCGCTAAAATATTGTATATGAGTAAGTAATATGTGATTAACTAAATTAGTATCTTGTATCAATCTCTTGGCTTAATATAACGTAAGTCTACACTAAACCGATTGTCTGGTCAGAACACGCCCCAAAGTTTCACAATAAATGGAGTTTCATCTGAACTAGTAATATGTACTTAGGTCGCGAACCACAAGACAGGAGTGACCTCTCCTAAGTATCGATACCCATAATACTAACGGCTAATGCTAATAGTGTATAATGTTTCCGAACTAAAAACGGGGCACTTTGAACTCTTTGTCTAAAACTAGTAGTAAGCACTTACGGAGTTTATATTCTCATCAAGGATTGGTCGCGCATACAAGTAACCCTAATTTAGTTTAGTTTACGCATATAAGTTTCACAAGTTTCACAAGTTTCCAAAGTTTCACAAGTTTCATAAGTTTCCCAAGGTTTCACAAAGTTTCGCAAGTTTCCAAAGTTTCACGAGTTTTCATACGAGTTGCAAAAAGGTTTATAAAAGTTTCATAGACAAACAAGTACATCTTATGTTTCTCCCAAAATCATATTAAAAACAGTAAAATATAATGGGGTTGTAACTCACGGGTTGCGGAGATAAGATTCGAGTAAGCGAGAATGGAGCGGAACGCGTCGGGAATCAAAGACGACCTATAACACCGAAATATTGTGTAAGTATAAATTGTATGATTTAAGTTATGTTAAAGTTCCATTTTAACATTTTTAATAGTAAATCATTATACTTTAAATTCTGTCCCAAAGGTTCAATACGAAAAAGTTATATGTTAATACGAGTTCGTGTACGTTTTAAGGTCCGATTAGTCCAATTATGCCCAAAAAGAATCAATGTCCAAGGTTAATATGTATAAGTTACAAAAATGTTAAGTTACTGAGTTTTGGTATAAGTTTACGGTGAAATTTGGGCAGCGCTTCCGCGCTATAAAAATTTAATCCATTTTGAAACACTTTCCCGCTTTAAACAATCGTTTTAAACCATAACTTTCAATAATACAAGCGTTTTTAATCCTCAAACTCATCCAAACAATTTTATTTATAAAAACAGTAAGTTTCAGAGTCTATAATCTGTGGTAAAATTATTTGGACACCATTTTAACGTTTAAGTTCTCAAAACGACAATTTTTGTGTACAGCGAGATCCAGACAGCGGCTGGAGATATTCAGCCGCCGGCTGGACCTCAGCCGCCAGCTGGATATCTTCAGCCGCCAGCTGGAGGCCTTCGGCCAGTTTCTTGTTTTCGGTATTTTTCGATTTTTAGCCCGTTTTAGTGATAGATTCTTACATGCAAACTGTTTTTAGTTAAATATATACATTTTTGAGTAAAAATCACAGTTTCTTTTAGATCTATTACATCAAAATGTGGATCTTTGTGAAAAACTCGTTTTTAAGCAAGAAAACGTTTTAAACTTTTATAAAAACCATTTTTCAGTCTATGGATCATCCATGCAAGTAAAGATTTATAAAGTAACAGTGAGTTTAAAGAGTTTTACCGAGGGAAAGCTTTAGGTGACGGTTGGATGAGAAAAGCTTCAAGGTGGTAGAAAAACTTCTTCAAAAACCCGATTCTTATGCTTCCTTGTTACCCTTTCGAGTTAGGACGATTTGTGTATGGTTGATGGACGATTTTGTGGATTAAGGGCTGTTTTGATGGTAAAATCACTGTTTTGCTATGTGTTCTTGAGAGGAAGTGTTTAGAGATTTGAGAGAGAGATTGAGAGTAATTAGTGTGTGTGTTTTGATTTGAAATGAATAATGGATATGAATGGGGAGGTGTGGGAAAGGGTGTTACTGCCCTAGGGAACCCAAATGGAAGTAATGTCTAGCCCAATCCCGTTTAATGGTGTTGGTCCAATCACCTTTCATGCAAAAGTGAGTCACCAAAACACAGTCAGCGGCCTTTTAGCCGCCGGCTGGCCATATCCAGCCGCCGGTTGGGCTTCAGCCGCTGGCTGACAGCTTTCAGGCGTCGGCTGGAAGGCATTGTCCAGCTTGGTGACGTTTTTAAGTTTTCCGTTATTGTTAGTTGTGGACTAGAATTTTATTAGTTTCCGTTATGAACTTAGTCAAGTTCTTTGTATAGTTTCTTGGTGTTAGGATTTATAAATTTATTCCGACTTTGGTTCCGACACAATAAAAGACACCATAAGTACGAACTAGAACAATACGATCACGATAAGATGCAACTAAAGATTTGAACCGATATAGTAAATGAGAATCACCTGAATTTTAGACGGTTGTCACATTCTCCTCGGGTTGAAAGAAATTTCGTCCCGAAATTTGACTCGTCCCATCCGGTAGAAGTATCTTTGAACAGATGCGGATACTTTTGACGTATCTGGTCCTCACGTTCCCATGTGAATTCATGACCACGTCGGGAGTTCCAACGAACCTTGACAATAGGAACACGACTTTGTCTGAGTTGTTTGACCTCGCGGTCCACAACTTCAAGCGGTTCCTAGATTAAGTTGAGCTTGTTGTCGATCTTGACCTCGTCGAGTGGGATGACGATGGTCTCATCAGATAAGCACTTTTTCAAGTGCGAGACATGGAATACGTTGTGAACATTGGAAAGAACTTACGGTAGTTGAAGTCGATACGCTACTGGGCCAATACGCTCGATAACTTCGAATGGTCCGGTATACCTTGGGCTTAGCTTGTCGCGTTTCCCAAAGCGAACTACCCCCTTCCATGGCGATACTTTGAGAAGCACCCGATCGCCAACTTGTAAATCGAGGGGTTTCCGTCGGTTATCGGCGTAGCTCTTCTGCCGGGTACGGGACATCTTCAGTCGTTCCATGATAGTGGTGATCTTGTCGATGGTTTCCTGGACGATGTCGAGCCTTGTGAGTTGTCGATCGCCAGCTTCTAGCCAACAAAGCGGCGACCGGCACTTACGTCCATATAAGGCTTCGAACGGAGCGCACTTGACGCTAGCGTGGTAGCTGTTATTGTAAGAAAACTCGACCAGGGGAAGGTGAGTATCCCAACTTCCTCCGAAGTCAACTACGCATTCTCTTAGCATATCCTCAAGTGTTTGGATCGTCCTTTCGCTTTGACCGTCGGTCTGAGGGTGGTAAGCGGTGCTAAGGTCTAGTCGCGTCCCGAGCGATTTCTGAAGCGCGTTCCAAAAGCGGGACGTAAATCGACTATCCCTGTCGGAGATAATGGAGAAAGGTGTTCCGTGGCGAGAAATGATTTCGTTGATGTAGATTTGCGTGAACTTCTCCATCGAGTGGTTCTCCCGTACAGGTAGGAAATGGGCAGACTTTGTTAATCGGTCCACAATTACCCAAATCGTGTCGTTACCCTTTGCCGTCCGGGGCAACTTGGTAATGAAATCCATGGAGATTTGTTCCCACTTCCACATAGGAATCTCCGGTTGTTGCAGTAGTCCTGAGGGCTTTTGATATTCTGCCTTGACCTTCGAGCAAGTAAGGCACTTGGCTACATACAGGGCGATATCCTTCTTCATGCCCGGCCACCAGTAATACTCCCGAAGGTCCTTATACAATTTGTCGGATCCTGGGTGGATGGAGTATCGGGAACGGTGGCCCTCGTCCAGAATTAGCTTGCGAAGATCTTCAGATTTCGGAATCCAGGCTCGGCCCTTGAAATAGTGGATTCCGTCGGATTTGAGTTCGAACTCCCTCTCATGATTGTGCAGTGTTTCGCCCTTTAAGTGCTCAGGTTTCAACGCTTCTCGCTAAGCCTCGGCGATTTGCGTTTGAAGATTTTTCTGAATCTGAATACCTAGTGCTCTAAGCCGAGATGGTCTTACCCTTTCCTTCCGACTCAGGGCGTCTGCTACTACGTTTGCCTTACCCGGGTGGTACTTGATCTCGTAATCGTAGTCACTCAGCAGTTCGATCCATCTCCTTTGCCTCATGTTGAGCATCTTCTGGTCTAGGATGTGCTGAAGGCTCTTATGATCCGTGAAGACCGTGCACTTAGTACCATACAAATAATGTCTCCAAATCTTTAAAGCAAATACGACGGCTCCCAGCTCTAGGACGTGAGTGGTGTAGTTCTGTTCGTGCACTTTAAGTTGCCTTGAAGCGTAGGCGATCACTTTATCCTTCTGCATAAGGACACACCCAAGCCCTTGATGGGATGCATCGCAGAATACCACAAAGTTATCCGTACCCTCCGGTAGGGACAAAATCGGTGCGTGGCAGAGCCTGGTGTTTAAGTTTCTGAAGGATTCCTCTTGCTTTGTACCCCAGACAAAATCCTTGTCCTTCTGAGTGAGCTCGGTGAGTGGCCTTAGCGATCTTCGAGAAATTCTCGATGGAACCTTCGATAATAGCCGGCCAACCCTAGGAATTGACGAGTTTCCGTAGGAGTTGTGGGGCTTGCCATTTCTCGATCGCTTCTATTTTAGCCGGATCTACATGGATCCCTTCTTGGTTGACCACATGACCAAGGAAATGTACTTCCCGGAGCCAAAATTCACACTTGGAGAGTTTGGCGTACAGTTTCTGATCTCGGAGGAGTTCTAAGATAAGTTTTAGATGTTTCGCGTGATCCTCTTTGTTTCTCGAGTAGATAAGGATGTCATCAATGAATACGATCACGAATTTGTCCAAATAAAGTCTACACACCCTGTTCATCAAGTCCATGAACACCGCTGGTGCGTTGGTTAAACCAAATGGCATGACAAGGAATTCGTAATGACCGTAACGAGTACGAAAAGCGGTTTAAGGAATGTCGGTCTCATTGACGCGAACCTGATGATAAACCGAACGGAGGTCGATTTTTGAGAAATAAGTTGCACCCTGCAACTGGTCGAATAGATCATCGATCCTCGGGAGTGGGTATCGGTTCTTGACGGTCAGCTTGTTCAGTTCGCAGTAGTCGATGCACATACGAAAGGATCCGTATTTCTTTTTAACGAAGAGTATTGGGGCTCCCCAGGGGGACGAGCTTGGACGAATAAGACCGTGATCTAAGAGTTCCTGTAGCTGTTTCGATAGCTCTTGCATTTCCGGTGGGGCTAGACGATACGGTGTCTTAGCGACCGGTGCTGCACTAGGAACTAGGTCTATCCGGAATTCCACTTGTCGATGCGGAGGTAGCCCGGGCAAATCTTCAGGGAAGACTTCATGGTGATCCTTGACTACTGGGATATCTTGTACACGGATCTCCTTGGGTTTACGTTCGACAACGTGAGCGAGGAATGCGTCACAGTCCTTCTCGAGGTACTTGCGCATTTTAATGGACGACACGATACGGAGTTGTCGTCCGGGTTTGTCTCCTTGAACAACTAGAGTTTCGGTGTCAGAGAGAGGGATGCGGATAAGTTTGTCGAAACAGACGATCTCGGCTCGGAAACGAGAGAGCCAGTCCATTCCGACGATCACATCAAAGCTTTTCAGCTCGATTGGAATTAAGTCGATGGGCAAGGTTTTATCAGATAGGCATATGGAACATCCTAGGATTATATCCTTAGCTTCGAACTCTTGACCGTTAGCGTACTCTATGGTGAAGCTATCCTTAAGAACTTTAGATCCTAAGTTAATGAAGGGTCTAAATTCTAAGGATACGAAGCTTCTTTCAGCCCCTGAATCGAACAAAACTGATGCATAGTGATTATTAACAGGAAACGTACCGTTCACCGCGTTTGGGTCCTGTCGGGCTTCTTCAGCTGTGAGTGCGAATGCACGTCCTCGACCTCGCCCGCCTTGGTTCGGTTGGGCGTTCTGGAGTCTCGGACAAGCGTTCCGGAAGTGCTGATCACTCCCGCACTCGAAGCACACAGGCTTCTTACCTGGGACTATCGCCCTCTCCGTGCAGTATCTAGCAAAGTGCCCTACCTTTTGGCACTTCATGCATACCGGGCAGTTCCCGTGGTGATGGAAGTTGCACTTATTGCACTTGGGGTTCGTCCCCGTGTATCGGGCTCCAGTTGGTGGTGGTGGCGGTGGTGGTGCTACTGCTGCTACGGCGAAATTCCGGGTGGTCTTCTTCTTCTTGTTTCTATCACTTCGCCTGGGGGTTTGGTCAGATTTCCTTTTCTCACCCGACTCCTTCTTGGAGGATGCAGGAGCAGTGAGTAGATTGCTTGTGAGACGGTGAGCTAGAATGATGGCACTCTGGAGGGTCTGAGGTTCAGCTGCAATGACCATTCCTCTGATCTCGGGGACAAGACCGGAGACATAGCGGTCGATTTTGTTTTCCTCGGGAGTTACCAACCTCGGGACCAGTCGGGCTAATTCATGGAATCGGGCAGTATACCCTTCGATGTCGTTTCCGATCATCGTGTGATCCCAGAGCTCTGCCTCGAGCTTCTTAATTTCCCCTTTGGGGCAGTACTCCTCTATCAAAAGGTTTTCGAATTGATCCCATGTGAGAGCATAGTCGGTCTCGCGTCCTCTGTTGCGGACCACGCTGTTCCACCAAGTCAGGGCCTTACCGTGTAGTACGCATGAGGCGTACTGCACTTTGTCAGCCTCGGCACACCGGCTGATGTGCAGCACCGACTCGATGCTCTCAAACCATGACACGAGTCCTACGGCACCAGTTGTGCCATGGAACTTCTTGGGCTTGCAGGCCATAAAGCTCTTGTAGGTGCAAGCAGGGGGATTCGGGTGAGGTTGTTGGTTCTGGTTGTCGTTCTGCTGTTGCTGCTGTTGTTGCTGCTGGTGATGGTTGTTGACATTTGCATTGATCCCAGCAGTGATATGGGAGATCATGTTGGGCATCGCCGCATTCAACTGGGCAGCGACTTGTTCAGCAATGATACTAGCGTTTGAGCGAGGTGCCATGATTCTACAACAAGAAGAATAGAATCAGTTTTAGAACGCACGAACGAAATATGACAAGAATATAATCTAATGAACACGCAAGAGTATTAAGGAAGAACAATTAGTACACGCACGACAATGATTCAAGAGATTCACATGACAAAGATTCACACGACAAAGATTCACACGCAAGAGAAATATTTCAACCATAGAACAAGATTCACACGACAATAGCAAAAATAGATAATAAAGATAGAAATTTCATTCATTAAAAATAATAATGTCGAATACAAGGTTCAAAGATAATGAAGTACAATACAATACAAGAAGGAAACAAATAGAAATGGCTCGGAGTTGTGTACATTGGAAAATTACAACTCAACCTACAATACAATAAATAAAAGGAGAAACTAGCGGCGTCTCTCGAGAAACATCTTGGCGGAAATAACCGCCAACAGGGTCCCCATAACCAAGCATACTCCAACCAGACGTTGCACCGTCCGGGCTGTGGCCTGAGCCGCAGCGAGATGTTGCAACGCCTGTTCCGACAATCGATGCGCGGCATCGTAGACCTCACAGAGGAGTAGCCCTTGTTGCTGGGCCTCCTCAGAAAGTCCCCTTACCTCGCGGTGGAGGTGCAAGAAAGCGGCAGGAGGGGGAGGCTGTAGGGTAGGCGGCATCTACTGCCTAGCTGTTAGTGCAAGATATGCAATGACTGGATGTTCTATTATGTTTTGATTACAATGTATTATATTAGCCTGATATAGTTAGCTTAGTGGGCTGCTCACAGACTTGCATGTCCGTGAGGCCCAATAGGTCCAAGCGAACATGTTACTCTATAAATAGAGGTGTTCAGGGTAGTTTTAGGCTGTTGGTTTTTGGTAGAGAATTCGTGTTAGGCTTCCGGATTGTAACAAGTGTTATTGTTAATCAGAAGCTTTAGAATTCGGTAATTGTGTTTCTTTGTTATTACGTTCGATTATAATCTGTGCATACTAATTACGAGATTCCGCCTCGTAATTGGTGAGTTTAATCCTGTAGATCGGACCACTGGGACCTACAATTGGTATCAGAGCAAACGCATTGTTTGCTCTCTATCGAGATTTGGTTCAGGGTTAAATTCAGGTTTAATCGATTTTGGAAATTAGGGTTCTTAATACATCTTCGACGGCTGTTTGTGAGAATTAGGGTTTTTGTTACATCTTCGGCGGCGGGATTACAGATTAGGGTTTCTCTGCTTGTTCGTGGATACATCTCTGAGGATACTTCTTCGTGGATACATCTTCGCAGGTACATCTTCGTGGATACATCTTCGGATTCATCTTCGCGGTTACATCTTCGTGGGTACATCTTCGTGGGTACATCTTCGTTTAACAACATCTTTGTCTCTTCGCCGAACACCCTCTTCGTGATACACAAACTTCTTCGCCAACCATCTTCGCCAAACTCATACATCTTCGTCAAACACATACATCTTCGCCGAACACATACATCTTCGCCAAACACATACATCTTCGCCAAACACATACATCTTCGCCGAACATATACATCTTCGTGACCATACATCTTCGTGACCATATATCTTCGTGACCATATATCTTCGTGACCATACATCTTCGTGACCATACATCTTCGTGACTATACCTCTCACATCTTCGCTGATTACGTTTAATATGGATTCAAGACAATCAATTAATACTCCTCCTAAGTTAATCAAATCTTCACAGTATTACGAATGGGTTGATAAATTCGAATCCTTCTGTCGGTATAATGATTCAAATGTGGATATTCTGTGTTGAGACAAAATACATACGCCCAATGCAGCCTACGAATGCAAGTGGTGGTGAACCTATTCCTATTGAAATCTCTTCCTTCACAGCTGAGCATAGAAGATTATTTGACGCTGAAAACCGAGCATGGGCAAGTCTGAAAATGGCTTTGCCTATTGAAACGATATACCTATGTCAAGTTCACAAAACTGCTTATGAACTTTGGAAAGCAATCGAGACTCAATACGTTGGAAGTGCCGTTCAACAAAAAAGTAGGGGAAGTGTTCTTAAACGACAATTCAATACATTCAAAGCAGGTTTAAATGAAAGTTTTGAAACCACTGTCAACAGATATCACAATCTACTTTCTGACCTTGCAAGAGCTCGTATACCTGTTGAAGAAGAGGTAGAACGATTTTTGGATGCATTACCCAAACGATGGGAAGTGTACGTAAACTTAGTAAAAGATGAAATCTACCAGGAAAAAGCAGTAACTCTACAACAGGTAATTGAGAAATTTAGAGGATATGAACAAACCCGTTTAGCTATTGACGCCGTTGCAGATGACACACCCTATGGACAACCCTCATCTGATGCTTCCGTGAATGCAACTGCGTTAATATCTGAAAATTGTCACACAAGTTCTGAAACTCATTACTCTACCGATACCACTACTACTGCAGGAGTCTCAAAAGCTGCCAATTCTCATCAAAGAATGCCAATGAGTGTTAAATCAGCAGAAGAAAGTTTAGAAATCCTATCATGTTTCTTATCTGCTTACGGTAATCAAGTTCAAGGTAAAATCACTGATCCAGGATTGTGGGACGAAGACTTTAGTCAAGTCGATCAGGATGACCTTGAGGAAATGGATTTACAATGGCAAACTGCCATGATTACTAATAGAATCAAGAGATTTATGACTAGAACAGGACGCAGTCCCAGAACTGGAAAAGCAGGTTTTGATAAATCCAAGGTGCGTTGCTTCAACTGTCAAGGTCGTGGTCACTTCGCTAGAGAATGTCAACAACCTAAGGTTGAATATAATCAAAGCCAATACAAAAACAAGACTTCTTCTTCGCAACCACAACGCAGCTTAGCGTCACAGGCTATGATAGTTCAACACGATGATCGAACTTATGATTGGCAAATCTGTACTGATGAAAGAAATCAAGCCCTCATGGCTTCTATTGAAGAAATTCGCAGTGAAGTCAGTAACACAGAAGTAGCATCAGGTACCGATAGTGATTCAAACTCCAACGAAGAAGATACTGCAGAAGCAGATTAAAGTCAAAACACATCCCAAGTTTGCAGCTGCACCATCGATCTATCCAACGAGAACCTCATCGCTAAAATGGCTGACCTCGACTCGAACAAGGCAAAGGTACTCCTTGACTCTCAATCTATGAAAGATTTTTGTAAATCCTATACGGTTTTAACTCTCCAAAATGATAAACTAACTAAGTTAGTCTCCAATTTGGAATCCCAGCAAACTGCTTTCAATCAAACAATTGCAAATTTAACATATCAAAGAGATGAATATTCAAAGCAATATTATAAAACTGAATCAGATCGAACAGCTCTTTTATCAAATGTCGGTATTTTGACACAAAAAGTCGACTTATTATATAAATGCATCGAAACTGAAAAGAAAAAGTTTGCTGAAAAGGTCCAAGAGTTAAACCTTTGTGAAATACAACTAACTGAGCAGGAAAGAAAGTTCGAGCAATTCCGTACTTCGTCAAGTACTTTGAATTCCATTTTGAGTCGTCAGCGTACAAGTGGAAAGTCTGAAGGCCTAGGGTATAATGAAACACCACCTCCGTATAACAACAACTTTAGTTTCTTTAAGAACGGGCCTCCACAACCTGAAAATTGTGAATCTTCAAGCTCCACGGATCAGAAAAATAAAGCAAATCAAGAGCAACAAGCCACAAACGCTCCACCTCAAACCTCAACATGTGAACCTTTGAAGGAAACATTCATATCAAGTAACGACATCAAATCCAAGCAAAGTTCATCCTCTGATGCTGACCAAGATCAATCAAATAAGATGGAAACTTTAAACTGCTTCAAATGTCGTGAACGTGGACACGTGGCTTCCGTTTGCACGAACAAGCGAAAAGAAACTCAAGCTAAACCCACTCCCACTCAGTCGGCTAAAACCACTCCCACGAAGTCAGTTAAATTCACTCCCACGAAACCAGTTCAAATTCTACGAAACCCACATCACGAAAGTCCAGCTTCAAACTCGCGACATCATGGACACAGCAAACCAAGTACGGGACAATTTTCTCAACGTCCACACCAGCGACCACAACAACCTTTTGTTCCATCATATCGCCAACACCATTATGATCACCGCTCCCACAGTCCTCCACAACATCACCATCATAATCATTACACAAGTCCTCCACAATACCATCATAATCATCACGGAAATTACCATCACAGCTCTCCACGTCCTCATTATGAACCACGTCATTACATAAATTCTCGTTACAGTTCCCCACCAATGAGTCATAGAGTTCCTTACAACTCTAACAGTCATTACCCTACACGCCACACCTCTCCAATCGCTCACCAAAATAAGGGAATCTACAAACGGGTCACCTATGTGACTGAGAACGGTCAATCCAGGTCTGTTTTGGCCTGGGTTCCCCATGACAACTAATAACTTTATCTTGTGTGCAGGAACTGGGTCACCGAGTCGTCAACAACTGGTACGTTGACAGTGGCTGTTCCAGGCACATGACAGGAGAACGAAGTCTGCTTAACAACTTCGAATCAGGCAAGAAAGGTCGAGTAAATTTTGCTGGAGAAAAAGGAGGAGAGATAACTGGAATTGGTTCAGTTACAAATGGAAAAATCACACTGAAGGATGTATTTTACGTCAGGCAGCTAGAACACAACTTGCTCAGTGTTTCTCAAATCTGCGACAATGATAATCCCGTGTATTTTAACAAGAAGGAGGTTGTAATTCTTAAATCCGGAATTGATATTCCTGAGGATCTGATACTGATGCGTGCACCAAGAACGAAAAACACATATGTTATGGATATGAACAACACTGAAATTACCACAGATTCAACATGTCTATTATCCAAGTCAACTAGTGAGGAAGCCATGATTTGGCACAGAAAGATGGCACATCTACACTTTCGGAAGATGAACGAGATCACCAAGAAAGAGCTAGTCCTTGGAGTTCCACTCAAACGATTCGAGTATGAGGATAAATGCATTCCATGTAAACTCGGAAAGCAACACAAGCAACATCACAAGTCTAAGGCCATCAACACAATCGAGACAACATTCGAGCTAATGCACACTGATCTTTTCGGTCCTATTGCACAAAGGAGCTTCGGAGGAAAATACTACTGTCTCGTGATCACCGATGATTACACTCGCTACTCTTGGGTCTTCTTCTTAGGCACTAAGAGTGAAACAGCCGGCACGCTAATCAATTTTTTCGACATGATCAAGAACGTATACAAAGCAAATGTCAAGCGTCTGCGTAGCGATAATGGGACAGAGTTCAGAAATTCCACGATGACCTTCTACTGTCTTGCAAACGGAATTGTTCAACAACACAGCGCTCCATACGAACCACAGCAAAATGGTGTCGCTGAGAGGAAAAACAGAACATTGATAGAGGCCGCACGTACCATGTTAGCTGACTCACTCCTCCCTGTTACATTCTGGGGGGAGGCAGTGAACACAGCGTGCTACGTCCTCAATCGAGTATTAACGGTGAAACGGTTTAATAAAACGAGTTATGAATTGCTAAATGGTCGTAAGCCTAATCTTGCTGGATTGGAACCCTTTGGGGCTCCTTGCACCGTTTTGAAAACAAATTATACCACCAAGTTCGCACCCAAAGCTGTCCAGGGATACTTTCTTGGATATGTTGAGGGCTGCGCAAACAAACGAGTTTATCTTAAAACTTCACGTACAGTGGAAATTGTTTTTAGCTTGGAAATAACTAGTTACACGTTTGAAAAACAAACTGGTCCAGCTCTCGCTTTTGACTATGATGCTCTATTTAAATCATTTAACCTTTCTCCAAGTGTGTCTCCTACAGGTAAAGAGAACCCGAGCTTCTCCTCTGATGATGAAGATACAGTTTTTCCTCGTCCTCACATTATTAAAGATATCGTCACTGAACCTGCTGATACCGATGATCAAGCAGATGACCAAAGCGAAGTGGCAGAACCACTCGACGACGATAATCCAACCGATGATCAAGAGAATGTGGCAGAACCACATAATGCAACTGCTCAAGACGATGCGGCATTCCCGCACGTCACGTCTCGTATTCACAAGGATCACCCAGCCGACAACATTATTGGCGATCCCGATGCACCTGTTCAAACTCGAACACAAATAGAGGAGTTACAAGGCATGTATGCTTTGGTCACCACCTCCGAAGAATTCAACAATTGTCGATTTCTTTGCTTCGTTTCTCAAGACGTTCCAGCTAACATTCATATGGCTCTTAAGGATGCCAACTGGGTCCATGCCTGTCAAGAGGAATTAGCTCAATTCGAGAAACTAGGGGTCTGGATACTTGTGATACTGCCCGCTGACGCCTACGCTATAGGCACTAAATGGGTTTTCCGATGCAAACGAGACGACCTTGGAATCATCACTCGAAATAAAGCTCGATTAGTGGTACAAGGATTCTATCAGGAAGAAGGATTGGACTTTCAGGATGTTTTCGCTCCAGTCGCTCGCCTCGAGGCTGTCCGTCTTTTCTTACCTTATCCCGTAGCTGAGTATGTATTCCAAATGTTCCAAAATGATCTGACGGTGACTGCGCCCACCACACTCATGCTATACCCAAGGTTCATTATGATCATCTTACGACACTTCATCCCTGATCTCCCACCTCCGGCTTTTGAGATACGGGTTATGCAGATCGGTTCTCCAAAATTGTTTCACACTTGTCAGAAGATTCATCCGCGACCCGCTCACGAGGCCCAACCCACTGCTGAACCTCTGTTTGGGGCACTCGTTGATTTGCGGTTCGTTGACACCGATGTTGATGAGGACGCTCATTTTCTATCGAGCGAGCCTCGTACTGTGTCTACTGGTCCTTCAGCGCCAACTGGTCTTTCAGCGCCAACTGGTCCTTCAGCGCCTAGCAAGCCCAAGGCTCGGCCTAAGCGCAAGGTCAAGATTCCTGTTGTTGTGGATTCTACCTCAAGTGATACATTATACAGGGAAGTTGATAACTACCATGAGAGTCCTCCGCTCTCTGCAATTGCCGAGCGGTCACCTATCCCTCCACCTGGAAGTCATCAATCTATTGCTACTGAGGTGATCGCTCCATCCCCTGCTCGTAATGCTGATGCTGCTGTTTCTCCTACTCAGGTTAACGATGCGGCCACAGAGGAGCTTAATCTTGATGATAACGAAGTTACTTCTTCGTTTCACCCATCGAACCGAGGGAAACGTTCTGCTCCTGACAATGCCGAGTCTGGGTCCTCTACCGAAACTGCACGCCCTCACAAGAAACGGGCAACGGAGAAAAGGACCGCGGAGAATCCACCCCTTACAATTAACGATTTACTTTCACTTGTTTTGCAGCTTTCTGATCAGGTTGCCACACTCATGCAGTCTGACGCTGAAAAATCACTGCGTATATCTTCTCTTGAAGCACAGGTTCAATTGCTCTCGAAGCGGTCATCTGCTCAGGGGGAGGAACCGTGCAAACCATCTGCTGTAAGACAGCGACGAGATGATCCTGAAGATGATCAAGATGCTGCACGTAAACAAGAGCAGATTGCCTCTACATCTAGAGCACTGCCTGCTTATCCTACAGCAGATCAGGGGGAGCAATCAAAGCAGCAAAAACAAAGTGGAGAAAATAAGGATCAAGAGATTGGGGAAAGCACTGATGACACTTGGATCTTTGAAGATAA
Organism: Senecio squalidus; assembly: GCA_910822075.1. Taxonomy (NCBI): domain Eukaryota; kingdom Viridiplantae; phylum Streptophyta; class Magnoliopsida; order Asterales; family Asteraceae; genus Senecio; species Senecio squalidus. The sequence goes on from CAJVGC010000060.1 coordinate 48,423,063, forward strand.
CGGAGGAGAATATGTCTTTCAAGAACCAGCGAGCACCGAGGAAGTACACATTGAAGAAAAAGGAGAAAGTACTTCGAAACCGAGCTTAGAAGAACGCAGAGGATGGTTTAGAAAGCTCGACCCAAAGAAGCAAGAGCCACTGATTCGAAAGTTCTTCACCAGAGAACGCCAGCCACACTTGGGAATAATTAGCTGGTTATTTGACTCTGAATTGCAGGTGTTTGTGATCAAAAGATTCGACGGAGTTCAATACTTAATCAGAGATCGGGAAAACTTCAATTCATTTCCGAGATCAGAACTCATCGACTTGTCGAAACTGAAGCTGATCAACAGAGGGAAGGATGAATATGCTAACTGGGTTGAGAGAACGCTTAGAAACGAAGTGAAGATTGGTGTATTCAAGGATTTTACACCAACAATTGGAAAGATGAGGATCTCTAAGAAGAAGATAGATCCTGAAACGGGAAGAACTGCAAGAAGAATGGTATATCCTCCTATCGCCTGCTTGACGAAGATTCCGATGAAGGACTTTGGTCGAGATATTCTTGGAGATTTACATCTCTGGGCGGTAGACGTTGAAACCGGTGAAGCGGTAATGTACAGAAAAGATGACGAAGTCAAAGAAGGTATGACTGAGATCTTAAGAGTTATCGACGCTACTCAGCTAGCTAATCTGACCGAGAATGATCTGAAGATGTTGAAGCGGGATCATATTGTTACTTTAGCTGGATGGGAAGATATTGGTAGAGATTACCAACGGATCGTCGATGGCTGTTTGAACTTGCAGGTTAATGCAGATAGCGATATGTTGATCAGAGAATAGAAGCATCAGTCAAGGGGGAGTTTGTTAGTGCAAGATATGCAATGACTGGATGTTCTATTATGTTTTGATTACATTGTATTATATTAGCCTGATATAGTTAGCTTAGTGGGCTGCTCACAGACTTGCATGTCCGTGAGGCCCAATAGGTCCAAGCCCAAAACTAGCTGAACATGTTACTCTATAAATAGAGGTGTTCAGGGTAGTTTTAGGCTGTTGGTTTTTGGTAGAGAATTCGTGTTAGGCTTCCGGATTGTAACAAGTGTTATTGTTAATCAGAAGCTTTAGAATTCGGTAATTGTGTTTCTTTGTTATTACGTTCGATTATAATCTGTGCATACTAATTACGAGATTCCGCCTCGTAATTGGTGAGTTTAATCCTGTAGATCGGACCACTGGGACCTACACTAGCTGCTTCAGCGTCGCGGGCACGCTGCATTTCCTCCCGTTCGAGCTGTCGCTCCCACGTGTAATGGTCCAGCATGGAGGTGCGTGGAGCCTCGGGATGCGGGTGCCCGAATGGAAGGTGGGGAGATGCAGTTCTGGACGGACCGGCCTGCTGTGCAGCCATCCTATCCGGCAAATGGCCCGGAAGGATGACCTTTTTGCGAGTGGTCAGCCGAGTACGCGGCCCCTGATACTGGGTCGGTGCAGAAACAGGTACCGGTGGAGGTGGTGGTAGTACCGACCTCGGGCTAGACCCGATGCTGCTCGACACTGCCATGGAGGTGTCCTCCGTGGGGTCGGTTGTCTGGTGGCGTAGGCTCTCCGAGGCGGTGTGGCCCTCGGAAGCCTCGCGGGATGACGCGGCTCTCGGTTGCGAACGTGATTGGGATCGCGAGGGTGATCGTGAGCGAGACGAATGAGACATGACGAATCTGCGAACAAGGAGTTTCGTAAGTACCTGGAAACAAAGTAATATTAAAGGAAAAATGTGTAATGAAATGCATGTACATGTCAATCACGTGAGATCGGGAAATAATAAGACCGGGAATTTTCGACTCGAAAACCGTTTAACATTAGTAATTACGTTCCGTCCTTGCATAATTCATTTTGAACTAGGCATGGGTGATCAGGCCATGCATAGTTAAAAACAATCATGCAATCGCGAAATTAATTCCCTAAAGTTTGAAGCCATAAATGATTTTCCGAAAAAGCCTTGGTTATAGTTTGGTTTCGAAAATTTTTGAAAAAAAAAAAAAAATTTAAAACCGTTTTCACCATAACCTGTGCTCTGATACCAAATCTGTCACACCCCGCTATAGCGGAAACACGAGATGTGAGAGCTGGAATATCATTACACGGGTAATAATCAAAATAAACGGTTCAAGTCATTGATTAAAAGAAAATTGTTCACAATTCCAAAAACAACCAAGCAGTTTAATGTTTAGTACAATACATAATACAAGGTTTCAAAATAAAATTCCCAAATTAAAATAGGTCTTTCCCAATTGGCGTCTCACGTGACCATACCGACCCTTCCATGCCATGCACTTCGACTCTTACACTAATTTCCTGAAACATAAGATAAAGTGTCAACTACATAAAGTAGTGAGTGAGTTACAGTTTGAGTTTCTAGATAAAAGTTTCCAAAGTGAAAATATATATGTATAAAGTATCATAAATGAAAAGAAAGCGGAACGGCGCTAAAACATATATATTTATTTGTAAAGGTTTCGAACACACGCAAGTAGAGTAGAACTCGTATCATAAAATTTATAGCGGAAACAATCGCTAAAATATTGTATATGCGTAAGTAATATGTGATCAACTAAATTAGTATCTTGTATCAATCTCTTGGCTTAATATAACGTAAGTCTACACTAAACCGATTGTCCGGTCAGAACACGCCCCAAAGTTTCACAATAAATGGAGTTTCATCTGAACTAGTAATATGTACTTAGGTCGCGAACCACAAGCAAGGAGTGACCTCTCCTAAGTATCGATACCCATAATACTAACGGCTAATGCTAATAGTGTATAATGTTTCCGAACTAAAAACGGGGCACTTTGAACTCTTTGTCTAAAACTAGTAGTAAGCACTTACGGAGTTTATATTCTCATCAAGGATTGGTCGAGCATACAAGTAACCCTAATTTAGTTTAGTTTACGCATATAAGTTTCACAAGTTTCACAAGTTTCCAAAGTTTCACAAGTTTCATAAGTTTCCCAAGGTTTCACAAAGTTTCGCAAGTTTCCAAAGTTTCACGAGTTTTCATACGAGTTGCAAAAAGGTTTATAAAAGTTTCATAGACAAACAAGTACATTTTATGTTTCCCCCAAAAACATATTAAAAACAGTAAAATATAATGGGGTTGTAACTCACGGGTTGCGGAGATAAGATTCGAGTAAGCGAGAATGGAGCGGAACGCGTCGGGAATCAAAGACGACCTAAAACACCGAAATATTGTGTAAGTATAAATTGTATGATTTAAGTTATGTTAAAGTTCCATTTTAACATTTTTAATAGTAAATCATTATACTTTAAATTCTGTCCCAAAGGTTCAATACGGAAAAGTTATATGTTAATACGAGTTCGTGTACGTTTTAAGGTCCGATTAGTCCAATTATGCCCAAAAAGAATCAATGTCCAAGGTTAATATGTATAAGTTACAAAAATGTTAAGTTACTGAGTTTTGGTATAAGTTTACGGTGAAATTTGGGCAGCGCTTCCGCGCTATAAAAATTTAATCCATTTTCAAAACACTTTCCCGCTTTAAACAATCGTTTTAAACCATAACTTTCAATAATACAAGCGTTTTTAATCACCAAACTCATCCAAACAATTTTATTTATAAAACAGTAAGTTTCAGAGTCTATAATCTGTGGTAAAATTATTTGGACACCATTTTAACGTTTAAGTTCTCAAAACGACAATTTTTGTGTACAGCGAGATCCAGACAGCGGCTGGAGATATTCAGCCGCCGGCTGGATATCTTCAGCCGCCGGCTGGAGGCCTTCGGCCAGTTTCTTGTTTTCGGTATTTTTCGATTTTTAGCCCATTTTAGTGATAGATTCTTACATGCAAACTGTTTTTAGTTAAATATATACATTTTTGAGTAAAAATCACAGTTTCTTTTAGATCTATTACATCAAAATGTGGATCTTTGTGAAAAACTCGTTTTTAAGCAAGAAAACGTTTTAAACTTTTATAAAAACCATTTTTCAGTCTATGGATCGTCCATGCAAGTAAAGATTTATAAAGTACCAGTGAGTTTAAAGAGTTTTACCGAGGGAAAGCTTTAGGTGACGGTTGGATGAGAAAAGCTTCAAGGTGGTAGAAAAACTTCTTCAAAAACCCGATTCTTATGCTTCCTTTTGTTACCCTTTCGATTTAGGACGATTTGTGTATGGTTGATGGACGATTTTGGTGGATTTAAGGGTTGTTTTTGATGGTAAAATCACTGTTTTGCTATGTGTTCTTGAGAGGAAGTGTTTAGAGATTTGAGAGAGAGAGAGAGAGTAATTAGTGTGTGTGTTTTGATTTGAAATGAATAATGGAAATGAATGGGGAGGTGTGGGAAAGGGTGTTACTGCCCTAGGGAACCCAAATGGAAGTAATGTCTAGCCCAATCCCGTTTAATGGTGTTGGTCCAATCACCTTTCATGCAAAAGTGAGTCACCAAAAAACAGTCAGCGGCCTTTCAGCCGTCGGCTGGCCATATCCAGCCGCTGGCTGACAGCTTTCAGCCGTCGGCTGGAAGGCATTTTCCAGCTTGGTGACGTTTTTAAGTTTTCCGTTATTGTTAGTCGTGGACTAGAATTTTATTAGTTTCCGTTATGAACTTAGTCAAGTTCTTTGTATAGTTTCTTGGTGTTAGGATTTATAAATTGATTCCGACTTTGGTTCCGACACAATAAAAGACACCATAAGTACGAACTAGAACAATACGATCACGATAAGATGCAACTAAAGATTTGAACCGATATAGTAAATGAGAATCACCTGAATTTTAGACGGTTGTCACATTCGTATTTAATCATGATGGATAGGATATGATTTTTACATTTAATTGGGTGAAAGTGTTTTATTCAAGTGATAGGTTGAATGTGACGGTAAAGTGGACTTTTAGACGAAGAAATGATGAATAATACGTTAAAAGATGGTTCGAGGCATGTAATGTACGGATTAAACAAGCAAAAAGGAATAAACGTTATAAGAAAGAAAAGAAAACAAGATGAATTAATATTGTGGGAGCATGCATGGACATAAGAAAATAAAAACACCAATTCTCACGTGACAAGGAAAAGTCCACCACCATCAAAGTATTGGACTAGATTTTAAGTTGGGCTTGCTGGGCTTCAACCGATTCAAGTGGGCTGGAGGGCAGCAAACAATTAATTAAAAGGGGGGGGGGGGGGGGGGGGGGGGGGGGGGAGTTGTTTTGGTTCACGGAGGAATAAAAGAAACATGCAAAGTCATCCTAAGCAATTTTCAGCAATATTGGTGTTGGACTCGAATACGTTTTCCTCTTGATTTTTGCCTATAAATACAACCCCAAAACATCCAGAAAAATCATCAATTATTATTTTCAAGCATTGGAGGCTGGAGTAATCGTTTGGAGGCAAGGATTGAAGCTAGGAATTTGGTTTTCGTTCAACGTCGGTCACGACAAGTTTGCAAGTTCTTAGTTTGTTTTTCTTTCTCTTTTTCAGACTTATTTCCAGTATGTTTTCTATTATTATTTTGTTTGCTGTTTTGAACTCAATAATGCGTAGCTAAACACTTTTTACGCTTGTTTGATTTATGGATCTTATTTGAAGTTTATGTTTTCGTTATTGATTGTTTAGGTATTTGTGTTTAATCGTAAATCCTTATTTGTCTAAGTTTTAATATATTATCATAAAGTTGTTTATATATAAATTAATTAATCAACATTCTAGGTATTCGAGAGGAACCTAGATAGGTTAAATAATTTATATGAAATAATCAATCGGTCTTTAATTGGTTTAAAATTGTTAGGATTTGAGAGGACCTAGTAATAACAACTTAGGTAATTAAACTTAAATGAGTAAGTCTATTTGTTAAGATTTGAGAGGACTTAATATTTAGAGGAGTTATTCGAGAGGAAACTCTATAAGGTTAAATCACTAAATACCGGCTTGTTACTTAATGGTTAATTGTTAATAATTATAACTGTATTCGAGAGGAACATTATAATTAGAGATAGTTAAAGTTAGTAAAATATTCGAGAGGAGTTTTGCTATATATTAGAAGTTTAATATACAATCAACTTCGTAAATTTAAATGGAAAATAAGTGAAGTGTCAAACAAGTGTGTTTTCTCCAATATTTGATAAATTTTAATTACTTTTTCTCACTCTATTTTTATAATCACTTTTTACAAATCACTTTGCAATATTAATCAAGTCTTTCGTTACGATAAAAACCCCCAAAAACAAACGGTATTATTAATTCGAAATTTTAAAACCAAATTAGTCCCTGAGTTCGAACATTTACTTGCTTTAACTATATTATATACGAATAGGTCCACTGCCTATAAGTGTGTAATTACGTGAAATAGTAGGTTAAGTTTTAAGACTAGATTTTACACATCATTGTTCTATCACCACCACTTTTGTGAAAGTGTGAAAAAGCATAACAACGGCTTTCTGCTCAAAGCTAATCACATGTCTGGTTGTCATTAATTTAGGTAGAGAAGAAGACAGATCGGATTGAAGAAATCAGATCCGGCGAGTGGCTGACGGCGGTGGTAGTTAGATCCGGCGAGGGCCGGTGGTGTGTGACAGTGGTTTGTTAGGGGGAGTGAAAACGCTGTCAAAATTGATTTACCTTAGCAGCTCCGATAGCTTCGTCTACGATTCTCATCTTCGTCTAGAATTCTCATCTTTGCCGTTTAAATCAATTCCATTTTGAAGGCCGTTAGGTAGACGGTGGAAGTTAGGTTGGTAATCGTGATCGTTATCGGAGTTCTGATCGGAGGAATCGTCGTCGCCGTTAGAGATAGGTTCGTAGTATTCCGGTAATTCGTCGGAGTCGGTATCTGTGTCGCTTATATCGGCGTTTTCTAAGATGAAACAAATTACAAAACAAAGATATGATTACATATAGAGATAGAATTAAAGATTAAGGATTTAGAATTTACATATAAAAAACATATATATAATTTAAATTGAATGTGACCTGTTACTAGCATGTTGCAGGTTGCTCAGGTGACCCGTTTAGATCTTTTTTGAATCATGAGTGATCATTTTAAACTTTTTTTGAAAGTAGAGTGATAAAGACATATTTTTTGTTTTGTTCAATAATTCAATCGGATTTTTTTAAAGAATACAGTGACCCTTATTAACCCCTTTCAAAGATTAACCAAAGAATTCAAGAGCACGTAGACCAATACTATTTGAATTCCTTTGGGCTTGGTAAGAATGTTATTAAAGAGCCCAATTCAACTAGAAGATAAAGACTTACGATTTTACCCAACAAGTTAAAAAATTCAAAGCGAAAAAATAAAATAAAAAAATGTCATAGAAAATTAAAGAGAAAATCTATTCGACTTAAAATTATAGGTATATGACACCAACGACGTTCTATCAACCGGTCTCAAGATAAATATAAGCTATGTAAATCATATGTTTAAAGTTATGTAAATCATATGTTTAAAGGTACGTGAATGGTTCTTAGATTTGGACCTGATACATACAACATATTTGCACATTATTACGAGTAAACCATAATAGGTTTTTCTTTGGATGGTGATCCCTTCACCACAAATCTTTGCCATTCATCACCAACTTTTTTTTATTTTGACTATTTTACCATTTTATATTTCATAATTTATTTTCTTTCTTTATTGTTTTCGTATATAAAAATTTTCATTTACCAATTTTATACGTGTATCTTCTCCATAAAAATTAAATATTTTCTAGCATAAATCTTTTTTTTTCTTCTTCTTCATAATAACTATATATAGATAAATACATCGTTCAATTCCCAGCAACTTAAGAAAACAATTTAAAATTAAAACATGTAAAATAAACATTATCAATAATAAACTTTTTGGCAAATATGTAAAACATTACAAACGAAATTCATAAATCATAACCACTATATAAAAAATAAAGTCTAAAGCATAATATCATATTTATAAAATGTCTCTTCAAATTACATAATTAATACTTATATTATCAATAAAGTATCCATCAAAAGACTTCATTAGACACAAAAAAAAAAAAAAAAAAAAAAAAAAAAAAAAAAAAAAAAAAAAGCTATGTTATCAGATTCAACCATAAAGTAAGGGTGATCCGGTTAATGTTTTTTTTTTAATGTTTTTCTTCAATTTTATTTCTTCTACGTTTGGATTAAATGTGAAATTAGCAAAAAAAAAAAGACTTAAATATAGATAAATGCATCCTTCAATTCCCAACAACTTAAAAAAACAATTTTAAATTAAAACATGTAAAAATAACATTATCAATAATAAAAGTTTTGGCAAATATATAAATATTATAAACAAAAGAGAATTAATAAAAAAGGACTATGATAAAAATAAAAATAAAATACACATTTTGGACCATTGGATCAAGATGATCAATGGTCCACATTTCACCATCCAAATTAATTAAAAATTATATAAAATAAAATACGGAGAGATATTTTAGTAATTTTAAAATTTTCTATTTTTTTCTACCTACTTCCTATTCTCTCATTTCTTTAGTCTCATTCAATTCCTACTTTTTCTCTCTCTTGGAAACACTCTCAAACTCACTAAATCAACAATTCTCTTCAAAAATCACGAATCTAAACTTTCAGGAATCTCTGATTTTCAACAATTCTCTTCAAAAATCGCATTTCAATCTCTGTTTATGGACCCTCCGGTGACTCAACTGCCGGTTATGGAAGCTCCGGTGACTCAATCGCCGGTTATGGAAGCGCCGGTGGCTAAATCTCGTGTTGTAGAACCCCCGGTCGCTCAATTTGATGCAGTTTATAGTAATTCTTTTTAACCTAAATATATGATATACCTATCATATATGATATGCCTTAAATATATGAAAGACATGTCATATATGATATGCCTATCATATATTTATGGCATATCATATATGATTCTACTTATGTCTATTTGTTTTGTTCTATAAAGTGTTTTTGGTGGGTTTTCTAGTGTTTTGTATATATGCCTTAAATTAAAATTTGATAGTTCGGTTTGTTATATGCTTTTGAGATTTTTCTTTATACTAAAGCTTAATAAAAGCTCGACTCATTAGCAGCTTGTAACCACCGCTTGTATGCAGTCTTTGTAGTTTATTGAAAGTGAAATAATTGTAAAAGTAGTGTAATAATAGCATATCATTTAGTATCCATTTTGGTTGGTTGAGTAGATGAATGTAAAGTATCTAATTATTAAGTTATTGTTTTGTAGGCTATTTAGTTTCGCATAAAAATAATGTACTAGTATGCTAGCTGCTATTTACTGTTATTATGTAGAAGTTATGTTAACTGTGTACCATATTTAACGATTTTCGTCAAGTATTTATCTGTCTGCAAATTGAGACCGTAACAAGTTGTCACATATTGAATATTGTTCAATGTTTTTGCTTATGGATTTGATATTTTTTATTGAACTTATGATACCAATGATTCACATAAATAATTGCTAACTATCAAAACTGACCAAGTATCATATATGATATACCTATGATATGGTTATATTTATGTTCTAAGTTTTGTGGTTTTTATTAATCGATATTTATTAGGTCGTAGAAAGAGCAGTCGTATATTTAATATGTCTGGATTGAGTAAGTTTAAGAATACTAGTGATACTCATGTTGTGCTTGATGGAGCACATATAAATCAGCCAAATGTTAACTCTCTTACAAATGGTTAGTTTTGTTTCTTTTCGTATTATTTATTAAAATTTATGAGCTCATTATTTATGTTATTTTTTATTTTTTTGCAGATAAAGTAGGTAATGTATCTTCTTCGGAGTTGAATGTCAAGGATGCCCCCAAACGTGTTGAAGGCGACAATGATCAAGGCACCGATGTTCTAAACAAAGCAAGTGAAATTCAGAATTCTCCACTTTCGGACTCTCCGGGTAAAAGAAAATTTACCAAAATCATGGTTAGAAAAAGATTTTTTGATCCTTCAGAAGCTGTTGAGAAGACGAAGTCGGTTGGTGATTCGAAGAAAGTCTTGGAAGAGAATGTAGCTGTTGATTCACTTGCTAATGAAGAAATTGATCCTATAAGTAAACTTTCTAAAACCAAGCTTTTAAATATGATTTTTTAGATATATATATATTGTATATATTCAAATTTCCATTTTTTTTAATTAATTGCAGATGATTTGAATGTTGATCAAGGAGTTCCATTTGTAAAGAAGAAGAAGACTGTTTCGGTTAAAAATGAAAAAGGTCTGAAAGGTGAGCGTAAAGGTAAATGGAAAGCTGATGAAATTGATGTTAACGAAAGTGTGATGGCGGATCTTCAGATTGTTAAGGCGGATATCGGTGTGTCAAACAAGTCTGTTAAGGACAATGATCTCCAGATTGTGAAGCATAAACGTAGGGGGAAAACAATCAGTTAAAGCGAAGAGGAAGAGAAGCTGACTATTGTTTGTAACTCATTCTAGTTCGTTGGTTCGTCAAGGACAACCCCAAGGACCATTTATAATCTTATAAATGATTTTAAAGCCTTTTCAAAGAGGAGTTGTTGAACAAATGGGTTTGGAAGTCTTCTTGATTTTAATATTGACTCTCTTCCGGGAAAGATGTCGTGGTATGTTGCAAACAATTTTAATCCCGAAAAAATGGTAATAAAGACGAAGGGTGAATTAATTGAAGTAACGAATCAATCTGTCAATTGATGTGTTTTGGAATCCCGTTTGGTGGCGTAAAAATTCCGTCACTTCCTGATGTTATCGATAAAACGTTTGTGAATAAGTGGAAAAGGCAGTTCGATAGTGATGCTGTTAGACCCAGCGACATCTGCGTGAAGATTAAAGCGGCGACTGTTTCGATTTTACTTTCAAATGAATTTTCTGATGGTTTTTGAAAATACTTTGGGAATTCATGAATCTAACGGTATTTGTACATCTATTGTTTTAGAGAAGGTTACCGAGGAATATCGTTCAGAATTACGACTGGTGTGAGTTTGTTATTGACTGTTTGAGATCAGTAAAGACACCCAAGCAACTTCTTTTACGTCGGTCCAATCGTTTTCTTGACTGTAAGTTCATTTTTTTTCTTTTTTTTTTTTGATTATAGTAACTTCAATTTTCTTATGTTTATATATGTTTTTTGTGTTTTTTGTTTTTACAGCTTTTGTATTTGGATCGAACAAAGCTCGATTTTTTTCCTGTTGTTCGTATGCGCCCATGATTTAGAAGTTGGAAGACAAGTCTGCTGAAGGAGAGAGAAACATTGGTCAAAATGGTGGTTTAGGTACTGTTCAATTAGAGGCGAAGATGATGAAAAAGATGAAGGTTTTTTTTAAATCTTGAAGATGAGGTCGTTGAAAACAAAGAAACTGACCAATTGAAAAGTATCTATGCTATTTTAACTGCTAACAAAGAGGTTAGTATTTCTAAACCTTAATTTGTTTGAATTTTTTATATTTTTGGTTCTATTCTGTTTTGTACAATAACATATTTGATATACCTATTACATATATGATATGCTAATGATATGTGATATAACTATCAGATATCATAAGCATATCATATATGATATACCTATTTCAAGTAATATGTATATCATATATGATATGCTTATGATATCTGATATACCTATTAAAAGTAATAGGTATATCATATATGATATGCTTATGATATCTGATAGTTATCATATATGATATGTTTTTAATTTTGCTTATTTTAATACAAATTTCAGGGTTGTTTTCAAAAAATTCATTCCCTGTTCTCGGTTATTTGCGATGTGAAGCCGGTTCTTGAAACGACGTTAGATGAAGCTTTTAACAAATATCCAGACGATAAGAAGACCATTGAATATCTAAAGCAATTTCATGATTTGTTCAAGAAGAAAGATGTCGATAATGTGAATTCTTCTGTTCAGTTTACAGGAAACGTCGGTGGTGGTGGAGGACCAAGCTCGATTGGTGGGAATGGAGGATCTGGAAATGTTGGTGGTGAAGGGCCAATCTCGATTGGTGGGAATGGTGGTGAAGGGACAACTTCAATGGGTGGAAATGTTGGATCTGTAAATGTCGGTGGTCAGTCTTCAAAAGAGATCGGTGGAGTTGGTCATTCTAGGAATCAAAACAGTGAAATAAGTAAGAAAGCAGAAGATGTTAAGAGAAGCGGTAAAGAAGATTCTCGATCCAATGATAGGGAGCTTAATGTTAACCTAAAATTTGGTCAATCAGGTAACACCGAAGAATATAATACACAGTGGGCAGTTAGAAATATTGATCACGTTCTTTAATCGTTGCAATTAACTATTTTAGGTTGTTCTCCCCATACTCAACCCCTTCAAACTGACTTTTCTTCTTTTAACAACTTAGATGCTCCAACTTTCTCTCTTGGTTTATCTGAAGGTGGTATGTGTCCCGCAAACATGTTTAATGATTTGTACTTAAATCCAGTTGAGTTTACTGATTATGTTGAAGTGATTCCAGATTGCCATGTTTCTACTGAAAATGTTGTTGATCAAGGAAGCCCGAAAACTGCTGCACCACAACCCAAAGTTGTTAAACGTCAAAGAAAGTCGTCATATATGTTTCTTCACCTTATGTGAACAAGAAAATGGCAGTTGAAACAAAGACTTCCCCTGCAGGAACATACTATTGCAGACAGTGTGTTTGCAATGCGAGGTGACAAAATGTATGTTTTTAAGTTATTTGAAATTAAGGTTAGATTTTTTTTTTATAATATATGTTTAATTATAAAGTTGATTATATTATATACATTTTATATTATAGGGAAACGGTATTTGAAATGAAAAATGGGCTCACGACACCGCGATTGAAAATGGAAAGTTTGGCACCATCCTTGGCTATTGAATCTGAAGTAATTAATGCTTGGGTTGAAGTTATAAATTACGAAGAGAAAAACTAGTAACCAAACGCTTTATCGAGATATTTCTTTTCGAGTTACTTCATTATTTTCATTATCTAGTTTTAGTTATAATTTTTATTTGAGTTTCTTATTAATTTTTATTATTTCAGTCACAGGCAATGCATTATAAAGATTATGATGTTAAAAAGGAATTTGCATCATTTTTGCCTACTGTTTCTCGTGAACATGATAATGATTCGTTAAAGTTGTCAATGAAGAATTTTGATATGGTCAGTTTTTTATTTTTGTTATCAACACGTTTCTATTTTAGTTCTTATATCACATGTGATATAAATTAATATCACATGTGATATACAATATGAACAAATTAGATTTTTTATTTTTTTATTAACATTATTTTTTTTAAATAGATTTTCTTCCCTGTTCAGACTAGTTTGTAATTTTACGTTTTCGGTTTGAATTTAAAGAAGGTTGTTATCCATATTATTGACAACAATTGTTTAGATGTGGATTACAATGAGAAATACAAGACTGTTTGTGATTCAGTGGTAAGCAACTGTCGCGGATTTTTTTTATATATATCTTTTTTTATTTCATGTTTTCATATTTTTTCGTTCTTATATTTGTGTTTCAATATCTTATGCATAAATTATTATTTTCAAACTACTTGGATGGTGTTAATCATCCAAAAGCCGCGACAGTTTGAAAGGCAAAGCCGAGTATTATGAAACTGAAATGGGGAACAAAGAAGAACGATGTTGACTCTAGAGTTTTTTCTATGTTGCACATGGAGAACTATATGGGACAAGCTGTTGTGACTTAGAAATGTGGTTTAAGTCTTGAATCAAACGCGCAAGTCTTGGAAATTTAAAACTTGAGAGCTAAGATTGTTGCTAAGTTGGTGAGTCATGAGGTGAACATTCTCAAGAAGAAGATGGTGGATTTGGCGTTGGAGTTTGATAAGCAGTTTACCGCAGAGGAAAGGAAGGTGATTTTTGAAAATACTTTCAGGGACAGGCAAAAACGTTGGAGTGAATAGGAGTGTTAAATGTTGAAAATGTAGAATGATAGGTATTTGTAAAATGTTATTAAGTCGTGTGGTTAACAATATTATGTTTTCGTTATGTTTTGCATTATGGTATGCGTTTTATAATCGCAAAATGTTTGCTGGTAGTTTTCGGAATAGATTTTAATGATTGCATTCAACTTAATGGGTTTCTAATAGTAGTTTAAATTTTACTTTCTAAGTTTTTTATAGTTGTTTTTTACGTTTAACTCAATGGTTTTTCAATAGTAGGTCTATCATAGGCATAGCATATATGATAGACCTATCATATTTCATATAACTATCATATGTTGTTCATGTTACATGTAATAGGAATATCATATATGATAGGAATATGATATGTGATAGGCATATCATATATGATATTCCTTTTACATGTAATAGGCATATTACATGTAATAAGCATATCATATATGATATACCTATGATATGTGATATATGTTATGCCTATCATATATGATATGCCTATCATATATGATATCCCTACTACATGTAATAGGCATATCTAATATGATATACCTATGATATGTGATATATGATATGCCTATGATTAGTTTTTTTAATGACAACAATATAATATGCCTATTACATGTAAAAGGCATATCATATATGATATGCCTATCATATGATATACCTATCATATATGATATGCCTATCATATATGATAGGCCAATCACATATAATATGCCTATCATATATGATAGGTATATGACATATATGATGTATTTATCATATATGATATACCCACTATTCTAAATGCAAAATGAAATAAAGCAAAATAAACTTCAAAGTTTACTGAACACAATATATTATTCAACCAGCAGATTTGAAAACAAAGTATTAAACAAAAAAAATATTCAAGTCTCACATTCTTAATTAAAAACAAGTATTTAGGAAATAAAATTAAATTCTACTGTTGAAGCATGTTGTTCTCGGCAGATAGTCTTTTCTCGGCAGCTAGCTTTTCCACAACAACTTGCTTTTCCTTAGCATATATCTTACAGGTCCTTATGTTATGAGTTGTTTCTCCAAATTTCCCACATTTCTTTTTCACCTTCAATTTGTTCTCAATTGAAATCTCTCGAGAACTCTTCAAATGGTTATCTTTTCCACAACCTTTGTATAGTAACAATTGTGGATTTTTCACATTAATTTTGTCAAGCTTTGCAACTCCAATTAACTTCTCGATTAAATTATCTTTATCCATTGCGGTGGGATTTGGTAATTCGGTATCTACTTCTTTTTTAAGTGCCTTAACCTTTTTAACATAAGAATCTAGCTTTCCTTCATCATTGCTCAGGAGATTAATGCATTCGTCAACCGTAGAACATGCCTCATTTGCCAAATTTTGAACAACTTCATTAATTTCACCATATCTGTTTTTCCTTGTCCTCAATTCAGCGTTAATTAATTATTTTGTCCAACGCCTCAAGATGTATTTCTCTGGAATTTCATCAACTTGACCGTTCTTCAAGATGAAAAACATATGTCGGCATAACATACTATATCGAGGAAAATGCAGACATGTACAAACCAAAGTCCCTTCTTCCTTGTTATGTAGAACCTTAGTAAACATCAGAATAGTAAATAATCATCCAATCATAATAATCACATTGAATATTACAATATACAAATAAGTTTATATCATATGTGATTGGATAAGTAAATTTACCTTGTATTTTGCTTCACGAATTGGAGTCTGGTTGTCCTGTTGTTTTGTCCCTGACTTTGTAGCATTCAAGATCGGGGTTTTATCTTTAACAACATAAGTCTCACAACCTTCTTTTGTATTCATCTTTGTCAGAAAAAAGACCAAGAAGCTTCTTGTATTTCCTTTTGAACCATCAAAAATATTGCACATGTGTAAACTTTTGTTGCATGCTTTTCAATTTTCAACGGTGTCATCAACTTTGGAGCGGTTTTCATCGACTTAAAATCTAACGACTCTTGCTTATATCTCTTCTTTTCCATTGCTGACTCAAAAAAAATCATTAAATTCACCAGTGTTGAACCATGATTCGTGAAATGCGAAAAAACGAGTTTTCACTCCCTAATCTTGATGTAGTTCTCATTAATCCAAACAAAGGAGAGTTAACGAAATAAGCTGGTATCCAAGTTGATCGTATGTCATACATTTTGGACAACCACTTGTGATATTTCAACCCATAATCTTCAATCAACTTCGCCCACTTCTCCTCAAATTCAATTGGTTCAATGTACATATTCCATACAATTTTGTTGAGCCTGTTTTTAAATTCAGAATCAAGAATTTCTTGTACAATCTACAATTATATTAGAAATACACTTTTGTTAAGTTCTGTTTTTTAAACCTATCATATATGATATACATATTACATGTAATAGGTATATCATATATTAAATATGATAGGCATATCATATATGATAGACCTATTACTAATAGGTCTATCATATACGATATGCCTATCATATTTAATATATTATATGCTTATCCCATGGGTTATACCTATCATATGATAGACAAATCATATATGATATACATATCATATATGATATGCCTATCATATATGATAGACATATCATATATGATAGACATATCATATTTCATATAACTACCACATGGGATATCCTCATATGATAGGCAAATCATATATGATATACATATCATATATGATATGCCTAACATATATGATATGCATATCATATATTTCATATAACTACCACATGGGATATACCTATATTACATATCCTATATGATATACCTATTACATACCTTTGTTGATAATTTCTATGTAATGTGCCACATGCAGAGACGGTGTGTAGAGTTTGGGAAAACAAAAACAATTGCTTTCTTCATTGACGAATCTTGGTCCGTTACCACCATAATTGGCTCTTTCCCAAATGCCTTCATAAATGATTTAAGTAGCCAAATGTAAGATTCTGAGGTTTCATTTTTAAGCATCCCCGCAACAATTGTCACACACTTTCCGTGATTATCAATCCCAGTGAATGGGACAAACATCATGTTATACCTATAAGATGATTGAAATAAAATTCAAGTTAGTACATAAAAAAGTGATTCAAATATCAAATGTGATATGTATATCATGTATGAAATAGGTACTTATAAATTCCAGAACTATCTGTTTACCACTAGAATAAGACCAAATAGCATATATGATATATAAAACAATCGGTGTTAATAAGAAAGCATTTTCTGTCAATTTGAATCTATATAATACAAGCAAATCATATGTGATATATTTACTAATGGAAAAAGAAGACTAACTTGTTTGTTCGATAAGTTGCATCAAAAGAAATTATGTCTCCAAATTATTGGAAGTTACATTTCGCAAGGATAGCTTGAAATGGTTCACTTCCTTGGATTGTGTGAGATGCTTGATAAAATGTTGGAGGTGTTGTAGTAAACAGTTGGGGTTGTGTATCTATGGGGCTCTCCGTAGTAACTGGATTGCTGGCAGTAGTGATGGTGTCAGTAGAAACCATTTCAGCATCCGTAGTAATCACTTCATTTTGAGGAGCCGTAGAAACTGGGACTTCCGTATTAATGGCTGCTGTCTGAGGGGCCGTAGTAACAAGAGGGCCCGTAGTAATGAATTCAGCCGTAGAAATTACTACTTCATCAATCTCTATTTCCATCTCTTGCTCCCCCTCAACTGATTCATCCATAATCTGCTCCCCCACAACTATTTGTTCCTTCTCAGTGGTTTCATCCACCACCATCTTCTCTCCTTCTTTATCTATTAACATATCTTCACCTTATTTTTCCTTCTCCCCCTTTGGTGAACTGTCTATCTCCATTTCCACATCTTCTGTTTCTATCTCTATATCTTCACTTTGCTCAGAGGTTGCAGTGATCAATGTCTCATCACCTTTTCTTTCTTCTCCCTTGCTCTCTTCAGATGATAAAATATGTGTATCTTGTTCTTTCTCCCCCTTTTTGTCAGCTGGAGGAGTATCATCAGAGGAAGAAGAGCTGGAAGGCTTTGGAGATGTTCCAATGCTCCTTGTGGAAGTGCTTTTGGGCAAGAGTTGAGCTGATAAAAGAGCTTGTTGAGCCAACAACTGTTGCACCAAATTTGTTAATGTGGCAAGAGTCTCCCCTTGTTTATCCACCTTAACCATGACAACTTTGTACATATCCATCAATTCCATGTTTAGATTAGAGCTACCCTCACCCCTTGCTTGTTGGGTACCAACAGGTGGTAGATCATAGGGTGTAAAGATACCTTCCTGCCTAGCAGAAACATGTATCCCCCCCTGTGGTTTCTTGGCACCAGGGACCACCTTCCCAAGATGAGAAAAAGTCATCATCCAAGGATAGTGTTGCCTTGGTTTGGGTCTTAGATATGTTAATACAGTCCTGAGCATCACTATGAGAAGTGATGGCTGCAGTAGTATTAGCCCTCCCCAAATGGTCACCCCCCTCCTTATGGACCACCTCAGTGAGCATGGGGGTATGCTCAATGTTTTCCCCTGATTGTGTCTTCCTGAAGATGATTCAGGTAAAGACTTTTGAGTGTGAGAAAGTGGGGAAGTTTGAAGCACAAGAGGTTGAGGAACTCTCTTGGCTCTTCTTGAAAAAGCAACTAGTGGTGGTGAGTGAGGTGTAGAAACTGTGGGTGAAGTCACAAAAGTGGTGACTGTGGCAGTATTAACTGGAGTAGAACTCACAGTATTAACTGGAGGTACACTTGCAGTAGAAAATGTAGTTGTAGCCTCGGTTAAGAGAACCTCAGCACTTGCAACAGAAATCGCAGTGGTGCTTGTGGTTGTAACAATAGGAGATGGTGGCTGGGACAGAGGTGAAGTCACTTGTCCCTCATCTTGTGAACTTGTGCCCACCATCATTGTTGAGAACAATGGGGTCACATTAGCTGAAAATCCTTTGTTTACCCTCCTCATATTTTGAAAAACTTTCTTTGTATGAGCATGGGAGGAGAAAACATTTGGAGATCTAGTAAGATCCTTTATTTCACAGTTAAAAACATGTTAAAGGAATCTTGGGTACATTAGAAATTTGTGTTTTAAGTTTGCCAAGTTCCATTTCATTCCTTCAAAAATAAGATTTGAAAAATTGTATGTTTGGTTTGTGGCCAAACACACCATGGCAGTTGCCAAAGCAGAGCTACCTTCATGCCAACCCGTTATCTTTTGTGAAAGACATTGTTGCAAAGTATGCAACAAGTACTTCCATTGGGGGGACAACTTAGCTTTTAAAAACGTTGAAATGTTTAAGTCCCCCTCATATCCCATTCTTTCAAAGTTTGAAATAATTGTTTCATTAGGGAGTTGAGTTATACCTGCTGCATAGATGTGTACGTAATGTGGCCTCTGAAACGGTTATTTCTTTGCCATCTACTGTGGCATTGATGACTGGTACATCACCATCGGTGTTTAGTTCCGCAGAAACCCAAAAATCCCTTATGTGTGTTTCATGTATTTCAGGGCTAATGGTTAAAGCAAGTTTAATGTGGGATTGTTGCAAGAAATCGATGATGGGATGAAAGTCTGTATTGTCATCGTGTTTGACCAAGTAGGCCACCATATTGTGAGTCAAATGGAATTGACGTTCAGCCATTGTTAAGAATGTAGAAAAGATTTAGATTACAGTAAACAATGAGGCAAGAAATTGATCAAATAATGAAAGAAAATTTAGGGATTTGATTGTAACGGTAACTTTTAGATCGTTTAGGGTTCTTAAGAAAGGTAAGTAATAAAAACGGTTATAAAGATCCCTATTTATACTGAAAATTTGTAACAACTTGACGCTTTCGATTAGACGCGGGTGATGATTAAAAGTAACGGTGCAATTGTGAGTTGCCACTTGTCAATTGTAGTTGTACCTCGGGCCGGAAATTTAAAAATGAGGTCCAATGTGTTATCGACACGTGTAAAAGTTGGTTACAAGTTGTATTTTGACTTGTCAACTCATCATTAATTAAGGAATACTTATTAATTAAGAAACCTTTTTAATGCGGTAACTTGCAGTATTAACAAATAATAACCGTAGTAATTTGATTAATGACCGTAGTAAGGGTACAACGGGTCGTATTAACTGGTATGTCCGTAGTAATGTGAATTACTGGCAGTATTAACCAGAGGTCCGTAGTAACAACAATACTAGTCAGTATTAATCATTCTGGCCGTATTATCAAATTAAGGGCAGTAGTAGTTAAACCTTCCCTTAATACGGATTATTTGGCCGTACTAATAAAACTTTGGTTAAAATTTATTGCTACTGTTGCTTTTGCAGTAGTAACATAGTACAATACTAAAAAGTAAGGCACTTGTTACTTATGTTAAGGTTACTACTGCTTCTCGAAGGGACTTAAATAGAAATACTAAGAGATAAAATAAGATGATTTTAATCCATGTTGATCATTCCAATACTGGTAATCAAGAATGTGAATCTTCCCACATCAAATGCTTTTGTGAGAAGATCAGCAAGCTGATTGTCAGTGTGGATTTTCTCAACATGAATTAATTTCTTTTCGTTACAGTCTCTTATGAAGTGGTAGCGTATCTCTATATGCTTTGTCTTGGAGTGTTTGACTGGATTGTTGATGATGATAATGGTGCTTTGGTTGTCAATGTAAATTGGTGTGTTCATGAATGAATAGCCATAATCCATCATTTGATTTTGTATCCAAAGCACTTGAGCACAGCAACTAGCAGCTGCAATGTATTCAGCTTATGTGGAAGAGGTAGACACAGTTGTTTGCTTCTTGCATTGCCAGGACACCAGTATTGAGCCAATGAATTGGCATCCTCCAGTTGTTGATTTCCTGTCTAAGTTTTCACCACCATAATCACTGTCAGTAAAAGCAATTAAATCAAAGGGAGAGTCTTTAGGATACCATAAGCCTAAGTTAGGCTTGCCCTTCAAGTAACGAAAGATTCTCTTGACTGCAATTAGGTGTGACATTTTGGTTCTTGTTTGATATCTTGCACAAACACAAACTCCAAACATGATGTCTGGTCTTGAAGCTGTGAGATACATTAAGGAGCCTATCATTGATCTGTAATTATGTATATCCACATCCTCCCCCCTCAAGATCAGCAGTCAGTTGTTTGTGAGTTTCTACGGGTGTGCTTGCTATCTTGGCATCCAGAAATCCAAATTTATTTAGAATGTCCTTGACATACTTGGATTGGCTGATAAAGAGGCCATCTTCCTTCTGCTTAACTTGTAGACCCAAAAAGAAAGTGAGTTCCCCCATGGAGCTCATTTGAAACTTTGTGTGCATTAACTCTTCAAACTCTTTGCACAGAGCATCTTTGGTAGAGCCAAAGATGATGTCATCAACATATATTTGAACAAGAAGGATATCTGAGTGAGATTTCTTGAAGAATAGTGTCTTGTCAAATGTTCCTCTTTGAAAGTTGTTCTGTAGAAGGTAATCAGAAAGTGTGTCATACCAAGCCCGTGGTGCCTGATGAAGCCCATAGAGAGCTTTAACCAGTTTGTACACCATGTGAGGGTGTTGTGGGTCCTCAAAGCCAGGGGGCTGCTTGACATATACCTCTTCCTTAATAACTCCATAGAGGAATGCACTCTTGACATCCATTTGATAACCTTAAAACCCATGAATGAGGCAAAGTCTGGAAACAGTCTAATAGCTTCAATCCTAGCCACTGGAGCAAAGACCTCTTCATAATCAATTCCCTCTTCTTATGTGTAGCCTTGTGCAACCAGTCGTGCTTTATTTTTGATTACAATGCCTCTTTCATCTTTCTTGTTTCTGAAGATCCATATTCTATCACCTTCTTGACAAATGGGACTTCCACTAATTCCCAGACTCCCTGAATCTTGAATTGTAGTAGCTCAGCTTGACATGCCTCTATCCAATGTGGATCCAGTAATGCCTCTTGTATTTTCTTGGGTTCCATTTGAGAAAGGAAGCAGGCAAACAGACATGTGTTAAGAAGAGCTTTCAAGGATCCTTTTTGGGCTTAGTTTGACTCCTACTCTCCATTGAGAAGTCAAGATTACCATGATTTGAGAAGGTGGATGGTTCTTTGCAACACGAGAAGATGGAATCTTCTCAAGTCTA
Source organism: Senecio squalidus (assembly GCA_910822075.1). Taxonomy (NCBI): domain Eukaryota; kingdom Viridiplantae; phylum Streptophyta; class Magnoliopsida; order Asterales; family Asteraceae; genus Senecio; species Senecio squalidus. The sequence continues at coordinate 48,445,000 of CAJVGC010000060.1, forward strand.
ATTTCAGCTCTAAGTTGGTATCATTCAAATCAGGCATATCATTGCTTGGGAAATAAAGTAGTAGATGGAGGAGTAGTAACTGAAGAAGGTAAGACATCAGTGTATGCTTCAAATTCTTCAGTGATAAGTTGTTTCAACTCCCATCTCATCCTCTTCTACTAAGTGTGGAACTCCCTTGGGTCGTGTGGCATCATCCTTAGCAGTAGTTGTAGAATGGGAATTGCTTCATCTTCATGTGTATTTTCTTCTTCTTGTTGAGAAGAGTCCTCTGCTTCATCTGGGGATTGAATAGGATCCTCCATAGAAATAGGGAGATTGATGTACTCCATAACATCCAATCGTGCAGTACCAATGATTGGAGCAGTAGTAACTGGCTCCGCAGTAACATGATCCGTAGGAATAGAGTGTGCCGTATTAACAGGATCCGTAGGAACTGGAGAAGGTTGAGAATCAAAGTTAAAGTTTAAGGATTTGGTTAATGCATCCAAATCAAAGACCCAATTTGGTCCTTGACCCTTCTTGGTGGGAGTATGTTCATTGAATGTCACATTAGAGCTTTCTTCTATGATTTTTGTTTTGTGGTTATAAACACGATATGCCTTGCTCTGTGATGAGTATCCAACGAAGTTTCCTTCATCTGCCTTGCTGTCAAACTTACCAAGATAGTCTTTAGAGTTTAAGATTGTGCAGGGACAACCAAATGCTTTTAGAAAACTGACTAAAGGTTGTCTCTTGTGAAGTAACTCATATGGAGTTTTGTTTTGAGACTTGACTAGAAGGACCCTGTTCTGAACATAGCAGGCAGTGTTAACTGCTTCTGCCCAGAAAAAGATGGGTAGGTTGGAGTCTGCCAACATACTTCTAGCTGCTTCAATCAATGTCCTGTTTCTTCTTTCAGCAACTCCATTTTGTTGAGGAGTTCTAGCAGCACTGAATTGTCTCTATTCCTTTCTTTCACGAAGTCATTCATCACTTGTTCTTGAACTCTGTTCCATTGTCACATCTAATCTTCTTGACTTTGAGGCTGACTTGATGTTCTACTTTGGTGATAAGGAGATGAGAGCTGGCTTGTTTCATCTTTAGTAGCCAGGAAGTATCCAAGTGTATCTAGTAAAGTCATCAGTGATGACACGGCAATATGACTTCTTGGCAATGCTCTTTACATTGGTAGGACCAAACAGATCCATGTGTAGCAAATGTAAAGGGGTAGTGTTGGTTTGATCTCTTTTGACTTGTGAGAAGATTTGTGCTGTTTTCCTTTCAGACAAGCTAAACAGTTATCATCAATTAAACTGTTTGTTGGGGAGACCTGTAACCAAACCTGACTTCACCAATTGATTGATATTCTTCAGGTTCATATGGCACATCCTCCTATGCCACAGAGTGGATTCATCTAAGGTAGCTTTTGAGAGAAAGCATGCTTCAGATGAAGTTGGTTTGACCTTGGACATGTCTAGACAATAGACATTGTCTCTTCTTGGTGTTCTAAGTAAGATCATACTCTGGTCTATAACATATCCTGGCTTCATGATGATGCATTCGAGTGCAGTAAATATAGTTGTGTGTTTCTCATCATAGACTTGAGAGACGCTCAACAGGTTATACTGCAACTGTTGCACATAATACACATCTTTGAAGTGTATTGTTCCATTGCTTACTGTTCCCTTCCCAGAAAAATTCTTCCTCCTTTTGGATTTCCTCCAAATGCAACATATCCTCCATTGAACTTTTCAAAGTCCTGAAAGCATGACATGTTGCCTGTCATGTGCCTGGAACAGCCACTATCTACTGCTCTCACTTTCATTTGTTGGCTGAACCTGCACATAAACAATAGGAGTTAGTTTCTGGTGGGAACCCAAGCCAAAGCTGACTTGGGTTTGCCCATCTCATCGAAGTAACTCACCTTCCTTTGGACTAGTTTGGAAAAATAAATAGGAATAGGTGGTTGAGTTACTTTGATCTTTGGTTGCCATACTTGTTTGAATGCTTTAGATTTTGAGACAATTTTGGTGTTAACAGGTTTTGGATTAACAGTAGGAACAGATACTGGGTTGACATGCTTTTGTTTCACAGTATTAACATGAGCCGTAGTAACTAAGTTACCTTTGGCAGTATTAACACGAGCTGTATTAACACGGTTATTTTTCACAGTATTAACACGAGAAGTATTAACACCATTATTTTTTACCGTATTAAGTTTTGCAGTAGAAACAACATTTTGTCTAGCAGTATTAACTCTATTTCTACTGTTAGAAAATAAGTTTTTGTTAACACGTTTTCTTCCTGAATCCGTAGTAACAAATTTGTTTTGCACATGATTTATTTTGTTACTACTGTTCATGGGTTTGTTTTTATGCTCAATCTTTCTAGTGTATCCCAACCCGTGATGTGGCTTTTGAATCACTTGCTTTTGATTTTGAGGATTATGATAACAAATTTTTGCATAATGATTTAATTTTCCACATATAAAGCATCCCTTAACAGAAATTTTAGGAGTTTGACTTTTTTGTGCTTTTACTTGGTTCATATTTCGTTGATTTCCTCTTTTACCTATATATATCCAAGTCTTTTCTTTTTCCTTAGGGACTGGTTTGTTTTTACTATTAGTGGATGCATTTTCGTTTACTTTCTTGACATGATCATGAGATGGCATAGACACTAAACTTTGTGAAGAATGTTGAGTAATACCTTCTATTGTGATTAGGTGATTTTCCAAGGGAATATCCTTGTCTTTCACAATGTTCAGTTTACTCTCTTCAACTAAGTCCTCAATCAGAACTTCATCATAGTTGATTGGATCAACGTTGAATGATTCTGTTGGAGGTGTCTGAGAGATAGGAATCCTAGGTTCATCTAAGGATGGAGGGATATAGTTTTGGTTAAATGGAGGGGCAACTTCTTTGTATCCTAAACCAGCTTTTACCTTTCCATGTATTTGTTGTTGAATAAGGTTATTAACGGATTGTGAAGCATGTTCTAGTTTCCCTACATCTAACGTAACTTTATCATGTTTTTTCTCCTAATATTTTGATTTTCTCCCTTGCCATCTTAAGTTTTACTAATAAATCCTCTCTTTGCCACTCAACTAATCTAATTTGCTCTTGATAACTTTGTTCATTTACTTTGTGTGACTTAATTTGATTTTCTAAGTTATCAATAACTCTGGCAGCTGAACGTCTTTGTTCTTCTAAGATTTTAATTGAATCACTCATTAATTGGTTGTGATTTTTATATTTAAGAATAACTTCCTTACATTCAGAAGAACAAAGTTTAGAATTTACCTCGGCCATGAGAGATGGAGTTTCAGGATCCTTTGATGATGAGTCAATTGTCATTAGAGCATTATCTTGAGTTGATTCGTGATCGTCTTCGTTCGAGTCATATCCAAGAACGTCATGGTCAATTGCCGTAGTACCCAGGTCAGTATAAACAAGCTCCGTATTAACAGTGTTCTCCGTAGAAACAGTGTCTTCAGCATCCATTACTACTGCTATTCATGCATGGTGAACAGTAGTAATATCTTCAGCATAAATAGGATCGTCACATGAAATTAGCGCCCTGTTTTGACTAGTTTCTTCGGATAAGTCATTCCAATCATATCCAAATACGTCCTGTGACATGAGTGCACTTGGATTGTTGTCTTGTGTGGTTCGTGGATTGTTGGATTTTGACTTATTTGGACATTCCCTTGCAAAGTGACCTTGTTCATTACATTCATAGCACTTCACCTTGCTTTTGATAAAAGCAATTCGTTCATTGTTCCTTGGATTAAACCTTCGGTTCGGTTCTATTCACAAATCTCCTAGCACGTAGAGCTAACATGGCAGTTTGCCACTTCAAGTCCATCTCTTCCCAGTCATCTTGATGTATCTGCTTCACGTCATCACTAGTGAGGTTTGAGCTTTGTGAGATGAAAGCTTCAAAAGATATTTCATCTCCACTTTCATGTTTTGTTCCTCCAGATGTTGTGACAAGAGCAGTATTAACATCATTAATATTGTGACTACTTTGCTTGGTTTATTTGCTTCCACCTCTGATTCAAAGACTCGTAGGTCGTTGTATAGATCGTCTAGCTCCAATTCTTCCAATTTGTCTCCTTGTCTGTAAGACACCGTGTAGATAATCCATTCCTTACCTAGAGCTCTTATGAATTTTCGGTTTATGTCATCTTTGTCATACTGGACTCCTGCACTTATCATCTCTCCAGTGAGCTTTTTGTATCTGTCAAACGTTTGAGTCATTTTTTCGTCTTTCAATGCATTGAAATTTTCGTATTCATGTTTAAGAAGAGCCTTCTTGTTCTTCTTGGTATTCTTTGTCCCGCTGAATCTTTTCTCCAATGCTTCCCATAGAGATTTAGCATCTTTATATTCTTCAAATTGTGATTGATACTCATTGGGGATTGCAATAAGAAGAATATTAAGAGCCTTGATCTCCGTTTGTTTTTCTCTTCTCTCCAGATCAGTCAATGTTTGACGAGTAAGTATTCTAGGTTGTCCATCAGCTCCTTGATTGGTAGCAGGCTTGTTACCATTGATGATAACGTCCCAAACTGTGTAGTCAGACAGTAGGATGTGTTGCTTGATACGTAGCTTCCATAAATCGAATTCGTTGCTATTGAGTACAGGAACTTTGTTGATTGAAACATCAACCATGATGATTGTCTTGATTCTTGCTTATGAGAATTGTCAACTTGTTGATCAATGGATCTAAAGCACCTCCTGTGCTCTGATACCACTTGTCAGGATCAAATAAGTTATTATACTTCGTTAACCTTAACCTTGTTAGATCGTGATCTATCAAAGAAGTTCAGCAGCGGAGATGAACACTTTGATATTTACAAGTTGATTGAACAAACAAATATTGAAATATACGAATGAATAAGAACAATATATTTGTCGAATGTTAAGCCTCAATTGCATTAATCAGAATTATCAATACAACGTGTTTTCTATCTTACAAGGATCTACTATTTATAGACCTTGAGGCTATCATAGATAAACTAGGAATCTACATCTCTATCTAGAAAGGAATCATACTTTGAATACAATTGAAACTATACATATTTGACTTAAACTTGAATAACAAGAGTTCATCCGTAGTAACTTAAAGTCAATCCGTAGTAACTTGAACTATCCGTAGTAATAAGGTTATCCGTAGTAGTTTGTTGAATAGCCGCATTAACTTGTCTTCCGTAGTAACTTCTTAATAGCTTCCGTATTAATCTTGTAAGTTTCTTTATCCGTAGTTAGAAGCAGTATTAGTGAGTTAAACTAAGTTGACTAAGTTATAACCCAACATGGATTCATGACGAAATGGAGTTTTGGGTTTTACGAATTGGAATTTTGGGTTTTACGAAGGTTTTGAGATGGTTTCACGAGCTCCGTATCAATATGGATGTCGAAGGGTTTAGAGCAGAGAATTGAATAGAGAACATAATCTGTTGATACAGTTTAGTTTTAATTTTAGGTTTTTGTTAAATGACCAAATGTCCCTTCAATACAAATATATCTTTTAATCTTAGCCATTAGATCCTTTTTTTTATGGCTGAGATTATTTCCGTATATCTTTAATTTTTAATAGGTTTTCCTTGAACCCAACCCATAAACCAAATTTATAAATCATAATCACGATATAAAAACAAAAGTGTAATGCTTGATGGCATAATGTCTCCTTAAATTACAAAATTCATAGTTATATTATCATTAAAGTATCCAGATTCGCTTTAAATTATAAAATTCATAGTTATATTACCATAATATAAATTTTCTCATTAAATTATAAATAGTCCCTTTTAACAAAAAAAAAAAGAGTAAAAAAAAAGAAAAAAAAAATAAATATTATGTTATCAAGATAAGCACCATAAAATAAGGGTGATCCATTTTATTTTTTTTAGTGATTAAATGTGAAATTAGCAAAAAAAATAAAAAAAAATAAAAAAATAAAAAAATGGAGTCTTTGTTTAATGGCAAAAGTTGGTGGTAATTCTATTGATATTCAAACATCTCATATAATAACGAGTTGATCTGTTATTGATCCAAAATACATTCAAATAATCTAAATGGACTTTATCATTATTAGAGCGTTTACACTTATAACATCGAAACACTCGGTGTTATGGTCACGTCAGAATAACTCAACCCATAACATAATACAGAAAATACCCCTAACCATAACATGTCAGGATCAAGTAAGTTAAATAAACCTAAAGCTTATCTACGTAAGATCTTGATCTATCAAAGAAGTTCAGCAGCGGATTGAACACTTTGATATTACAAGTTTAACGGATCAAACAATATTGTAAAGTAAAGAACAATTATGAACAATAAGTTTGCCGAATTATAAGCCTCAATTGAATTGAATTAATGTATCAATACAACGTGTTTTTATCAATCTACAAGGATCTATTTAAAGACCTTGAGGCTAACCTATCAAAAATAGGAAACATCTATCAACAAGGAAATACAATCTAATTCTAATTGTAATTCTATTCTAAACTTGCATGGCATGTATGTTTGCAGTAGAAACAGTCTTCCGCAGAAATGAGTTGAAGCATAATAATGATCTTGCAGTTGTAACTTGTCTTCCGTTGTAATTGTATGTCTTCAGTATTAACTATCTTCTCTCCGTATTAAGGAAGCATACATTACCAGCAATAGTAACAATCAGCGAGCAATATTAATGGAATTAAACTAAACTAACTAAGTTTCAATCCAATAATCTCCCCCTAACTTGAACTTTTATTACTACTGAAAGTACAAGTTTTTACACAAGTTTTTACTACTTTAATTACAAGACATTATCATTTTTCTTTTTAATTTCTTCTCCTTCTCCTCTGCTTCTTTTTCTAACTATTCATTGAGTTACCCTATAATCCTCCACACTAGTTTCGTGAGCCATCCTAGAAGCAATCAGACCATGTAGTCTTACCTTGATAAGCTCTTTAAGCGGTCCTCAACCCCAAATCATACTTTCTGTCAACTAGATAGAACTCCATGGCACCATGTCCTTCTAACTATTGAGAAAGTTCCACTTCTTTCATAAATGTACCACTTAATTACAGGGTTGTTGGCACTTCCTTTCTTGAATGCAGGGTTAATCTTCTCCCATCTGGATCAAACATTTCCGTTGAGCCAATCCATAGCCATGTCTATTCCAGAGCACTCACTTCTGAACTGAATATTTTATCTTTCCAATATCATAGACACCCCGTAGATCATCTCTTGAGAAGTCTCTAACCATCCTATAGAAAGCAGGTAGAGAGGTCTTTGACTTGTCTGCCCTAGTGACTATATAAGACGTTTTGTTTGGTCCTCCCACAAACTCTTAATCAATTATTTCTGGTAACTCAACAGCCAATGGTTCAATCCTAAGTCCATCTTCATGTATAATCAGAGCTGAACAATCATCTTCTGAAATTTCAATGTCATCTTTCTTTTCTTCAATGATGACTGACTCTTTCTTGATTTGAACACTTGGTACACTTGGACTATCTTGAGCAGCAGTAGTTGAAGTAGGAATATCAACAGTCTTTGTCTCTTCACTGGAACTCTAATAGAACAAGACTTCTTCCTCTTCAGCTGCTCAGGAGGATTTGGCTTAACTAGAGCAAATGGTTTGTGAATCTCATTACCCTGTGCATCAAACATAGCTCTCCCAGTTTCTTTGAGCTCTCTTCATGGACCTCTCTAACTCATCTTGTTGTCGGATTTCTTGTTTTGTAAGTCTAAGTTTCTTTGTGAGTTCTTCTTCTTTTCTTCTCAAACTAATGCAGAGCAAGTTTCCAATCTTCATTGGTCCTAATGATTTTCCATTTTACCCCTTAGATTTTAAGTAGGCCATGAACTTTTTGCGTGGTCTTCAGCTAACTCTTTTGTTTGTTTGTTTCTTTGCTGCATTCATTTTCTTTCCTTGTCTTAATTCTTTTTATTTGAGCAACTCTTTCTCTTGCTCAGCTAGCAAGAGATGTTGTTTCGTCTTTTAGCTTCTGGATTTTCTCCATCTCTGCCTTTTGAAGTTTGTTATGTATGTCTTTAAGTGTATCAGGATCAGACCCCACATCCAGTTCTTCAGAAGCTAATTGAAGTGCAGTTAG
>CAJVGC010000060.1:48453194-48480419 GCA_910822075.1 Senecio squalidus
TACACAGTGGGCAGTTAGAAATTGATCACGTTCTTTAATTTGCAATTAACTATTTTAGGTTGTTCTCCCCATACTCAACCCCTTCAAACTGACTTTTCTTCTTTTAACAACTTAGATGCTCCAACTTTCTCTCTTGGTTTATCTGAAGGTGGTATGTGTCCCGCAAACATGTTTAATGATTTGTACTTAAATCCAGTTGAGTTTACTGATTATGTTGAAGTGATTCCAGATTGCCATGTTTCTACTGAAAATGTTGTTGATCAAGGAAGCCCGAAAACTGCTGCACCACAACCCAAAGTTGTTAAACGTCAAAGAAAGTCGTCATATATGTTTCTTCACTTATGTGAACAAGAAAATGGCAGTTGAAACAAAGACTTCCCCTGCAGGAACATACTATTGCAGACAGTGTGTTTGCAATGCGAGGTGACCAAATGTATGTTTTTAAGTTATTTGAAATTAAGGTTAGATTTTCTTTTTATAATATGTGTTTAATTATAAAGTTGATTATATTATATACATTTTATTTTATAGGGAAACGGTATTTGAAATGAAGAATGGGCTCACGACACCGCGATTGAAAATGGAAAGTTTGGCACCATCCTTGGCTATTGAATCTGAAGTAATTAATGCTTGGGTTGAAGTTATAAATTACGAAGAGAAAAACTAGTAACCAAACGCTTTATCGAGATATTTCTTTTCGAGTTACTTCATTATTTTCATTATCTAGTTTTAGTTATAATTTTTATTTGAGTTTCTTATTAATTTTTATTATTTCAGTCACAGGCAATGCATTATAAAGATTATGATGTTAAAAAGGAATTTGCATCATTTTTGCCTACTGTTTCTCGTGAACATGATAATGATTCGTTAAAGTTGTCAATGAAGAATTTTGATATGGTCAGTTTTTTATTTTTGTTATCAACACGTTTCTATTTTAGTTCTTATATCACATGTGATATAAATTAATATCACATGTGATATACAATATGAACAAATTAGATTTTTTATTTTTTTATTAACATTATTTTTTTTTTTAAATAGATTTTCTTCCCTGTTCAGACTAGTTTGTAATTTTACGTTTTCGGTTTGAATTTAAAGAAGGTTGTTATCCATATTATTGACAACAACTTTTTAGATGTGGATTATAATGAGAAATACAAGACTGTTTGTGATTCAGTGGTAAGCAATTATAGCGGCTTTTTTATATATATCTTTTTTTATTTCATGTTTTCATATTTTTTCGTTCTTATATTTGTGTTTCAATATCTTATGCAGAAATTATTATTTTCAAACTACTTGGATGGTGTTAATCATCCAAAAGCCGCGACAGTTTTAAAGGCAAAGCCGAGTATTATGAAACTGAAATGGGGAACAAAGAAGAACGATGTTGACTCTAGAGTTTTTTCTATGTTGCACATGGAGAACTATATGGGACAAGCTGTTGTGACTTAGAAATGTGGTTTAAGTCTTGAATCAAACGCGCAAGTCTTGGAAATTCAAAACTTGAGAGCTAAGATTGTTGCTAAGTTGGTGAGTCATGAGGTGAACATTCTCAAGAAGAAGATGGTGGATTTGGCGTTGGAGTTTGATAAGCAGTTTACCGCAGAGGAAAGGAAGGTGATTTTTGAAAATACTTTCAGGGACAGGCAAAAACGTTGGAGTGAATAGGAGTGTTAAATGTTGAAACTGTAGAATGATAGGTATTTGTAAAATGTTATTAAGTCGTGTGGTTAACAATATTATGTTTTCGTTATGTTTTGCATTATGGTATGCGTTTTATAATCGCAAAATGTTTGCTGGTAGTTTTCGGAATAGATTTTAATGATTGCATTCAACTTAATGGGTTTCTAATAGTAGTTTAAATTTTACTTTCTAAGTTTTTTATAGTTGTTTTTTACGTTTAACTCAATGGTTTTTTCTATAGTAGGTCTATCATAGGCATAGCATATATGATAGACCTATCATATTTCATATAACTATCACATGTTGTACATGTTACATGTAATAGGAATATCATATATGATAGGAATATGATATGTGATAGGCATATCATATATGATATTCCTTTTACATGTAATAGGCATATTACATGTAATAAGCATATATGATCAGTGATATATGTTATGCCTATCATATATGATATGCCTATCATATATGATATCCCTACTACATGTAATAGGCATATCTAATATGATATACCTATGATATGTGATATATGATATGCCTATGATTATTTTTTTTAATGACAACAATATGATATGCCTATTACATGTAAAAGGCATATCATATATGATATGCCTATCATATGATATACCTATCATATATGATATGCCTATCATATATGATAGGCCAATCACATATAATATGCCTATCTTTGATATTAGAGAGGATAGTTATGACATATATGATGAATTTATCATATATGATATACCCACTATTCTAATGCAAAATGAATATAAAAAAATAAACTTCAAGTTTACTGAACATAACATATTGTTCAACCAGCAGATTTGAAAACAAAGTATTAAACAAAACAATATTCCAAGTCTCACATTCTTAATTAAAAAACAAGTATTTAGGAAATAAAATTAAATTCTACGTTGAAGCATGTTGTTCTCGGCAGATAGTCTTTTCTCGGCAGCTAGCTTTTCCACAACAACTTGCTTTTCCTTAGCATATATCTTACAGGTCCTTATGTTATGAGTTGTTTCTCCACATTTCCCACATTTCTTTTTCACCTTCAATTTGTTCTCAATTGAAATCTCTCGAGAACTCTTCAAATGATTATCTTTTCCACAACCTTTGTATAGTAACAATTGTGGATTTTTCACATTAATTTTGTCAAGCTTTGCAACTCCAATTAACTTCTCGATTAAATTATCTTTATCCATTGCGGTGGGATTTGGTAATTCGGTATCTACTTCTTTTTTTAAGTGCCTTAACCTTTTTAACATAAGAATCTAGCTTTCCTTCATCATTGCTCAGGAGATTAATGCATTCGTCAACCGTAGAACATGCCTCATTTGCCAAATTTTGAACAACTTCATTAATTTCACCATATCTGTTTTTCCTTGTCCTCAATTCAGCGTTAATTAATTATTTTCGAAGATGTATTCTCTGGAATTTCACATCAACTTGAGCCGTTCTTCAGAGATGAAAAAACATATGTCGGCATAACATAGCTAGTATGCGAGGGAAAGTGCATAGCATTGTACAAACCAAAGTCCCTTCTTCCTTGTTATGGAGAACCTTATAAACAACAGAATAGAAATAATCATCCAATCATAATATCACATTGAATATTACAATATACAAATAAGTTTATATCATATGTGATTGGATAAGTAAAGTTACCTTGTATTTTGCTTCACGAATTGGAGTCTGGTTGTCCTGTTGTTTTGTCCCTGACTTTTGTTAGCATTCAAGATCGGGGTTTTATCTTTAACAACATAAGTCTCACAACCTTCTTTGTATTCATCTTTGTCAGAAAAAAGACCAAGAAGCTTCTTGTATTTCCTTTTGAACCATCAAAAATATTGCACATGTGTAACTTTTGTTGCATGCTTTTCAATTTTCAACGGGTGTCATCAACTTTGGAGCGGTGTTCATCGACTTAAAATCTAACGACTCTTGCTTATATCTCTTCTTTTCCATTGCTGACTCAAAAAAAATCATTAAATTCACCAGTGTTGAACCATGATTCGTGAAATGCGAAAAAATGAGTTTTCACTCCCTAATCTTGATGTAGTTCTCATTAATCAAAACAAAGGAGAGTTAACGAAATAAGCTGGTACCAAGTTGATCGTATGTCATACATTTTGGACAACCACTTGTGATATTTCAACCCATAATCTTCAATCAACTTCGCCCACTTCTCCTCAAATTCAATTGGTTCAATGTACATATTCCATACAATTTTGTTGAGCCTGTTTTTAAATTCAGAATCAAGAATTTCTTGTACAATCTACCATTATATTAGAAATACACTTTTGTTAAGTTCTGTTTTTTAAACCTATCATATATGATATACATATTACATGTAATAGGTATATCATATGGCATATCATATATGATAGACCTATTACTAATATGTCTATCATATACGATATGCCTATCATATTTAATATATTATATGCTTATCCCATGGGTTATACCTATCATATGATAGACAAATCATATATGATATACATATCATATATGATATGCCTATCATATATGATAGACATATCATATATGATAGACATATCATATTTCATATAACTACCACATGGGATATCCTCATATGATAGGCAAATCATATATGATATACATATCATATATGATATGCCTAACATATATGATATGCATATCATATATTTCATATAACTACCACATGGGATATACCTATATTACATATCCTATATGATATGCCTATTACATACCTTTGTTGATAATTTCTATGTAATGTGCCACATGCAGAGACGGTGTGTAGAGTTTGGGAAAACAAAAACAATTGCTTTCTTCATTGACGAATCTTGGTCCGTTACCACCATAATTGGCTCTTTCCCAAATGCCTTCATAAATGATTTAAGTAGCCAAATGAAAGATTCCGAGGTTTCATTTTTAAGCATCCCCGCAACAATTGTGACACACTTTCCATGATTATCAATCCCAGTGAATGGGACAAACATCATGTTATACCTATAAGATGATTGAAATAAAATTCAAGTTAGTACATAAAAAAGTGATTCAAATATCAAATGTGATATGTATATCATGTATGAAATAGGTACTTATAAATTCCAGAACTATCTGTTTACCACTAGAATAAGACCAAATAGCATATATGATATATAAAACAATCGGTGTTAATAAGAAAGCATTTTCTGTCAATTTGAATCTATATAATACAAGCAAATCATATGTGATATATTTAATAATGGAAAAAGAAGACTAACTTGTTTGTTCGATAAGTTGCATCAAAAGAAATTATGTCTCCAAATTATTGGAAGTTACATTTCGCAAGGATAGCTTGAAATGGTTCACTTCCTTGGATTGTGTGAGATGCTTGATAAAATGTTGGAGGTGTTGTAGTAAACAGTTGGGGTTGTGTATCTATGGGGCTCTCCGTAGTAACTGGATTGCTGGCAGTAGTGATGGTGTCAGTAGAAACCATTTCAGCATCCGTAGTAATCACTTCATTTTGAGGAGCCGTAGAAACTGGGACTTCCGTATTAATGGCTGCTGTCTGAGGGGCCGTAGTAACAAGAGGGTCCGTAGTAATGAATTCAGCCGTAGAAATTACTACTTCATCAATCTCTATTTCCATCTCTTGCTCCCCCTCAACTGATTCATCCATAATCTGCTCCCCCACAACTATTTGTTCCTTCTCAGTGGTTTCATCCACCACCATCTTCTCTCCTTCTTTATCTATTAACATATCTTCACCTTATTTTTCCTTCTCCCCCTTTGGTGAACTGTCTATCTCCATTTCCACATCTTCTGTTTCTATCTCTATATCTTCACTTTGCTCAGAGGTTGCAGTGATCACTGTCTCATCACTTTTCCTTTCTTCTCCCTTGCTCTCTTCAGATGATAAAATATGTGTATCTTGTTCTTTCTCCCCCTTTTTGTCAGCTGGAGGAGTATCATCAGAGGAAGAAGAGCTGGAAGGCTTTGGAGATGTTCCAATGCTCCTTGTGGAAGTGCTTTTGGGCAAGAGTTGAGCTGATAAAAGAGCTTGTTGAGCCAACAACTGTTGCACCAAATTTGTTAATGTGGCAAGAGTCTCCCCTTGTTTATTCACCTTAACCATGACAGCTTTGTACATATCCATCAATTCCATGTTTAGATTAGAGCTACCCTCACCCCTTGCTTGTTGGGTACCAACAGGTGGTAGATCATAGGGTGTAAAGATACCTTCCTGCCTAGCAGAAACATGTATCCCCCCTGTGGTTTCTTGGCACCAGGGACCACCTTCCCAAGATGAGAAAAAGTCATCATCCAAGGATAGTGTTGCCTTGGTTTGGGTCTTAGATATGTTAATACTGTCCTGAGCATCACTATGAGAAGTGATGGCTGCAGTAGTATTAGCCCTCCCCAAATGGCCCCCCCCCCCCCCTCCTTATGGACCACCTCAGTGAGCATGGGGGTATGCTCAATGTTTTCCCCTGATTGTGTCTTTCCTGAAGATGATTCAGGTAAAGACTTTTGAGTGTGAGAGAGTGGGGAAGTTTGAAGCACAAGAGGTTGAGGAACCCTCTTGGCTCTTCTTGAAAAAGCAACTAGTGGTGGTGAGTGAGGTGTAGAAACTGTGGGTGAAGTCTCAAAAGTGGTGACTGTGGCAGTATTAACTGGAGTAGAACTCACAGTATTAACTGGAAGTACACTTGCAGTAGAAACTGTAGTTGTAGCCTCGGGTAAGAGAACCTCAGCACTTGCAACAGAAATCGCAGTGGTGCTTGTGGTTGTAACAATAGGAGATGGTGGCTGGGACAGAGGTGAAGTCACTTGTCCCTCATCTTGTGAACTTGTGCCCACCATCATTGTTGAGAACAATGGGGTCACATTAGCTGAAAATCCTTTGTTTACCCTCCTCATATTTTGAAAAACTTTCTTTGTATGAGCATGGGAGGAGAATCTAGTAGGATCCTTTATTTCACAGTTAAAAACATGTTAAAGGAATCTTGGGTACATTAGAAATTTGTGTTTTAAGTTTGCCAAGTTCCATTTCATTCCTTCAAAAATAAGATTTGAAAAATTGTATGTTTGGTTTGTGGCCAAACACACCATGGCAGTTGCCAAAGCAGAGCTACCTTCATGCCAACCCGTTATCTTTTGTGAAAGACATTGTTGCAAAGTATGCAACAAGTACTTCCATTGGGGGGACAACTTAGCTTTTAAAAACGTTGAAATGTTTAAGTCCCCCTCATATCCCATTCTTTCAAAGTTTGAAATAATTGTTTCATTAGGGAGTTGAGTTATACCTGCTGCATCACGTATTTGAAGATGTGTACGTAATGTGGCCTCTGAAACGGTTATTTCTTTGCCATCTACTGTGGCATTGATGACTGGTACATCACCATCGGTGTTTAGTTCCGCAGAAACCCAAAAATCTCTTATGTGTGTTTCATGTATTTCAGGGCTAATGGTTAAAGCAAGTTTAATGTGGGATTGTTGCAAGAAATCGATGATGGGATGAAAGTCTGTATTGTCATCGTGTTTGACCAAGTAGGCCACCATATTGTGAGTCAAATGGAATTGAAGTTCAGCCATTGTTAAGAATGTAGAAAAGATTTAGATTACAGTAAACAATGAGGCAAGAAATTGATCAAATAATGAAAGAAAATTTAGGGATTTGATTGTAACGGTAACTTTTAGAAGGTTTAGGGTTCTTAAGAAAGGTAAGTAAAAAAAACGGTTATAAAGATCCCTATTTATAATGAAAATTTGTAACAACTTGACGCTTTCGATTAGACGCGGGTGATGATTAAAAGTAATGGTGCAATTGTGAGTTGCCACTTGTCAATTGTAGTTGTACCTCGGGCCGGAAATTTAAAAATGAGGTCCAATGTGTTATCGCCACGTGTAAAAGTTGGTTACAAGTTGTATTTTGACTTGTCAACTCATCATTAATTAAGGAATACTTATTAATTAAGAAACCTTTTTAATGCGGTAACTTGCAGTATTAACAAATAATAACCGTAGTAATTTGATTAATGACCGTAGTAATGGTACAACGGGTCGTATTAACTGGTCTGTCCGTAGTAATGTGAATTACTGGCAGTATTAACCAGAGGTTCGTAGTAACAACAATACTAGTCAGTATTAATCATTCTGGCCGTATTATCAAATTAAGGGCAGTAGTAGTTAAACCTTCCCTTAATACGGATCATTTGGCCGTACTAATAAAACTTTGGTTAAAATTTATTGCTACTGTTACTTTTGCAGTAGTAACATAGTACAATACTAAAAAGTAAGGCACTTGTTACTTATGTTAAGGTTACTACTGCTTCTCGAAGGGACTTAAAATAGAAATACTAAGAGATAAAATAAGATGATATTAATCCATGTTGATCATTCCAATGCTGGTAATCAAGAATGTGAATCTTCCCACATCAAATGCTTTTGTGAGAAGATCAACAAGCTGATTATCAGTGTGAATTTTCTCAACATGAATTAATTTCTTTTCGTTACAGTCTCTTATGAAGTGGTAGCGTATCTCTATATGCTTTGTCTTGGAGTGTTTGACTGGATTGTTGATGATGCTAATGGTGCTTTGATTGTCAATGTAAATTGGTGTGTTCATGAATGAATAGCCATAGTCCATCATTTGATTTTGTATCCAAAGCACTTGAGCACAGCAACTAGCAGCTGCAATGTATTCAGCTTCTGTGGAAGAGGTAGACACAGTTGTTTGCTTCTTGCACTGCCAGGACACCAGTCTTGAGCCAATGAATTGACATCCTCCAGTTGTTGATTTCCTGTCTAAGTTTTCACCACCATAATCACTGTCAGTAAAAGCAATTAAATCAAAGGGAGAGTCTTTAGGATACCATAAGCCTAGGTTAGGCTTGCCCTTCAGGTAACGAAAGATTCTCTTGACTGCAATTAGGTGTGACATTTTGGGTCTTGTTTGATATCTTACACAAACACAAACTCCAAACATGATGTCTGGTCTTGAAGTTGTGAGATACATTAAGGAGCCTATCATTGATCTGTAATTATGTATATCCACATCCTCCCCCTCAAGATCAGCAGTCAGTTGTTTGTGAGTTTCTACGGGTGTGCTTGCTATCTTGGCATCCAGAAATCCAAACTTAGTTAGAATGTCCTTGACATACTTGGATTGGCTGATAAAGAGGCCATCTTCCTTCTGCTTAACCTGTAGACCCAAAAAGAAAGTGAGTTCCCCCATGGAGCTCATTTGAAACTTTGTGTGCATTAATTCTTCAAACTCTTTGCACATAGCATCTTTGGTAGAGCCAAAGATGATGTCATCAACATATATTTGAACAAGAAGGATATCTGAGTGAGATTTCTTGAAGAATAGTGTCTTGTCAATTGTTCCCCTTTGAAAGTTGTTCTATAGAAGGTAATCAGAAAGTGTGTCATACCAAGCCCGTGGTGCCTGATGAAGCCCATAGAGAGCTTTTAACAGTTTGTACACCATGTGAGGGTGTTGAGGGTCCTCAAAGCCAGGGGGCTGCTTGACATATACTTCTTCCTCAATGACTCCATAGAGGAATGCACTCTTGACATCCATTTGATAGACCTTAAATCCCATGAATGAGGCAAAGGCTAGAAACAGTCTAATAGCTTCAATCCTAGCCACTGGAGCAAAGACTTCTTCATAATCAATTCCCTCTTCTTGTGTGTAGCCTTGTGCAACCAGTCTTGCTTTATTTTTGATGACAAAGTCTCTTTCATCTTTCTTGTTTCTGAAGATCCATCTAGTTCCTATTACCTTCTTGCCAAATGGGACTTCCACTAATTCCCAGACTCCTTGAATCTTGAATTGTAGTAGCTCAGCTTGACATGCCTCTATCCAATGTGGATCCAGTAATGCCTCTTGTATTTTCTTTGGTTCCATTTGAGAAAAGAAGCAGGCAAACAGACATGTGTTAAGAAGAGCTTTCATAGGATCCTTTTTGGGCTTAGTTTGACTCCTAGTCTCCATTGAGAAGTCAAGATTACCAATGATTTGAGAAGGTGGATGGTTCTTTGCAACACGAGAATATGGAATCTTCTCAAGTCTTAATTCAACTCCTAAGTTGGTGTCATTCAAATCAGGCATATCATTGCTTGGGAAGTAAGTAGTAGATGGAGGAGTAGTAACTGAAGAAGGTAAGTCATTTGTGTATGCTTCAAATTCTTCAGTGATAAGTTGTTCAACTCCATTCTCATCCTCATCTACTAAGTGTGGAACTCCATTGGGTCGTGTGGCATCATCATTAGCAGTCGTTGTAGACATGGGAATTGCTTCATCTTCATGTGTATTTTCTTCTTCTTGTTGGGAAGAATCCTCTGCTTCATCTGGGGATATGGGATCAAAAAGTTGAATAGGATCCTCCATAGAAATAGGGAGATTGATGTACTCCATGACATCTAATCTTGCAGTACCAATGATTGGAGCAGTATTAACTGGCTCCGCAGTAACATGATCCGTAGGAATAGAGTGTGCCGTATTAACATGATCCGTAGGAACTGATGAAGGTTGAGAATCAAAGTTAAAATTTAAAGATTTGGTTAAAGCATCCAAATTAAAGACCCAGTTTGGTCCTTGACCCTTCTTGGTGGGAGTATGTTCATTGAATGTCACGTTAGAGCTTTCTTCTATGATTTTTGTTTTATGGTTATAAACACGATATGCCTTGCTCTGTGATGAGTATCCAACGAAGTTTCCTTCATATGACCTGCTGTCAAACTTACCAAGATAGTCTTTAGAGTTTAAGACTGTGCAGGGACAACTAAATACTTTTAGAAACTTGACTAAAGGTTGTCTCTTGTGAAGTAACTCATATGGAGTTTTGTTTTGAGACTTGACTAGAAGGACCATGTTCTGAACATAGCAGGCAGTGTTAACTGCTTCTGCCCAGAAAAAGATGGGTAGGTTGGAGTCTGCCAACATAGTTCTAGCTGCTTCAATCAATGTCCTATTTCTTCCATTTTGTTGAGGAGTTCTAGCAGCACTGAATTGTCTCTCTATTCCTTTCTTCTCACAGAAGTCATTCATCACTTGGTTCTTGAACTCTGTTCCATTGTCACATCTAATCTTCTTGACTTTGAGGCTGACTTGATGTTCTACTTTGGTGATAAAGGAGATGAGAAGCTGGCTTGTTTCATCTTTAGTAGCCAGGAAGTATATCCAAGTGTATCTAGTAAAGTCATCAGTGATGACAAGGCAATATGACTTCTTGGCAATGCTCTTTACATTGGTAGGACCAAACAGATCCATGTGTAGCAAATGTAAAGGGGTAGTGTTGGTTTTGATCTCTTTTGACTTGTGAGAAGATTTGTGCTGTTTTCCTTTCAGACAAGCTAAACAGTTGTCATCAAGATTAAATTGTTTGTTGGGGAGACCTCTAACCAAACCTGACTTCACCAATTGATTGATATTCTTCAGGTTCATATGGCACATCCTCCTATGCCACAGAGTGGATTCATCTAAGGTAGCTTTTGAGAGAAAGCATGCTTCAGATGAAGTTGGTTTGACCTTGGACATGTCTAGACAATAGACATTGTCTCTTCTTGGTGTTCTAAGTAAGATCATGCTCTTATCTATAACATAGCCTGGCTTCATGATGATGCATTCAGTTGCAGTAAATATAGTTGTGTGTTTCTCATCACAGACTTGAGAGACACTCAATAGGTTATACTGCAACTGTTGCACATAATACACATCTTTGAAGTGTATTGTTCCATTGCTTACTGTTCCCTTTCCAGAAAAATTCTTCCTCCTTTTGGATTTCCTCCAAATGCAACATATCCTCCATTGAACTTTTCAAAGTCCTGAAAGCATGACATGTTGCCTGTCATGTGCCTGGAACAGCCACTATCTACATGCCAACTGCTCTCACTTTCATTTGTTGGCTGAACCTGCACATAAACAATAGGAGTTAGTTTCTGGTGGAACCCAAGCCAAAGCTGACTTGGGTTTGCCCATCTCATCGTAACTCACCTTCCTTTGGACTAGTTTGGAAAAATAAATAGGAATAGGTGGTTGAGTTACTTTGATCTTTGGTTGCCATACTTGTTTGAATGCTTTAGATTTTGAGACAATTTTGGTGTTAACAGGTTTTGGATTAACAGTAGGAACAGATACTGGGTTGACATGCTTTTGTTTCACAGTATTAACATGAGCCGTAGTAACTAAGTTACCTTTGGCAGTATTAACACGAGCTGTATTAACACGGTTATTTTTCACAGTATTAACACGAGAAGTATTAACACCATTATTTTTTACCGTATTAAGTTTTGCAGTAGAAACAACATTTTGTCTAGCAGTATTAACTCTATTTCTACTGTTAGAAAATAAGTTTTTGTTAACACGTTTTCTTCCTGAATCCGTAGTAACAAATTTGTTTTGCACATGATTTATTTTGTTACTACTGTTCATGGGTTTGTTTTTATGCTCAATCTTTCTAGTGTATCCCAACCCGTGATGTGGCTTTACTTGCTTTTGATTTTGAGGATTATGATAACAAATTTTTGCATAATGATTTAATTTTCCACATATAAAGCATCCCTTAACAGAAATTTTAGGAGTTTGACCTTTTTTGTGCTTTTACTTGGTTCATATTTCGTTGATTTCCTCTTTTACCTATATATATCCAAGTCTTTTCTTTTTCCTTAGGGACTGGTTTGTTTTTACTATTAGTGGATGCATTTTCGTTTACTTTCTTGACATGATCATGAGATGGCATAGACACTAAACTTTGTGAAGAATGTTGAGTAATACCTTCTATTGTGATTAGGTGATTTTCCAAGGGAATATCCTTGTCTTTCACAATGTTCAGTTTACTCTCTTCAACTAAGTCCTCAATCAGAACTTCATCATAGTTGATTGGATCAACATTGAATGATTTTGTTGGAGGTGTCTGAGAGATAGGGATCCTAGGTTCATCTAAGGATTGAGGGATATAGTTTTGGTTAAATGGAGGGGCTACTTCTTGTATCCTAAACCAGCTTTTACCTTTCCATGTATTTGTTGTTGAATAAGGTTATTAACGGATTGTGAAGCATGTTCTAGTTTCCCTACATCTAACGTAACTTTATCATGTTTTTCTCCTAATATTTTGATTTTCTCCCTTGCCATCTTAAGTTTTACTAATAAATCCTCTCTTTGCCACTCAACTAATCTAATTTGCTCTTGATAACTTTGTTCATTTACTTTGTGTGACTTAATTTGATTTTCTAAGTTATCAATAACTCTGGCAGCTGAACGTCTTTGTTCTTCTAAGATTTTAATTGAATCACTCATTAATTGGTTGTGATTTTTATATTTAAGAATAACTTCCTTACATTCAGAAGAACAAAGTTTAGAATTTACCTCGGCCATGAGAGATGGAGTTTCAGGATCCTTTGATGATGAGTCAATTGTCATTAGAGCATTATCTTGAGTTGATTCGTGATCGTCTTCGTTCGAGTCATATCCAAGAACGTCATGGTCAATGCCGTAGTACCCAGGTCAGTATAAACAAGCTCCGTATTAACAGTGTTCTCCGTAGAAACAGTGTCTTCAGCATCCATTACTACTGCTATTCATGCATGGTGAACAGTAGTAATATCTTCAGCAGAAATAGGATCGTCACATGAAATTAGCGCCCTGTTTTGACTAGTTTCTTCGGATAAGTCATTCCAATCATATCCAAATACGTCCTGTGACATGAGTGCACTTGGATTGTTGTCTTGTGTGGTTCGTGGATTGTTGGATTTTGACTTATTTGGACATTCCCTTGCAAAGTGACCTTGTTCATTACATTCATAGCACTTCACCTTGCTTTTATCAAAAGCAATTCGTTCATTGTTCCTTGGATTAAACCTTCGTTCGGTTCTATTCACAAATCTCCTAGCACGTAGAGCTAACATGGCAGTTTGCCACTTCAAGTCCATCTCTTCCCAGTCATCTTGATGTATCTGCTTCACGTCATCACTAGTGAGGTTTGAGCTTTGGAAAGCTTCAAAAGATATTTCATCTCCACTTTCATGTTTTGTTCCTCCAGATGTTGTGACAAGAGCAGTATTAACATCATTAATATTGTGACTACTTTTGCTTGGTTTATTTGCTTCCACCTCTGATTCAAAGACTCGTAGGTCGTTGTATAGATCGTCTAGCTCCAATTCTTCCAATTTGTCTCCTTGTCTGTAAGACACCGTGTAGATAATCCATTCCTTACCTAGAGCTCTTATGAATTTTCGGTTTATGTCATCTTTGTCATACTGGACTCCTGCACTTATCATCTCTCCAGTGAGCTTTTTGTATCTGTCAAACGTTTGAGTCATTTTTTCGTCTTTCAATGCATTGAAATTTTCGTATTCATGTTTAAGAAGAGCCTTCTTGTTCTTCTTGGTATTCTTTGTCCCGCTGAATCTTTTCTCCAATGCTTCCCATAGAGATTTAGCATCTTTATATTCTTCAAATTGTGATTGATACTCATTGGGGATTGCAATAAGAAGAATATTAAGAGCCTTGATCTCCGTTTGTTTTTCTCTTCTCTCCAGATCAGTCAATGTTTGACGAGTAAGTATTCTAGGTTGTCCATCAGCTCCTTGATTGGTAGCAGGCTTGTTACCATTGATGATAACGTCCCAAACTGTGTAGTCAGACAGTAGGATGTGTTGCTTGATACGTAGCTTCCATAAATCGAATTCGTTGCTATTGAGTACAGGAACTTTGTTGATTGAAACATCAACCATGATGATTGTCTTGATTCTTGCTTATGAGAATTGTCAACTTGTTGATCAATGGATCTAAAGCACCTCCTGTGCTCTGATACCACTTGTCAGGATCAAATAAGTTATTATACTTCGTTAACCTTAACCTTGTTAGATCGTGATCTATCAAAGAAGTTCAGCAGCGGAGATGAACACTTTGATATTTACAAGTTGATCAAACAAACAAATATTGAAATATACGAATAAATATGAACAATATATTTGTCGAATGTTAAGCCCAATTGCATTAATCAGAATTATCAATACAACGTGTTTTCTATCTTACAAGGATCTACTATTTATAGACCTTGAGGCTATCATAGATAAACTAGGAATCTACATCTCTATCTAGAAAGGAATCATACTTTGAATACAATTGAAACTATACATATTTGACTTAAACTTGAATAACAAGAGTTCATCCGTAGTAACTTAAAGTCAATCCGTAGTAACTTGAACTATCCGTAGTAATAAGGTTATCCGTAGTAGTTTGTTGAATAGCCGCATTAACTTGTCTTCCGTAGTAACTTCTTAATAGCTTCCGTATTAATCTTGTAAGTTTCTTTATCCGTAGTTAGAAGCAGTATTAGTGAGTTAAACTAAGTTGACTAAGTTATAACCCAACATGGATTCATGACGAAATGGAGTTTTGGGTTTTACGAATTGGAATTTTGGGTTTTACGAAGGTTTTGAGATGGTTTCACGAGCTCCGTATCAATATGGATGTCGAAGGGTTTAGATTGAATAGAGAACATAATCTGTTGATACAGTTTAGTTTTAATTTTAGGTTTTTGTTAAATGACCAAATGTCCCTTCAATACAAATATATCTTTTAATCTTAGCCATTAGATCCTTTTTTTTATGGCTGAGATTATTTCCGTATATCTTTAATTTTTAATAGGTTTTCCTTGAACCCAACCCATAAACCAAATTTATAAATCATAATCACGATATAAAAACAAAAGTGTAATGCTTGATGGCATAATGTCTCCTTAAATTACAAAATTCATAGTTATATTATCATTAAAGTATCCAGATTCGCTTTAAATTATAAAATTCATAGTTATATTACCATAATATAAATTTTCTCATTAAATTATAAATAGTCCCTTTTAAAAAAAAAAAAAAAGAGTAAAAAAAAAGAAAAAAAAAATAAATATTATGTTATCAAGATAAGCACCATAAAATAAGGGTGATCCATTTTATTTTTTTTAGTGATTAAATGTGAAATTAGCAAAAAAATAAAAAAAATAAAAAAATAAAAAATGGAGTCTTGTTTAATGGCAAAAGTTGGTGGTAATTCTATTGATATTCAAACATCTCATATAAAACGAGTTGATCTGTTATTGATCCAAAATACATTCAAATAATCTAAATGGACTTTATCATTATTAGAGCGTTTACACTTATAACATCGAAACACTCGGTGTTATGGTCACGTCAGAATAACTCAACCCATAACATAATACAGAAAATACCCCTAACCATAACATGTCAGGATCAAGTAAGTTAAATAAACCTAAAGCTTATCTACGTAAGATCTTGATCTATCAAAGAAGTTCAGCAGCGGATTGAACACTTTGATATTACAAGTTTAACGGATCAAACAATATTGTAAAGTAAAGAACAATTATGAACAATAAGTTTGCCGAATTATAAGCCTCAATTGAATTGAATTAATGTATCAATACAACGTGTTTTTATCAATCTACAAGGATCTATTTAAAGACCTTGAGGACCTATCAAAATAGGAAACATCTATCAACAAGGAAATACAATCTAATTCTAATTGTAATTCTATTCTAAACTTGCATGGCAAGTATGTTGCAGTAGAAACAGTCTTCCGCAGAAATGAGTTGAAGCAGTAATAATGATCTTGCAGTTGTAACTTGTCTTCCGTTGTAATTGTATGTCTTCAGTATTAACTATCTTCTCTCCGTATTAAGGAAGCATACATTACCAGCAATAGTAACAATCAGCGAGCAATATTAATGGAATTTAAACTAAACTAACTAAGTTTCAATCCCAATAATCTCCCCCTAACTTGAACTTTTATTACTACTGAAAGTACAAGTTTTTACACAAGTTTTAACTACTTTAATTACAAGACATTATCATTTTTCTTTTAATTTCTTCTCCTTCTCCTCTGCTTCTTTTTCTAACTATTCATTGAGTTACCCTATAATCCTCCACACTAGTTCGTGAGCCATCCTAGAAGCAATCAGACCATGTAGTCTTACCTTGATAAGCTCTTTAAGCGTCCTCAACCCCAAATCATACTTTCTGTCAACTAGATAGAACTCCATGGCACCATGTCTTCTAACTATTGAGAAAGTTCCACTTCTTTCATAAATGTACCACTTAATTACAGGGTTGTTGGCACTTCCTTTCTTGAATGCAGGGTTAATCTTCTCCACATCTGGATCAAACATTCCGTTGAGCCAATCCATAGCCATGTCTATTCCAGAGCACTCACTTCTGAACCTTGAATATTTTATCTTTCCAATATCATAGACACCCCGTAGATCATCTCTTGAGAAGTCTCTAACCATCCTATAGAAAGCAGGTAGAGAGGTCTTTGACTTGTCTGCTCTAGTGACTATATAAGACGTTTTGTTTGGTCCTCCCACAAACTCCTAATCAATTATTTCTGGTAACTCAACAGCCAATGGTTCAATCCTCAGTCCATCTTCATGTATAATCAGAGCTGAACAATCATCTTCTGAAATTTCAATGTCTTTTCTTCAATGATGACTGACTCTTTCTTGATTTGAACACTTGGTACACTTGGACTATCTTGAGCAGCAGTAGTTGAAGTAGGAATATCAATCAGTCTTTGTCTCTTCACTGGAACTCTAATAGAACAAGACTTCTTCCTCTTCAGCTGCTCAGGAGGATTTGGCTTAACTAGAGCAAATGGGTTGTGAATCTCATTACCCTGTGCATCAAACATAGCTCTCCCAGTTTCTTGAGCTCTCTTCATGGACCTCTCTAACTCATATTGTTGTTGATTTTCTTGTTTTGTAAGTCTAAGTTTCTTTTGAGAGTCCTTCTTCTTTTCCTTCTCAAACAAAGCAAGCAAGTTTCCAATCTTCATGGGTCCTAATGATTTTCCATTATACCCCTTAGATTTTAAGTATGCCATGAACTTTTGCTTGTCTTCAGCTAACTCTTTTTTGTTTTGTTTCTTTGCTGCTTTTCTTTTCTTTTCCTTGTCTTAATTTCTTTTTATTTGAGCCTCTTGCTCAGCTAGCAAGAATGTAGTTTCTTCATTTAGCTTCTGGATTTTCTCCATCTCTGCCTTTTGAAGTTTGTTATGTATGTCTTTAAGTGTATCAGGATCAGACCCTACATCCAGTTCTTCAGAAGCTAATTGAAGTGCAGTTAGCTCATCCATCTTTTTCAACTTTTCCTTCCTCTTCTTTTCCTTATCCTCCTTGCTTGTATCCACATCTATCTTCTTCCCTTTGGCCTTCTCAACTGGCTCAACTTCTGCAATTGGTTTGGGAATGTAAGATCTGTGAGGAGGAATAATTGGCCTTATACATGTTGGTCTTGAAGGGTCTTGGACAAAATTATACCTGTTGGTCTTGAAGGGTCTTGGACAAAATCAACTCCTTCTACCAGTCTTGTGCTGTTAGGTGTTACAGCTATAATAACTCCTTTCTCTTTAGGTCTGGAAGCTTGTTCTTTTCTTCTCTGTTCAACAATTTTGCTTCTTTCCAGCCTTAGAAGTTCAGCAGCCGCTGTTTGTTCATCAACAGTAGAAATTGATGAGGCAGTAGAAACAGTTGTTACAACTGTTGCTTCAGAAAATATTGTTGTTGGAGCTTCAGAGAATATGTTGTTGGAGTTTCGCCAGTAGGAATAGATACTGAAGGAGCTTCAGTAGAAACTAGAAGATCAATAAGAGTAGTAGCAACAATAACCGGATCTTCAGTAGAAACTACTCCTTCAGTAGAAACGACTTGAGCAGTAGAAATTATAGGAGCAGTAGAAACAATCATTTCTTCAGTAGAAACCAGATCGTCAGTAGTAACAAACTCTGCAGTAGAAATAATAACATCTTCAATTGTTGCAGTAGTAATTACTTCAATCTTTTCTACCTCCATATCTTGCTCCCCCTCAAATGTCTGCTCCTCCTTTTCTTCATCAATAATCATCTTTTCACCTTCCACCTCCAACTCATCTTCTGCTACATGCTCTGAGGTGGCAGTGATGACTGTGTCCTCACTTCTTCCCCCCTTAACCTCAGCATCATCTTCTGTTGACAAAATGTCTTCCATTTCTTTCTCCCCCTTTTTGTGAGCAGGGGGGTTGTCATCCGAGGAAGAAGAAGAGCTGGAAGGTCCTGGAGATGTACCAATGCTCCTTGTGGTTGGCTTTTTCATCAAAAAATCTTGCAATTGTTTTTGCTGCTCAACCAAAGTGTGGACCAATGTAGTTAAAGTTGCAAGGTCCTCCCCTTGTTTGTCAACTTTAAGAAAGAGAGAGGCACATGCTTCCATCAATTCCAGTGGTGAATAGAGAATTTCTATCCTCACTCCATGCCTGTTGAGTACCAACAGGTGGTGGATCATTGGATTTAGAGGGACCCTTCTGCCCTGCAGAAGCTTGTCCCTCCCCCATGATTTCTTGGCGCTCGGGACCACGTTCCAAAGATGTTACAAAAGCAACATCAATGGGTTGTGTTGCCTTGAGTTGGGTCTTAGTTTTGTTCACACTGTCCTTGGGCTTCACTATGAGAAGTAAGGACACCAGTAGTGTGAGCCCTTCCAAATGGTCTTCCCCCTCCTTATTGACCACTTCAGTGAGCTTGGGGGATTGCTCAATGGTTTCCCTTTGTGTGAATTTGGAAAGTGGGGAAGTTTTAGACATAAGAGGCTGAGGAACCCTCTTTGCCTTTCTAGTAAAAGATGCAACAATAGGTGGTGGTGAGTGAGGTGTAGAAACAGATGTTGGAGTCACAAAAGTGGTGACTGATGCAGTTAAAACTGGAGAAGTACTCGCAGTAGTAACTGGAGGTACACTTGCAGTAGAAACTGCAGTGGTGTCCTCAGGGATAATGGCTGCAGTACTTGCAATAGAAACTGCAGAGGTACTAACAGTAGGAAGAGGATCAGATGGGGGTTGAGACAGAGGTGAAGTCACTTGTCTCTCATCTGCAGTAGAACTTGTTCCCACCATCATTGTAGAGAACAATGGTGAAACATTTGCAGAAAAACCTTTATTAACCCTTCTCATATTTGCAAAAACCTTTTTAGTATGAGCATGGGCAGGAAAAACGTTTTGAGATCTTGTAAGATCTTTGATTTCACAATTTATGATGTGCTGTAGGAACCTTGGATACATTAAAAATTTATGTTTAGGATTAGCCAAGTTCTACAGCAACCCATCAAAAATAAGGGCTGAAAATTGTAAGTTTGATTAGTGGCAAGACAGACCATGGTTGTTGCCAAGGAAAGACTTGCCTCATTCCACCCTGTCCGTTTTTGTGAAATACATGGCTGAAAAGTATGCATCAAGTATTTCCATTGGGGGACAATTTTGCTTTTAAAAACGTAGATGTGTTTGGGTCCCCCTCATACCCCATTTGTCTAAAATTTTCAAAAACAGTTTCGCTGGGTAAATCACTTATACCTTCTTCATCTTGAAATAGAAGATGGGTTCTTATTGTAGCCTCTGAAACTGTAATTTCTTTGCCATCAATGGTGGCCTTAATGACTGGTACTTCTCCCACAGCTACCATAGCAGTCTCCCAAAAACATCTTATATGATCTTCGTGAATCTCAGGACTAACCGTTAGAGCGAATTTGATGTGTGAGTGCTTCAAGAAGTCAATTATGGGATAAAAATCTGTGTTTTCCTTATTATTTACAAAGCAAGCCACCATATTATGGCTCTCATAAAACAGAAGATCAGCCATTGTTAGAAAATTGAAAGAATTGGATTAACAAGTGAAAGAAAACTTAGATTTTGAATTGCAACGGTAACTTTTTATCAGTTAGGGTTCTTGAGATAAAAGTTAATTAATTGAAAGATTAAATTAGAACCCTATTTATACACGAAAGATTATAACAACTTGGCGAGTTGGATTAGACGCTAGATGATTAAAAAGGACGGTTCAATCGTGTGTTGCCACGTGTTAAAAATTATTGAACCCCCTCGAAGATTTAAATTTGAGGTCCAATCACAAAACGCCACGTGTTAAAAGTTAGTTGCAAGTTGAGGTTTGACTTGTCCACGCAGTATAACAGAGTAATCTTATTAATTAAGAAAACTCTGTAGTACTAATCGTTGCAGTATTAACAAATAATGACCGTAGTAATTAGGTTAATTACAGTAGTAATGACGACCGTATTAACTGGTCTGGCAGTAGTAATAGATATTACTTTCCAGTATTAACCAGAGGTCCGTAGTAATGAGATTACTAGCAGTATTAACCATTCCAACAGTATTAACAAAACTAAGGGCAATAGTAGTTAAACCTTCCCGTAGTAATGAAAAATTTGTCGTACTAATAAAACTTTGGCCAAAATCTATTTCTACTGTTAATTTTGCAGCATAGTACAATACTGTTAATCTTTGAAGCTGATTCTTCCATTGCTAACAGTTCCCTTCCCAGAAATATTTCCTCCTTTTGGATTTCCTCCAAAGGCAACATAACCTCCATTGAACTTTTCAAAGTTCTGAAGGCAAGCAATGTTTCCTGTCATGTGCCTGGAACAACCACTATCTACATGCCAACTGCTCTCAATATCTTTTGTTGGTTGAACCTGCACATAAACAAGAAGATTATATTCTAGTGGGAACCCAAGCCAAAGTTGACTTGGGTTTGCCCATCTCATCAAAGTAACTCACCTTCCTCTGGACTAGCTTTGAGAAATCAGGTGGACTAGGTGATTGAGTTACTTTGACCTTTGGTTGCCATACTTGTTTAATGATTTTAACTTTTGGAACTTTAGCAGTATTAACAGGTTTTGTTTTAACAGTAGGAACAGGTACTGTTTTGACAGTCTTTTGTTGTGCAGTATTAACACCCGCAATAGTAACTGAGTTACGTTTTGCAGTATTAACACGTGCAGTATTAACACCATTTCGTTTAACAGTATTAACACGGGCAGTATTAACACTATTTCGTTTAACAGTATTAACACGGGCAATATTAATACTATTATTCTTAACAGTATTAGCACGTGCAGTATTAACACGTGCAGTATTAACAAAATTTTGTCTAGCAGTATTAATCTTGTTTCTACTGTTATGAAAAGATTTTTTGTTAACACTTCTGCTGCTTGAGACAGTATTAACAGAGTTATTCTTTGCAGTATTAACTTTATTACTACTGTTCAAAGCAGATTTTCTTTCAAGCATGAGTTTGTTTTTCTTTTCATGATGGTCAACCTTGCCAGTATACCCCAACCCCCTGTGTTGTTTTTGAGCCACTTTCTTTTGGTTTTCAGGGTTATAATAGCAGATTTTGGCATAATGATTAGATTTGCCACAGATAAAACATGATTTGACTTGTTTCTTAGGAATTTGACCCTTTTGAGTTTTCAACTGATTTTTGTTTCGTTGATTTCCTCTTGTTCCTATATGAACCCAAGTTTTAATATTTTCCCTATGACCATCAGTGTTTTTACAACAGTTGAATTCACAGTTCTTCTTTTTAATGAACTCTACTGACACTGGACTTTGTGATGTTTGTTTAACTTCTTCTGGTTTGGTTAAGTGTTCTTCTACTTCTAGGTCACTTTCTTCATCGACATCCTCTATCAGAACTTCATCATAGTTGATTGGATCAACTTTGAATGATTCTTTTGGAGGTGTCTGGGTAATTGGAATTCTAGGAGCATCTAGAGTTAGAGAGATATAGTTTTGATTAAATGGTGGGGCTACCTCTTTATAACCTAATCCTGATTTTATTTTTCCATGGATTTGTTGTTGAATTAGGTCATTAACAGATTTTGAGGCATGTTCTAATTTCCCTACATCTAATTGAACTTTATCTTTTTCCTCCAGTAAACGTTTGATTTCTTCCCTAGCATCCTGAAGTTTAATTAAGAGATCATCCCTCTGCCATTCAACCAAATTAATCTTTTTCTGATAACTTAACTCATTAGTTTTATAACACTTAATCTGATTTTCTAGATTCTCTATACCCCTAGCAGCTGATCTTCTTTGTTCTTCTGATGTTTTAATTGAGTTACACAAAAGTTGATTATGATTTCTATACTTAAGCATGACTTCTTTACATTCATAAGAACATAGTTTAGAATTTACCTCGTTTAAGAGAGATGATGTTGATTCAGAATCCTTGGAATACGCTGCAATTGCCATTAGATAGTAGTTTTCTTCTTGTTGGGGCTTCAACAACACTTGTAGATGTTGATTGATTTCTTCTTATTGAGACTTCTTAGAAACTTGTAGATCAATGGATCTTGAGCACCTCCTGTGCTCTGATACCACTTGTCAGGATCAAATAAGTTGAATAAACCTAAAGCTTGTCTACGTAAGATCTTGATCTATCAAATAAGTTCAGCAGCGGATTGAACACTTTGATATTACAAGTTTAACGGATCAAACAATATTGTAAAGTAAAGAACAATTATGAACAATAAGTTTGCCGAATTATAAGCCTCAATTGAATTGAATTAATGTATCAATACAACGTGTTTTTATCAATCTACAAGGATGTATTTATAGACCTTGAGGCTAACCTATCAAAAATAGGAAACATCTATCAACAAGGAAATGCAATCTAATTCTAATTGTAATTATAATCTAAACTTGTATGGCAAGTATGTTGTAGTAGAACAATCTTCCGCAGTAATGAGTTGAAGCAGTAATAATGATCTTGCAGTAGTAACTTGTCTACCGTAGTAATTCTATGTCTTCAGTATTAACTATCTTCTCTTCGTATTAATGAAGCATACATTACCAGCAGTAGTAACAATCAGCGAGCAGTATTAATGGAATTTAAACTAAACTAACTAAGTTTCAATCCCACCATAATATCAAACTCTACACCTACCTATGTATATTAAACTTTCTAAATATTAGTTAAAAAAAAGACACACATAATGCGCGTTACGTGTGTAACGCACGGCTCCATAGCACCGCCATAACGTGGCCGCCCATCCATGACTCAAGCCACTGAGCCATAACGCATATGCCATAACACACGGCTACGAACGCTCTTAAGACGTCTCAATTAAAAGTTTATATTTGTACTACACTAATAAGTTGGTATCTTCCCCAACCCGTCAAACTTACCATAGTCTAAAATTATATTTATACTACCACAATACGTTTGTACCCTACCCTTTGTTTGAGAGATGGGGTGTGAGTGGGTACGAGGTCAGCAAAATGAGTAAAAATGTTTAAAATTATCGGTAACACCGCGACTTCAATCATAACATCAAATTAGAACACACTTGTTTGTTTTTAAAAGCAAAAAAGTTTCTTGTCCCAAGCTCATGGCTCAACCACTGTGACACCGACCGCGGCCCGCGGGATGAAGGCCCGTAAAGCGCCCCATAACATGCCTACCGAAAGCGGTCTTATACATGTATGTATAACTTACATCCAGCACATGTATAGGCATGTATGTATAACTTACATCTAGCACATGGATAGGATATATATATATATATATATATATATATATATATATATATATATATATATATATATATATATATATATATATATATATATATATGGGAGGGATATTGTAAACAATTTTTAAAATAAAAAGGATAGGGAGGAATCTCAGCCACACATTTGGTCAACAAAAAGTTAGCCCAAAAAAATCAACGTGATGGCATTTTTGTAATATTTTCAAACTTCGAGGTCATTTTTGTAGTAAGCAGAAATATCTTCTTTTTATAATTTCATTTTCATAAAAAAAACACACGAATCATTCATTTTCCCCAAATTCTTCATTTTAGGTAAACCAATTCAAAAACCACACCCATTGATTTATTATTATTATTATTATTATTATTATTATTATTATTATTATATTAATATTAAAAATATAGATCTTAAATTAAAAATATAGATTTAAGATAAATATAGTAATAAAATAAACATTACTCATAACAAAATACATAAATAATTAAACATAACAAGTTATTGAACATAACAAACTAGATTATCTAATCATCTACATCAACACCTTCGGGATCACAAGTTGAAGGGTTAAGTTGACGATACATTTTTTGTCGATTAACATATGGGGTTTCCCATCCAGAAACACAGTCAGATCTTCCCAAAACCCAGTGCGGATGAGTCGGAGCCATTCGGTATTCCCCTTGTAACTCCACTGAGACATAGTGGTTATCATTTACGAGTGCCAGTGTGATGCTTAAAAAATGTTGAGGAGCAGACCAAAGCGGAAAAAAAGTTATACTGTCGTGGGGACTTAAAAAATTAACTATTACGTCGAACTTTGAAGCAATCATAAACCCTGTATCCGACATTAGCATCCAATGCGGCTGTGTGCAGGACACGCATATGGGAAACTCAAAGAGTGAAGAATTTGTTCTAACCATTCAACGTCCATAATTTTCAAGTAACCTTCATAGTGGGAATGAAAACTAAATAAATAGAAGTTTCGTTTAATAATTTATTTAAATAAATATATAACAAATGAAATAATAATTAAAAAAAAATAAATAATAAAAAAAATAAATAATTTAAAGTATCGATTTGACCCTTGGGGGGTGTCGATAACCAAAATCAAATTTTGGGGGGTGTCTCTATCACCACCCAATACTAATTCCACTTACACTTCTTACAACAAATCAATGGCGCCAAAGAAATAAGACAGATCGTTGAAATTTCAAAACAATTTAGGAGGTATATCTACTTTTTATCTATTTATGTTAGTTTAAAGTGTAATCACATATACTGAGATGTTATAACTTTTTAGATCTGATAAATCGATATTTATAAAATTGCCGGTTTTTTTTTTCTTACATCTTAGAGTAGTATGTGCATAAGTGTAATTTGCATCAGTTTGTTGTTTTGTTTGTATAAGAGTAAATTTTGCATAAGTAATTGTCTATGTGGATTGGTATAGAGATTTGTTTTTTTACCTAAAAAAGTTGTATGGACATAACTTTATAAAAATTGTGCATTATCTATGGATTATTTGTCTAAACAAAATAGTATGCGCATAACAATGTGAGCATAAATTTATAATTGTGAATTAGTTTGTTGTTTTGGTTTTGTAAGAGTAGATTGTGCATACGTAATTGTCTATATACATTGGTTTAAAGATATTATTTCTAAAAAAGTAGTATCTACATAACTATAAAAAAAAGTGCATTATTTAGAGAATATTTGTCTAAAAAGGTAGTATGTGCATAACATTATTTAGAGATTATTTGTCTAAAAAATTGTATATAAAAGTATTGAAAATAATTGTCTACCTATTTATGTTTTCGTTATAAAATAACACTTTTATGTGCATAACTATTGTCAATGATAGTCTAAATATTCATGCTTTTGTTATAGAATTAACACATTTATGTGCATAAGTATAGTAAAGGATAGTCTATGTATTTATGCTTTTGATGTTGAATGACATATTTATGTGCATAAGTTTGGTAACTCTACATAAGGTATCACTCTATGTATTTATGTTTTAACACATTTATGTGTATAAGTATTATAAAAATATTGTGTATGTAGATAAGTTTCAAATTGTGCATAGGTTTGTGATTATCTTTTTAACACTACTCTGTGCATAGGTTTAAAGCATAACGTGCATAAAGTTTAAAAGTTCAAAATGATTGATTGTTTGTACATCAAGTTGATGGTTTTATAAAATTAAATGTGTAGGTGCAGTAAAGTTTTGTAACTATGCATATACTATGTATCTATGATTAAGACTATCATGGGCATAAGTATTGTAAATGATATGTCTATGTTTAACATATATGTTGCATAAGTATTGAAAATGATGTTTTATAAAATTGATGTGCATAAGGATTATAAATGATGGTTTTATTAAATTAATGTGCATAAGTATTTTTCGCAAACCCTTCTTTCCAACTATTATATGGGGTTATGAGATTATTATGACTTGCAACTAGAAAATAAACTCATAAGCTAGGCAAAATAAGCTGAATAAACTTGACTTATGAAAAAGAATCTGAATGTGGGATTTTTCACGATAATGCAGGAGATGTATAAAGGGCCGATATTGAGTATGGATTTTTGATCCATATAGGAGGAAGGACAGTAAACTACAACAATATATTGATATCTTGATAAGGAAATACAGCCACAAAGATGTTGCTTGCAAAGTTGAATACTAAAAGACACTATGTTCTCAAGAAGCTGAATATTATCAAAGGATGAGTCCGGAAACAAAGAAGAAATTGATGAAAGATGCAAAATAAAACGAGTTGAGCACGTTTATGAATGTTGACAATAAAATCTCCTTTTAATAAATGTTTTTTTCTTGAACATACTAATTGTAGGGGAGTATCTGAGTCTAAAGCGATTCATGTTATGTTGATTTTGCTTATTCTATTTATATCTTCACGGGAAAATGATGCATTTACTTTAGAAAATGATGCAATTGTATAATGAAGGGAAAATAAATGGTTCTATTAAATAATAAAAAACTATGATTTGATCTTGCTATGTTGATGTCATGCTTGTATTTCAATTTGACAATGAATACGAATGTATGTTATAATGTAGTAGAAAAAGATATACTTTGAAGGCAGTAGGATACTATATGGCTTGTAGTCTAACATATTTATTAGACGGAATTTTCTTAGGAAGTGT
>CAJVGC010000060.1:48480519-48512647 GCA_910822075.1 Senecio squalidus
CTCATCCATCTTTTTCAACTTTTCCTTCCTCTTCTTTTCCTTATCCTCCTTGTTTGTATCCACATCTATCTTCTTCCCTTTGGCCTTCTCAACTGGCTCAACTTCTGCAATTGGTTTGGGAATGTAAGATCTTTGAGGAGGAATAATTGGCCTTATACATGTTGGTCTTGAAGGGTCTTGGACAAAATTATACCTGTTGGTCTTGACTTGGACAAAATCAACTCCTTCTACCAGTCTTGTGCTGTTAGGTGTTACAGCTATAATAACTCCTTTCTCTTTAGGTCTGGAAGCTTGTTCTTTTCTTCTCTGTTCAACAATTTTGCTTCTTTCCAGCCTTAGAAGTTCAGCAGCCGCTGTTTGTTCATCAACAGTAGAAATTGATGAGGCAGTAGAAACAGTTGTACAACCTGTTCTTCAGAAATTATTGTTGTTGGAGCTTCAGAGAATATGTTGTGGAGGTTTCGCCAGTAGGAAGAGATACTGGAAGGGAGCTCAGTAGAAACTAGAAGATCAATAAGAGTAGTAGCAATAGTAACCGGATCTTCAGTAGAAACTACTCCTTCAGTAGAAAAGACTTGAGCAGTAGAAAGAGTAGGAGCAGTAGAAACAATCATTTCTTCAGTAGAAACCAGATCGTCAGTAGTAACAAACTCTGCAGTAGAAATAATAACATCTTCAATTGTTGCAGTAGTAATTACTTCAATCTTTTCTACCTCCATATCTTTGCTCCCCCTCAAATGTCTGCTCCTCCTTTTCTTCATCAATAATCATCTTTTCACCTTCCACCTCCAACTCATCTTCTGCTACATGCTCTGAGGTGGCAGTGATGACTGTGTCCTCACTTCTTCTTTCAATCTCCTCCCCCTTAACCTCAGCATCATCTTTTGTTGACAAAATGTCTTCCATTTCTTTCTCCCCCTTTTTGTGAGCAGGGGGGTTGTCATCCGAGGAAGAAGAAGAGCTGGAAGGTCCTGGAGATGTACCAATGCTCCTTGTGGTTGGCTTTTTCATCAAAAAATCTTGCAATTGTTTTTGCTGCTCAACCAAAGTGTGGACCAATGTAGTTAAAGTTGCAAGGTCCTCCCCTTGTTTGTCAACTTTAAGAAAGAGAGAGGTGCATGCTTCCATCAATTCCAGTGGTGAATAGTGATTTCTATCCTCACTCCATGCCTGTTGAGTACCAACAGGTGGTGGATCATTGGATTTAGAGGGACCCTTCTGCCCTGCAGAAGCTTGTCCCTCCCCCATGGTTTCTTGGCACTCGGGACCACGTTCCAAAGAAGTTACAAAAGCAACATCAATGGGTTGTGTTGCCTTGAGTTGGGTCTTAGTTTTGTTCACACTGTCTTGGGCTTCACTATGAGAAGTAAGGACACCAGTAGTGTGAGCCCTTCCCAAATGGTCTTCCCCCTCCTTATTGACCACTTCAGTGAGCTTGGGGGATTGCTCAATGGTTTCCCTTTGTGTGAATTTGGAAAGTGGGGAAGTTTTAGACATAAGAGGCTGAGGAACCCTCTTTGCCTTTCTAGTAAAAGATGCAACAATAGGTGGTGGTGAGTGAGGTGTAGAAACAGATGTTGGAGTCACAAAAGTGGTGACTGATGCAGTTAAAACTGGAGAAGTACTCGCAGTAGTAACTGGAGGTACACTTGCAGTAGAAACTGCAGTGGTGTCCTCAGGGATAATGGCTGCAGTACTTGCAATAGAAACTGCAGAGGTACTAACAGTAGGAAGAGGATCAGATGGGGGTTGAGACAGAGGTGAAGTCACTTGTCTCTCATCTGCAGTAGAACTTGTTCCCACCATCATTGTAGAGAACAATGGTGAAACATTTGCAGAAAAACCTGTATTAAACCTTCTCATATTTGCAAAAACCTTTTTAGTATGAGCATGGGCAGGAAAAACGTTTTGAGATCTTGTAAGATCTTTGATTTCACAATTTATGATGTGCTGTAGGAACCTTGGATACATTAAAAATTTATGTTTAGGATTAGCCAAGTTCTACAGCAACCCATCAAAAATAAGTGCTGAAAAATTGTAAGTTTGATTAGTGGCAAGACAGACCATGGTTGTTGCCAAGGAAAGACTTGCCTCATTCCACCCTGTCCGTTTTTGTGAAATACATGGCTGAAAAGTATGCATCAAGTATTTCCATTGGGGGGACAATTTTGCTTTTAAAAACGTAGATGTGTTTAGGTCCCCCTCATACCCCATTTGTCTAAAATTTTCAAAAACAGTTTCGCTGGGTAAATCACTTATACCTTCTTCATCTTGAAATAGAAGATGGGTTCTTATTGTAGCCTCTGAAACTGTAATTTCTTTGCCATCAATGGTGGCCTTAATGACTGGTACTTCTCCCACAGAAGCTACCATAGCAGTCTCCCAAAAACATCTTATATGATCTTCGTGAATCTCAGGACTAACCGTTAGAGCGAATTTGATGTGTGAGTGCTTCAAGAAGTCAATTATGGGATAAAAATCTGTGTTTTCCTTATTATTTACAAAGCAAGCCACCATATTATGGCTCTCATAAAACAGAAGATCAGCCATTGTTAGAAAATTGAAAGAATTGGATTAACAAGTGAAAGAAAACTTAGATTTTGAATTGCAACGGTAACTTTTTATCAGTTAGGGTTCTTGAGATAAAAGTTAATTAATTGAAAGATTAAATTAGAACCCTATTTATACACGAAAGATTATAACAACTTGGCGAGTTGGATTAGACGCTAGATGATTAAAAAGGACGGTTCAATCGTGTGTTGCCACGTGTTAAAAATTATTGAACCCCCTCGAAGATTTAAATTTGAGGTCCAATCACAAAACGCCACGTGTTAAAAGTTAGTTGCAAGTTGAGGTTTGACTTGTCCACGCAGTATTAACAGAGTAATCTTATTAATTAAGAAAACTCTGCAGTACTAATCGTTGCAGTATTAACAAATAATGACCGTAGTAATTAGGTTAATTACAGTAGTAATGACGACCGTATTAACTGGTCTGGCAGTAGTAATAGATATTAGTTTCCAGTATTAACCAGAGGTCCGTAGTAATGAGATTACTAGCAGTATTAACCATTCCAACAGTATTAACAAAACTAAGGGAAATAGTAGTTAAACCTTCCCGTAGTAATGAAAAATTTGTCGTACTAATAAAACTTTGGCCAAAATCTATTTCTACTGTTAATTTTGCAGCATAGTACAATACTGTTAATCTTTGAAGCTGATTCTTCCATTGCTAAAAGTTCCCTTCCCAGAAATATTTCCTCCTTTTGGATTTCCTCCAAAGGCAACATAACCTCCATTGAACTTTTCAAAGTTCTGAAGGCAAGCAATGTTTCCTGTCATGTGCCTGGAACAACCACTATCTACATGCCAACTGCTCTCAATATCTTTTGTTGGTTGAACCTGCACATAAACAAGAAGATTATTTTCTAGTGGGAACCCAAGCCAAAGTTGACTTGGGTTTGCCCATCTCATCAAAGTAACTCACCTTCCTCTGGACTAGCTTTGAGAAATCAGGTGGACTAGGTGATTGAGTTACTTTTACCTTTGGTTGCCATACTTGTTTAATGATTTTAACTTTTGGAACTTTAGCAGTATTAACAGGTTTTGTTTTAACAGTAGGAACAGGTACTGTTTTGACAGTCTTTTGTTGTGCAGTATTAACACCCGCAATAGTAACTGAGTTACGTTTTGCAGTATTAACACGTGCAGTATTAACACCATTTCGTTTAACAGTATTAACACGGGCAGTATTAACACTATTTCGTTTAACAGTATTAACACGGGCAATATTAACACTATCATTCTTAACAGTATTAGCACGTGCAGTATTAACACGTGCAGTATTAACAAAATTTTGTCTAGCAGTATTAATCTTATTTCTACTGTTATGAAAAGATTTTTTGTTAACACTTCTGCTGCTTGAGACAGTATTAACAGAGTTATTCTTTGCAGTATTAACTTTATTACTACTGTTCAAAGCAGATTTTCTTTCAAGCATGAGTTTGTTTTTCTTTTCATGATGGTCAACCTTGCCAGTATACCCCAACCCCCTGTGTTGTTTTTGAGCCACTTTCTTTTGGTTTTCAGGGTTATAATAGCAGATTTTGGCATAATGATTAGATTTGCCACAGATAAAACATGATTTGACTTGTTTCTTAGGAATTTGACCCTTTTGAGTTTTCAACTGATTTTTGTTTCGTTGATTTCCTCTTGTTCCTATATGAACCCAAGTTTTAATCTTTTCCCTATGACCATCAGTGTTTTTACAACGATTGCATTCACAGTTCTTCTTTTTAATGAACTCTACTGACACTGGACTTTGTGATGTTTGTTTAACTTCTTCTGGTTTGGTTAAGTGTTCTTCTACTTCTAGGTCACTTTCTTCATCGACATCCTCTATCAGAACTTCATCATAGTTGATTGGATCAACTTTGAATGATTCTTTTGGAGGTGTCTGGGTGATTGGAATTCTAGGAGCATCTGGAGTTGGAGAGATATAGTTTTGATTAAATGGTGGGGCTACCTCTTTATAACCTAATCCTGATTTTATTTTTCCATGGATTTGTTGTTGAATTAGGTCATTAACAGATTTTGAGGCATGTTCTAATTTCCCTACATCTAATTGAACTTTATCTTTTTCCTCCAGTAAACGTTTGATGTCTTCCCTAGCATCCTGGAAGTTTAATTAAGAGATCATCCCTCTGCCATTCAACCAAATTAATCTTTTCCTGATAACTTAACTCATTAGTTTTATAAGACTTAATCTGATTTTCTAGATTCTCTATACGCCTAGCAGCTGATCTTCTTTGTTCTTCTGATGTTTTAATTGAGTTACACAACAGTTGATTATGATTTCTATACTTAAGCATGACTTCTTTACATTCAGAAGAACATAGTTTAGAATTTACCTCAGTTAAGAGAGATGATGTTGATTCAGAATCCTTGGAATACGCTGCAACTGCCATTAGATAGTAGTTTTCTTCTTATTGGGGCTTCAACAACACTGGTAGATGTTGATTGATTTCGTCTTGTTGAGACTTCTTAGAAACTTGTAGATCAATGGATCTTGAGCACCTCCTGTGCTCTGATACCACTTGTCAGGATCAAATAAGTTGAATAAACCTAAAGCTTGTTTACGTAAGATCTTGATCTATCAAAGAAGTTCAGCAGCGGATTGAACACTTTGATATTACAAGTTTAACGGATCAAACAATATTGTAAAGTAAAGAACAATTATGAACAATAAGTTTGCCGAATTATAAGCCTCAATTGAATTGAATTAATGTATCAATACAACGTGTTTTTATCAATCTACAAGGATCTATTTATAGACCTTGAGGCTAACCTATCAAAAATAGGAAACATCTATCAACAAGGAAATACAATCTAATTCTAATTGTAATTATAATCTAAACTTGTATGGCAAGTATGTTGTAGTAGAACAATCTTCCGCAGTAATGAGTTGAAGCAGTAATAATGATCTTGCAGTAGTAACTTGTCTACCGTAGTAATTGTATGTCTTCAGTATTAACTATCTTCTCTTCGTATTAATGAAGCATACATTACCAGCAGTAGTAACAATCAGCGAGCAGTATTAATGGAATTTAAACTAAACTAACTAAGTTTCAATCCCACCATAATATCAAACTCTACACCTACCTATGTATATTAAACTTTCTAAATATTAGTTAAAAAAAAGACACACATAATGCGCGTTACGTGTGTAACGCACGGCTCCATAGCACCGCCATAACGTGGCCGCCCATCCATGACTTAAGCCACTGAGCCATAACGCATATGCCATAACACACGGCTACGAACGCTCTTAAGACGTCTCAATTAAAAGTTTATATTTGTACTACACTAATAAGTTGGTATCTTCACCAACCCGTCAAACTTACCATAGTCTAAAATTATATTTATACTACCACAATACGTTTGTACCCTACCCTTTGTTTGAGAGATGGGGTGTGAGTGGGTACGAGGTCAGTAAAATAAGAAAAAATGTTTAAAATTATCGGTAACACCGCGACTTCAATCATAACATCAAATTAGAACACACTTGTTTCTTTTTAAAAGCAAAAAAGTTTCTTGCCCCAAGCTCATGGCTCAACCAATGTGACACCGACCGCGGCCCGCGGGATGAAGGCCCGTAAAGCGCCCCATAACATACCTACCGAAAGCGGTCTTATACATGTACTCTTATACATGTATGTATAACTTACATCCAACACATGTATAGGCATGTACGTATAACTTACATCTAGCACATGGATAGGCTATATATATATATATATATATATATATATATATATATATATATATATATATATATATATATATATATGTGGGAGGGATATTGTAAACAATTTTTAAAATAAAAAAGATAGGGAGGAATCCCAGCCACACATTTGGTCAACAAAAAGTTAGCCCAAAAAAGTCAACGTGATGGCATTTTTGTAATATTTTCAAACTTCGAGGTCATTTTTGTAGTAAGCAGAAATATCTTCTTTTTATAATTTCATTTTCATAAAAAAAACACACGAATCATTCATTTTCCCCAAATTCTTCATTTTAGGTAAACCAATTCAAAAACCACACCCATTGATTTATTATTATTATTATTATTATTATTATTATTATTATTATTATTATTATTATATTAATATTAAAAATATAGATCTTAAATTAAAAATATAGATTTAAGATAAATATAGTAATAAAATAAACATTACTCATAACAAAATACATAAATAATTAAACATAACAAGGTATTGAACATAACAAACTAGATTATCTAATCATTTACATCAACACCTTCGGGATCACAAGTTGAAGGGTTAAGTTGACGATACACTTTTTGTCGATTAACATATGGGGTTTCCCATCCAGAAACACAGTCAGATCTTCCCAAAACCCAGTGCGGATGAGTCGGAGCCATTGGGTATTCCCTTTGTAACTCCACTGAGACATAGTGGTTATCATTTACGAGTGCCAGTGTGATGCTTAAAAAATGCTGAGGAGCAGACCAAAGCGGAAAAAAAGTTATACTGCCGTGGGGACTTAAAAAATTAACTATTACGTCGAACTTTGAAGCAATCATAAACCCTGTATCCGACATTAGCATCCAATGCGGCTGTGGTGCAGGACACGCATATGGGAAACTCAAAGAGTGAAGAATTTGTTCTAACCATTCAACGTCCATAATTTTCAAGTAACCTTCATAGTGGGAATGAAAACTAAATAAATAAAAGTTTTCGTTTAATAATTTATTTAAATAAATATATAACAAATGAAATAATAATTAAAAAAAATAAAAAATAAAAAAAATAAATAATTTAAAGTATCGATTTGACCCTTGGGGGGTGTCGATAACCAAAATCAAATTTTATGGGGGTGTCTCTATCACCACCCAATACTAATTCCACTTACACTTCTTACAACAAATCAATGGCGCCAAAGAAATAAGACAGATCGTTGAAATTTCAAAACAATTTAGGAGGTATATCTACTTTTTATCTATTTATGTTAGTTTAAAGTGTAATCACATATACTGAGATGT
The DNA here is from genome assembly GCA_910822075.1 of Senecio squalidus. Classification (NCBI taxonomy): domain Eukaryota; kingdom Viridiplantae; phylum Streptophyta; class Magnoliopsida; order Asterales; family Asteraceae; genus Senecio; species Senecio squalidus. The sequence continues at coordinate 48,488,083 of CAJVGC010000060.1, forward strand.
TATAATTTTTTAGATCTGATAAATCGATATTTATAAAATTGCCGGTTTTTTTTTCTTACATCTTAGAGTAGTATGTGCATAAGTGTAATTTGCATCAGTTTGTTGTTTTGTTTGTATAAGAGTAAATTTTGCATAAGTAATTGTCTATGTGGATTGGTATAGAGATTTGTTTTTTTACCTAAAAAAGTTGTATGTACATAACTTTATAAAAATTGTGCATTATCTATGGATTATTTGTCTAAACAAAATAGTATGCGCATAACAATGTGAGCATAAATTTATAATTGTGAATTAGTTTGTTGTTTTGGTTTTGTAAGAGTAGATTGTGCATACGTAATTGTCTATATACATTGGTTTAAAGATATTGTTTCTAAAAAAGTAGTATCTACATAACTATAAAAAAAAGTGCATTATTTAGAGAATATTTGTCTAAAAAGGTAGTATGTGCATAACATTATTTAGAGATTATTTGTCTAAAAAATTGTATATAAAAGTATTGAAAATAATTGTCTACCTATTTATGTTTTCGTTATAAAATATCACTTTTATGTGCATAACTATTGTCAATGATAGTCTAAGTATTCATGCTTTTGTTATAGAATTAACACATTTATGTGCATAAGTATAGTAAATGATAGTCTATGTATTTATGCTTTTGATGTTGAATGACATATTTATGTGCATAAGTTTGGTAACTCTACATAAGGTATCACTCTATGTATTTATGTTTTAACACATTTATGTGTATAAGTATTATAAAAATATTGTGTATGTAGATAAGTTTCAAATTGTGCATAGGTTTGTGATTATCTTTTTAACACTACTCTGTGCATAGGTTTAAAGCATAACGTGCATAAAGTTTAAAAGTTCAAAATGATTGATTGTTTGTACATCAAGTTGATGGTTTTATAAAATTAAATGTGTAGGTGCATAAAGTTTTGTAACTATGCATATACTATGTATCTATGATTAAGATTAAGACTATCATGGGAATAAGTATTGTAAATGATATGTCTATGTTTAACATATTATGTGCATAAGTATTGAAAATGATGTTTTATAAAATTGATGTGCATAAGTATTATAAATGATGGTTTTATTAAATTAATGTGCATAAGTATTTTTCGCAAACCCATTTTTCCGACTATTATATGGGTTATGAGATTATTATGACTTGCAACTAGAAAATAAACTCATAAGCTAGGAAAATAAGCTGAAAAACTTGACTTATGAAAAAGAATCTGAATGTGGGATTTTCACGATAATGCAGGAGATGTATAAAGGGCCGATATTGAGTATGGATTTTGATCCATATAGGAGGAAGGACAGTAAACTACAACAATATATTGATATCTTGATAAGGAAATACGCCACAAAGATGTTGCTTGCAAAGTTGAATACTAAAAGAAACTATGTTCTCAAGAAGCTGAATATTATCAAAGGATGAGTCCGGAAACAAAGAAGAAATTGATGAAAGATGCAAAATAAACGATTGAGCAACGTTTATGAATTTGACAATAAAATCTCCTTTTAATAATGTTTTTTCTTGAACATCTAATTGTAGGGGATATCTGAGTCTAAGCGATTCATGTTATGTTGATTTTGCTTATTCTTTTATATCTTCACGGGAAAATGATGCATTTACTTTAGAAAATGATGCAATTGTATAATGAAGTGAAAATAAATGGTTCTATTAAATAAATAAAAAACTATGATTTGATCTTGCTATGTTGATTCATGCTTGTATTTCAATTTGACAATGAATACGATGTATGTTATAATGTAGTGAAAAAGATATACTTTGAAGGCAGTAGGATACTATAATGGCTTGTAGTCTAACATATTTATTAGACGGGATTTTCTTAGAAGTGTATGTGCTCTTATATGCTTTTTGCATGTTTAATTTTATTGTATCACTTTTGGAATGTAGTTTAGCGTTGTAAATTCTAATTTTACTAATTTCTTCCGAGATGTAATGAAAAAAGATATTAGAAAAAAGCAAATGTGCATCAGTTATAAATGTCATCAATGATGAAAGGTAGACTAACATTAATGGATAAAATCTTAACCAACACACACAAAAAGTAATATGCATAAGTTCAACCTGATTATTTCCTTGTGCATAGGTTCATGTTTTATAAAAGTAATGTTCAAAAAAGAAAAAAAAAACCTACACAAAGTTTCTTTATTTATTATTAAACCTTGAAAATTTCTTACACAAAAGAAATACATATCACAAATTTGTTATGAACCATTAACAATTTATTTATTAAAAAATCTGGTAACAAAAAATGTACTTATTATTGTGGATAACAAGTTGAAGTTTGCATTCCTGCTTCATCTGCGAACTTTAATGCACAGTTCCGTGAATCATAATGATGAACAATTTCAAACCAGATCTTGCATTCTCTCTTCTTTTTTCCAGATTGATTTACTTCTATCTTTAGCATTTGAAATTATTATTTTCCTTTCCATGTAACCTTTATTATGGATGCCTCAAGGAACATTAATGATTTCTTTTTCAACAAGCTCAACAACTCTCGACAATGAACACATCACATATTTTTGTTGACTTTAGACAGAACAAGGACATGTCATTCAAAGTACGATTAATTGACTCTTTAACAAAATACTATGTGCATCAGTTTCATTAAGGTTCTCAATAATTATCAAAAGACAGTTTAGATCTAAACTGATGTACATTATTAATTAAATAATATTATTATATTTTTTTTTAACTACATAATAACATAACAATTAAACAAAATACAAAATCATAAAAATTACATATAGTTATTTATACAAATACAAATAAATTCCTTTCCAAAAATAATAAATGTAATTTAAACCACAAAACTAATCGACATAATCAATAAACATACATAATTGTTAATTTAACTAAAGAACTTAAATTATATAATACGCTATATTCATATAATCGGTTTTGGTAAAAAAGAAAAAACATCATCAAAATTTACGAACAGAAAAATACTTAATTTCATTATCAAATGGAGAAGATGTAGCTATCGGATCTATCACGATTGAATAAATTTTCGAAGATTTCAAATTCTATAACGATTATGAATCGAATTTCAAAATTGGTGACGTATTTAAACCCTAAAAAAATGAATAAAGGTATAAAATAATTTCAAAATCGAATTCATGTTTATAAACCCTAAATAAGAAAGAAAATATATGTAAAAAAAAACTGCTTGATGCTTTGGATGTGACATCCGCTAATTTCTCGGTATTATTCTATCGCTTCGTATTCGTTGTATTTATTTATATTCGTGTTTTGACCCTATTGTATTTCTTTTATGTTTATCATATTCGTATTTTATGAGTATCGTATTCGTATTTCTCGTATTTTATGGGTATCGTATTTGTATTTTATGTGTATTTGCGTTTATCGGGTTTATAGTATGTGAATCGGATCTTTATGTCGGGAACGTATAGTCTAAAGTGCCTTTAGTATAAGTCTAGTATGCTCTTATGATAAGTTTAGGGGAATTATGCCTTAATTATATGATTAAGATTAACGTTTAAAAGTATTTCATGTTTAGTCCATTCGGAAATTTTATTACGAAACTAGTCCTACGCGAGATTCTATTTCAAAATTCATCCCTCACCAACCTTTTTGTCCTTATTAGAAAATCAGATTTTTATTTTGTCTTTATCTCATTTCATTCTTCTTCTCCAAGTAACTCTCTCTCTCTACTTTCTCTCTCAAAGAACCACCATAAACCACCACCTTCTCTCTAGATTTTCCGGCGATCCAACCGTCAAAATTTAGATCCGAGACCGGATTCTTGTTCCTTATCATCATCTTCATCTACCTTCTAAATTTCGTCACGATCAAGTAAGTATTTCTCCGTTTTGATTTCAAACTTTAATCTATTTTTAGCCAATAACGTAAATCCCATTTTTAACCATCAAAACCGAGATTTTATCGAATATTATGATTCCTAATAACATTCTGGACATAGGGTTATAGTTATAGATCATATGGACATTCAAAACACTCCGAAATCGATTCCGAATGTTATTTTTCGTCAAAATCCCGTTCTAGCACGTAACTCGTGTTTGGCTCACGAAATCAGCTCAAGCATCACGTAATACGTGACTTACGTTCACGTAGTCATCAATTGGTCACGTAAATCTGCTGAGTCACGTAACACATCATATTACGCGCACGAAAGTTCCATATACATGTTACGTTCACGTAATTCTCGTGTGGTTCACGTAAGTTATGAATTACGCACGTAATTGTGTTGTCATCACGAAATTTAAGTTACATTCACGTAATACTGCTCTATGACCACGTAATTGTCATGCACATGACTTATCTTTCATGTAATTTAACATCTAAGCAGCTTGAATTCACAATAATGGTAATGATGTGCACGTGCATGTGACTCATTATTGAATTCCATATATTACTTAGCAAGTATTTAAGCCATGATCCCATAATTGCTTATTTCGCATGTAACCAAAACTCCCTTGCACGTAATTCCTTAGCATGCACGTAATTTCCACTTCCGTTCACGTAAGTTTGATTGGTTATCACGTAATTCAGATTATGGTCACGTAAATCCTTCCATAATCACGTAATTATCTTATATTCACGTAATTATGGACTCTTGTTCACGTAACTTCCTTGTTTGTCAAGTTACTATACTCGTAGCTCTTATATGACACGTAACTTGATACTTACGTGACTTGTAGTGCATGTAAGTATGAGGATCACGTATCTAGTCCGTTGACTTTCCGAAACACTTGCTATTCCGTCATATCGATATTCCTTTGGTTATTTTAAAACCCGTATAAAACGTTAATCATTAAGGCATAACCCTACTAGACTTAGAGATACTTAGACATATTTTATTTACGTGATGTATAGGGCACTTAGACGTGAAGCTTGACGGTATCGTATTATTTCCCGACATTTAAGGATTTGGATTGCTTTGCTATCTGTGAGTTATTCGTTGCCCTTTTTACCGCTTTTATATTTTTGGGCATGATTAGCGTTAAACAAAAGTATTTTATGTATGTATTATGATATGGTATTATGTTATACATTGGTACGTATGTACAATGTGTATATGTTATGGATATGATGCTTTAGATGGTCTTACCCAAACTCGTACCGCCTTTGTGGTAGTATGAGGCCCCTTATAAACACCTGTTAACTATTAGCCGCCGGAAGTATATATAGCGCTATATGGGTCTTACAAACCCTCATCCTAATACGTTATTATGATAAGGGAGGAGCCCTGTCCGTGTTAGTGATGTTATGACCGAGTATTTTATTTATCGAGAATAACCTAGCTTAAGACACTAGGTGGGGTTAGTTGCCTGTATTTGTTGAGGTTCAGGTGTATCTTAAATTCCTAAAGCTGTTATCTATCCAGTATGTATTTTATGAGATGAATATGGTATTTTATGGTATATGTATGAAATTTTTATCAAAAGGTTTTGTATACCTCAATTATATTTTGAAATATCTTTTCAAAATGACTTATCTTCAAACCTTATCTTTTCTGGGTCAAAACTTATTTGAAAACTTTTATACTATTATGTTTTCATATACCATTGCGAATAATTCACCAACTTTATGTTGACGTCGTATTTTTAACGCTTTTCAGGGATTTGAGGTTACTCTATCTGATTGCTATGCGTTATCTGGCTACGTGGATATTTTGCTGGAATTTATCTTGTTTATTGTAATTCCTTAGTATCCCAGACTATGTAGCCGTATTTTGATATTTTGGATTACTGTAATAAGTATTCTACTTTCAAACTCTTTTATCTATGTTGATTATGTTTGGTTATTTATGTTTGATGTAACCTTGAATCTCTGATACCGTATACACTGTACACCTCGGTTCCGCCATTTTCTATGCGGGGTGTGACAGAAGTTGGTATCAGAGCCAATGGTTATAGAGAACTAAGTGACCTTACTGAATCACTTAGACTATGACCTAGGCTTTTGGACCTATCTGATTTACTCTATGTGCGCATTTCCTTCTTTTGTGGGCCTGTATGTGATTTATATGCTATATGTGCTTTTATTTTGTTTTTTTTTTTTATGTTTCGAGGCCTGCTCGTTTTAGTCGCACATACAGTTTATCGTTCTGATTTTATTCCGTTTGATATTCGTAGAAGATGCCGCCTAAAAGAACTTCTTCTAGAGCTACTTCTACTAGAGCTACTCCTGCCGCCGCCGCTCCGAGAAGGTCGGCAAGGCGAGGTCGCGCCAGTGCGAGAGCGGGTGCTACGCCTCAGAATACCTCTGCTACCCCCAATGTTACTGCCGCTACTCCAGATATCAGTCAGCTGATTGCGCAGCAGATTGCAGCAGCTATTCCAGTGATTGTTGCTCAACTTAAGGAGACGCCGGTGCAAGAGCCTGACTTAGGGTTTGAAGAACCCGTGATGCAAGATATTGGAGATGAAGGTATGGCGTCTGGGCGCGATGGATCCGATATTGGTAGAGCAGTACATGTTGGAGCCGGAGGACCTCATATTGTTATTGAAGATCCACCCAAAGGCTGTTCGTACAAGGCCTTTCTAGACTGCAGACCTGCTGAGTTCAGAGGTACTGAAGATGCAGTTGCCACTCTCCAATGGTTTGAGAAGATGGAGTCAGTATTTGACGTTTCTGGATGTGCTGATGAAAGCCGTGTGAAGTATGCCACCTATCTATTCCAGGGTAAAGCCCTCACATGGTGGAATTCTGTTAAGAAGGTTCAAGGTCGAGCTGCTGTCACCTTGATGACCTGGGAAAACTTGAAGGTGTTGATGAAGAATGAGTATGTGCCGTCGTCGGAGACGCAGCGTTTGGAAGACGAGTTTTGGAACCTAACTATGCAAGGTTCTAACTTTCGAGGGTATGTGAACCGCTTCTACGACCTATGTGTTCTGGTTCCTCGTTTGGCTCGTACTGAGAACGAGAGGATTGAACGGTTCGCGAATGGGTTGCCGCAGACTATGCGAGACCATATCATCTCTCATCTTCCGGGCACATTACAGAGCGCCGTTGATATTGCTGGTAGGTTGGTCGCTAGTGCTATTCGTGGTGGTACACTGCAACCAGTTGTGAGCCGTAGGGATACTGGAAGATCTGCTAGGAGAGATGGGAATAACTCGAGAAAGAGGAACCGTAGCCAAGAGCAGAGGCCTCAACTTCCTCAGGTGTATGCTCTGACTGGTACTGAAGCTGGTTCTCAAGGCAGATATCCGAAGTGTGACACTTGCCGTAGTGCTCATGCGCCCAATGTAGCGTGCTGGGTTTGTAAGCGCTGCAAGAAGCTAGGTCACACCGAGCAGTATTGCAGAAAGACTGTTGGAGCATGCTATGAGTGTGGAGAAATGGGTCATCTCCGTCAGCAGTGTCCCAAGTTTAAAGGACCTACTTCTCTTCCTACTCCTGGTGCTGGTACTAGTGCTAGAGGGAATCCTGCTAAGAGCAGAGCTTTTGCTATGGAATCTGCTGAAGCTCATCAGGATCCTACAGTAGTTACTGGTACATTTCTTGTTGACGATTATCCTGCTTTTATTCTGTTTGATTCGGGTGCCGATAGAAGTTTCATTTCTAGTGACTTTCGCCCCTTAGTAAACCGTGCCTCTAGTCCTTTAGAGCCTGCCTATGAAGTAGAAATAGCCGATGGTAGATGTGCCTGTGTTAGGGAAGTTATCCGTGATGTTTCTCTGGTTTTAGCCGATATTCCTTTTGCCATCGACCTCATTCCGATGAAACTCGGTAGTTTCGATGTCGTAGTCGGTATGAATTGGTTAGCGAAGCATAAAGGAGAGATAGTATGTTATGAGAAGCTTATTCGTATTCAGAAGCCGGATGGAGATCAGTTGATTGTGCGCGGAGACAAGGCCGGGAAACGTCTTAAGGTTATTTCTTGTATGAAGGTTCACGAGTATGTCCGTCAGGGTTGTTCTCTATATCTCGCTCACTTGGTGAAGAAAGACTCTGCGATAAAGATTGATGGTGTTCCGATTGTCCGCGAGTATTCCGATGTATTTCCCGACGATTTACCTGGAGTCCCTCCCCAGAGACAAACTGATTTTCGTATTGATCTTATTCCTGGAGCAGCACCTGTTGCTAAGGCTCCGTATCGTTTGGCTCCTTCCGAGATGCTCGAGTTGTCGAAGCAAATTCAGGAATTGGTAGATAAAGGTTTTATTCGTCCTAGTTTCTCCCCGTGGGGTGCTCCTGTTCTCTTTGTTAAGAAGAAGGATGGCTCCATGCGTTTATGTATTGATTATCGGGAGTTAAACAAGTTGACTGTGAAGAACCGTTATCCCCTTCCTCGTATTGAAGATTTATTCGATCAACTTCAGGGTTCTTGCTATTTTTCTAAGATCGATCTTCGGTCTGGTTATCATCAGTTGAGAGTTCGGGAAGATGATATCCCCAAGACTGCTTTCCGTACTCGGTATGGTCATTACGAGTTCATGGTGATGCCGTTTGGTATGACAAACGCCCCTGCAGCATTCATGGAACTAATGAACCGTATTTGTCGTCCGTATCTTGACAAGTTCGTTATTGTATTCATCGACGACATTCTTATCTATTCCCGAAGTCGCAAGGAACACGAAGAGCATTTGCGTCTTGTTCTAGAAGTGCTTCGAAGAGAGAAGTTGTATGCGAAATTCTCTAAGTGCGAGTTCTGGTTATCTGAAGTTCAATTCCTTGGTCACGTGGTTAGCGCGAAGGGTATTCACGTTGATCCTGCTAAGATTGAAGCTGTTAAGAGTTGGGTTGCACCGAAGTCACCAACCGAAATCCGTTCATTTTTGGGTCTTGCTGGGTATTATCGCCGATTTATCGAGAACTTCTCCAAGATTGCTTCCCCTATGACTAAGCTGACTCAAAAGAGTGAACCTTTCGTTTGGGGTCCTGATCAGGAAGAAGCATTTCAGATATTGAAGCAGCGGTTGTGTAATGCGCCTATTTTGAGTCTGCCAGTTGGTTCCGAAAATTTCGTGGTTTATTGCGACGCTTCGCACAAAGGTCTGGGTTGTGTGCTTATGCAGAATGGTAAAGTTATAGCCTACGCTTCGCGTCAGCTGAAAATCCATGAGCAGAATTACACGACACACGATCTAGAGTTGGGAGCTGTTGTCTTTGCATTGAAGATTTGGAGACACTATCTTTATGGGACCAAGTGTACTGTATTCACCGATCACAAGAGTCTTCAACACATATTTGATCAAAAGATGCTGAATATGAGACAACGAAGATGGGTTGAGTTACTGAACGACTATGATTGCGACATTCGCTATCACCCCGGTAAGGCGAACGTTGTTGCTGATGCACTAAGTCGTAAGGAAACAGTCAAGCCTGTCCGTATTCGTTCTATGGTGATATCTATTCAGACGAGCTTGAAGGCTCGGATTATTCAAGCACAGGAAGGTACTATGACTGAAGACCGTGTGAAAGATGAAAGATTGTATAAGTTAGCATTGGAGTTAGAACCGAAGGAGGATGGAGTTCTGTATTTCCTCGAGCGTATTTGGGTTCCGGTTAGTATCCGTCAGTTGATTTTGGATGAAGCCCATAAATCGAATTATTCCATTCATCCGGGGTCCGACAAGATGTATCACGACTTGAAAGATTTTTATTGGTGGCCGGGTATGAAGCGTGAGATCGCTGAGTATGTTAGCCGATGTTTGACTTGTTCAAAGGTGAAGGTTGAGTATCAGAAACCGTCTGGACTACTTCAACAACCGAAGATTCCCGAGTGGAAATGGGAGCGTATTACTATGGATTTTGTTACAAAGCTTCCGAGATCTTCGCGTGGTTATGACAGTATTTGGGTTATTGTTGATCGTCTGACGAAGTCTGCTCGTTTCCTTCCGATTCGTGAGAACTATCCGATGGAGAGATTCGTACGCTTGTATATTTCCGAGATTGTGTCGAAGCATGGTGTTCCAGTATCGATTATTTCTGACCGTGATGCTCGTTTCACTTCTCGATTTTGGAAGACATTTCAGTCCGCTATGGGTACAAGGCTTGATATGAGTACCGCTTATCATCCGCAGACCGATGGTCAAAGCGAGAGAACTATTCAGACTATGGAAGATATGCTCCGAGCTTGTGCAATTGATTTTGGTGGTAGTTGGGATGTTCACTTGCCGTTGATTGAGTTTTCATACAACAACAGCTATCACACGAGTATCAAGTGTGCACCGTTTGAAGCTCTATATGGCCGTAAATGTCGATCACCTGTATGTTGGGCAGAAGTTGGAGATAGTCAGATTTCCGGTCCGGAGATTATACAAGAGACCACTGACAAGATCTTCAAGATCAAGGAAAGATTGGTTACTGCCAGAGATCGACAGAAGAAGTATGCTGATAAGCGCAGGAAGCCTCTCGAGTTCAGCATTGGAGATATGGTGTTATTGAAGGTATCTCCATGGAAAGGGGTTGTCCGATTTGTGAAGCGCAGCAAGTTGAGTCCAAGGTACACGGGCCCATTCAAGATCTTAGCCCGCGTCGGCCCAGCTGCGTATCGATTAGAATTGCCGACAGAACTGAGCAGCGTACACAATGTATTTCATGTATATCAGTTGAAGAAGTGCCTGGCCGACGAGACACTATTAGTTCCGCTGGAACAGCTCCAGATTGATGACAAGCTTCATTTTGTTGAGGAACCGATCGAGATCGTTGCTAGTGATGTTAAGCAACTCCGACGAAGTAAGATTCCTATTGTCAAAGTTCGCTGGAATTCCCGCTTTGGTGCTGAGTTCACATGGGAACGCGAAGATGAAATTCTGCGGAGGTATCCTCACCTTTCTCCCGGAAGTAGTACTCAGTGATAATTTCGAGGACGAAATTCTTTTTACTTGGGGAGACTGTGACATCCGCTAATTTCTCGGTATTATTCTATCGCTTCGTATTCGTTTTATTTATTTATATTCGTGTTTTGACCCTATTGTATTTCTTTTATGTTTATCATATTCGTATTTTATGAGTATCGTATTCGTATTTCTCGTATTTTATGGGTATCGTATTTGTATTTTATGTGTATTTGCGTTTATCGGGTTTATAGTATGTGAATCGGATCTTTATGTCGGGAACGTATAGTCTAAAGTGCCTTTAGTATAAGTCTAGTATGCTCTCATGATAAGTTTAGGGGAATTATGCCTTAATTATATGATTAAGATTAACGTTTAAAAGTATTTCATGTTTAGTCCATTCGGAAATTTTATTACGAAACTAGTCCTACGCGAGATTCTATTTCAAAATTCATCCCTCACCAACCTTTTTGTCCTTATTAGAAAATCAGATTTTTATTTTGTCTTTATCTCATTTCATTCTTCTTCTCCAAGTAACTCTCTCTCTCTACTTTCTCTCTCAAAGAACCACCATAAACCACCACCTTCTCTCTAGATTTTCCGGCGATCCAACCGTCAAAATTTAGATCCGAGACCGGATTCTTGTTCCTTATCATCATCTTCATCTACCTTCTAAATTTCGTCACGATCAAGTAAGTATTTCTCCGTTTTGATTTCAAACTTTAATCTATTTTAGCCAATAACGTAAATCCCATTTTTAACCATCAAAACCGAGATTTTATCGAATATTATGATTCCTAATAACATTCTGGACATAGGGTTATAGTTATAGATCATATGGACATTCAAAACACTCCGAAATCGATTCCGAATGTTATTTTTCGTCAAAATCCCGTTCTAGCACGTAACTCGTGTTTGGCTCACGAAATCAGCTCAAGCATCACGTAATACGTGACTTACGTTCACGTAAGTCATCAATTGGTCACGTAAATCTGCTGAGTCACGTAACACATCATATTACGCGCACGAAAGTTCCATATACATGTTACGTTCACGTAATTCTCGTGTGGTTCACGTAAGTTATGAATTACGCACGTAATTGTGTTGTCATCACGAAATTTAAGTTACATTCACGTAATACTGCTCTATGACCACGTAATTGTCATGCACATGACTTATCTTTCATGTAATTTAACATCTAAGCAGCTTGAATTCACAATAATGGTAATGATGTGCACGTGCATGTGACTCATTATTGAATTCCATATATTACTTAGCAAGTATTTAAGCCATGATCCCATAATTGCTTATTTCGCATGTAACCAAAACTCCCTTGCACGTAATTCCTTAGCATGCACGTAATTTCCACTTCCGTTCACGTAAGTTTGATTGGTTATCACGTAATTCAGATTATGGTCACGTAAATCCTTCCATAATCACGTAATTATCTTATATTCACGTAATTATGGACTCTTGTTCACGTAACTTCCTTGTTTGTCAAGTTACTATACTCGTAGCTCTTATATGACACGTAACTTGATACTTACGTGACTTGTAGTGCACGTAAGTATGAGGATCACGTATCTAGTCCGTTGACTTTCCGAAACACTTGCTATTCCGTCATATCGATATTCCTTTGGTTATTTTAAAACCCGTATAAAACGTTAATCATTAAGGCATAACCCTACTAGACTTAGAGATACTTAGACATATTTTATTTACGTGATGTATAGGGCACTTAGACGTGAAGCTTGACGGTATCGTATTATTTCCCGACATTTAAGGATTTGGATTGCTTTGCTATCTGTGAGTTATTCGTTGCCCTTTTTACCGCTTTTATATTTTTGGGCATGATTAGCGTTAAACAAAAGTATTTTATGTATGTATTATGATATGGTATTATGTTATACATTGGTACGTATGTACAATGTGTATATGTTATGGATATGATGCTTTAGATGGTCTTACCCAAACTCGTACCGCCTTTGTGGTAGTATGAGGCCCCTTATAAACACCTGTTAACTATTAGCCGCCGGAAGTATATATAGCGCTATATGGGTCTTACAAACCCTCATCCTAATACGTTATTATGATAAGGGAGGAGCCCTGTCCGTGTTAGTGATGTTATGACCGAGTATTTTATTTATCGAGAATAACCTAGCTTAAGACACTAGGTGGGGTTAGTTGCCTGTATTTGTTGAGGTTCAGGTGTATCTTAAATTCCTAAAGCTGTTATCTATCCAGTATGTATTTTATGAGATGAATATGGTATTTTATGGTATATGTATGAAATTTTTATCAAAAGGTTTTGTATACCTCAATTATATTTTGAAATATCTTTTCAAAATGACTTATCTTCAAACCTTATCTTTTCTGGGTCAAAACTTATTTGAAAACTTTTATACTATTATGTTTTCATATACCATTGCGAATAATTCACCAACTTTATGTTGACGTCGTATTTTTAACGCTTTTCAGGGATTTGAGGTTACTCTATCTGATTGCTATGCGTTATCTGGCTACGTGGATATTTTGCTGGAATTTATCTTGTTTATTGTAATTCCTTAGTATCCCAGACTATGTAGCCGTATTTTGATATTTTGGATTACTGTAATAAGTATTCTACTTTCAAACTCTTTTATCTATGTTGATTATGTTTGGTTATTTATGTTTGATGTAACCTTGAATCTCTGATACCGTATACACTGTACACCTCGGTTCCGCCATTTTCTATGCGGGGTGTGACATTGGAGAAAAAACAAGAAGAAAGAATTGCAAAATTGGGAAGGATAAGGATTTGTGTGAACAGGAAGAAGAACGACATTTGCAAAATCCCAAAAATACCCTTAATGAAATTAGGCGCTCCTTTTTTTTTTTCTGGACACAAGTCAACTCCTGGTTGCTTCCTACACTTTTTATTTTAAACCCTGCTATATATATATATATATATATATATATATATATATATATATATATATATATATATATATATATATATATATATATATATATAGAGGGATTAGTTCATGCGAGAAGTTAGATTTTTGCGAGAACTGCGAGAACTCATTCTCAGCTACTCATTTATTTTTGAATATTAAACCTATCTTTGAAGTTAAAAAGTGTAAAATAGTAATCTTCTTATTTGTAATTTAGATTTCTTTTTTCTTTTCTCTCTCATCTTAATTTATTTCTTTTTTCACTACATATCTTTTTAAAGTAATTATTATTTTCTAGTAAAACTTTTATGTGGCCTGGGAAAAAAAATAATTCGTCGATTGGTGATAGTGTTAGTAGGTGATGGCTTATACTTATAGCCTATCAAACCTAACATTTGGGTTCGGCCCACTGAATCTCAATCTGACAAAAGGACCAGAACCCGGAACGTGAGCCCGACACCCAGAAGCCCCGCGACCAGGTAAAATGGCCCCGGCACCCGGCCCCGTGTCCGGGTAAAATGGCCCCGGCACCCGGCCCCGTGTTCGGGTAAAATGGCCCGTCACCAGGCCCCGTGTCCGGGTAAAATGGCCCCGTGTCCGGGTAAAATGGCCCCGGCACCCGGCCCCGTGTCCGGGTAAAATGGCCCCGGCACCAGGCCCCGTGTCCGGGTAAAATGGCCCCGGCACCAGGCCCCGTGTCCAGGTAAAATGGCCCCGTGTCCGGGAATCAGGCCCCGTGTCCGGGAATTTGGCCCCGGCACCCGATCCTTGGCCCCGTGTCCGGGAATCCGGCCCCGTGTCCGGGAGTTTAGCCCCGGCACCCGAGCCTTGGCCCCGGCACCCTAGCCTTGGCCCCGTGTCCGGCATTTAGGCCCCGACACCCGGCACTTAGCCCCACGTCCGGGAATCCGACTCCGTGTCCGGGAATTTGGCCCCGTGTCCGGTAGCTTGGCCCCATCGTCCGGCGCCCGTGGCCCGACGTCCGGCACCCGTGGAACGGTGTCCGGCACTCGTATCCCGGCGTCCGCCACTCGTGGTCCGATGTCCGGCACCTTGGTAGCACTTACGCCTAGGCTGTCACTCATGCTTTTGGCCCGACACTCCAGAGCCAATACTTATACCTTGTATCTAATAAGTACCGTATTCCTCCAAACCAACACTAATGCCTTGGGATTCATCTCATAGTATCATACTCCTGACATCCTACCAGTCAGACACTCAAGCCTAATTCTTGAGTGTAACCGTCAAAGCATTAATAAGGTTATATAATGATATGGACGTTATCTGTATCTTTAATACCCATTGGAATCCTATTGATGAGTTATAAATGGTCATCATGGTCATACGTTGTTGATACCTGATAGTGTTGGGTATAAATACTCCACACTTCAGGTTTTGGACATCATCTTCTCTACTCTCATACTTGCACACAGTATCTCTTGACCGGAATACCTGTACACTTCCCGCAGTAAACATATTCCGATCATCTTTCTCCAACCAGCCACTTGACCACCTTAGGCTCGCCAAGAGCTTGATAGGTTCGCACTGCTAAGCAGGAGGTCAAGGGGTTGAATCCCAAATACCCAAGTTACTGAGCCTGTCAATCCTTCCTCTAACATTGGCGCCATCCGTGGGACACGTTTTTTAGCAACGGTGTTTCATCTTCATTTCCAGATTTTCACAAGTTTTTTCTTCAATTCGTTTCTTTTTTCATCATGGAATACATGAACTCTTCACCAATAATTTCCTCAGTCCCAGAAGTAACTACTACAACACCACCCCCAGTGACTGCTATAGCCCCACCCCCAATGACTACTGTAACCCCTTCCCCAGTGACTGCTATAGCCCCACCCCCAATGACTACTGTAACCCCTTCCCCAGTGACTGCAGTGACCACATCCCAAGCTGAAGGGAGTACCACCCTGATATCGCATATTTATATAACTATTTATATGCAATATTTGGTCACATTTCATATTTAATCATGATGGATAGGATAGGATTTTTTTACATTTAATTGTGTGAAAGTGTTTTATTCAAGTGACAGGTTGAATATGATCAGAAAGTGGATGTTTGGCCAAGGAAACACATGAAAATGGTCAAAAGACGAGAAATGGTGACATGATCAGATATGGAGACATGCACGTGGACAAGAGGAAATAAAAGAAAACCCAATTGTAACATGACAAGGAAAAGTCCACCGTCTATTTGAATCGATCATTATCCACAATCTTAAAAGAGTTTTGGAGTTCGACTCGAATACGAAATCTCTTTATTTTTGCCTATAAATACAACCCCAAAACATCCAAAAAAATCATCAATTATTATTCTCAAGTATTGGAAGCTTAGGATTCGTTTGGAGGCAAGGTTTCGAGCTAGGAATTTGGTTTTCATTCGACGTCGGTCACGACACGTTTGCAATTTTTAGTTTGTTTCTCGTTTCCTTTTTAAGACTTTTTCTATTATGTTTCCTATTTGTTTATTTGTTATTTTTATGTCGATTATGAGCAACTAAACTCTTTTTACGCTTGTTGTTAAGATTCGGAAGGACTTAGTATTTAGAGGAGTTATTCGAGAGGAAACTCTATAAGATTAAATCACTAAAAACAGGCTTGTTACTTAACGCTTAACTATTAATAATTACAACTGTATTCGAGAGGAACGGTATAATTAGAGGTAGTTAAAGTTAATAAAAGATTCGAGAGGACTTTTGTTATATCTTAGAAGTTTTATAATAAATCAATTTCGTAAACTTAAATGGAAAATAAGTGAAGTGTCAAACAGGTGTATTTTCTCCGATATTTGATAATTTTAATTACTTTTTCTCACTCGATTTTTATTAATCACTTTTCACTAATTACTTGCAATTTTAATCAATCTTTTGTTACAATAAAAACCCCAAAAAACAAATAGTATTATTAATTCGAAACTTAAAAACAAATTAGTCCCTGGGAACGAACCTTTACTTGCTTTTAAACTATATTACATACGAATAGGTACACTGCCTATAAGTGTGTAATTACGTGAAATAGTAGGTTAAATTTAAGACTAGATTTTACACATCACACCCTGATACCGACGATTGTTTCGTGTGCATTTGTTTCATTGCCTATTCCATCCAGTCAATTCATACCAGACATGGAGACAGACATGGTGTTTGAGAGAGGTCCTATGGGGAGGACAGGCAGGCACGGATTTTCCGCCTTGGAGGATTGGACACTAGGGGATTCAGGTCCTGCCCGTCTGTATCGATCAACAACCACTAGACCTTTGTATTCTACAAGGGTGTCCGAAGCTAGTGCATCTGCCATACCAACGCCAAAAGTGTCAAGTTTTCAGATCCCCATGTCCCGTACCTCAACACTGCACGAAGAAGCCGCTGAAGCCTCTAGGCAGGCTGTCCCAGAACTTCATGGCTTTGAAGCCCTTAGGCAGCCTGCCTCGGCGGGATCCCAACCTGGCACTCAAGGAACGGGAGAGGACCCAAGCATGGGAACACAGAGAAGGACATCTCAGAATATCCAAGGAGCAGCATCAGTCCCGGCACCAACCTCATCTAATCACCTCCTGGCTCAACTATTGGCATCCCTGCCAGCACCACCACAGGTAATCCCCCAACAATCCGAAACAGATGTCCTGTTAACACAGTTGGCGGATCGCCTGAGGCAGAACGCGCCGACACCGGCGCCACCTCAAAATCCCAATCAAGAGTTATTACGACTGTTGCAGCAACTAGCAGAAGGAGAAATGCAAAGAGAAGCTATTATGCATGTATCAATCGTAAGTTCGAAATTTTGTGACTGGGTGTCAAGATATCCGATGCCAGACAAGCAGAAGGTCCCCTCCATTGTAGGCACTTATGACGGCACAAGAGACCCAGACGACCATATGGCCTTGTTTAGGCAGGCCATCATGACAGAAAAATGGGTAGACCCGGTAGCCTGTAAAATGTTTCCACAAACATTGCAAGGGTTTGCAAGAGATTGGTTTGCTGGCCTTCCAGAAAGGAGCATTAGGGACTTTGTTGATCTAAAGGCAAAGTTTGTGTATCAATTCTTTCAGCAAAAGAAACAACGCTGGACACATCTGGAGGCCCACCTAATCCGGTAGAAGGAAGGGGAAGCTTTGCGAGACTTCATCCTGCGGTACACGCAGGAATGCCAAAAGATCCCAGGTTTGCCAGAAAGCCAACAAATTTCAGGTTTCACCTTTTCCCTCTTGCCTGGTCAGTTGCAGGAAAAACTTGCAAAAAGGACTCCCGCCACCTTCAAGGAAGCCACAGATAGAGCCTATGACTTCTTAAGATCAAGGGAAACTGTCTCTTTGGCAAGAGGAGTGGCTGGAAAGAAGGACAAGCTTTGGAACGGTGGGTCAGCGTCAGGTAGACAGGACCAACATCGGGAAGATAGGAGAAATGACAGACGGGATGACAGAGGCAACAGAAGGTTTAGCCCTTATGACAAGACTGCATCCGAGCCATTTCTCAACAAGACCCCGAAAGAGATCCTGCAGACAGAGCATGTAGGCTCTACTTTTAAACCTCCACCACAAATGGCACACAGGTCTGGTAAGAAAAACATGAACAAGTACTGTGAATTTCACGAGGACCATGGACATGACACCAATGCCTGTCGGGAATTGAAAGGAGAGATAAGAAGGGCGCTGGACGAAGGGAAGTTAGAACACCTAGTGCCAGCTGCAAGACAACAAACCAACAGGACCCCAACCCAGAAAACGTATGCCTGGCAAAAGAGGGGGGAGAATACTGAACGACCGGGACCGCCAGAAGGTCACATCCTTATGATTGAAGATCAGACATACATAGACTAAACCTAGATCAAGGTCTGATAAATTTTTATTCTATGTTTTCATGTTTTGTCAAAGTTTAATCTTGTTTTCTGTCAAGGACATGGATACCATGCCTTATAATAAAATGTTTGGTCTGATATTATCCCAATTATTCACTGCATTATCTTTTTATTTTATGAACATTGTTCAACATCACAAGCATAAGGCCAAATAAGACACTCATGTCTAAGCCAAAACATGCGAACACGTCTTTTCATCTACTTGAGAAAAGATAAGCACTTCTCATAGGGAAGCGACATACCTCACTAGTAATACAAATAAACGGTTAACCAAATAATACAAATAAACGGTTAACCAAATAATGCATCACTGATGTAATATGCTTAAATAGCAAACAAATCATAAGATAAATATCTAACGGATAAACATTTATTATTAAAAAGAAACCACTCATAGAGCCAAGCAAAATATCCAAACCATAAAGCTTATAAAGCTGATATTCATAACAGCAAGGGAAAATGTTCAAACATATAAAAAAAAAGAGAGCAAAAACTACACTGGTGGCATGGACACTGGTGGTGTAACAATAGCAAGAAGATCATCAATAGAATTGTCCAAGTCTTGGACAATGCGCTCCAGGATAAGAAAATTTTTCTTTTCAAACAAAGCATTAGCAGCTCGCATCTGACTTTGCGCCAAAGGATCAAGAAAGGGTAGCACTGCATCACCGGAAACGGATCGCAACTTGGTCCCTACAATGTGTTTACCAAATGCATGAGTAGCCCGATTAACTTCCAACATCAAATTTATCACATCAGGATGATCAAGTAATAGCTTGAACAACTCAGGAAAAGCAGCAAGAAGGTCTTTTCTACCCTAAAAGGCAGCATCAAGTTGCTGGCGCTGAGACTCAACTACCTGTCTCTCAACTTCTAAAGACTTGGTCACTGTCGCCAACTCCTTATCCTTTGCAGCCAGGATGTTTTCATACTCCTGCGCCCTCCCTACCAATCCATCCCTCTCTTCCTCTAAGTTGGAAATCTTGGCAGAAAGATCACTAATCTCCTTGTCCCGGCCGGAAACAATCTCGCGTTCGGCCTCAAGATCTTTCCTAACCACAGCCAAACTTTCCACCTCTTTCTTCAGATCAGAGTAATCAACTTTCAATTTTTCATGATCTTCACATATACGCTGCCTAGCAAGTATATGTCCCATAAAGCCATGAAAAAGGCTCATATCAGCATCATCCAACAATTCAGAAGTTCCTTCCAACTTTGACTGCATAACAAGTTGAGGTGGGACAACATTGTCCATGAAATCCCTAACAGATCCAACAGTTTGCCCATTGTCACCCACACAAAATGACCAGGCAGGCACAAAACGTTGACCAGATGGCGTGCCAACAAAACCCATACTAGTAGATCCATGGGGCGCCATCTAAAGGCCCCCATAACGCCTTACAAGAGTTGTTCCAAGAAGTGGAGAAGCAGGGAACAACACTTTTTGAGATTTGGGTGTAGGAAGGTCATAATCCTCAACATCTATTGATGGCCTCTTTCCTAACACAGATGCACCATCAAAGCATGGCTCATGACCATCGTCAGATCCAATATCCTCCAACTCAACTGCATAAAAGAAAGACAAGTTAGTTACTACAAACAAAGAAAAATAATCATAACTCATAGGTACCTTGTCTCTGACGAGAAGAATCCTGCTCTTCAAGCATGTAACCATTTGTATTAAAATCATCACCTACATAAACGAAAAACATCAGTTATATATAGCTATTATTTAAATGAATAGACCAAAAGGTTTGAAATAATACCAGCAGGGGATCCTACGAGATCTTCGTCCTCGGTATTCTCTGGAAGCGGAAGCCTAACCTCCAGGCCCTGCCCCTCTCTTCCTGTAGGAGAACGACCAGGGAAATCAACACCAGCTGCTTTGTACATCTGGAAAGCTACGGCAGGCGGATGATCCTCTACTTCACATTCTTCATCCCTCACTAAGAAATCTAGCAACCCCATAACTGCAACAAAGAAAAGATATAAATGACAATCAACTTCACGAAATAATAAAGTCAAAAAAGGATTTTAAAGAGACCCACGTTTCTTTGATGTCTTCGACACAATGACGGGAACCGTCTCCTCTTCAACATCCTTAATAATTCCAGCCATCGCCAACACCCCTTCGGGGCATATCCTATACTTCACAGACATACGGCGGAGGCGTGCATATGCCTCTACCTTAGGAACGGAAAGCTCGGGGAGTTCATTTACTCCGTTGGGTATCTTAGATGGCCAAGGGGCACTTGACCAAAGCTTAATAAACGATCTATCCACAAAAATAAAGTCAAACCGCCAGTTCTTAAGGCTATCAGGAGGATCCTCAACTAGCTTCCATTCTTTGCTTCTCTCTCTTTGTTCTAGGCTAAACCAGTCTCTAGATTTACACAGTTTATAAAAATGCCTAAACAAATCTACAAAACAAGCAATTTTAATCCCAGCCAACAACATCTCAAACATTATAACCTTAGCAGCACCTACAGGATGCATTTGGGCAAATCCAATTTTGTAATGAGTTAGCACTTTTATATAAAAGGAGCTACATGGAAGTCTAAGGTTTGAATGGGTAAGAAGGCTGGTGTATAAAGTAATTTTTCCTGAAGGAGGCTCAGTGGCACGTTGGTCTATGGTAGGTGCTACAGGATTGAAGGAACTAAGGCATGGAAACCTAGTTATTAAATCCGCTAGCTTAACATCATTGATGCCACTACTGCATCTCCTAACCTCTTTCTCTAAAAGGGGTTTATCATTCTCTTTCTCTTTTCGGGAAACCATTTCAGCTTTTGAAACTACTATAACAAACTGCTACAATTCAAGAATACTGATAAGATAAATATAAGACTCAAGCTGCAAGGATGGAGAAAACAACAATAACTTACCCGCAAAAGACGAAGCTTCTGATTGGAACGAGTAAACTCACCTGTTCCCAAAAACAAAAAGAAGAGAGGGCCTCAGTTACAAAAAAAAAAAAAAAATATTTTTCGCCGGCACAAAAGCCCGGTTGTATGCCGGCTGTGAAATCCAAGTCGCCGGCACAAAAGGCCGGCTATATGCCGGCTAACGACACAACGTCGCCGGCAAAAAAAGGCCGGCTGTATGCCGGCTACTTGCCTAGCCACCGGACAGGAACCGGACTTCGCAAAAAAAAAAAAAAAAAAAAAAAAAAACTTACCGATCGCCTAAAGCAGAAGAGTTAGCTTCAAAACCTAATTTTTAAAACCTAACTCGGGGGCATGATAGTGTGGCTTATACTTATAGCCTATCAAACCTAACATTTGGGTTCGGCCCACTGAATCTCAATCTGACAAAAGGACCAGAACCCGGAACGTGAGCCCGACACCCAGAAGCCCCGCGACCAGGTAAAATGGCCCCGGCACCCGGCCCCGTGTCCGGGTAAAATGGCCCCGGCACCAGGCCCGTGTCCGGGTAAAATGGCCCCGGCACCAGGCCCCGTATCCGGGTAAAATGGCCACGTGTCCGGGTAAAATGGCCCCCGGCACCCGGCCCCGTGTCCGGGTAAAATGGCCCCGGCACCAGGCCCCGTGTCCGGGTAAAATGGCCCCGACACCAGGCCCGTGTCCAGGTAAAATGGCCCCGTGTCCGGGAATTTGGCCCCGGCACCCGAGCCTTGGCCCCGTGTCCGGGAATCCGGCCCCGTGTCCGGGAGTTTAGCCCCGGCACCCGAGCCTTGGCCCCGGCACCCTAGCCTTGGCCCCGTGTCCGGCATTTAGGCCCCGACACGGCACTTAGCCCCACGTCCGGGAATCCGCTCCGTGTCCGGGAATTTGGCCCCGTGTCCGGTAGCTTGGCCCCAGCGTCCGGCGCCCGTGGCCCGACGTCCGGCACCCGTGGCCCGGTGTCCGGCACTCGTATCCCGGCGTCCGGCACTCGTGGTCCGATGTCCGGCACCTTTGTAGCACTTACGACTAGGCTGTCACTCATGCTTTTGGCCCGGCACTCCAGAGCCAATACTTATACCTTGTATCTAATAAGTACCGTATTCCTCCAAACCAACACAAATGCCTTGGGATTCATCTCATAGTATCATACTCCTGACATCCTACCAATCAGACACTCAAGCCTAATCCTTGAGTGTAACCGTCAAAGCATTAATAAGGTTACATAATGATATGGACGTTTTCTGTATCTTTAATACCCGTTGGAATCCTATTGATGAGTCATAAATGGTCATCATGGTCATACGTTGTTGATACCTGGTAGTGTTGGGTATAAATACTCCACACTTCAGGTTTTGGACATCATCTTCTCTACTCTAATACTTGCACACAGTATCTCTTGACCGGAATACCTGTACACTTCCCGCAGTAAACATATTCGATCATCTTTCTCCAACCAGCCACTTGACCACCTTAGGCTCGCCAAGAGCTTGATTGGTTCGCACTGCTAAGCAGGAGGTCAAGGGGTTGAATCCCAAATACCCCAGTTACTGAGCCTGTCAATCCTTGCTCTAACAATTGGCTTAATATTTTAAATCTTGTTGCATTTATGAACAAAAGGTTTTTCTTTATTTAAACCTTCAGCCAATGATTTTTTCGCATGGTTACTGATGTGAAAAATCTAGTTTTCCGAAAATTAACTTTTACTAGATTACTACACGGGCAGTGTACCCTTATCGGTTTGTAAAATAGTATTGGTAAATATCGGGTTCGAACACAGGGACTATTTATAGTTAAGAAATTTAGTTTATAATAACACGTAACAAGTAACAATTGGGTTTGGTGTCTAAGAAGACTTGATATACGAATAACACAAATACTTTTCTGATTCAAATATAGATAAAGACCGCTTGCTTGGACCGTTTACGAATGTGTGTTATCTCTTAGGTGTGAAAATGTCGAAAAACTTCTAATATAAAATCCTAAGTTCCTCTCGAATACCGGATTTCTCCAATTACCTAACCATGCAACTATTCCTCTCGAATATAGTTAACACCTCAAGTAATTGTGCATAAAGTTCCAAGCCGATGTGTGAGAATTAACTTATAAGCTTCCTCTTGAATAGCTTACTAACTAATAAACCGATTTCTCTTAATTTATTAACTAGCGTTTGTGTTATTACTTACTTGTTTTGATTGTTGTTAGTGATTCCTCTCGAAATCGCTAACTCTTAATCAACTAAAGACCGGCGATTAATTCGTTCTTATTTTAGTAAAAATTACGGATTCCTCTCGAATACCCGTTTTTAGTTTACAAAATAAGTATAAACAATCTTAACAATATATCCAAATAACAACCCAACGGATCCCCAATTAACCTCTACACATCAATCGACTTTCCCCACACACCAAAATCTAACACATAAACGATCACAAATCCAAGCAGACGTTTAAAGAATTAGCTACTCATAATTGTAACGAAACTAATCAAATAAATAAAAGACCTGATTCAATTGCAATATGAAATAGATAAAAGTTCAATACCCCAAAATATAGAAATAGGTTCCAAGTATCTCCAAACTGACAAATAGAAATGAAAGTAACCGATTGTTCAACACAAACTTGAGATTATGAAAATTGCCTTGATCTCTTGCAAATGATGAATAAAAACTGTAATGGTGACTTAAATGATAATGTTTTCGTCCAGAAAATTCGTTGTTTTTGTAATAGCTCCACTAAACTCTTGGGTTCCCACTGATTAGCATTAAAGAAATGAATTTGTAACTGTCAGCAGCCTTCTTGCGCCGCAAGCACATCTCTTGCGCCGCAAGGCCTTCAAATCCTCAGATATTGCTTACTTGCGCCGCAAGTCAAGCATGTTGCGCCGCAAATCATATTCAGTAGCCACCCTAAAGCTTCTTGTCAACCAGTTGCGGAGCAATTAGTGGTAATGACCAAGGCAACTAGACGTTTTGCTTCCAGAACTTGTTTTTTCTTAGCCCTCTTTTGGTCCCAAATTGCCTCCTTTGACTCAAACATAACTA
>CAJVGC010000060.1:48512747-48570943 GCA_910822075.1 Senecio squalidus
ACAAGGTTTAAAAAGAATTAAGATAACCCAAATATACATAACTCAAATCGAACTTTTATAAATCGTCAAATGTATACAATTACAAAGTCCGAATTAAAGTTACAAGTCAAAATATCGGGTCGGATTCGGGCACGGTGTTACACGAAATTGGAGAAAGAGATCTTGATCGCATCATAGATAGTAGTGAGAGTCAGTACGCTTTCTATTTTTCTTTTGAAAGTGAGATCACCGTCGGCTTTTTTTTGTTGAAATCGAGAAAGGTCACTCCTAAAACCAACCTTTAATTTCTCTTATATAGTTCTGTCGTCTATTTATAGAGTACAACGTTTAAAACAGTTGTATTGTCGAAATTGACGTACTTGTTTCAAGATTCGTTAAACCTTGCATTTCTTAACAAACGTAGGATTGTCTTGCACGTAAATTCTTCAAAGGAAGAAATCGAAAGATTAACAAACACAATTGGCTAGATTTTTGTTGTAAATCAAAATTGATTACCAGATCTCTATCTATAAGTTGATTGACTACTTCAAGTTTATTTCTTTCGTCGATGTAGGCCAAACATCAAAACTCGGTCATTTATTACCTTGATAATTATTATCTCATTCACATTGACAAGAATTTGGATATATCATAGCTCGTTAGTAGAACACAACACCATATACTCTTCTCTTTTGTCAACAATATTTTTCAATAGTTTCTGATAATTCTCATTTCTTTCACTCAACCGTCACTCTCCTCTCTCCCTTTACTGCCGAAACCTTCTCCCTCTGCAATCGTCGTTCATTTCATCCTTGCAGCCATCAATTCTTCGTTGTTTGGAAACCCTTGGTCGAGCATTATCAATACTCTAGTCGTCATCAAGCCTTTGGGGTGTTTAACGGTCATACCTTGTCTCGTGTGTGGTGCAATTGCAGTTTGATATTCGCCCTCTGATCAAGCAATAGTCAGTCTTGAATCATCACAAATCCATCATGCCCCTGGTTTCATCATCGTGACTTGGTTAGCTTGAAACGACATTAGACAATCTTGGAACCAGACCTTTTGCAACCTAGTGGTATAAAACCCTAAATTCATGTTCCTTCTTATTCGTTATCGTACAATCATTTTGTGAATCGTTTGAATTGGTATAAACCTGTTTATAACTCGTGCTAAGCTGTTTGATCGTCACATAAGTTGTGTCTACAAGTTTGTAATCATAAACGGTAAAAAACACTAAGAAAATGTATATATATGTAACCATTTGACAAATTCTGAAATAAAATATTGGTCTGTCTATCTCAGTTTATACCTCTGATATTGTAACTGTGATCTAACGAATGTTGTATCCCTTGGAATCTAGTTTTCAGAAACGTAAGGCTCGTTGCCTAATTCATCGTAGAACTTCCTAAAAGTGTAAAATACTAACAGGGGGTCAAATCTGAGTTTTTGAATGTTTTGATTAGGTTTTGGTAATTTGAATATGTGTAACCACATAGCAAACCTTAAACATATTTTGAATGGGTTATTATTGTTTAGTAACAGGTCCTAAACATATTAGAAATGGTTAAATCGTTTAAATTTACAATTGACGACTTAGAAACGTTTTATAACTCGACTAATAAAAACAAACGGTTTTGGACAGATTATTAAACCAGTTTTGTTTCAATCATAACACTTTCATAATTAGCCCAAATGGATCAAAACCATAGTCTAAAATGTAACCCTCTGATTCTAGTTTTCAGATATATAAGATTCATCGTTTAACTCTTCCTAAAACTGTAGTTATAACGGTTTGAACGAACATAGGTACTCGCTGAAAATGTTATCGTTATATCTAAAACTTAAAGAGATAAAATCTATAATTAACCTAATTAGATTTCTTAATTGGGAAACTTAAACACAATAACTAATCGAGTCCGAAACACAGTAACGTATACTTACGATTCATTACTAATCGGGACTTAACTTGTGACCGACTTACTTGTATACACACATATTCACCCTACTTGTGTAGTGTCGCGTACTTGCTCGATAAGGTGAGTTCATTTCCCCACTTTTACTATTGCATATGTTTTATAAATCGGGGGAAAGTAAAGCTCAACCAAAACCACTTTTGAGAAAAAAACGGATTTTGATAAACGGATTTCATTTCCATTACTTACTATATATGAAAATCTTTCTATTGTTGGAAACTTACTAAATTTGGAAAACTTACCATAAATAAATATTGCTATATAAGGAAACTTACTACTTTTGGAAATCATAAAATGTGTAACGTAAACCTAAAGCATAATTTCAAAACTTAAACGAGACATTAGTTGTGAGAGTTGTTACCAGTATACCTTTCCTACTGGTGAAACCCTGGGCAGTATACCTTTCCTACTAACATATCAATATACCTTTGCTACCGATACCTACACGCTCATTAGTATACCTTTTCCTACTTATGAGGTGTACTTACGGTAGCGTGGCTACTGCGGATGTTGCTAGTCAGTATACCTTTCCTACTGACATTACTTGATTACTAGTATACTTTTGCCTACTAGTGATATATGTTTACGATGGATGATTATGGTTGATGATTTTCTTATTACTTACATGCATTAGTTACACATCCTTTTTTGCTAAACTGGTGTTGAGACATGTTTTCTTACTTTTATATTTTATACTTACACAATGAACTCGCTAAACTTTATGTTGACTTTTTAAGCTTTACTTTCAGGTAATGAGCAGACGTAGGACTTGGCTTAGGAGTTGGACCCCAGCAGACTTCAGGATTGCATTTCATTGTGGCATTTTATCAAGACTATACTTTTGTTTTGGGATTGTATTTCGGGCTTGCATGCCTTTGTGTTTGATACAATACGTTGGTTATTTTGTTGAGCATATTGCTTGTAGTGTTTGACGGATTCGTGTACCAAGGATTTTACCTTGAGTATGGCGACGTCATAACATGCATTATTTCTTTTATCATATAGATTTATGTCTTTATTTACTATTATGTTATGACGATCGCCAATCGGCCACACCATGCGCTTCCGCCACTGGCGGGGTGTGACAATATATATATAGAGAGTTAATTACATGGGTCGTCCCTATGGTTTGCACTAATTGCACCAGTCGTCCCTATAACTTTTTTATTACACCACTCGTCCCTAAGTTTGAAATTTGTTGCTTTGCAAGTCCCTATTTTGGATGTGCCATTAAGACAACCGTTAAGTCATCTCACATGAGTCACATGTGAGGGAAAATTTGACATTTTACCTATCATCTTCCCCATTTAATTACCACCAACTCCAAAAATTTCCACCAACCCCCAAAATTCCCACTCTCTCTCTATATATACATACATACACATATACATATCTGTATCTATATTCTATATCTACTTATACCTATTTCTCAAAAAGGAATAAGTTGAAATGGTACTAAAAAAAAGGAAAAAATGATAGTGGGCTACAACAAGGGGTGGAGTGGCAACTGGCGGCGGATCAGCAGTGCCCGTGGCAGCAGCAAGATTATCAAATCTGTCACCAGAAACAGGGGGGGGGGGGGGGGCGGGTCTGATGCAGGGGGATTCTTCATCTTTACAACTTCGTCTGAAACAGTTTGAGCCTGTTTTTGTTTCTCCAACTCATCTACGGCTTCCAACTTTTCCTGTAATTCACTAATTCCCTTTTCAGTCTTTTCATTCTTTGCTCTCTCGTTCTTAACTTCACTAATTCCCTTTTCACCAAGCTATCAGACTTACGTTTAAACTGAAGAGAAATTCTCTTGTTCTTGTCAACATCTACTTTCAGTGTAGTCTCTATTTGCACGATACTGTTTATCTTTAACTCATGTTCATCGATTTCCACGTTGCTTCTAGAAAGATCCTGCTCCAACCGTGTAATCAAATCTTGTTTCTCAGGGAGTTAATATGCAGTCAGCTACTCAAAATCAATCTTGATAATATGATTGGTGTATTTATATACATGATTTGTATGGATTCTAGGGTTTCTGGAGAAATTAATTTGAGATTTTGGGGATGGGCACATTAAAATGTGAGAGAGAAAGTTAAAAGGACGAAAATACCCTCATTGTCACCCATGTGAGATGACTTAACGGCTCACTTAACGTCACATCCAAAATAGGGACTCTCCAGACAACAAAATTCAAACTTAGGGACGATTGGTTTAATAAAAAAGTTATAGGGACGACCGGTGCAAATAGTGCAAACCATAGGGAAGACCAATGTAAAATCGTAAGACCATGCAAGAGAGGTTAATGTAATACACACTACTGGTGGTATCTATGTAGCCGAAATACATTACTCATAAAATCGTAAGACCATGCAAGAGAGGTTAATGTAATGCTTGTATAGTGTTGAAAGATCAATGACGAGGAGGGGGGGTAAACATAAAAACCGAAAAATCAAATTGAAAACATAAAAACCGAAGTAACCTAATCGAAGCACAAACCGACACATGACTTTTTTATTCAAGAACAAATCAAAATATTCGGTTCGGTTTTTATTTTAATCCCAAAAACGAACGGAGCCAACGGTTCCTTTTAAAAAAAAATCGAAACTTTCAATTTGGTTTTGGTTTCATGCAAAAATCGAACCGGAATCAAACGGTAGTCTCTCGTAAACGAGTGTATTATCAAAGTTGTAAGAATTAGGTGAAGACGATGTTGTCTAATATATATTGAAATCTTTTAGACAAAAAGGAGTAATTGAAGGAAAATATCTCGGAATTAAGAATTTCGAGAAAAAAAAAAAAAAGTAACGGACACAACAAGGCAAGAATTAAAGTTTGTCTAAAATTGATCACAAAAATCCTGCAACTCTCAAATCAATTGGGACCCCATTTCTCTCTCTCACTAGAAACAAAACCACGAAACCCGATTAGAGAGAGAAACATAACCCACTAGCACTTTTGATCTGCTTTGCTTCCTAAATAAACTTATCTTCATTTTTTGAAGAATTTCAGTTGACTAAGAATGGGGTTAATCTCTGGGATTTTAATGGGGACTATATTTGGGATTGCTCTTATGGCTGGTTGGCGTCACATGATGCGATATCGTGCCAGTAAACGAATCGCTAAGGTAATCACTTTTTTAGGGTTTTACTTTCATCTTACATATTATAGCCACCAAAATGTTTTGAATTTTCGTTAACAAGTTCACTTTGTTTATGGATTTTGTGTTTGACCTTCATACACCAACTACATTCATGTTTTTTGACTACTGAATAGGATTAAATTTGAAGTTGAAGTTGCGTAGACGATAAGTTTTATATTTGCCGTTTTATAAGTTGAAATCGGACTTACTGAGTTGAGGATGAGATACTTTGTTTTTTTCTTTTCTCAGGCGGTTGATATAAAACTCCTTGGATGTCTCAACAGAGATGATTTGAAGAAAATATGTGGTGATAATTTTCCTGAATGGATATCTTTTCCTGTTTATGAACAGGTTACTATATATTGCTTTCGTAGCTCCTACATAAGCTTATGGTTTTTCTTGTTTCTGTTGAATGTGTCTCATCTTAATAGTTTGATGTTTCAGGTGAAATGGTTGAATAAACAATTAACCAAACTTTGGCCGTATGTTGAAGAAGTAAGTTCCGTAACTCTAGTATTCATTATTTCCAACTATTTTGTGTCACTTGATAATTCGAGTATATCATTAGGATCATCTACATATCTCTGCTTTGACGTCGTAGTTTGTCGATTAAAATGTCATTCCTCGTTTGGACTAGTAACTGTTTGTGGATTAAAATTCTGTTTCGGTACAGAATAACCTTATTTTGCTCTGATTTTAGTGTCTTTTCTAGTTGACGAAATATTTGTTAAAAGATGCAGATGGTGTATCTAAAAGGCTCCTCAAATTATTGATAGTTTCTGCATTTATATTCTCTATATGTAATAGGTTCTTGGGTTTACCCTATTCATGGAAAGTCTAATTTTGCTAAATAATATATGTCTAGGCAGCTCGTATTATAATAAAGGAATCGGTTGAACCTCTATTGGAAGAGTATCGTCCACCAGGAATTACATCATTAAAGTTCAATAAACTGTCCCTTGGAACTGTAGCACCAAAGATAGAAGGTATTATTCTTCCCTGTCCTTTATTCCTCGCCAATATTTGTTTTGTTAAAGATTGAAAGGCTGACAAATATGACTCGCAAATTGGAGTTTTGGGGTTTATATAATTACTTAAAATGTGCAGGTATCCGTGTTCAGAGCCTTAAGAAAGGTCAAATAACAATGGATGTAGATTTGCGATGGGGCGGTGATCCAAATATCGTTTTAGGAGTTGAAGCTGCACTTATTGCTAATTTACCTATTCAGGTGTGTATGTTTGTTACTTATCCATTTTATTACCTTCTGTCATCGCGTTAATGACTCGTTGCGTGTGTTTTTACACTGCCTACAGTTGAAAGATCTACAAGTTTTTACAGTTGTTCGGGTTATTTTCCAACTCTGTGATGAAATTCCTTGCATCTCGGCTGTTGTTGTTGCTTTACTTTCTGAGGTACAACTTATGAGTAAATATATGCTGTTTTTATTTACATTTATCTGATTTTAGAGCACGTGAAACCTAATGCTAAATTATCTGTTCTAATGCTTTCTAAAATAATCAGCCAAAGCCAAGAATTGATTATACATTGAAAGCTGTTGGTGGAAGTTTAACAGCCATTCCTGGACTTTCGGACATGATAGATGTAAGTCTGTTTATGATGTCATTTGCGTTTTTCGCATATCATCATCATTGTATGCTAACCTACTTGTTGATTTGTGTAGGATACTGTAAATACAATAGTTACAGATATGCTTCAATGGCCTCATAGGATTGTTGTTCCGATAGTACCTTGTGATACAAGGTATTAATATTTCATCACTAAAAAATATATTTAGGGGAAATGCAAAACTTGATTTTATCGTTTTTTATTTTGTGCAGTGACTTGGAACTTAAGCCGCATGGACAAGTCACATTAACGATTGTGAAGGCCAATAATTTGAAAAACATGGAAATGATTGGGAAGTCTGATCCATATGTGACTGCATATATTCGTCCCCTTGAAAAGTTCAAGACAAAGGTTGTTGATAACAATTTGAATCCTGTTTGGAATCATGTGATTCAGTTAATCGCAG
This sequence comes from Senecio squalidus, assembly GCA_910822075.1. Classification (NCBI taxonomy): domain Eukaryota; kingdom Viridiplantae; phylum Streptophyta; class Magnoliopsida; order Asterales; family Asteraceae; genus Senecio; species Senecio squalidus. The sequence continues at coordinate 48,519,863 of CAJVGC010000060.1, forward strand.
AAGATAAGGAGACTCAGTATGCTGTATTTGAGGTTAGTCTTTTCATTTGACTGCTTTTTTATGTTGCCTGGTTTCTCGAGAATAGAGCCATATTCATATAAAAATATCATTATCTGATATACTACAAATTTATCTGTACTCATAGAATTCATTCCTCGTAAGATTGAAATTTGGTAGGTGGATTTGGAAGCCAAATCACGTAACAAAAATCTGAATCTCATATGAGCCGAACCTTGCAGGACATACAGTTACGACTTACTATTACAGTAATACTAATCCTGGAATATTTCTACAGCATTTAGAATACGAAACTGTTTTCTTAATAGTAAAACCTTGTTTATGTCTTCATAAACAGAAAAAGTACGCAAATATCTTGCTTGTTTCAAAACAACATTAGCGAGTTATAACGAGCGTTTAATAGCTGCAAATTTACCGGCTCCATTTTATTCAACTGTATCTGCCAGTCACCCTGAGGGACAGGGATACAGAAAAGTAAAACACACATCAAGTACACGAACTCATGATTACATGGTTCAGTCTTAAAATAAGCTACGCCCAGCTTTACACGAGCAAGTTTCTCTAAAAGATTATGTGTTTAGGGTTAGGGTTTAAAATTGCATAGGAGGTATATACACAAGTGGAGGTCCGATATATCCATACATAGACCGGGTGACCTTTGGTCGACAAATCAGACTCCTCAACTTAACCGGATAGACTCCCACATGTCTAGACCCTTTGTGTGTATGTGTCATGGTTTTAAAATAAGTAATTTAGCTCTATGGGTTAATCATCATATATTCATATGTTTTTATAATAATGTGAATCAAACAGGTCTTGGATCAAGATATTGGTCAAGATAAGCGATTGGGCATAGTAAAGCTACCGTTGATTGACCTTGAACCAGAAATCGAAAAAGAGATTGAATTGAAACTACAACCGTCACTTGACATGCTTAAGATAAAAGATAAGAAAGACAGAGGAACTCTTACAATTAAGGTATGTAGTTATTAGGTCTTTTATATAATTAATTATTATGCTTTATTGTGTGAGTTACAAGGTATACACATGTTGCATTTTTCTTCTGAAGGGTATTTTAGTCATTCTTCTTTACAATATTGTCTCCGCAACTGTGATGTGAAAATGTTTGAATATATAGGTCAAGTATCATCATTTTACTAAAGAAGAGCAAGATGCTGCCATAGAACAAGAGAAGAAGATTCTAGAAGAGAAAAAGAGACTTAAAGCAGAAGGTGTTATAGGAAGCACCATGGATGCCCTTGATGGAGCAGTTGGCTTCGTAGGGTCTGGTGTCGCTGGCGGAGTTGGGCTTGTGGGAAGTGGAGTCGTTGGTGGAGTTGGGCTCGTGGGTAGTGGAGTTGCTGGTGGAGTCGGGCTTGTTGGAAGCGGGTTGGGAGCCGTTGGCAGTGGTCTCAGCAAGGCTGGAAAGTTCATGGGCCGGACCATCACCGGAAGTAGTGGTGCTAAAAAGAGTGGTGCATCAACTCCAGTGAACACAATTGAAGAAAATGGTGGCGCGAAACCACGCTAACATTTGATAGTTATATCTGTTGTTTATTAATTGTGAATTATCTTTTCCTTTGTGAACCAAAATCTGTGGTTTTTCTTGGTTTTATATGTTTAGGAATAATAACTAGATCGACTGTAAATCATTGTTTGCTTGAGTATACCATTTTGTTATTGTTTGTGGATATTGAGATATGATGCTTTCAAATTTGTTTATGTGGATATTAAGATAATACATTCTCAATTTGTCATTAGCATGTATGTGATTGTGATTACTACTTGTGATATATATTTCTTTTAGTAAGCGCGAGATTTCAATTGGTGATTAAGTTTAGATAAAGAGTGTAACTACTAAGCTATTGAAAGGGAGCGAGCCAGACATGGCACCCGTGTCGACTGTAACAAACTAATGCTCTTTGGCTTCAATTGGGAGTGGCCATTCTCTTTGTTAAGCCTATGTTACCTATTGTTTTTAAGTACGATGATTAACAAAACCGTCATTTATTAAATTCAAACTAGTGTGAAATTTATTATCTGTTTGTTGAATTAATGATCCTTCTGTAAACTTGTATCATGAATAGAGATTATTTCGAATTGCAACAATCAATTTTTAAGTAAAGAATTCCATTCAAGTATGAAATGAATAAACAAAATTCGACCGATTCATCATATCAAGGAAATACTCTAAAAAGTTATTCGTACATATATACATATCCATATCCATATTCAAATTCACATATGATTAAATATACGAAAAGGAAGTGCATGCGAAATTAAATGAAAAATCAACGGAGCAAACATCACATATACAGGAAATGAAATACCTCTATATGATTGGGAGAATCATAATTTAGGTTAACGGGATTCCTTGTAAGCTGGATATAAAATATTATGTGTTCATTTGCTAGGGTTATCAATTTATAGGTTTAGGTACATTTGCTAATAATAAATAGTTAGAGGGCAAAAGTAAGTATTTCTTTTTAGTGTTTAACGAAAAAGTTATACTATGGAACTTATGAAAAAACTTATTTTTTAACCCACAAAATATTATAATCAGTTTAGGAGAGGAGACTTGTCCCTAATGATTATAAACACAAACAACCTTTTACCTATATAATAGGTGTAGGGGTGAAGTTAAATTCTTGTACCGGATTTCTATTTTGTTCATAAGAGTTGTTTAATTATTTGACATATTTTTGTTTTTTTTCTTTTCTTGTTCGATAGTCATCATCATAGAAAAAGTTTTTTTTATTCTGCGGGTTTCCTTGGAATTGTTGAAGTCGATATTTCAACAAGTGGGATCATAGTCACGATTCATGGTTCTTTCTTAGGTGAAAAATTCAAGATTCTTCTTGTTGTCGACCAGCCTTGCATATCAATAGGAAAAACGACATCCATAGGTCGTTAATAATCGAGATTTTTGATTTTTAGGTTTCTAACACATAGATCTACAATCTGGCCAAGAGGATTTTCGTTATGAGCTTCCTAAAAGAATTTATTGTTTGTCAAAGTTGTCTGCAAAAATATAAATCAGGGTTGTCTGGTTTGGCAAGTTTAATCAACAGGTTTCTTATATTTGGTTTTTTTACAAGTGGGTGACCTGGTGGCTGGTTGAATAAGCAAATAGGTGTACTTGAGTTGAATCTTGGTTTTGGTTTGAACATATAGGTTGTATACTTAATTTCTTGCGTGTTGGTTTATCGAACAAAGGTGTTCAAGGGGTTGTTTCTAATACCACAAACTAGGATTTAGTTTGTGGGGATGTTAGCAAGAAAAAGGTTCATATGGTTTGTGGGGTTCAACGTTTACCACAAAAATAGTGTTTTGCAATACTGACTTGGATGCTAAGTTAGGGTTTATGAACGATTACATATTTTACAAGGTTCGTGGAGGTGTTTGGTTACTATCCGATGATTGAAAGAGATGAAGGAAAAGGAAATTGTTGTTAGGATTCTTGGGTGATCGAGGTTACTTGCATATAAAGATACGGTGTGGTCCTTGGGGAGAAATAGCAGTTTCGAAGAAAGACAAGCAACAATATGAGAGTTACAAGGTTCTTGAGTTCCAAGTTCAATCGAGTTGTTTTGCGAAGTAAGTTACGGGTTTTGTAACTTAGGAGCAAGTATGAGATTTAAGGTTCTTGGGTAATCATCTTTTTTTTTAAAGTGTATACAATTTGTAAGGAGGAGTAACGAAAAATAAGAACGGATGAGAAGTTTGATGTTGAGAAGTTCGAAGGATATAAAGACTTCAGGTTATGGTGTGTGAAGATCAAGGTCGTTTTCATCCAGTTCGGATGGGAAAAGCCTATTGATTAATTCCCCGATGGTACATGTTGAGAATGCAAAACCTACGACTTTGGCAGCTGAACCTTACACGAAGGCACACAGTACTATACAACTATGTCTTGACAACTAAGTTCTACGAGAGATTGCAAAGGAGACATCAACAAGTGCAGTGTGGTTGAAGTTAGAGTTATTGTATAGAATAACTTTTTGGCAACGAGAGTACTGATGAATAATGTTTCAAGCTATGTTATCAAAGGTGCGCGTTACATTCTGTAGTTAAGGAGGAGCTTGGTTTCTTTGGCCCACGTTGGAGATTGAAGGATAACCGATAGTGATGCAAGGAGATAGAGTAAAAGGAAAAGGGTTCCATTACGTTTTGTATGGAACGATGTACACTATTTGAACGACTGTATGGAGATTGGTGCTACCGATTTGGTGGAACATATTGAATTTAAAGTGGAATCACTAGGCGTTAATTTACCGAGGATCATTACGAAGCTGAGGTAGGTCATGATAGTAGTGATGAGGAAAAATGTAAGGTTTCTCGGTCACAAAATATGGGGATAATGGCTAAATATGTGATTTAGATATCGGATATGTAAAAAGGTTATTGCTTGGAATATAAAGACCGAAATCAAGGATACCAGGGGTTATTAGACTAGATTTTCGACATTGGGGTCTTGCAAACACGATTTTTGGTATGGTGATTGGCAGAAAGACTGATAGCCAAACCCTAGGGTGTCTCATTCGAAGTATGAATAAAGAATTTTGGGTTATTACATAATGAGGAATGACGGTTCGATATTTATGTTATTGGGAGCACACTTCAAGGTTTAATTAAATGTTTGTTTTGGGAATGACTGAGGTGTGGAAAAGATGCTAAAGGCTACACATGTGAATGTTGTAGGGAATTTCATGGTATGCACTAGACCGAATATTGCGATTGCAATGAGTTTGTAAAAAGGTCTACATATGTGGGTCTAGCACACGGAGGAGATCAAGGTGAACACATGAATGTTGATGGTTTCAACAATCTTGACGATGGTAGGTTGAAGAGTGGGTATGTGTTCATTGTAAAAGAATGTGCACTTCAACACATGGATACTACGAGAACAGAGTATGTTGTGCTTACGCGATAAAAGAAAGCATGTGGTGTAATGATTTCCTAATTAAGGTGAAGACCTCAAGAAGAAGGTGATTCAACGATTGAAGTTCAAAAACTGTGTAGAATGTGTGGATATGCACAATATTGGGGTTATCTAATATCTAAAATAGGTAAAAATTGTTATCATATTATTAAGATAATTAGAATTGAGTATTCTGTATTAGACTATTAGTTATTTATATTAGGTTACGTCTATGTTTTCTGTTGTTATGATATATTTACTTGAGGTTTAACTAAATAATTGTAACTGGTTTAGGAGGGTTTTTTTTCTTCCTAAACTATTACAAACAAAAACACCATGTCACCAATATTAAAGGGTGATGAATGAAGTTAGATCTTTATATCAAATATTTTATCCCTTAATAAAAGTTATATAAACATTATACATATTCTTGGTTTATTTTCTTCTTTTTTGTTCGACAACCATAATCATTACATAATTCCAACAATGTCAAACAATTTTTCCCTTTAAGAATATATATTTTAAAAAACAAAAATGCCCGACTACCAAAGCTTTGAAAAACTCTATGACAAACACATCCAACCTAGATGAAAATATAAAAATCCTAAAAAAGTTAAAATACATATACATATACATACATATACTAAAGGACAAATTGCATTGAAATATACGGAGTAATAAATTTACTTTTTTTTGTTATTTTATGTATAGAACCTCTATTTTATTTAGTCTACTCTTATTAACTTTATAAATGATGTTATGAATCGGATTTTTATTGACGTATAACCGATTTAATTATTAAAAACTTCGCAAAAAAAAAAAAGTTGTGGTTCATACATTATTATAGAAATATAAAAGTTAAGTACACACAACAAAATTTTAAAAATGATATCCACAATAACAAATATGTCAAATTTATTACATTTTCATACAGTTAGTTATATAGTAAAAGAAGTGACAGAGCATATATATATATATATATATATATATATATATATATATATATATATATATATATATATATATATATATATATATATATATATATATATATATAGGGTAGGGTTCGGCTACAAATCACCCTTAAAATACAAACGGTAGGAACACTCCAAAATCAATTTAAAAATAGTAAAAAAAAATGTTTTTGTTAAAACTATTTCGTAGAATAATCCTAAAATAACCTCTAGAATCATTTTATGAAATAAAAAAAAAATTGATTTTTTTTCGAAATTTTTAATTTTTAAAAATTTGGATGCATTTTTTCGGTAGATGCATTTTTTTAGAAAAGTCGATGTATTTTAAAAAATAAGGTGCATTTTAACTCAATTTTTTTGTAATATTAGTAATAAGATGCAGTTTTATCCATAAATTAGATGCATATTTAAAAATAAGTAGATTCACTTTTTTAAAAAATTAGAAAAATGCATCTACGTTTTTTTTCCGAAAAAAATCAATTTTTTTTTTATTTCATAAAAAGATTCTGGAGGTTATTTTAGGAAGATTTTTCGAAAAAAATGTGAAAAAAACTTTTATTAACTATTTTTAAATAATTTTTTAAAACGCTCTTACTTTCTTACTGGATCCCATTAATATATATATATATATATATATATATATATATATATATATATATATATATATATATATATATATATATATAACCGTTTATTGATTGGCCCTAACAAAAAGATTGCAGGTGTCTGATAATAAGTATCTAAATGCTTTCTTAGCAATGAACCGTGTATTTTAAGTATCTAAATGCTTGTATATTAATTTCACGGTTGAGTAGAATAAAATTAAAAAAGTAATAAGTATCTAAAGCTTTCTTAGCAATGAAGCTCTCTTGTTTGCATAAATATCCCCACATTATGCATACACAAGAAAAATAATATACAAGCCTAATTAAACAAGTCTATAAAATTGATCTAAAATTGATCTAAAAAAATAATATACATTATGCAGGTGTCTGATAATAAGTATCTACTCACGGCTTGTATATTAATTTCACTCTACATTGCTTAAGATTTGATAATAAGTATCTAAATGCTTATACTTACCGCACCACGGTTCAGTGCTTCTTTTATCTGTTGAGCAGATACATCCTATTCGTACTTCTTGCGAGTCTTTACACACTAACGAAGATGGTGATATGATAGCCTTGATTCGAACAGATTAAAAAGGCTTCTTATAGTAAGATTATTTTTCATAGGTAGTGATGAAACTTTCGACCCATTTACCTATTAGTGGGTTGATTCTGGTTATGCTTTTTCTATAAGGTTAAACTGGGTCAAAAATATCAAAAATAGGAACGGGTTAAGTGGGTCGATTGGGAGTAAAGTTGCCCAAAGTGAACTTTTTAAATTATTTAAATGGACAGTTAGATTATTATTTTATTCTCCGTAAAACTAAACAATAAGATTTCTTTCCTAGACTCATGACATGTGTAGGACCAAAAAGGTCCATGTGCCATAAGTGTAGACTTAAGTTACTCGAGAACCCTTTCGGTTGAAGAATCATAGAGTAAGTTACTCGAGAACCCTCGTATCATCTAGATCTTTCCATGCATGTGTCGATTCCATCATGAAACTGAGATTTGGAATATTGGTTGTATTTCAGAAAGAGAAAACTTGCTCGGTTTGGAATCACCTCATAAGAAAAGGTATATTTGACCACCTTTATGTCTAACCCGCGTCCATGCACAAATTGCACCTGGTCGGGTGTGACTCGGGCGGGTCATAGACAAACTCACACATTTTGTTTTCGTTCGTTTCTATTCGTATCCACTCGTAACACTTGTTGTTGTTTTGCTTAGGGAATCTCAGTAGGAAGGAGCCGTTGTGATTATTGATCACGCTAGCAAACCGTCATTCTCGTCAAGGTATAACCCTCGTAAGGTTGTTTTGTTATATAGCGTTATCATAAACCGTTGTGTCCATACGAGTGCACCAAATCCGAGAACTTTGACAAACTGAATTTGTATAAGTCCCAAACTGAATATGTTGAGATATTAGTCTAGGTTGATAGTGGTTATATTTATAGGATATTAACCATTGGAAACCATCCCGGGAATTTAATACAAATTGGTCAAAGTCGGTACATTGCATATTGGACATACTCACTTGTCATTAGGATACCCTTTTCGGACTTAATCTAGGCCAAGCACTCCGTAGTCTACGCCCGCTTAGCCGATCTTTCATCGTGAGTTACTTAACCCCTCTCTTGTATGTTTTTAAATGTATTTTGAGGTGGAAAGCATGAACAAAACTTTTTTATCAAATCGTATGTATAGCTGACATCTTTATCAAATCTTTTTATTATTGTATGTGTAACATCTATGTCATAGTGGTTGACATCATTTTATCAAAACTTGCTATTTAGGAAATGATTGTTCCTCACCTTAGTGGCAACTTAGGTGCATATTATTACCGTATCGCTCCTCGTAAGATAGTGCGGGGAAAAGGGCCTCACAGTTGGTTAAATCGGCTTAGTGTGATCGCATGTACTTATATTATACCAAAGGCTTTTTAGTTACCATCATAATACAATCTATGTCAATTATTACACAATCCTATTTACATAATCAACAATTGTACTTACAATTTGTCATTATTTTCATAGTGTTGAAAACCCGGAAACTTGTCGTAAATACTTTACTTGTAACTCACCTTCTACTTTCGTCGTTGACATTTTCATGCTTTTCAGGAAACGATATGTAAGAAGTACATCATATTATATATTTGTCCGGGTCGAGCAAGTCAAATCTAGAGAATCGGGAACATCAAACACTTTTGGACATTTATTTGAAAATGTTAAACATTTGGTTATGTTTTGTAAATATTATAACTTCACGTAACTTTTTATTTATCTAAAACATTTCTATGTATCTATATCTTGTGTTATGATATCGTTCTCTTCATATCCTGTATTTTCACAATAAGAGAATGTGACATTAAACCTAATGTCCATTGAAAAAATAACAATCAAATAAAAGGGAAACGGCTAATCAGGTTCTGTCTGGTTGGTAAGGGGTTTTCCTGGTGAAGGAGAGGTCTCGAGTTCGAGCCTCTCCAGAGGGTTTCCTCTTAGGCGAGCATGGGGGTGGCCGGTAATGGTGGCACAATGATACTCCATTACTGGCCCGTAGGAGAATTGCCGTTTCAAAAAAATAAATAAAAGGGAAACGATAATAAGCGAAAAATTTAACCATACTATTTAAAATTAACGACAAAATTTGCCCAAACAAACAACCCTTTAAATAAAATTTAACCATACTATTTAAAGATAACGACAAAATTGGCAAACGATAATGAGCGTAAAATTTCATTATCACGCGGTGTGTTTTATACTTTTATTAAAAAATTATCAAATTCGTTTTAGTACAAAGAATTACAGCAGATCATGCTTTTTTCGTGAATGACAGTGCAATCCGTTACAGTAATATATATAGATATAGATATAGGGTATACATACATATTTTCATCAGAGATAAGCTACTGGAAGCTGAATAGCTAATTAGGTTTCAAAAAGATCAATACGGTGAGAGAAACAATGGGTCGAAGAAAAATCGAAATGAAGCGGATCGAAGACAAGAGTCTCCGACAAGTAACGTTTTCGAAGCGTAGATCAGGCTTGTTCAAGAAATCTCGGCACCTTTCGGTTCTCTGCGACGTCGATATCGCCGCCATCATTTTCTCCGCTAGTGGCAAACTCTACGAATTCTGCAGCCCCAGTACTAACAGGTTCTTTTCTCTACATTTATTAGTTAGCTAGTTGACATATATTCTTTACTCATTTATTTGTACTTTTTTGTACGATTAGGTTAAAACTTTATGATATATGTGTGATACAAATAGGGATAGATCTGTAGGGTATTCTTGGTTATGTGTGAATAGTTTTTGGCTCAAACCCATGCTAGTTTTGTACCTTTTTCATTATTTTATCTTATTTTGTAAATTACTTTTTCTCTCATTATGTCATATGATAGTGTGATGACATATGTTTTTTGAGTGTTTATTGTACTACTTTATTGCTATATGGATAGTTTATTTTGAATTAGTTACATGGTTGTTCTTTGTAATATTTTGTGTATATGAATCTGAGAAGGAAAAGCAAGCGATAAACATTTACAAACATTACACATTTGGATAAAGGAAATCATTTGCATTGTAGAAAACTAGAAATTGATGCAACCATATGTCTTAGAAGTAAAGGGATAAATGAATGAGGTTTTCCTTGTTCTCGTTACCTAGTGAGGACACGTCTTTTTGACTCATATCTATGATTCTATGTTGCCTAACCGGGGTATTCCGTGACCGTTTCCAAACCCTTTTCGAGGGCACCCCCAAGATGTGTTTTACCTGAGAAGGAGGTTTAAACACGAGACCTCTTGTGAGGATATCAATATGCCGTGGGTTTTGATTTTAAAAGAACGAATCACAGCTATAGAATGTTCTATAGCTTTGATGTATGCTTTGGCAATTGTTCGAAAGAGTACCACATAAGCGGGGAAGAGAAAGGCATGGTTTCATATGTCCATTAAATCCTTATCATTATGTTTGAACTAGATGTTAATGGAATTATATGCATATTATAAATATTTAAGACTTATCGTGTGTGCATGATCTTCATAGTGTTCATATAGTATCTAGGGAAATATCAACATTCCATCCTAGTACACAGTTGAGTTATGATGTCACAGTTGTGCATAGCCGGTGGTAATCAATAACTCTATGGATGACATCATTATTCTTGAATTCGAAGGGCGTATCGATTGTGTATATTTGGTGGGTAACATAAAGCGCACATGATCTAGTTTTGTCTACTTTAACCTTTTGAAACTTCCAAAGGTTCTATAAATACAATTTTAGTGGTATGTTTAATTCATTCTTGAAGTTAGTCGACATCCAACACAACGTTTTTGTTTTGTGTTTCTTTTTATTCCATGCGATAATGCTCTTAAAGATAGAATAAAGTAAAATGTTAACTATCTAAAATCAAATATCATGCCTCTAGCTTTAGAATCTTCCCAAAGATTGTGATATCATAGTACAACTATTCTACTTAATTAATCTGTAAGATCTATGATTTAGTGCTAGTTTTTTCTTTCAAACATATTCAAAGAAACTCCAAGATCCTTTTAGTGAGGCGTCATTTATCGGCAGTTCAAATTTAATACCGTGATTCAAGCATCAAAGTATTATAATCTATATACTACCTCAATTGGAAACTAGAAATGAAATCAATAAGATTCTAATGTAATTGGAACTATTAAGATGTAAATCTTAAAATAAAAAAAACTTAAGTCGAAATTCTCTTAGAATATTTTCTAAAATGAAGGGGATATATTTGGATCTTTGATGTTCAAACATGTGATCACCCTTCTTCACGTATAATATTTTTTGGTTATGAGTCAACACACTCCCATTGTATTCTTCATGGTCTAACCTTGAATGATTCTAATTTTCTGTGCTTCTTAATTTTGCATTTAGTGAGTAAACTTGTTTCTTAGTTTTGTAATGATCTAGTTCCACAAGGACATTATAAGTCATAATGTTAGAATCTTGCAAGTATTTGTTAAGCAATAACACTTCTACTCTTTTATAGTATATACTATATACTTTTAATTTGTCCATAGTAGATTATTGATATTGATCTGCAACCAACAAATATGTACTTTAAGTTCGAGAACACGTCCTTTTTGTAGGAATTTGTTTTCTTGGTCACATTAAATTGTATATTGTCGTTTAAGTAGCTTATGTCCCTTTAAAGAAAGATTTTTAGATCGAAGTTTGTAGAAATCGTGAAATAACTTATCGAAGAAGGGATTAGTTGTGTTCCGAGTATTATGGAAGATATTAGTTGAAGATCTTCATTAAAGAGGTTGGTGTTGTTTAGAAAGTCATTTTGGTATATTTTAGTAATGCTTTTGAAGGAGAGATATCAACTCTCGTGTTAGTATCCCGAGATTGAAGAGATCGAATTCCTCCGGGGAACACACGAAACAAAGATATGAACTGGGTAAATAGAGGTTTTAAATAATAATGATTGTCAAGATGTGTAATCCATGCACAATAGAGAAGAGCCTTAACCTTTTGTTTATTCACAATGGGAATTCCTTAATTCGTAGTAGATAAATGGCATCTATTAGGATCTCCAAATTTTGAGTTTCCTATTCTAGCTTAAGCTAAAGCATAGACCTCATATGCATAAAATTGTTACATATATAGTCAATACTAGGACTTCTAACGGATTATGTAAAACATTAGCAAGTATGTCAACGACTCGAAATAAGACACATTGAGTTTGACTTTTGATACAAACACATATGACATCCCAACGTGCATATGAGTAATTTGGTTCTCGTTATAATGTTTATTCTCATAAAGTAAGCTCTACTGTAGACTCCGTAGTGAGGCTTGTCACAAAATCAATAGGAGTGGAGAACTACTCTCAAGTGCATAGTAAATGCTTAGTGTGCAACTTGGAATTACAAAGGTTGTAAATAATACAAACCATTGTTTCATATAGATAATTCTAGTACATCTAGAACAATCATCTATAAATTTACAAGCCGGTGACACAAGCCAACGTAAAACTAAGTCGAATATGGCCCCACACATTAGTGTGTACTAGAGAGGGATATGTTTAGCGACTGTGCAAGGAAAAAGTATTTTCCTTTGTGACAAGATTCCCGACCAAAGAAGACAAAAAATGACCAACTATAAGCCAGCTTCTCTAATTTGGAAAGAGATGGATGGCCATAGAGGAAGTTAAGATAACATAGAAACATGGTACTATAAGCCGAAATTCGATATTGACCCAAGTAGCAGTGGCCCTCTAAGTCATACCCTTCGCCAACATCATGTGGGGTATCGCAAACAAACAAATCATGTACAAAGGTGATAAAACAACAATGAGCTTTAGTGTTAGGAGTAATGTATAGTAAAATTAAAAGGTCTTTTAGCTAGGTATATATAACACAAAGTCTAATTACAAAGATATCATGAGACATGAGTGAGTTTGGCCTATTGCGTTAGTTGGATGTAAAACGTCTGGATATGTGGAGGAAGAGAAAAGATCTTTGTGACCACCTACCAAGCGCGAGGAGATTGTCCATAAGTAACGTTAAAGGGTTCGCCTATATGATTGTTTGTGTAGAACATTACCCAAACTGTTAAGTTCGTATAAGCATAGTAATTGGTGGCAGTCATACGCACTACTTGAGAGTTAAGTTTTGTTTGGCTCGTTTCTGTTACCAACCGCAAGTGCAGAAGAGTCTGGGCTAGAATTTGTTTCATGGGAGTCAAATCATTTGTTTCCGGCATATTCAGTAACTGTCTGAAGTGTCGTTCATAGTTGGTGGTCATGACCTAATGTCGAGCATGGTCGGATTATGGATTCAGTCTAGAAAAGAAAGATGCTGAATTCTTACTTTGTGCTATATTTTTGCACGATAACTAAGGAATGACATAAGGGGGCCTGTAATTCTGCATAAGAACATACCTCTACCAAGTAAGATACCATATATCTTTTTCATATTATGGATGTTTCTTACAGCCGTTTAGTCATTTACAACATCTGAATATCATTTGTATCACATTCAGAGTCCTCGGTCATTCGTCCCTAGCACGTCTTAAAAGGTCGAAATTACTGCATAAGAGATGGGTCAACGTGTAGCCACAGAATATTGCATAAGTGGGCATCCATTTGTCCCCGTTTAGCACTACTTGACACAGAGATAATTAAAAGACCCTATTAGTTTTTATTTGGTGAGAATGCATACCAGAGGTAGTTTTTATTGTTTCTTCTGCAGAGTATAAAATGAATGGTCGGTAGATTGGAGAAATTGAGAAAATACCAGTTCTTCAAATATCACAATATTTGATATACTAATTCACGGTTTACAGTTTAATGTGTTTAATCTTTCTTATAAATATCCGCGTTCCCTTTAATATTTGCCCTAATGCTATGAAGTTCTCCTAAAAGTGGGTCTGTTTGGGACAAATACAAATAAAAATAGGACATACTCTATTCCTCTTGAGTATACACAAACTTTGATTGGGAATCAAAACTTCGATGACATTCATTTCTGACAACTTATATACATTTCACAGATTGACAGGTGACGAGCTCTTAGAAAAATACATTAAATTAAAAATATATAATAATGCATCAGTATATATACTCATTAACTGTATTACTTGACGCCTGTATTTCAAGATTTCTCAGATTGTTGTATATTAATTAACCAAGATGATCCTTCAAGGTTATCTGAAATTCCTGTACTTTTCATGTACCACTGAATTACTTGTACCATTTTTAATTGTTATGCCGTTCTCTAACTACCCATGTTTTAGTGTGAAGCATATTCTTTCTAGGTATCAGACAAGATCCCTTGAAGCAGAAGACAGAACCGTCAAACAAGCTAGAGCTAGCAAAGATTTAGTAAGCTATAACTACTTAAAAAGCAAGTTGGCGATTATGTTTCTATTTGCATATACACTCAGTATCAATGTAACAGCTGTTATGACTTAATGAGGCGCATTGAAGTTTTCCTGGTTCATGAATTTTTCTTGCAGTGCACAAGATTCCGGACATGTAGAGAGCTTCTACAGACGGTAGACAGGTAAACAACGATAATTAGATAATGGAAAGTGTGATCATAATGATTTGGGATATGAATGGGTCCACCAGTTTAGACCCATTAGCAAGCAATGAAATACTATTTTTTGTGCAGGCTTATTGAAGATACTAATAGTGAGGAGTTCACTGTGACTGATATGACACAGTTAGAAGAAGAACTAGATGCTGCTCTAGTGCACACACGATTAAGAAAGGTGATTGTTCTTTCTGTTGGTTTTAAACATCGTCATAATACTTGTGTTTTTATGTTTTGTTTTGCATTACTGTTATTTTGTTGTCTATTCCTGTCCTTTTTTAAGAAGAGAAGGTTAGACTTTAGAATCGTTTAGTAACTATCAAGACTCTTGTCGAGTAGAGGACTTACTGTGACTTTTGGAGTGGTCAGATAAAGAAATAGGAGTTCATGTGCAGGGCATACATGTTGTTGTAGGCAGCACCGTGGTGTATGAAGTTTTGGACTGTAGTCAGACCCCCCTCCCCCCAAGTTTAAGGAAAGTTTAGTAGTGGCTTAGGGGGTTGCTGGGAGACGAAGGTTCCACGGTGGTGTGTGCTGATTTGATTGGTGATTAGAATTTTTTTGAGTTCATATAGAGTTTTAGGGGACGACATATGTTTCCATACTGCATGGTTGTTTATGAATGACTTAAATAGTACTATTATGGTAACAACAGCCAATAGCGAGATTAGTACTATACAGTTTATAGATTCATTTGGGTCATGCATCTTTTAGGTCAGTGGTGCTCAGTGGCCCTTGGTGAATATATGCTATCCAAGCACAATATGGACTCATGCTCATTCTTTGGGATTAGGACTGGTCATATTATCCCCTTCTATTAGAAAAAAGGTGGCTGTGGTAAGATCTTTTCACCGTATGGGTCATTTGAGTCATGCCTAAATTAGCGCACATGACCAACTTGTCATGAACCGTTCTAATGGGTTGTTAGAAGAACGCTGAATGTTAAAACAGACTATCAGTTAATCAACCACCTAACAGCCACAACCACCATGATCTACCCTCTATCATTTATCATCTACCGTCCCCTTTGCCACCACCATATAGAAAAAGAAAAGTGAATCAAAACCAGAAAAGCAAGATTCCTATTTGCCAAATTAAAACAAAGATAAATTGTGTCTTTTGCTCTTGACTGAAAGCCAACCATAATTTGAGGTTCCAGCCGAAAACAAAAATGAAAACCCAATATTAGATCCTAACCCAAGAAGGGAAATCCAAAGGACCAAACCAATAAAATTCGAATTCAATCCCATCAACTGAGAACCTAAATTAGAAAAGAGAAGTCGGCTTTAAACCCAAAGATAACAAATACAAATACAAAAAAAAAAAACCCATAAACCTTGAACTTGCAGAGAGATGATGACAACAAAGGACGGAATGCTTTATTTAGGAATGGGTGGAGCTTGCTCAACATTATTTAAACATTGAGACTCTGCCTGAAATTAAAGGATCACCCGCTTCTGGTGATGCTGTAACTTTTTGACGATAATGGCAGAATACGGGTGAAGAACTTTCTGAAACCAACGGGGCAACCTGACCAATTCAACCATGTAATATGTTTCACCCTTTGTTAGAAAATTAAGCCAAAATAACCTGCCCATTTTGACCCGTTATCTAATTTAATCTAACCCGCCCATCTTGCCACTTCCAGTTGTGGTATAAACTTGATTCAATATTTTACTCCTTGTTCCCGTTTCCTGAATACGATTTAGACATGAAGGAAATTCCAGCATGGTGGTTGCTAGTATCAACATATGGATTTCAACAAGTAAATTCATGTGTGCGCCTATGAGTACACGTGGCAAAATTAGTGGGTCAGATGGGTTGGTCACAAACATTTTTCTGTACATTCTTCTTTGTAGAAAGTGAGTCTAGTACTCAAGTTTGATCAAATAAACTTGAAATTAATAATCTAAATTTTCCAATAAAATAACTTAAAAGGTTTTAATGCATTAAAATATACACTTTGGACGACTTTGCACCAATTGACAATATTTTGATTTTACCTGTTTAACTTATTAAAAAAAAAAGTATAACCAGAATCAACCCACTAATAAGCAAATGGATCGAATCGAAAGGGCCTTCTAACCAATGCTTTGACGGCGATAGCACCAGTCAAGTGTCCAAGACAAAGAAATTCAGGCACGAGAAATGGGTTCGTTAAAGCCAATTGATCTAATTCTGTTTTTTAGCCTAGCGGTTTAAGGTGTGCCTCCCTCTTGTGAGGTTAAGGATTCGAGCCTCACTGGAGACAAGCATATATATATTTAAATGTGTGAGTTGCCTTTCTGAAATAAATGATAGAAATAGAAGAACAAAAGTAAATGGATCAGCGTTCCACTACCTATGAAAAAAAGTTTTTAAATAGCGAGAGCCTTTTTTAATCTGGTTAAACCAAGGCTATCAGTCTATCACCATCATCTATAATGTGAAAAGACTCGTAAGAAGTACGAATCAGATGTATTGCCTCAACAGTTAAAAGAAGTACTAAACCCTGATGTGGTACATACAAGCTCGTAGATACTATGAGCTAATGTTTGCTATTGATAAAATGACGATCAGGTGTTTCTCCCCAAATTTTAAAGAAAGTTGATAACAATCTTAATCGACAACTTTACTGCCTAATTACTGATATGATTGATCTACTACACATGACAGGAGTAATAAACCTTTTTTACATATCATCAAATATTATGCAATGTAGAGTGAAAGAGCCTACATATTCCTAGGTGCAAAATAAAGAACTCAAGAAAGGGTAGAGTTTGTGTAACCTTACTATTTATTCCAATGTGAAGGACCTGCATTTGAATATCATATCTGATGATTTGCAAAGCCAACGTCTTTTATTAGTATTGGAGCGTATCAGACCATTAAAATGTAGAAAAAAGTTAAATTATATGGCATTTGTTTTTAGTACAGAAAAGAATATCACGGAGTAGCTATAGAGTAGTATTTTATATATCAGAATAAATTGTTTTTCAAGAGTTTATAAATTGACTGTAGTTTTGGTTGATGCAGACAGAGTTGATGACGGAGTACATAGCAACCCTCCAAGCAGAGGTATGCTTCCACTTTGATTTTTTATGCTCATAAAAACTCTTGAGGTATATTTCATAAGTTGATATGTATGAGTATATTTAACGCCAACCATTAAAATGCAGCATTTTGACCTTATCAAAGCGATTTTGATGTGTAGTGTCTTAGCCACACAAAGTGTGAGATGCTATGTGTTCTGTAGTTACTAGTCAGTGTCTTATTTCCGAGGGGTCTGAATACCTTTTTAAGTTCCTTTTTCTGGGTAAAAGTTATTGATAAATGGTTTAAGTTATAGGTTCTCCGCACATTCAAAGATATCATTTTTTGTTGAAAAGTACCTCAAGCCACATTGCATTTTGATACCACATTCATTATCAGGTACGGGGTGGGTTTTGGGGATTTTTCTGTGGGGGGGCAGTGACCGAGGCACGTCATCCCCCCCCCCCCCCCCCCCCCCCCCCCCCCCCTCCACCATGAAACATATATTTTATGTAATAAATGATTTTGCATTATACTGATGTTTAAACAATTAAAATATGATTATCAGATTCTTAGTTAATTCTCTATGAAAGATTATGAATCACAAAACCAAAACATCGTTATGTGTCGAATATTTTAGCGTACATGTGAATTTTTACGAAATAACTTGAATATTTTGAGTTGAATGCTATCTATGAGGCGCCCCAATAAGATCCCCACGAGGTTCGGGGCGGGTTTGGGGGAGTATCTTGCCCCAATGGTTCACCCCGATAAGATCCCCGATGGGGTATGGGACCGTTTTTTGTTATCGGGTTAGGGGTTGGGATCACATGCCCCCATTGTCATCCCTTGCTGCATTGGCAAATGATATTACTTGAAGTATTATATCGGAGAAGAGTATCAGAATCATTAAAAGTTGTAACCGATTGGGTGTTTGTTTTGGCTTATTTAAGGGGCGTATGAGCTTATGTAAATTTTGAAAAGCTTGTAAGCCAATTATTCCGGCTTATGAGCTTATCAATTTGAGCTTACGAGCTTTTCAAGATTTACATAAGCTCATAAGCACGGTAAATAAGCAGAAACAAACACCCCACAGTTCAATAATTATTCACAATCAACTTTTATAAGACGTCGTTTATCAATAATTTAATTAGGATTACCAAAATTTGCGGTGTCGGTTGATAACTTAATTTACTGATTTGATTAATTGCAAGGTCGTTAAATTTTAATAACCCCTCCTCCTCTTCTTCCTCCTTGCATTTAAAGACGTATAATTACCTAAATAAGCAAGCACAAGATGAATTTAATTCCATTCTATGTATGTGAAACAGGTTAGGAAGTTGAGCGAAGAAAATAAAGACATAGAGATGCAAGTAAGTAAATTCGATACTCTAACATCAGATCTACTATCTATCTTTGGGTCTAAATATATAATAACCTAAGTGACTTACAGATTAAATCAGCATCAAAGCAAAATGATGATGATGATGCAGCAGAAGAAGGTGGGATATCGAAACGACCTTGCAACTAACCAGATCAATTCACCTCAACTTGTTGTTAAGTCACTTATTAATAACTAACTTTTAACTACTTAATGCAGATCAGATTCAGATCTAATCTACAATGGGAAACTAACTAAAACCAGCCAATAACACAAACAAAACATTGTTGTGCCATCAGTTTATAACTAACTACATTTGAAGCTGCTGATGTTATTATGGTTTCTGTGTTTATGCTTGACCCTATCTTGTACATATATTGTGTGTGTTATTTACTTATTTATACTAACAAATGGAAGTAGAATTTATACTATCCCTATAATATGAGAGACCTTCACTCTTAAGAAACCTTTATTTATTGATTTTTATTTTTTTTCATCATGCCTGGTGGTCACAATTCAATTTTGTTATTGTATGCAACAAATTTTCTACTCAGTGCCTATTGGATAATGTATGCTGTATTCACAATGTTTTTCCTAGACCAATTAGTAAATTGCTATATTTTCACCTAATATTTAGAAAACAATTATGTATAGACTATAGAAGACTTGCAATAAATTTTGAATTACTTAATAATTAAATTAAATAATTTGTTTTAAGAATTTAGGTTTTTGTAACTCTTAGTAACCATGGTTCTCTACTCTATAACTTGATGAAGGCATGTTATCTCGTAAAACAAATTAGGTAACCATTGGTTTTGTAAATTATTTGAGCAATGATTAACGAGCTCATGGTTTAAATGTGATTTGCTAACATATACGATCTTTTCTAAGCAGTGCGAATCTAACAAGCTCTTCGCGAGTCTAAGATGATGTATGGTTAGCCTAGAGTGATGTAAAGAATAGTAAAATTAGAACTCTAGTGTGTGATGATTGTGTGGAATGAATATGTATGTCAAATGATCATAGGAGTATTTATAGACTTGAGATATAGGGTATCACTTGTCATGGGCCCTTGATTATGGGTTACCATTTATGGGTCATGAATGTGGTCCATTGTTGGTTTTTATGACATAAGCACATACATTTTAGTGATTGGTCAACGCAAGTTAAGTAGTTAACGCATACGCGTCGTTTGTAAAAGTTGACCTCGTTGTTATGTAACCGGACCTAGTACATAGACAAGTAAGTTAGTTACTAACTTGAATCCGGATACATTAATCGGACAAGAGGGTGTGTCCAAGCATAATACTGAGGTCACCTTGTGGAGATCGATCAATGTGACTGTCATCGGGTAACCGCTAAGACCAACGTATCTAGGTAGGGATGGCAATCGACATCCGATCCATTGGATATCCACTCGATCTGATCCACCAAGGGTGGATATGGATATGGATAAATGAATATGGATGTTGTAAATTTTTAGTGGATCGAATATGGATTACGGTTTTCCATTCATGGATAACCCGTTTACCATCCGAAATAAATAAATGAATATATATATATATATATATATATATATATATATATATATATATATATATATATATATATATATATATATATTGAATGGTTCATGCGAGAACTAATATTTTTACGAAAACGGTGAGAACTAAATTTCAGCCCTTAGATCATTTGATCAATGGATGAGAATGTTTTGGACCAAAACTGCAATTAAACAAATGATCAAGAAAAATTAATAAATTTGTATATGATAGATTAGTCTTTTTGCCATAACCTTCATTTAAACTACCGGATTAAAAGTGAGGGGGGCCGTGATTTTTGGTTGGAGGTTTCTGCCTCTGTCCTTTTCTCTCTCTTATGCTTTTCATTACATGGACGACAATTTCGAAATTATGATATGTTTTCACAATTGTGTGTGGTAAGTAATTGAATAAGTTTTCATAATTGTGTAAGATAAGTAATTGTTTTTAATTTTGGGTCCAAGTTTTCATGTCTTTCGCATATTTCTATGCAATTAGCCTCTTTTTCTTTATATATGATTTTAAAAAACTATTGCTCTAATGCTTGTTTAAATTAGTTTTAATTTTAGATTATCATTTTTGTTAAGTTAGTGTTTATTCAGTTTAGAGTTTATATATTCTCTTTTATTTTATTACTAGTTTATTGACCCGCGTAATACGTAAACAATTATATCAAAAAAATATAATGTCAACAAAGAAAAAATAACGTATATGAAAAGGTTAATAGAAAAACTATTAGTCATGTACACAAATGATTAGATTAACAAATGCGGACATAAAGAAAACAATTAATGCGTAATTTTCGAAAAACCTTATTAAAAATAAAATAATTATAATATACAAAAAACTAAACATATTGCGTAAATAGGAAGAAGAAAAAGAAAAGAAGATTTTTTCATATGATATGTTTTTCGTTTAAACGCAAAACACTCGTAAAACAATAAAATATATTTATTTTCTTTTTATACCAATAATTTTTATTTGTATTTAAAATACAATTGTTAGATTAATTAAAGTAGAAAGGTTAATTAGTTTATTTCGTTATTAGTATAAATATAAGGGTTAAATTATTTAAAGTAAAAGGGTTAAAACAAAAAGTATTAATGATAACATCATCAAAATGATCTAATGGTCTAAATTAAAATTATAAACTCATCTAATGGTTATTACTTTGACAATTGTCATTTTAGGTCTCTCTTTTATTATATATTAAGATTAAGATAATATCAAAATGGGTTCTTATCATATATTTATTCTTATTATTTTTGGTTTCAAATTTGTATTTACAATTTGTTTTTAGATTTAAAAAATCACATGCAAGAAGAAGATGGCTAGAGTTTTTTTTGTTATTTGAATGAAGATGTTGGAAGAAGATGCTTAAAAATTTATGATGATCTTAACCTTAAGATTATTAACATTGTGTGTTAAAATGTGAACTTTCGAATATGGTGACAAATTGATGAACATCTTCAATTATGAACCTAAGACGAAGATAAATGTAAACAATCTGTTCACGAGTTAACAAAGCTTATTTCCAGCTTTTAGTATTTAGGTGTTTTTGTATATCAACCTAAAAGTATACAGTATTTGTAATATTAACCGAACACTTGTTATTTCCACTTTTTTTCTTTGAAATTTGGCATTTAAACATGTTCATGCATGAACAATTTCTGTCACCATATACCTACCAATGATCATGTGTCAACCGACTACATGGACAACAGATTTCGAAATTATGGTGTTTAATTTATATTAACTTCATTCCTAGATTTATAAACTTCATGTTCAATAGATTTCCTTAATAAATATGTATGTTCATATATGTACAATATAATATTCATTAACAAATAAATTTCTTGATCATAATAAATTGTTCAAGATATAAAGTTTTTCTAACAAAATCACGGCACTCGACATAAGACTAACATTTTACAATAATTTAGAACAAAATAAACAGTGGTTATTAAATAAATGCTAGTAAAATTATTTAATAGCAATTGACTAATTTAACCTTTTGATTTAAAATAAAATTTTAATATTACAAAAAGAAAATATATTTAGTTCTCGTAGTTCTCCCAAAAAAACAAGTTCTCGCATAAATCACTCTATATATATATATATATATATATATATATATATATATATATATATATATATATATATATATATATATATATATATATATATATATATATATATATATATATGGTTCATGCGAGAACTAATATTTTTGCGCTAATTGTGAGAACTAATTCAGGATCACAAGTTTATTTCTACTATTAAATCTTTTTATTTAAAATGGAAAAGGTAAATTAGTAATTTTCATTTTCTTATTTTTAGTATGATTTTATTTTTATTTTCCTTTTATCTCTCTTTTTTAATTTTTAATATATTTTTCTTTACATACATGTGTTCACTAATGTTCCAATATTTTTATATTAATACTAGAATTAAATGGTTTTTCTTTTGTTCCATACTCCTACTTATATATCTTATCTAGTTATAATATGTTATTGAAAATTAACACATTATTTTGTATAAATACACAAGTTGTCACATTTGTTATTCTTTGTGAGAGAAAAAGTTCATGTATGAACAATTGTTTGAGGTGGATGTTTATAAATGAACAAATGAGTTAAATAGAATAAATTTAAATAAAAATACAAACATATAAGACTTTCTAGCAACAAAAAATAAATGTATGGATGGACAGCTAAAAAAAAGACATCATAGTTATTCTGTTTGTTTTCTAGCTCGACTAACAATTTAATGTTCATATATATATATATATATATATATATATATATATATATATATATATATATATATATATATATATATATATATATATATATATATATATATATATATATATATATATGTTGATGTTCATTACTGAACATACTTAAAAAAAACCAGTAACTTTTCACAAAACACAAAAGTCGAATCAAGTTCTTTAGTGAACATGTAAAAAATAAGATCATCTTCTTCATCTGAATTCAAGACCATCAAATGTACGCTTGTGGTGGCCTCCGTAATTAACATACCTGAATCAATGGTAGGTGTGAAAATGAACTTCAAGATCAAACCAAATCATTAAAAATTCAGTCGAAAAAAACACCATTGATATATTTATATCTAAATAAATAAAACAAATATCATTATGTTAGATTCATAAACAACCACAAATACAATTAAGATTACCGTGTAGTTTTATTAATGAATATCACATGAAAATCTTCTTTTTAAATATTAAAAACAACATTATATAAATGACTCATTAGCAAACAAACAATAAATTACAACTATTTTTTTCTTTTGCAGATTCGTATATATAGGAGGACACGAAAAAGGTATAAATAAATAAATAAAATTAATGTACAATATGATAAAGAACAATATGCATAAAAAGAAAATAGAAACCTATATAATCTATATTTGTCATGCATTACTCTAAAACCATATTTGAATCTTCTCACTCAATAATATATAAAACTCAGATCTTATTTCTTTTATACACACACTGATTACAATCACACATACACCGAGATCACAATTACACATACAAACACAAACCTGCATAACACAGAATCGCAACAACAACAAAAAAACTATGAGGTTTGGGATCGTTTAAAAAAGTTGTGGATTGATAGTTTTCGTTATTGAGGTTGAGCGTTTTTAGGGTTAAATTGATGAGGAACAGAGAAAGAGAGGTTTTAGGAATTATGTAAAATACCATTAACACCCTTTTAATTTTAATAAAACGATACTCAACCTTCAAGATAATTTCAAAAATGTCACTCCGAATTCTAACCATTGATCAACTAATCAACAGTCAGATTGAGTTCTCGCAAAATTCTAGCAAAAAATTGGGTTCTCGCATGAACCATTCAATATATATATATATATATATATATATATATATATATATATATATATATATATATATATATATTAGTAAGTTTAAAATGAATACTAAACTACAACTTTTACTTTAGCTAAGCAAATTATAAATATTAACCTAGTTATCTTATAACGCATATTAATTGTAATAGATAGTTTAATAGTATATCCTTAAGAACTTTTATAAACATATCTATTAAAATTATCATATCACGTTATAATAAATGAGTTTCATTTAGTGTAATGTGCTTGTCTATATGTGATAAACTATACATTTCGATCATATTTTAAAGTTGAAATTTATAAAACAAAAAAATTATGATATCCAATGGATACCCATTTACCCGCTTAATCCAATGGATACGGATATGGATGGATGAAATTTTTTTAAATGGTATTCGATATGGATATGGATGACGAAAACATAAATGGATATGGTATGGATTCGGCTCCACCCGATCCATTGCCATCCCTATGTCTGGGCACTAAGTTGTGTGTCCGGATAGGTAGTGTCAGGGTAAAGTGTTTTTGGCACCAAGTATGTAACTTGAATCGTCGGGTAGCGTGTACGAGTAACAAACATGACCGGACTCCCCTGTGTGTCCGAGCAACAATGTACGAGACATGTCACACCCCGCTTAAAGCGGAAACACGAGGTGTTCCAGTTTATGATATTAGGAGTCAAGGTTACAACAAACAAACTATAACAAAATACATTGAAATATATAAATGAATCATGCCAAAGGTTTACAATACAATACGATACAATAAATCTCGTCTCAAATACATCATATACAAAATACGGATCACCAGGAACTAAATTATACAAAACAAGTTCCAATAATAACCAATCAATGATCCGCACACAAAAGCATGACATGAAATCATAGAAAGTCCTCAAACTCCTGAAAAGCGTTAAAAACGATCAACAACATGTTGGTGAATCAGTCGCAATTTTTAAGTAAACGTTGACCCATTTCAAAGAGTAATAATCATAATAAATTTCCATCATAAATCTTGTTTTACAACCTAAGTACGATGTACATTTCCTAGAATAGTCATACACTGAACTTGACCACACAATATAACCCCAATCCTAAGGCGTGTCCAACCAAAGGAAACAAACAATCAAAGCGGCCATAACATCCACTCATAGGGACATCCTATCGAGCAATGAGGGTTTGGTCAAAACCCATATATATATATATATATATATATATATATATATATATATATATATATATATATATATATATATATGTAAACCGTGAGCATAATAGCTAACAAGTGTATAAGGGGGCCCAACGAAGCCTAATGAACACATAATCTAAGGCAATTATGATCCACTAGGTAAACAAAATTTAATAATAACATTTAACAATTTGCAAACATTTTAAATACGCTTTCCAACCCAAAGATTTAAGGTAAATAGAGCTACGAACAACTCACAAGTCAAGCACAAGCAAATGTCGGGTCGACAATACGGAGCGATCACTCCACCACCTAAGGGCCCTATAATAACGACAAACAAAGTCTAAGTATCTCTATAAGTCTAGTACGGTTTAGCCTTGTTGGTTAACGTTATATTATAAAGTTTATTACAAATATTCCAACGGATAACAATTCGATTCAAAGTGATGGATAATATGAACGATGTTCCGAGTCAACAAAGACTACTGGAAAATATCGATAATTTGCGTCATACCACTTGTAAGGATCGTTTAGGTTGTATAAACCCAAAGCACGTCAATGAAAGATCTTGATCTATCAAGGAAGTTCAGCAGCGGATGAGCACCATGATATTACAAGTTTGTCGAACAAACAAATATTGTACGAGAAACAATTAAGAACAATAATGAATGTCGAATATTAAGCCTCAATTATATTGAAAATATATGAATCAATACAACGTGTTTTCTATTGTTTACAAGGATCTATATATAGACCTTGAGGCTAACCTATCAATAGGAAAACATCTAAAAAGGAATTACAATTCTATTCTAATTGTAATGTTAAATTTTCGTATCAAGATAATTCCATAATGATCTTGATGTAGTAGAAACAACAACGACAGTAGTAATGAGTATAGGAAGTAGTAATAACAGACTTCATGTCGTATTAACATCTTCAGTCCGTAGCAATGAAGCAGTACTTATCAACAGTAGTAACAAAGCAACATTAATGAGATTAAAACTATTTTAACTAAGTCTCAATCCCAACAATCTCCCCCTAACTTGAACTTTTATTACTAATCAAAGTACAAGTTTTTATACAAAAGTTAACTACTTTAGATTACAAAATACTATTACTATTTGATTTGATTTGCCTCCTTCTCTTCTGCTTGTTTCGCCAACTCTTCATTTAGTTGCCCCATAATTCTCCACACTAGCTCATGTGCCATTCTGGAAGCGATTAAACCATGAAGTCTAACTTTGATCATCTCCTTAAGTGTTCTCAAACCCATATCATACCTTATTTCAACTAGATAGAATTGCATAGCTACATGCCTTCTAACTATTGAATAGATTCCACTTCGTTCATATAAATACCATTTGATCACTGGGTTGTTAACTCCTCCTTTCTTGAATGCTGGATTTACCATCTCTGCTTCAGGATTGAACATTCCATTCAGCCAGTCCATTGCAATATCAGTTCCCGAGAAAGTACCTCTAAACAGAGAGTACTTCCTCACTCCAATGTCATACAAGCGCTGAATGTCTTCTCTAGAAAAATCCCTTATCATTCTATAGAAAGCAGGAATAACACACATCTTCTGGTCTAATCTAGTTACCATGTAAGCAGTCTTGTTTGGTCCACCAACATACTCTGATATCGCATATTTATACGTTTATTTCTATGCGATATTCGGTCGTTTTTCATAGTAAACATGATGGATAGGATAGGTTTTTGCATTTAATCGTGCGGAAAAGTTGTTTTGTCTATTTTCTAGGTTTATGTGATTGGGAAGTGGAAATGGTGGAAGAAATGAGCTTAAAAGACGAAAAATAGTGAAATCTGACGAAGAGAACGTTGCAGTAGCACTTCCACCGTTTTGATCATAACTTCTTCATACGATATCCTATTTAGGTGATTCAAATTGGAGAATAAAGAAGAAAGAGAGAGCTACATTTTATAAATTTTGAATATTGGGAAATAACCATCACAACGACACACACAAGCAAGACAACGGCGCACATAAGTTTTTCAACGCCGCTGTCACTTTTTAATGCAATATGGACGACGCACAAGGAGCTTCAAACGACGCAGTCACTGTTCACAACTAAGTCAACGACGCACAAGGTCTTAAGGACGGCGCACCCAATGTTATTTTTGGCAGTTTCCTAATTCGTTTCGAATACGAATTTCTAAAGATTTTGCCTATAAATACCAAACCAGTTCCAACCAGAAAATACACCATTCATCATTATTCAAGTCTAGAGCTGGAGTTCAAGTTTTGAGGCAAGATTTCAAGCTAGGAGTTTCTTTCAACGTCGGTTACGACACGTTTGCAATTTTTAGTTTGTTTCTCGTTTCCTTTTTAAGACTTTTTTCTATTATGTTTTCTACTTGTTTATTTGTTGTTTTTATTTCAATCATGAGCAACTAAACTCTTTTTACATTTGTCTGATTAACGGATCTTGTTTGAAGTTTACTTTTGCGTAATCGATTATTTATGTTTTTGTGTTTAATCGCTAATCCTTATTTGCTTAAGTTTTAACATATTATCATAAAGTTGTTTATATATAATTTAATTAATCAACATTCTAGGTATTTGAGAGGAATCTAGATAGATTAAATAACTTATATGAAATAATCGGTCGGTCTATAATCGGTTTAAAATTACTAGGATTCGAGAGGACTTAGTAATAACAACTTAGGTAATTAAACTTAATTGAGTAAGTCTATTTGTTAAGATTCGAAAGGACTTAGTATTTAGAGGAGTTATTCGAGAGGAAACTCTATAAGATTAAATCACTAAAAACAGGCTTGTTACTTACTGCTTAATTATTATTAATTATAACTGTATTCGAGAGGAACGGTGTAATTAGAGGTAGTTAAAGTTAATAAAAGATTCGAGAGGACTTTTACTATATTTTAGAAGTTTAATATTTAATCGATTTCGTAAATTTAAATGGAAAACAAGTGAAGTGTCAAACAAGTGTATTCTCTCAATTATTTGATAATCTCAATTATTTGATAATCTCAATTATTTTCTCAACTCGATTTTTATAATCACTTTTACTTAGCCAACTTTTAATCAATCTTTTTGTTACGATAAAAAAAAACCCAAAAACAAATAGTATTATTAATTCGGAATTTAAAACAAATTAGTCCCTGCGAACGAACCTTTACTTACTTTTAAACTATATTACGTACGAATAGGTCCACTGCCTATAAGTGTGTAATTGCGTGAAATAGTAGGTTTAAATTTAAGACTAGATTTTACACATCAAGTTTTTGGCGCCGCTGTCGGGGACTGATTTTAAGTTTTTGTTTCGAATTTGTGATACGATCCTTTTAGGTATTAATTACTTGAAAGTTACTTTAATTGTTTATAAGGTGCTTTTCACGTTTTGGTTTTTGTTTAGTTGTGATTTACAGGTTGTAGATATTAGACGATGTACAGGAGATATAGCAACTATTATGGATATTCGGATAAGGGGAATTACCAAGACCCAATATGTGATTTTGGATATGGTTATAGATATGATAGAGGGCGGGGGAACAATCAATCTTACGAACGGGAATTTTGGTATGAGTAAAATCAACCGAAGGAAGAAGAAGAGCAAGAGTTGAAAGACTTGTTTAAATCCTTTATTGAAATGAAAAAACAGTTAGATGATGGGATTCTTAACCAATTGGAATTGCTAAATCTTCAACTTGAACTTGATCGTCAGGATTTTGATGTCACAAAACAACGGTTAGAATGGCAGTTAGAGGAGTTGGAAGAAAGAGCAAGGGGTCAACAAGAGGAACAAGTAAATGCAATTTCAACACGGTGGGGATATGAGTATTGGGGTGAAGAAACTGAAAACAAAGAAGAAGCTGAACCTGAACCTACTGCGCCGCTGTCACACTCACTGCGACGCAGTGTTATCTCAGAACCCGTTTCCGATTTTGATAGTGATTTTGAGTCGGACGAGGAAGAATGGGAGGACCCGGTAGTTCAAATATATATAGCCACATCCGAATCAGCTACTAGTCCACCAGTTCAAGTTCATGACACTGAAATTTTTCAACAATTTAAAGAGGAGGAAGCGAAGGTACAACCCGAACCGCCAAAACCGTTTGCAAGAGAAGCTGAATGTTGGGATAAAATGCATTGGGTAAAGAGTTTAGATGAGGAATTGGAAGACTTTCTCGGATTGGATATAGGAATCTCGGATGGGTCAGTTATTGGTGACTATGGAGATATTACTTGGGACGGATTAGAAAGAATGTTCGATTCAAATGTCGACTTAAGTACCACAAAGAACGGGGAAATAGGCGATGGTGTAAACAAGGAAATAGAGTGTTGGGAAAATATCATGGAGGAGGTTGAGGGGGATACGCATGTTGCGGTTTGGGAGTTTTATAAGAATATATATGTGAAACCGGTTAGGAGTTATTTCAAAGAAGAGCCCGGAAATGTTCATGTCCACTTTCGACCATTTGTGACTTGTTTAATTTATCGGGAAACGAGGGAGTGGAATGACGAATGGGTCAAAAGGAATTATGCGCTTGATGCCTCCAACGATCTTTTTATCTTGGATGACTCGATTGACACGTCCTGGCAGTAAGTTCAGCACGTGCGAAGTGGAGTCGGGAAATCAAGCAACATCAAAGCGACACGCACGGTTTTGTTTTGTTTTCTTTATTTTATTTTATTTTTGTATTTTTAGTCTTTAATTTCCCTTAGTTTATTTTTCTTTTAGTTAACACATTAGGGACAATGTGTTACTTAAGTTTGGGGGGGTCATCGGGAAATTTTACATTTTATTTTTCGACCTTTAGCTTAGTTTCCATCGTGTTAGGTTGGTGTTAATTTGTATATTTTTGAGTCAGAAAAATTGAAAAAAAAAAAAAATATATAACGTGTCTAGTCGGTAAATACCTTAAACTTTAAGCATAACCACACGCATTTTAACCCTACTCAGGAAAATAGTGAGAATTTGAGCCTTTGAAAGCATTTATTTTTAGTGCTACTTTTTCATTTTTTGAGTGTGCCGATGGTGATGACTTTAGAACTTGACACTGTTATACATTTCGAGACCACATACGAGCAATTACATTAGGGTAACTCAGTGTGATTTGGTACAATGATAGGGGCATTTAGGATTAACCATTTGATTAGCCTTTTCGTTTCGTTTTATATATTTTCCGCCTAACCCTTGTAACACTTACTTTTAGTGTTAGAAACTCTAGTAAACCAATTTGCGCCTAAACTTTTTCGTTTCTAAACACTACTATATATTTTGTACACTCGCCTTATTTTTGTTTCTTTTTAGATTAGATCCGAACTGAGTTTTTTGATTGCTATTATATATGAAGTGAAGTTAGAGTATATTAAGGCATAAAAGAAAAGTTATACTATTATTGCCTTGTATTATTTTGTATTTGGAGAAATAGTTGGAAAAAAAAAATATAATAAAGTTAGCCTTTTGAGCATGTGTACTTACCACGAGAAATATTATATTGTAAGACATGTAGTAGGCTGAAGAAAGAAAAAATAGAAAAAACAGAAAAGCGAAAAAAAAATTAGTTGTAGAGTTTAAGAGAAATAGTGTATACTGAGTCTTGTATTATATACGAAATTTGTATAATCGGAGGAAAAAGTAAAAGTTGAAGAAAATTGAGCAGTCCAGTTCGTTAGAGATTTTATTAGTTCGGATTTAATCTAAGTTTTGTATTATTTTTATTTAACCCATTTACACTCCATTATATATTTTCACATGCCTTTACCTGTAAATTATAACCCAAATAAAAGTCCTCGTTTAGTTGTACCTAGACTCTAGTGGTGGAGATTTGATTCTTTATCAAGCCTATGATAGAATATTCACCATAACTGAGCAGTTGAGCGATTCTACAGAACACGTTACACACCTTTTAGATTAGTTTGAGAGTTTGTGTGATTTACTTCCAATAAAATTCGTGAGATGTTTGGTTATGTAATTTAATTTGGCTTTGATAATTTGTTTTAAAACAGTTTTTTTGCTTGAGGGCAAGCAAAAGGTTAAGTTTGGGGGGATTTGATATCGCATATTTATACGTTTATTTCTATGCGATATTCGGTCGTTTTTCATAGTAAACATGATGGATAGGATAGGTTTTTGCATTTAATCGTGTGGAAAAGTTGTTTTATCTATTTTCTGGGTTTATATGATTGGGAAGTGGAAATGGTGGAAGAAATGAGCTTAAAAGACGAAAAATAGTGAAATCTGACGAAGAGAACGTTGCAGTAGCACTTCCACCGTTTTGATCATAACTTCTTCATACGATATCCGATTTAGGTGATTCAAATTGGAGAATAAAGAAGAAAGAGAGAGCTACATTTTATAAATTTTGAATATTGGGAAATAACCATCACAACGACGCACACAAGCAAGACAACGGCGCACAGAAATTTTTCAACGCCGCTGTCACTTTTTAATGCAATATGGACGACGCACAAGGAGCTTCAAACGACGCAGTCACTGTTCAAAACAAAGTCCACGACGCACAAGGTCTTAAGGACGGCGCACCCAATGTTATTTTTGGCAGTTTCCTAATTCGTTTCGAATACGAATTTCTAAAGATTTTGCCTATAAATACCAAACCAATTCCAACCAGAAAATACACCATTCATCATTATTCAAGTCTAGAGCTGGAGTTCAAGTTTTGAGGCAAGATTTCAAGCTAGGAGTTTCTTTCAACGTCGGTCACGACACGTTTGCAATTTTTAGTTTGTTTCTCGTTTCCTTTTTAAGACTTTTTTCTATTATGTTTTCTACTTGTTTATTTGTTGTTTTTATTTCAATCATGAGCAACTAAACTCTTTTTACATTTGTTGGATTAACGGATCTTGTTTGAAGTTTACTTTTGCGTAATCGATTATTTATGTTTTTGTGTTTAATCGCTAATCCTTATTTGCTTAAGTTTTAACATATTATCATAAAGTTGTTTATATATAATTTAATTAATCAACATTGTAGGTATTCGAGAGGAATCTAGATAGATTAAATAACTTATATGAAATAATCGGTCGGTCTATAATCGGTTTAAAATTACTAGGATTCGAGAGGACTTAGTAATAACAACTTAGGTAATTAAACTTAATTGAGTAAGTCTATTTGTTAAGATTCGAAAGGACTTAGTATTTAGAGGAGTTATTCGAGAGGAAACTCTATAAGATTAAATCACTAAAAACAGGCTTGTTACTTACTGCTTAATTATTATTAATTATAACTGTATTCGAGAGGAACGGTGTAATTAGAGGTAGTTAAAGTTAATAAAAGATTCGAGAGGACTTTTACTATATTTTAGAAGTTTAATATTTAATCGATTTCGTAAATTTAAATGGAAAACAAGTGAAGTGTCAAACAAGTGTCTTCTCTCAATTATTTGATAATCTCAATTATTTTCTCAACTCGATAAACAAGTGAAGTGTCAAACAAGTGACTTTTAATCAATCTTTTTGTTACGATAAAAAAAACCCAAAAACAAATAGTATTATTAATTCGGAATTTAAAACAAATTAGTCCATGCGAACGAACCTTTACTTACTTTTAAACTATATTACGTACGAATAGGTCCACTGCCTATAAGTGTGTAATTGCGTGAAATAGTAGGTTTAAATTTAAGACTAGATTTTACACATCATACTCCCAGTCTATAATCTCAGTCAGCTCAACAGCCAAAGGTTCAATGCGTAGTCCTTCCTCATGTACTATAAGAGCTGAGCAATCATCTTCAGAATTTTCAATATCTCCTTCCTTCTCTTCAATTGAAACATTGACTGGCTCTGTTTTGATAGGTACTGGCACATTTGGACTTCTTTCAGTATCAGTAGTTGAAGCAGTAGGAATATCACCTTGCTTTTGCTTTTTCATTGGCACTCTAGTAGAATGTGACTTCTTTCTCTTCAACTGCTCTGGCTGACATGGCTTGACTAGATCAAAAGGGTTATGAATTTCATTACCTTGGGCATCAAACATTGCTCTACCAGTCTCTTGAGCCCTTTTCATAGACCTTTCCAACTCAAATTGTTCTTGATTTTGTTGTTTTGTCAGTTGGATCTTCATTAGATTGTCATTCTTCTTCTTTTTTTCTACCAGGGCAAGCAAATTTCCTATCTTCATTGGACCTAGTGATTTTCCACTATAGCCCTTTGACTTTAAATAAGCCATGAATTTCTGCTTGTCTCCTGCGAGCTTTTCTTGTATGGTTTGTTTCTTAACAACTTTCCTTTTCTTCTCAACTTCTTCTTCTCTTCTTATCTGAGCTAATTCCTTTTCCTGCTCAGCTAGCAAGAATAAATGCTCTTCTTTCAACCTCTTGATTTTCTCTAACTCTGCTTGTTGAAGTTTGGTATGAATTTCTTTAATAGTCTCAGGGTCATTACCCACATCCAATTCTTCAGAAGCTAGTTGAAAGGTAGCTAGCTCAGCCAATTTCTCTTCTCTCTCCTTCCTCTTTTTCTCTTTATCTTTCTTACTTTCCTCCACCACTATTTTCTTTCCCTTTGCCTTTTCAGCTGGTTCAACTTGTGGTCTTGGTCTGGGAATGTAAGTTGTATGAGGAGGAATTATTGGTCTCATACTTGTAGGTGCAAATGTATCATTGATAAAGTCAATTCCTTCAATCATTTTTGTACTATCAGTTGAAGTAGGAATTTCAACTCCCTTTTCTTTTGGTCTAGAAGCTTGCTCTTTCTTTCTCTGCTCAATAATCTTACTTCTTTCCAACTTTAGAAGCTCTGCAGCAGCTGCTTGATCATTAAGAGTTTGAGAGAATGTTGCAGTAGTAACAATGGTTGCTTCTGTGAAGATTGCAGTTGGAGCTTCAGAGAAGATAACAGTAGGAGCTTCTCTTATAGGAATTGACACAGATGGAGCTTCAGCAGAAATAAGGCTTGCAGTAGAAATGGGATCTGTAGCAGAAACAGCTCCTTCAGCAGAAATAAAGCTTGATGTTTCAGTAGAAACTGAGTCTTACGTAGAAATGAACTCTTCAGCAGAAATGATTACAGTATCAATTGAAGCAGTAGTAATAACTTCTTCATCTTGAATATTTGTAATTTCAGTATAAACCATTTCTTCTTCCATTTCCTACTCCCCCTCAAGTATTTGCTCCTCCTTATCTTTAACCTCAACATCAACATCCATATTTTCCCCCTCCACCTCAGTATCAACCTCTTCTTCTTTGTATGAAGTAGCAGTGATCACCGTATCATCACTCCTTCTCTCCTCCTCCCCCTTAACTACAACACCAGTCTCTTCTTCTTATGTTGACAAAATATCATCAATTTCTTTCTCCCCCTTTTTGTCATCAGCTGGGGTGTCATCTGAAGAAGAAGAAGAACTGGAGGATCTTGGAGATGTTCCAATACTTCTGCTGATTGGCTTTGGCTTCATTAAGAATTCTGACAACTGTCTTTGTTGCTCAACCAGCTGATGGACTAAGGTTGTTAAGGTTGCAAGTTACTCCTCTTGTTTGTCAACCTTAACAAAGAATGCAACACACATTTCCATCAATTCCAAGGGAGTATAGTTAAATCTATCCTCATTCATTTCCTGTTGGATACCAACACGTGGTGGATCATAGGATGTAGAGGGACCCTTCTGTCTAGCAGAAGCTTGTCCCTCCCCCGAGGTCTCTTGGCGCCTGGGACCACTTTCTAAATATGCCACAAAATCAGCATCCATAGGTTGTGTTGTCGTGGGGTGGGTCTTAAAGATGTTCAAACTGGCATGTGCCTCACTAGAAGAAGTAAGAGCAATAGTAGTAGGAGCCCTTCCCACATGGTCATCCCCCTCCTTAGAGACCACCTTAGGGATCCTGGGAGATAGCTCAGTGTGGTCCCATATAATATCCTCACCTGAAGTTTGTTCAGGTAAGGGAGTGGAGATTATTGGAGTAGGGGTGGTTTTAGGCTTAAGAGACCGAGGAACTCTCTTAGCCTTTCTTGTGAGAGTAGCAATTATTGGAGTCGTTGGAAGAGGTGTAGAAGCAGAACTTGGTGCAGGTGCAGTCACAAAAGTGGTGACTATGGGTTCAGTTAAAACTGGAGAAATTCTCTCAGAAGAAACTGAAGGAACACTTACAGTAGAAACTGCAGAGGTACTAGCAGTAGAAACATGAACAGATGGGGGTTGAAACAGAGGTAAAGTTACTTGTCTCTCATCTGTGGCCGATGTTACCACCACCATTGTAGAGAATAGTGGTGTAACATTGTTGGAAAAACCTTTGTATTGCCGTCTCATGTTTGCAAACACCTTTTTCCCATGAGAGTGGACAGGAAAAACATTTTGGGATCTTGAAAGATCCATGATTTCACAGTTTAAGATATGCTGTAGGAATCTTGGGTACATTAAAAAAATTTGAAGGTTGACCCAAGTTCCACAGCATACCATCAAAGATTAGTTTTGAAAAATTGAAGGTCTGGTTTGTAGCAAGACAAACCATGGCAGTAGCCAAGGAATAGCTTGCTTCATTCCAGCCTGTTCTCTTTTGTGATAAGCATTGTTGTAAAGTATGCATAAATTATTTCCATTGAGGGGACAACTTATCTTAGAAAAGTTGTTGTATTTAAATCCCCCTTATATCCCATTCTTTGGAAGTTTTCAAAAACAGTTTCAGAAGGTAAGGAGCTTATACCTTCTCCATCATTAAGTTGAAGATGTGTTCTGATTGTTGCTTATGAAATTGTGACCTCATTACCATCAACTGTGGCATTGATAACTGGTACTTCTCCCTCTGAAGATACCACAACAGTTTCCCAGAATGCTCGAATGTGATCTTCATGGATTTCTGGACTTAATGTTAGAGCAACTTTAATATGGGACTCCTTCAAGAAATCAATAATCGGATAGAAATCTATGTTTTCTTTGTTCTTTTTAAAACGTGCAACTATATTGTGACTTTCATAGAATTGTAGGTCGGCCATTGTTGTTGGATTAAAAGAATCTTGTGGAACAGTTGAAGAAAACTTGATTTTGAGTTGCAACGGTAACTTTTGAGAAATTAGGGTTCTTGAGGTGAAAAATTTAATTAATAAAAAATATTAAACTTAAACCCTATTTATATGATTAAGATTGTAACAACTTGGCGAGTTGGATTAGACGCGCGCCGTAGATTTAAAATTTGAGGTCCAATCACAATGCGCTAAGTGTTTAAAAGTTAGTTGCAACTTGAGGTTTGAATTGTCAACGCAATATTAACAAAGTAATCTTATTAATTAAGAAAACTCTGCAGTACTAACCGTTGCAGTATTAACAAATAATGTCGTAGTAATGAGGTTAAGTACAGTAGTAATGACACCGACGGGCCGTATTAACTGGTCTGGCAGTAGTAATGGACATTACTTCCAGTATTAACCAGAGGTCCCGTAGTAATGAAATTACCAGCAGTATTAACCATTCAAGCAGTATTAACAAAACTATGGGAAGTAGTAGTGAAACCTTCCCGTAGCAATGGAAATACTTTCCGTACTAATAATACTTTGGCCAAAATTTATTACAACTGTTAATTTTGCAGTAGTAACATAGTACAATACTAAAAAGTAAGGTACTTGATTTATGTTAAGGGTACTACTGCTTTTCTCGAAGGGACATAACTTGAGATATTTAAAAGACTAATTAATATTGGTTTATCCATGTTGATCATGCCAATACTGGTAATCAAGAATGTAAATCTTCCCACATCAAAAGCTTTTGTGAGAAGATCAGCAAGCTGATTATCAGTATGGACTTTTTCAACATGAATCAACTTCTTTTCATTATAGTCTCTTATAAAGTGATATCTTATCTCAATGTGCTTGGTCTTGGAGTGCTTCACCGGATTGTTGATGATTCTTATTGTGCTCTTGTTGTCTATGATATTGGAGTGTTCATGAACGCATATCCATAGTCCATCATCTGATTTTGTATCCACAAGACTTGAGCACAACAACTTGATGCAGCTATGTATTCAACTTTTGTTGAGGAAGTGGAACCTGTTGTCTGCTTCTTGCACTGCCAAGACACCAACCTTGAACCTAGGAATTGACATCCTCCTGTGGTAGATTTCATATCTAAACTTTCACCACCATAATCAATGTCAGAATAAGCAATTAAATCAAAAGGTGAGTCTTTAGGATACCATAAACCTAAGTTAGGTTTGCCCTTCAAGTATCGAAATATTCTCTTGACTGCAATGAGATGAGACATCTTAGGTCTAGTTTGATATCTTTCACACACACAGACTCCAAACATGATGTCAGGTCTTGAAGCTGTGAGGTACATTAGTGAGCCTATCATAGACCTGTAGTTGTGAATATCTACATCCTCCCCCTCAAGATCTGCAGTTAGCTGTTTGCGAGTCTCCACAGGGGTGCTTGCAACCTTTGCTTCCAAGAAACCAAATTTGGTTAGAATATCTTTCACATATTTGGACTGGCTTATGGCTTCTGTTTGACTTGTAGGCCTAGAAAGAAAGTTAATTCTCCCATTGAGCTCATTTGAAACTTAACATGCATCAGCTTTTCAAAGTCTCTACATAAATCTTCATTGGTGGAGCCAAAGATGATGTCATCCACATAGATTTGAACCAGAAGAATGTCTGTGTTCACTTTTTTTTTTTTTGATAAATAGGGTCTTATCTATTGTTCCTCTTTGGAAATTGTTTTTAAGAAGATAATCTGAGAGTGTTTCATACCATGCTCTTGGTGCTTGATGAAGCCCATAGAGAGCTTTGTCTAGTTTGTATACCATGTGAGGAAATTGAGGGTCCTCAAAGCCTGGTGGTTGTCTCACATATACTTCTTCTTCAATCAGTCCATACAGAAAAGCACTCTTTATGTCCATTTGAAACACCTTGAAGCCCATGAAAGATGCAAAGGCAAGAGATAGTCTCATTGCTTCCATTCTTGCTACACGGGCAAAGACATCTTCATAGTCTATTCCTTCCTCTTGAGTGTATCCTTGAGCCACTAGTATGGACTTGTTCTTGATGACTATGCCTCTTTCATCTTTCTTGTTTCTGAAGATCCACCTTGTTCCAATGACTTTCTTTCCTGGAGGTAGTTTAACCAATTTCCAAACATCCTGGATTTTGAACTGGAGTATTTCTGCTTGTATAGATTCAATCCAGTTTGGATCAAGAAGAGATTCTTGTATTTTCTTTGGTTCCATTTGTGAGAGAAAAAATGCAAATAAATAAGTGTTTATATCCTTCAGTGGGTCCTTTGGGGGCTTGGTTTGACTTCTTGTCTCCATAGATATGTCATATTTACCAATGATTTGAGATGGTGGATGATTTTTGTGTATACGGGAAGTTGGGATCTTCTCCACTCTTAAGTTGGCATCCAGATTTGAATCATTCATGTCTGGCATCCCATAGCCATGGTAAGGACTAGAATTTGAAGAAGTGCTCTTGGGAGTAGACATTTCAGCCTCACTATCTTCAATTTCTTCAATAACTATTTGTTCAACCCCTTCTTCGTTTTCTTCTATCAAGTGTGGAACTCCATTTGGTCTCATGAACTAGCTGGTGTAGCTGGAAGTTCTTCATTTTGTAAGGGTTGGTCTTCAGTGGATTCCTGTTGGTGTGTCTCCTCTTCAACTGCCTTTTCAATAGAGTCATAAAGATTGAGAGGATCATCAGTTGAAATAAGGAGATAGATATACTCCATAACATCTAATCTGTCTGTACCAACAACTGGGGAGTTGGCAGTAGAAACAGATTCAGTATTAACCGACTCAGTATTAACAGGATAAGTTGAAGCAGTATGAACAGGATCAGTAGGAACAGATGCGGATTGATGAAAATCAAAGTTGAAGTGCAACGATTTGGTTAAGGCATCTATGTAAAAGAGCCAATTTGGTCCTTGAAATTGTTTGTTGGGGGTGTTTTCATTGAAAGATACGTTGGCACTCTCTTCAATAATGCTTGTCCTATGGTTGTAAACTCGATAGGCTTTGCTCTGTGATGAGTATCCAACAAAATAGCCAACATCTCCTTTGCTCTCAAACTTACCAAGGTGATCCTTTGAGTTAAGAACTGTACAAGGACATCCAAAAGCTCTTAAGAAACTTATGAGTGGTCGTCTTTTATGTAGAAGCTCATACGGAGTCTTGTTTTGGGACTTCACCAATAGGACTCTATTCTGCACATAGCAAGCAGTATTAACTGCCTCTGCCCAAAAGAAAATGGGTAAGCTGGAGTCTGCCAACATACTTCTTGCAGCTTCAATGAGGGTCCTATTTCTTCTTTCAGCTACTCCATTTTGTTGTGGAGTTCTTGCAGCACTGAATTGTCTTTCTATCCCCTTATTCTCACAAAATCCATTCATCATTTGGTTCTTGAACTCTGTCCCATTATCACATCTGATCTTCTTCACCTTCAGATTGATTTGATGTTCTACTTTGGTGATGAAGGAGATGAGGAGATGACTTGTCTCATCTTTAGTGGCAAGTAAATACACCCATGTATACATTGTGTAGTCATCAGTGATAACAAGGCAATATGATTTCTTAGCTATACTCTTAAAATTTGTGGTTCCAAATAAATCCATATGGATCAGGTGTAAAGGAGTATTAATGGTGTTGATTTCCTTGGTCTTGTGAGAAGATTTGAGTTGCTTTCCCTTCAAGCAAGCCATGCAATTGTCATCTAGAGAGAATTGCTTGTTACGCAGACCTCTGACTAGATTGGATTTCACCAGCTCATTGATATTCTTGAGGTTCATGTGACACATCCTTCTGTGCCAAAGAGTGGATTCATCCAAAGTTCCTTTGGATACAAAGTAGGCTTCATCTCCAGTTGGTTGAACCTTGGACATATCAAAGCAGTATACGTTGTCTTTTCTTGGTGTTCTGAGTAGAACCTTGCTCTCATCTATGACATATCCAGGCTCCATTATTAAACATTAAGTTGTGGTGAAGATGGTAGTGTTCTTCTCATCACAAACTTGTGATACACTAAGCAGATTGTATTGTAACTGTTTCACATAGAAGACATCCTTGAAGCTGATTCTTCCATTGCTCACAGTTCCTTTCCCAGTGATTTTCCCTCCTTTTGGATTTCCTCCAAAGGAAACATAACCTCCATTGAATTTCTCGAAGTTCTGGAGGCAAGCGATGTTGCCTGCCATGTGCCTGGAATAGACACTATCTACATGCCAACTGCTCTCATCATCTTTTGTTGGCTGAACCTGCACATAAACAAAGGAGTTAGTTTCTGGTGGGAACCCAAGCCAAAGTTGACTTGGGTTTGCCCATTTCATCAAAGTAACTCACCTTCCTTTGGACTAGGTTTGAGAAATCAGGTGAACTAGGTGGTTGAGTTACTTTGACCTTTGGTTGCCATACTTTTTAATTGATTTAACTTTTGAAACATGAGCATTATTAACAGTTTTTGATTTAGCAGTAGGAACATATACTGGTTTAACAATCTTTTGTTTCGCAGTATTAACACTTGCAATAGTAACAAAGTTACGTTTTGCAGTATTAACACTTGCAGTTTTAACACCATTATGTTTAACAGTATTAACACGTGCAGTATTAACAAAATTTTGTTTAGGAGTATTAATCATGTTTCCAGTGTTGTTAAAAGACTTTGTGTTAACACTTCTGCTACCCGAGGCAGTATTAACAGGGTTATTCCTTGCAGTATTAACTCCATTACTACTGTTCAAGGCATATTTTCTTTCAAGTACAGATTTGGTTTTTGAAGCAGGTTTTCCATGATGTTCAACCTTGCCAGTATACCCCAACCCCATGTGTTGCTTTTGAAGCATTTTCTTTTGATTTTCAGGGTTATAAAAGCATATTTTTGCATAGTGATTAGCTTTACCACAAATAAAACACACTTTGACTTGTTTCTTAGGAAGTTGTCCCTTTTGAATTTTCAATTGGTTCCTATTTCGTTGATTTCCTCGTGTATCTAAATGAACCCAAGTCTTAACCCTTTCCTTATGACCATCTGTGTTCTTACAACAGTTACATTCACACATATTTGTTTTATTGGACTCCAATGACACTGTACTTTGTGAATTTTGTTGATTAACTTCTTCTATTGTGGTCAAATGATCTTCAACCTCTAGTTCACTTTCTTTATCTACGTCCTCAATCAGAACTTCATCATAGTTGATTGGATCAACTTTGAATGATTATGTTGGAGGTGTCTGTGTGATTGGGATTCTAGGTTTATCTAAAGATGGAGGGATATAGTTTTGCTTAAATGGTGTGGCTACTTCTTTATAACCTAATCCAGCCTTTACTTTTCCATGGATTTGTTGTTGAATAAGGTTATTAACAGATTTAGAAGCATGTTCTAGTTTCCCTACATTTAACTCAAGTTTATCTTTTTCCTCAACTAATCGTTTGATTTCTTCCCTAGCATCCTGAAGCTTAACTAATAGATCATCTCTCTGCCATTCAACCAAATTAATCTTTTCCTGATAACTTAACTCATTAGTTTTATAAGACTTAATTTGATTTTCTAGATTCTCTATCCCCCTAGCAGCTGATCTTCTTTGTTCTTCTAATGTTTTAATTGAGTCACATAGCAATTGATTATGATTTCTATATTTAGACATGACTTCCTTACAATCAGTAGAACAAAGTTTGGAATTTACCTCAACCATGAGAGATGATGTTGCTGTATCCTTTGAAGAGGAATCAATGGCCATCAATGATTGGAAGAGATTGGATTCTTCAGTCGTTTCTTGTGTATATTCATCCCAGTCATATCCAAGAACATCTTCATCGGTTGCAGTATAAACATGCTCAGTAGAAACACCAGCTACAGTAGTATCACCTTCTTCAAGTATTAACAGCAACTCTAATGCATGCATGGGGAGCAGTAGAAACCGTCTCAGTAGAAACAGATGTATTATCAATGATAAACGCCATTAAAGCTATGTTTTGACTTGTTTCTTCGGCTAGATCATTCCAATCATACCCAAATACATCTTGCGTGATTAGTGCCGTTGATGTATTATCTTGAGTGTTTCTTGCGTTGTTGATCTTTGTCTTGTTTTTACACTCCTTTGCAAAGTGTCATGGTTCTCCACAGTCATAACACTTCACCTTGCTTTTGTCAAAGGCAACTCTGTCATTGTTTCTTGGATTGAATCTTCTGCCAGTCCTTTGAACAAACCTCCTGCCCTCAATGAAAGCATGGCCATCTGCCACTTGAGATCCATCTCTTCCCAGTCATCTTGATGAATCTGCTTCGGATCTTCATTGGTTAAGCAAGAGCTTTGTGAGATGAAAGCTTCAAAGGACAGTTCTTCTCCACAATCATGTTGAGTTGTTCCAGCAGAAGGTGTGATAAGAGCAGTATTAAAATTGTTAATACTGTTATTGCTGCTGCTCGACTTCTTTGCTTCAACTTCTGCTTCAAAGACTCGAAGATCATTGTAGAGATCATCTAACTCCATCTCTTCCAAAACATCACCCTGTCTGTATGAGACAGTATAGATAATCCATTCATCACCCAATGATCTGGTGAATTTTCTGTTGATGTCATCTTTATCAATCCTAACTCCTGCACTTCTGAGCTCTCCAGTAAGCTTCTTGTATCTATCAAATGTCTGTGTCATTCTCTCTTCCTTAAAAGCCTTGAAGTTTTCATACTCTTGCTTGAGAAGAGCCTTCTTATTCTTCTTTGTATTCTTTGTTCCGCTGAATCTCTTCTCCAATGCTTCCCATAAAGACTAGCATCATTGTATCCTTCAAATTGAGATTGATATCCATTGGGAATAACAATAAGAAGGATACTCATAGCCTTTATCTCTGTTTGCTTCTCTCTTCTCTCTAGATCAGTTATGGGACGAGTGACAGTTCCAGGCAATCCATCAGCTGCGAGATTTTCAATCTCTTTGTTACCATTAACGATGACATCCCATACTGCATAGTCAGATAGCAGTATATGTTGTTTGATACGTAGCTTCCAGAGATCAAAGTCATTACTGTTGAGTACAGGAACTTTGTTGACTAATACGT
The DNA here is from genome assembly GCA_910822075.1 of Senecio squalidus. Lineage (NCBI taxonomy): Eukaryota > Viridiplantae > Streptophyta > Magnoliopsida > Asterales > Asteraceae > Senecio > Senecio squalidus. The sequence goes on from CAJVGC010000060.1 coordinate 48,563,463, forward strand.
CTGTCATAATTGTAGATTGATTTCTTCTTGGTGAGACTTCTTAGAAACTTGTAGATCAATGGATCTTGAGCACCTCCTGTGCTCTGATACCACTTGTCAGGATCGTTTAGGTTGTATAAACCCAAAGCACGTCAATGAAAGATCTTGATCTATCAAGGAAGTTCATCAGCGGATGAACACCTTGATATTACAAGTTTGTCGAACAAATAAATATTGTATGATAAACAATTAAGAACAATAATGAATGTCGAATATTAAGCCTCAATTATATTGAAAATATATGAATCAATACAACGTGTTTTCTATTATTTACAAGGACCTATATATACACCTTGAGGATAACCTATCTATAACAGGAAAACATCTAAAAAGGAATTGCAATTCTATTCTAATTTTAATGTTAAACTTGTGTATCAAGATAATTCCATAATGATCTTGATGCAGTAGAAACAGCAGCGGCAGTAGTAATGAGTATAGGCAGTAGTACTAAATATCTTCCGTACTAATAGTACCTTCCGTAGTAACAGTCTTCATGCCGTATTAACATCTTCAGTCCGTAGCAATGAAGCAGTACTTGTCAGCAGTAGTAACAAAGCAGCATTAATGAGATTAAAACTATTTTAAGTAAGTTTCAATCCCAACAATTAATGACAATTAGAAGGGAATGATATTCGGAGTCGAAAATGACTAACAAGAATATCGATTGAAAGGAATACTGTTACCAAAGTTTAATCGAGATCGACCAAGGTCAACGTCAAAGATGGTTGACTTGGTCAAAGTAAACGTTTTCGAAGGAAAGTTAAAGTCAACATAAAAGTCAAACTTTGATATTTGAAGAGTTTTAAAACATTAGAGTTTATAATATTAAAGTAAATAATTTCGAAAACAATTTTATAAAAGTTTAACGAAAAAGTATTATTTGTTACAATTTCAGAATACGATCGTGTTTTTGGAACAAAAGTGTATTCGTCGAAAATATGAGTTTAATGATCATACAATAAATAGTGCAACGTTTAAGATAGCGATTTACGTCTTTGAGTCCAAAGACGTTTATTTAACGTTACTTACTACTTTTACGTATAATAGTACATGTATGTATATGTTTTTAGTTGTCCAAAATACATAAAAGCATGTCATGAAGCTTGCTGCGACGCATCACGAGTAAAACCAAAAGTTGAATCACGTACTGAAGTCTGGATGTGGCGTAGTGAGAACCACTGCGGCGCACCCAGACTTTTTCCGCTACCGGCTGAGGCGCACTGCTAGTGACTGCGGCGCACTGCTAGTGACTGCGGCGCACTGGCTTTAGGGACAAGTTTCATATTTTATGTTTTGTGTAGTTTTCTTTTTAAAAGGTCCAAAGATGATAGGTTATGTTCAAAATGTTGCAATATGTCCACGTTACCTTTACAAAGTCTTATATATATATATATATATATATATATATATATATATATATATATATATATATATATAGAGTTAATTACATAAATCGTCCTTATGATTTATCCAAAATTACGGATTTCGTCCCTAAGTTTAAAACGTTGCAGAAATCGTCCAATTCTAGAAACTAATTACGCTTTTCGTCCCTAAAATGGATGTCCGATAAAATTTTCCGTTAAAATTTTCGTTAACTAATTACACATTTCGTCCCTAAAATGGACGCCCGTTAGAAATTAGGGACGAAAAGCGTAATTAGTTTCTAAAATTAGACAATTTATGCAACGTTTTAAACTTAAGGACGAAATCCGTAACTTTAGATAAACCTTAAGGACGATTTATGTAATTAACTCATATATATATATATTAAAAATGTAGTTTTACATATAAGTAATAATAATATGTTACTTATTGTCAAAATGAAACTTTTACACATTTTAGTTTATAGGTTTAGTCCAAATTCATGTTTTCTCCAAATTAGTTCATTTAATATATTAATTAACCATTTTTAAGGCTAAAACCGAAAAAATGTAAAGAGAAAACAAAGGGAAAACTAGGAAGTACAGACGACACTCGCAAAATCTACAAGCACCGGGATGATGTCACGAACGAGAATCCGGATAGTGAGCTTCTAAGGTGGTGGTGATGAGAAAAACGGCTCCAACACACAAACGAAACCACCATTAGATTGAGTTTACAAAAAGGGGGGAAAAATGGAGAATTTATAGAATATTTTACTTACCAAAAACTCAAGACAATTATCTTCGAGGTGGTAACCGGAAATCCAAGATGTAGGAGATAAAAATGAGAGTATGACCTTGTACTCCATGAGAGCAAAGAATGTGGTAGAAAATATCTAACAACATGGAAGAAAATGAGCAAAAGCGTGAAGAAAACTTATAGAGGAACTTACCAAATGATGTGGAAATCAAAGGAATGTGGTAGGAGATGATTGAAGTGTCTTCTACCGACTAAGTTTCCCATGTAAACTTTTGGCTCCACAAGACAGGACCTCGTCTCCGGCCTCGTGTGACTTATGGCCGATAACCGGTGTCAAGAGTAAAATTTTGTGTCCGTCGGACATGACCTATGTCCGAGAAACTTCTCGAGCAAGTGTGTCAGAGCCATTTAGGCTTGGGTCTCTTGGTGTTTTGTTCATTTAGGTTTTCGGTTTAGGTTGTTAATACCACACCTCAATATAAATTGTAGGTTGTGTCCTTGTATATATGTGATCATTATAAATATTCCTTGTAAGGACGCAACTTGTAACCGTACTTTATATGTTTTACAAGGTGCTAACCCGGACTAATTAAAAAAGTATCCCTGAAACCTATATAATCAATTTGTTACCTACACCTTAAAAAGTCTCCTTATCTCTATGCGTTGAGCTATTATTTAATCATTCTACGATATTGGAAACAAAAGCGACTATTAAAATAATTATTTTAGGTAAAAAGAGTGTATCCTTGTAAAATTTTAGAAAAAACGATATAACGTTTACAAGCACCGAATGGCCAAATAGACCATTAGGTAGCCTCAAGACATGCCTCAAAAGCAAGGTTACAGATAACGTAAGGCGTGGCGCGGCGGCATGAGTAAGCCTCAAGCTTTGCAAGAAAAGGCGAGACATGACGTTTTTTAAAGCGTGACAAGGCGGCAAAAAAATTTAATATGTTTTATAATTTTATATATACTTATATATATTTTTACTATTATTAAGTTAAATAAATATCAATAAATTATCAAAAAGTCTGTTTTAACATTTAAGTATATATATTCTAAGATATAGTCACAAATTTACAATCAAATTACTTTTATAGCCATTTTTAACTATTTTTAAACTTTTTTTTTCTTTTTTTTTTTAATTTTCATAACGCGTTACAAAAAACTCGCGTTAAGGCGCGCCATGGGATGCCATGACCACGCTTTTTTGCCGCCACGCTTAACAAAGACGCCTTGCATGTTTTCGTAAATTCTCGCCGCTATGGCGCGCCTTGGCGCCGCCATGGCGCGTTATTTAGAACCTTGCTCAAAAGTGAAACAACCCACCCAAAAACATCATTAAAATCGTTAAACAAACTTAACAGTCCTAACAAAAAACATCAACTTTGTGCTTATCTTCCATATCTTGAAAACTTCCACTTGTCTCCTTTCAAACACTTGAAGGACAAAAAAGAAATGTAATTTACTCTAGTTACCATTTGATATAACACTTTAGTGTTCCGATGATAATTTGCTTAGATCTATAAAACTCGGTCACCCCCTATGTTGGATTACCTGATTTGATATCGGCCTCATGTCGACTCTCGAAATAGGTTGAAATGTCCAAGGAGTTCCTTCTCAAACCAAGGCTTATGGTATGTTTGACGTAAGTAGCTGTAGTTGGGGATACGAGCTGAAGCTTTTTCATTTTTAAAAGTTTCTTTAATTAGCTTTTTATTTCGAAGCTTTTTGGAACTACTTTTTCAAAATGACAGTTAAAAGCTTTACTATCCAAACAAAACAAAGCATTTTTTTATTCATTTCTTATGTTTTTTTAAACCAAAAGCTTAAGTTTCAAAAAAACTCAAAAAAATTATTGTCAAACAAACTCTTATGTGACGTCCCGTCAATTTGATGTACTTATATTACCGTTATTATTTAAATTTTATTCGCAATTGATTTGACCCTTGTATTTCGCTTGTTTTACTCACGATTTACTGTTATTGAGTATCGGGTTTTCTGTTTTAGCTGATTCGTCCCTAGAGACGAAGTAATTTTATTTTATCTAAGTGCCAATTAGTTAGTATTCTCATAATTATAAGTTAGGAGGTTTATGCCAAATTTGTCGGTTAACGAATCCCTATCCTTAAGAAATCGTGCTTTGCTCGTGTTTATGTTATTACCGAGAAGTATGTATTTCCATTTTGGAATTTAATTTGCATCATATAATGAATTACAATACCAATAATACCTATAATGAACTTGACTAAGTTCATATGTAAAACAATCGGGAACTCTAAACTACGAACGTGCGTAACCATAACGTATAACGAAAAATGAAAATTTCTGTTTGGAGGCCCTCTTGCGCCACAAGTGTTTGTCTTGCGCCGCAAGACAGTGCAGATCAGCACTTCGGATTTTTTTCAAACTTTTGCAATTCCTCACTTGTGGGCCTATATCTTTGGTTCCGGGTTTGTGCTTGTCAATAGGGCTTTTTGGTCCAGAAACAAGTCCCTAATACCCCCATTGATCCCACATTTCACTTCATAATTTCACACACACACAACTCACTTTTCTCTCTCATTTTTCTTTGAAGAACACACACACACAAACACAAACATTTCTTCCTTTTCTTTCTTCTTGAACCTGAGATTCCAGAACTTAAACCACATTTTTCATCACCATAAAGTGTTATTTTCATCAAGAGGAGTAAGGTTTGATGATCCATTTGAAGATTTACTTGGGTTATAACGTTTTCGGGTCGAAATCACCATCTCACATCAAGATCTTCATCACATCTAGCTTGATCTTCAAATCTTCATTTTATTTGGGGTAAAATAACTTAAACTTTCTGTATTTTATAACTTTTGTTCATTGCATGTATCATCTAACTAAAGAAAATGAGTTTTTAAAGAGTTTGATGGTAAAATATGTATAAAAATCAAGTTTTGGTAAAAATGTGTATGGATCTTGATTAAATGATGATAAAAGCTTTACAAAATGGTTATTTGAAAGTGTTTTTTGAACATATTATGACTTGCATGTCCAAATCTACCATCAAAAGTCGACTTACTAAGCACAAGAAAACATTTTCGGTGGGATTCTGCACCTGAGTTGCGCCGCAACTCTACCTGTTGCGCCGCAACTGGGTGTCAGAATACCCATTTTCGTTTTGTTTCACTATTAAACGTAACCGTAAGCTTGTATTCGTAAGAACTGGTATTAACGGATGGTGTATTGCGTTTTGGAGTTAGAAATCTCATCACCACACCATCAAAGGATTTTGTCTCGGGTTCTTAACTAGCTAAGTTGCGGTTGTTATCGGTAAGAATTGATTTCTTCCAAATTCCTCATTTTTCATATGTTCGGTTTTAGCCTTGAAAAATGGTTAGGAATAAATATTAGACCAACACATGTTATGATTTCGGATTTGGACAACTTTGGACTAAAAGACGTTAAAATGTGAATTTAACCATAAGTAACGTATTTAACTTATATCATATTATGTATTATGAGAAAGGTTTAAAAATGCAATTGTTGTTAAGCGGGTAAGTGTATAAAATTTGGACTAATAAATTACGATGCGGAAGCGCTGCCAAAATTCCAACTCACGACTTTTTACGACTTAAAACACTTACATAAATCAATTGCGTACAAAAGTAACATATTTTACAATAAATTTGTCTTTGGACTCAAAGACACCAACGCAATCAAAAAATGTCATAATATTACTTAAAACGGACATTTTAAACCTCTTTGCGATACTTTTAACTTCGCCACAAATTGTTAAACCTCGTTTTAATTTAACGAAATGTTTTTATGACAAGTTTTATAAAATGGTTTTGAAAGGCTTTTTACTCTAAACATTTTGGTATGAAAACACTTCAAATTATTCAAAGTGTCAATTTGGACCTTTAAATTGATTTTGACTTTAATAAGTCAACATAATTGACATTTGACTTTCATAAGTCAACATCTGTGACTTTGACTTTTATAAAGTCAACATTCCTTACGTTTGACTTTGACCAAGTCAACATTGTTTCCGTTGACCTTGGTCGATCTATTGAAACTTGATAACGATATTTTATTAATCGATACTCCTTGTAATCATCTTCGATTCGGATTATCATTCTTCTCCTGTTGACGATTATGACGTGGAATGTCGATATCTCTCCGAGCGGTCCTGTTTGACGCGGAACATCGCCTTCTAAATACGTCACCTCATTTAAACTTATTAATATTTGGATTATCTTATTTAACTTAATCTTAACCGACAAGGCTAAACCGGACCTAGACTTATAGAGATACTGAGACTATATTATTTACTGTTTAGGGCACTTAGACGGTGGGATTTTGATCCTGTGATTGTATTTACCCGAGATTTGCTGAAGATTGTTTGTGTATATTAAACTGTCTGCATGAATGCGGAATATTTTTCTAAATTATCTTGTTTACCCAGTGAATTTGGTCTGCCTTAGTTTTAAGTGTTTAAGCCATGGTGGCTCCCCTCTAATACACTCGTTAAGCTTTTGCCCGTGGTTCATATGTATAGATCTGTATTGGGTTATGTACCTAACCCACATTCCTCTGTAGGCTGCTACTACGAGCGGATGTTATGACCGTAATATTAAACTATATGATTAAACTGAGTGCCTTTGGATTGACACACCTTAGGCTAGGGGATTAAACTGATTGGTTCAGGATCGAGATGTATGACTACTTAGGCATATTACCTTTCACTAATGGATGAATACAAGATAGATGATTCTAAACTTACTGATTTACTGAAACTTGTCTATGGGTCACTTTTACTTTAAAATTGCGAATAATTCACCAACATGTTGTTGATGTCGTTTTAACGCTTTGCAGGAAATTGAGGATTTCCGTTGATCATGCCATAGTTTGTTTTTGGATCGCTTGCTTTTGGGAAAGTTGAATTGAACTGTTATTTTAATTTCCATGACGATCCTTTTGTTGATTTCTTTTGGAATTGTATTCGTACTTGGCGTCTCATCGCCTTGACTTATCGATGTATTTTGTAACATTTGGCATGATCAATTTAATTTGATGTTTTGTTTATCGGTTATATTGTTGTAATCTTGACTTTGATATTATAACTGGAACATCCCGTGTTTCCGCTTCCTAGCGGGGTGTGACAGAAGTTGGTATCAGAGCCAAAGGTTATAGCGAACCGGGTGATTTAAACTGAGTAAATCACTTGGACTATGACCATAGGCTTTTTGAATCGATTTTTACTCTGATAGCAATGTGTGCACTATTTTTATACGTGTTTAATTTCGCGTTGTGTTTTGGCATTTGGCCTTGTTTTTGTGTTGCAA
>CAJVGC010000060.1:48571043-48697980 GCA_910822075.1 Senecio squalidus
CATTCCACGTCATAATCGTCAACAGGAGAAGAATGATAATCCGAATCGAAGATGATTACAAGGAGTATCGATTAATAAAATATCGTTATCAAGTTTCAATAGATCGACCAAGGTCAACGGAAACAATGTTGACTTGGTCAAAGTCAAACGTAAGGAATGTTGACTTTATAAAAGTCAAAGTCACAGATGTTGACTTATGAAAGTCAAATGTCAATTATGTTGACTTATAAAGTCAAAATCAATTAAAGGTCCAAATTGACACTTTGAATAATTTGAAGTGTTTTTCATACCAAAATGTTTTAGAGTAAAAAGCCTTTCAAAACCATTTTATAAAACTTGTCATAAAAACATTTCGTTAAATTAAAACGAGGTTTAACAATTTGTGGCGAAGTTAAAAGTATCGCAAAGAGGTTTAAAATGTCCGTTTTAAGTAATATTATGACATTTTTTGATTGCGTTGGTGTCTTTGAGTCCAAAGACAAATTTATTGTATAATATGTTACTTTTGAGTATTTAAGTGTTTTAATGTCGTAAAAGACGTGAAAAGAATTTCGGCAGCGCTTCCGCATCGTAATTTATTAGTCCAAATTTTATACACTTACCCGCTTAACAACAATTGCATTTTTAAACCTTTCTCATAATACATAATATGATATAAGTTAAATACGTTACTTATGGTTAAATTCACATTTTAACGTCTTTTAGTCCAAAGTTGTCCAAATCCGAAATCATAACATGTGTTGGTCTAATATTTATTCCTAACCATTTTTCAAGGCTAAAACCGAACATATGAAAAATGAGGAATTTGGAAGAAATCAATTCTTACCGATAACAACCGCAACTTAGCTAGTTAAGAACCCGAGACAAAATCCTTTGATGGTGTGGTTATGAGATTTCTAACTCCAAAACGCAATACACCATCCGTTAATACCAGTTCTTACGAATACAAGCTTACGGTTACGTTTAATAGTGTAACAAAACGAAAGTGGGCAGTCTGACCCCCCAGTTGCGGCGCAACAGGTAGAGTTGCGGCGCAACTCAGGTGCAGAATCTCACCGAAAATGTTTTCTTGTGCTTAGTAAGTCGACTTTTGATGGTAGATTTGGACATGCAAGTCATAATATGTTCAAAAACACTTTCTAATAACCATTTTGTAAAGCTTTTATCATCATTTAATCAAGATCCATACACATTTTTATAAAAACTTGATTTTTTTATACATATTTTACCATCAACTTTTATAAAAACTCATTTTCTTTAGTTAGATGTTACATGCAATGTATAAAAGTTATAAAATACAGAAAGTTTAAGTTATTTTACCCCAAATAAAGTGAAGATTTGAAGATCAAGCTAGATGTGATGAAGATCTTGATGTGAGACGGTGATTTCGACCCGAAAACGAAATAACCCAAGTAAATCTTCAAATGGATGATCAAACCTTACTCCTCTTGATGAAAAACAACATTTTATGGTGATGAAAAATGTGGTTTAAGTTCTGGAATCTCAGGTTCAAGAAGAAAGAAAAAGGAAGAAATGTTTGTGTTTGTGTGTGTGTGTTCTTCAAAGAAAAATGAGAGAGAAAAGTGAGTTGTGTGTGTGTGAAATTATGAAGTGAAATGTGGGATCAATGGGGGGTATTAGGGACTTGTTTCTGGACCAAAAAGCCCTATTGACAAGCACAAACCCGGAACCAAAGATATAGGCCCACAAGTGAGGAATTGCAAAAGTTTGAAAAAAATCCGAAGTGCTGATCTGCACTGTCTTGCGGCGCAAGACAAACACTTGCGGCGCAAGAGGGCCTCCAAACAGGAATTTTCATTTTTCGTTATACGTTATGGTTACGCACGTTCGTAGTTTAGAGTTCCCGATTGTTTTACATATGAACTTAGTCAAGTTCATTATAGGTATTATTGGTATTGTAATTCATTATATGATGCAAATTAAATTCCAAAATGGAAATACATACTTCTCGGTAATAACATAAACACGAGCAAAGCACGATTTCTTAAGGATAGGGATTCGTTAACCGACAAATTTGGCATAAACCTCCTAACTTATAATTATGAGAATACTAACTAATTGGCACTTAGATAAAATAAAATTACTTCGTCTTTAGGGACGAATCAGCTAAAACAGAAAACCCGATACTCAATAACAGTAAATCGTGAGTAAAACAAGCGAAATACAAGGGTCAAATCAATTGCGAATAAAATTTAAATAATAACGGTAATATAAGTACATCAAATTGACGGGACGTCACATAAGAGTTTGTTTGACAATAATTTTTTTGAGTTTTTTTGAAACTTAAGCTTTTGGTTTAAAAAAAAATAAGAAATGAATAAAAAAATGCTTTGTTTTGTTTGGATAGTAAAGCTTTTAACTGTCATTTTGAAAAAGTAGTTCCAAAAAGCTTCGAAATAAAAAGCTAATTAAAGAATTTAAAAATGAAAAAGCTTCAGCTCGTATCCCCAACTACAGCTACTTACGTCAAACATACCATAAGCCTTGTTTGAGAAGGAACTCCTTGGACATTTCAACCTATTTCGAGAGGTCGACATGAGGCCGATATCAAATCAGGTAATCCAACATAGGGGGTGACCGAGTTTTATAGATCTAAGCAAATTATCATCGGAACACTAAAGTGTTATATCAAATGGTAACTAGAGTAAATTACATTTCTTTTTTGTCCTTCAAGTGTTTGAAAGGAGACAAGTGGAAGTTTTCAAGATATGGAAGATAAGCACAAAGTTGATGTTTTTTGTTAGGACTGTAAGTTTTGTTTAACGATTTTAATGATGTTTTTGGGTGGGTTGTTTCACTTTGAGCAAGGTTCTAAATAACGCGCCATGGCGGCGCCAAGGCGCGCCATAGCGGCGAGAATTTACGAAACATTGCAAGGCGTCTTTGTTAAGCGTGGCGGCAAAAAAAGCGTGGTCAGGCATCCCATGGCGCGCCTTAACGCGAGTTTTTTTGTAACGCGTTATGAAAATTAAAAAAAAAAGAAAAAAAAAGTTTAAAATAGTTAAAAATGGCTATAAAAGTAATTTGATTGTAAATTTGTGACTATATCTTAGAATATATATACTTAAATGTTAAAACAGACTTTTTGATAATTTATTGATATTTATTTAACTTAATACTAGTAAAAATATATATAAGTATATATAAAATTATAAAACATATTAAATTTTTTGCCGCCTTGTCACGCTTTAAAAAACGTCATGTCTCGCCTTTTCTTGCAAAGCTTGAGGCTTACTCATGCCGCCGCGTCACGCCTTACGTTATCTGTAACCTTGCTTTTGAGGCATGTCTTGAGGCTACCTAATGGTCTATTTGGCCATTCGGTGCTTGTAAACGTTATATCGTTTTTTCTAAAATTTTACAAGGATACACTCTTTTTACCTAAAATAATTATTTTAATAGTCGCTTTTGTTTCCAATATCGTAGAATGATTAAATAATAGCTCAACGCATAGAGATAAGGAGACTTTTTAAGGTGTAGGTAACAAATTGATTATATAGGTTTCAGGGATACTTTTTTAATTAGTCCGGGTTAGCACCCTGTAAAACATATAAAGTACGGTTACAAGTTGCGTCCTTACAAGGACTATTTATAATGATCACATATATACAAGGACACAACCTACAATTTATATTGAGGTGTGGTATTAACAACCTAAACCGAAAACCTAAATGAACAAAACACCAAGAGACCCAAGCCTAAATGGCTCTGACACACTTGCTCGAGAAGTTTTTCGGACATAGGTCATGTCCGACGGACACAAAATTTTACTCTTGACACCGGTTATCGGCCATAAGTCACACAAGGCCGGAGACGAGGTCCTGTCTTGTGGAGCCAAAAGTTTACATGGGAAACTTAGTCGGTAGAAGACACTTCAATCATCTCCTACCACATTCCTTTGATTTCCACATCATTTGGTAAGTTCCTCTATAAGTTTTCTTCACGCTTTTGCTCATTTTCTTCCATGTTGTTAGATATTTTCTAACACATTCTTTGCTCTCATGGAGTACAAGGTCATACTCTCATATTTATCTCCTACATCTGGGATTTCCGGTTACCACCTCGAAGATAATTGTCTTGAGTTTTTGGTAAGTAAAATATTCTATAAATTCTCCATTTTTCCCCCCTTTTTGTGAACTCAATTTAATGGTGGTTTCGTTTGTGTGTTGGAGCCGTTTTTCTCATCACCACCACCTTAGAAGCTCACTATCCGGATTCTCGTTCGTGACATCATCCCGGTGCTTGTAGATTTTGCGAGTGTCGTCTGTACTTCCTAGTTTTCCCTTTGTTTTCTCTTTACATTTTTTCGGTTTTAGCCTTAAAAATGGTTAATTAATATATTAAATGAACTAATTTGGAGAAAACATGAATTTGGACAAAACCTATAAACTAAAATGTGTAAAAGTTTCATTTTGACAATAAGTAACATATTATTATTACTTATATGTAAAACTACATTTTTAATATATATATATATATATGAGTTAATTACATAAATCGTCCTTAAGGTTTATCTAAAGTTACGGATTTCGTCCTTAAGTTTAAAACGTTGCATAAATTGTCTAATTTTAGAAACTAATTACGCTTTTCGTCGCTAATTTCTAACGGGCGTCCATTTTAGGGACGAAATGTGTAATTAGTTAACGGAAAATTTTAACGGAAAATTTTATCGGACATCCATTTTAGGGACGAAAAGCGTAATTAGTTTCTAGAATTGGACGATTTTTGCAACGTTTTAAACTTAGGGACGAAATCCGTAATTTTGGATAAATCATAAGGACGATTTATGTAATTAACTCTATATATATATATATATATATATATATATATATATATATATATATATATATATATATATATATATATTATATATATATATAATATATATATATATACTATATATATATATCTAATATACTATATATATATATACATATACATATATATATACATATATATATATATATATATATATATATATATATATATATATATATATATATATATATATATATATATAAGACTTTGTAAAGGTAATGTGGACATATTGCAACATTTTGAACATAACCTATCATCTTTGGACCTTTTAAAACGAAAACTAAACAAAACATAAAATATGAAACTTGTCCCTAAAGCCAGTGCGCCGCAGTCACTAGCAGTGCGCCGCAGTCACTAGCAGTGCGCCTCAGCCGGTAGCGGAAAAAGTCTGGGTGCGCCGCAGTGGTTCTCACTACGCCACATCCAGACTTCAGTACGTGATTCAACTTTTGGTTTTACTCGTGATGCGTCGCAGCAAGCTTCATGACATGCTTTTATGTATTTTGGACAACTAAAAACATATACATACATGTACTATTATACGTAAAAGTAGTAAGTAACGTTAAATAAACGTCTTTGGACTCAAAGACGTAAATCGCTATCTTAAACGTTGCACTATTTATTGTTTGATCATTAAACTCATATTTTCGACGAATTCCAAAAACACGATCGTATTCTGAAATTGTAACAAATAATACTTTTTCGTTCAACTTTTATAAAATTGTTTTCGAAATTATTTACTTTAATATTATAAACTCTAATGTTTTAAAACTCTTCAAATATCAAAGTTTGACTTTTATGTTGACTTTAACTTTCCTTCGAAAACGTTTACTTTGACCAAGTCAACCATCTTTGACGTTGACCTTGGTCGATCTCGATTAAACTTTGGTAACAGTATTCCTTTCAATCGATATTCTTGTTAGTCATTTTCGACTCCGAATATCATTCCCTTCTAATTGTCATTAATTGTTGGGATTGAAACTTACTTAAAATAGTTTTAATCTCATTAATGCTGCTTTGTTACTACTGCTGACAAGTACTGCTTCATTGCTACGAACTGAAGATGTTAATACGGCATGAAGACTGTTACTACGGAAGGTACTATTAGTACGGAAGATATTTAGTACTACTGCATATACTCATTACTACTGCCGCTGCTGTTTCTACTGCATCAAGATCATTATGGAATTATCTTGATACACAAGTTTAACATTAAAATTAGAATAGAATTGCAATTCCTTTTTAGATGTTTTCCTGTTATAGATAGGTTATCCTCAAGGTGTATATATAGGTCCTTGTAAATAATAGAAAACACGTTGTATTGATTCATATATTTTCAATATAATTGAGGCTTAATATTCGACATTCATTATTGTTCTTAATTGTTTATCATACAATATTTATTTGTTCGACAAACTTGTAATATCAAGGTGTTCATCCGCTGATGAACTTCCTTGATAGATCAAGATCTTTCATTGACGTGCTTTGGGTTTATACAACCTAAACGATCCTGACAAGTGGTATCAGAGCATAGGAGGTGCTCAAGATCCATTGATCTACAAGTTTCTAAGAAGTCTCACCAAGAAGAAATCAATCTACAATTATGACAGACGTATTAGTCAACAACAAAGTTCCTGTACTCAACAGTAATGACTTTGATCTTTGGAAGCTACGTATCAAACAACATATACTGCTATCTGACTATGCAGTATGGGATGTCATCGTTAATGGTAACAAAGAGATTGAAAATCTCGCAGCTGATGGATTGCCTGGAACTGTCACTCGTCCCATAACTGATCTAGAGAGAAGAGAGAAGCAAACAGAGATAAAGGCTATGAGTATCCTTCTTATTGTTATTCCCAATGGATATCAATCTCAATTTGAAGGATAAAATGATGCTAGTCTTTATGGGAAGCATTGGAGAAGAGATTCAGCGGAACAAAGAATACAAAGAAGAATAAGAAGGCTCTTCTCAAGCAAGAGTATGAAAACTTCAAGGCTTTTAAGGAAGAGAGAATGACACAGACGTTTGATAGATACAAGAAGCTTACTGGAGAGCTCAGAAGTGCAGGAGTTAGGATTGATAAAGATGACATCAACAGAAAATTCACCAGATCATTGGGTGATGAATGGATTATCTATACTGTCTCATACAGACAGGGTGATGTTTTGGAAGAGATGGAGTTAGATGATCTCTACAATGATCTTCGAGTCTTTGAAGCACAAGTTGAAGCAAAGAAGTCGAGCAGCAGCAATAACAGTATTAACAATTTTAATACTGCTCTTATCACACCTTCTGCTGGAACAACTCAACATGATTGTGGAGAAGAACTGTCCTTTGAAGCTTTCATCTCACAAAGCTCTTGCTTAACCAATGAAGATCTGAAGCAGATTCATCAAGATGACTGGGAAGAGATGGATCTCAAGTGGCAGATGGCCATGCTTTCATTGAGGGCAGGAGGTTTGTTCAAAGGACTGGCAGAAGATTCAATCCAAGAAAAAATGACAGAGTTGCCTTTGACAAAAGCAAGGTGAAGTGTTATGATGTGGAGAACCATGACACTTTGCAAAGGAGTGTAAAAACAAGACAAAGGTCAACAACGCAAGAAACACTCAAGATAATACATCAACGGCACTAATCACGCAAGATGTATTTGGGTATGATTGGAATGATCTAGCCGAAGAAACAAGTCAAAACATAGCTTTAATGGCGTTTATCATTGATAATACATCTGTTTCTACTGAGACGGTTTCTACTGCTCCCCATGCATGCATTAGAGTTGCTGTTAATACTTGAAGAAGGTGATACTACTGTAGCTGGTGTTTCTACTGAGCATGTTTATACTGCAACCGATGAAGATGTTCTTGGATATGACTGGGATGAACATACATAAGAAACGACTGAAGAATCCAATCTCATCCAATCATTGATGGCCATTGATTCCTCTTCAAAGGATACAGCAACATCATCTCTCATGGTTGAGGTAAATTCCAAACTTTGTTCTACTGATTGTAAGGAAGTCATGTCTAAATATAGAAATCATAATCAATTGCTATGTGACTCAATTAAAACATTAGAAGAACAAAAAGATCAGTCGCTAGGGGGATATAGAATCTAGAAAATCAAATTATAAAAACTAATGAGTTAAGTTATCAAGAAAGATAATTTGGTTGAATGGCAGAGATGAGTGATCTATTAGTTAAGCTTCAGGAGTGCTAGGGAAGAAATCAAACGATTAAGTTGTAGGAAAAAGATAAACTTGAGTTAAATGTAGGAAACTCGAACATGCTTCTAAATCTGTCAATAACCTTATTCACAACAAATCCATGGAAAAGTAAAGCTGGATTAGGTTATAAAGAAGTAGCCACACCATTTAAGCAAAACTATAATCCTCCCTCTTTAGATAAACCTAGAATCCCAATCACACAGACACCTCAACATAATCATTCAAAGTTGATCCCAATCAACTATGATGAAGTTCTGATTGAGGACGTAGATGAAGAAAGTGAACTAGAGGTTGAAGATCATTTGACCACAATAGAAGAAGTTAATCAACAAAATTCACAAAGTACGGTGTCATTGGAGTCCAATAAAACAAATATGTGTGAATGTAACTGTTGTAAGAACCCAGATGGTCATAAGGAAAGGGTTAAGACTTGGGTTCATTTAGATACACGAGGAAATCAACGAAATAGGAACCAATTGAAAATTCAAAACGGACAACTTCCTAAGAAACAAGTCAAAGTGTGTTTTATTTGTGGTAAAGCTAATCACTATGCAAAAATCTGCTTTTATAACCCTGAAAATCAAAAGAAAATGCTTCAAAAGCAACACATGGGGTTGGGGTATACTGGCAAGGTTGAACATCATGGAAAAACTGCTTCAAAAACCAAATCTGTACTTGAAAGAAAATATGCCTTGAACAGTAGTAATGGAGTTAATACTGCAAGGAATAACTATGTTAATACTGCCTCGGGTAGCAGAAGTGTTAACACAAAGTCTTTTAACAACAGTAGAAACAGGATTAATACTCCTAAACAAAATTTTGTTAATACTGCCCGTGTTAATACTGTTAAACATAATGGTGTTAATACTGCAAAACGTAACTTTGTTACTACTGCAAGTGTTAATACTGCAAAACAAAAGATTGTTAAACCAGTATATGTTCCTACTGCTAAATCAAAAACTGTTAATACTGCTCATGTTTCAAAAGTTAAATCAATTAAAAAAGTATGGCAACCAAAGGTCAAAGTAACTCAACCACCTAGTTCACCTGATTTCTCAAACCTAATCCAAAGGAAGGTGAGTTACTTTGATGAAATGGGCAAACCCAAGTCAACTTTGGCTTGGGTTCCCACCAGAAACTAACTCCTTTGTTTATGTGCAGGTTCAGCCAACAAAAGATGATGAGAGCAGTTGGCATGTAGATAGTGTCTATTCCAGGCACATGGCAGGCAACATCGCTTGCCTCCAGAACTTCGAGAAATTCAATGGAGGTTATGTTGCCTTTGGAGGAAATCCAAAAGGAGGGAAAATCACTGGGAAAGGAACTGTGAGCAATGGAAGAATCAGCTTCAAGGATGTCTTCTATGCGAAACAGTTACAATACAATCTGCTTAGTGTATCACAAGTTTGTGATGAGAAGAACACTACCATCTTCACCACAACTTAATGTTTAATAATGGAGCATGGATATGTCATAGATGAGAGCAAGGTTCTACTCAGAACACCAAGAAAAGACAACGTATACTGCTTTGATATGTCCAAGGTTCAACCAACTGGAGATGAAGCCTACTTTGTATCCAAAGGAACTTTGGATGAATCCACTCTTTGGCACAGAAGGATGTGTCACATGAACCTCAAGAATATCAATGAGCTGGTGAAATCCAATCTAGTCAGAGGTCTGCGTAACAAGCAATTCTCTCTAGATGACAATTGCGTGGCTTGCTTGAAGGGAAAGCAACACAAATCTTCTCACAAGACCAAGGAAATCAACACCATTAATACTCCTTTACACCTGCTCCATATAGATTTATTTGGAACCACAAATTTAAAGAGTATAGCTAAGAAATCATATTGCCTTGTTATCACTGATGACTACACAATGTATACATGGGTGTATTTACTTGCCACTAAAGATGAGACAAGTCATCTCCTCATCTCCTTCATCACCAAAGTAGAACATCAAATCAATCTGAAGGTGAAGAAGATCAGATGTGATAATGGGACAGAGTTCAAGAACCAAATGATGAATGGATTTTGTGAGAATAAGGGGATAGAAAGACAATTCAGTGCTGCAAGAACTCCACAACAAAATGGAGTAGCTGAAAGAAGAAATAGGACCCTCATTGAAGCTGCAAGAAGTATGTTGGCAGACTCCAACTTACCCATTTTCTTTTGGGCAGAGGCAGTTAATACTGCTTGCTATGTGCAGAATAGAGTCCTATTGGTGAAGTCCCAAAACAAGACTCCGTATGAGCTTCTACATAAAAGACGACCACTCATAAGTTTCTTAAGAGCTTTTGGATGTCCTTGTACAGTTCTTAACTCAAAGGATCACCTTGGTAAGTTTGAGAGCAAAGGAGATGTTGGCTATTTTGTTGGATACTCATCACAGAGCAAAGCCTATCGAGTTTACAACCATAGGACAAGCATTATTGAAGAGAGTGCCAACGTATCTTTCAATGAAAACACCCCCAACAAACAAGGTCAAGGACCAAATTGGCTCTTTTACATAGATGCCTTAACCAAATCGTTGCACTTCAACTTTGATTTTCATCAATCCGCATCTGTTCCTACTGATCCTGTTCATACTGCTTCAACTTATCCTGTTAATACTAAGTCGGTTAATACTGAATCTGTTTCTACTGCCAACTCCCCAGTTGTTGGTACAGACAGATTAGATGTTATGGAGTATATCTATCTCCTTATTTCAACTGATGATCCTCTCGATCTTTATGACTCTATTGAAAAGGCAGTTGAAGAGGAGACACACCAACAAGAATCCACTGAAGACCAACCCTTACAAAATGAAGAACTTCCAGCTACACCAGCTGACAAAGAATAGTCCATGAGACCAAATGGAGTTCCACACTTGATAGAAGAAAACGAAGAAGGGGTTGAACAAATAGTTATTGAAGAAATTAAAGATAGTGAGGCTGAAATGTCTACTCCCAAGAGCACTTCTTCAAATTCTAGTCCTTACCATGGCTATGGGATGCCAGACATGAATGATTCAAATCTGGATGCCAACTTAAGAGTGGAGAATATCCCAACTTCCCGTATACACAAAAATCATCCACCATCTCAAATCATTGGTAAATATGACATATCTATGGAGACAAGAAGTCAAACCAAGCCCCCAACGGACCCACTGAAGGATATAAACACTTATTTATTTTCATTTTTTCTCTTTCAAATGGAACCAAAGAAAATACAAGAATCTCTTCTTGATCCAAACTGGATTGAATCTATACAAGCAGAACTACTCTAGTTCAAAATCCAGGATGTTTGGAAATTGGTTAAACTACCTCCAGGAAAGAAAGTCATTGGAACAAGGTGGATCTTCAGAAACAAGAAAGATGAAAGAGGCATAGTCATTAAGAACAAGTCCATACTAGTGTCTCAAGGATACACTCAAGAGGAAGGAATAGACTATGAAGATGTCTTTGCCCCTGTAGCAAGAATGGAAGCAATCAGACTATCTCTTGCCTTTGCATCTTTCATGGGCTTCAAGGTATTCAAATGGACATAAAGAGTGCTTTTCTGTATGGAGTGATTGAAGAAGAAGTATATGTGAGACAACCACCAGGCTTTGAGGACCCTCAATTTCCTCACATGGTATACAAACTAGACAAAGCTCTCTATGGGCTTCATCAAGCACCAAGAGCATGGTATGAAACACTCTCAGATTATCTTCTTAAAAACAATTTCCAAAGAGGAACAATAGATAAGACCCTTTTTATCAAAAAAAAAAAGTGAACTCAAACATTCTTCTGGTTCAAATCTATGTGGATGACATCATCTTTGGCTCCACCAATGAAGATTTATGTAGAGACTTTGAAAAGCTGATGCATGTTAAGTTTCAAATGAGCTCAATGGGAGAATTAACTTTCTTTCTAGGCCTACAAGTCAAACAGAAGCCATAAGCCAGTCCAAATATGTGAAAGATATTCTAACCAAATTTGGTTTCTTGGAAGCAAAGGTTGCAAGCACCCCTGTGGAGACTCGCAAACAGCTAACTGCAGATCTTGAGGGGGAGGATGTAGATATTCACAACTACAGGTCTATGATAGGCTCACTAATGTACCTCACAGCTTCAAGACCTGACATCATGTTTGGAGTCTGTGTGTGTGAAAGATATCAAACTAGACCTAAGATGTCTCATCTCATTGCATTCAAGAGAATATTTCGATACTTGAAGGGCAAACCTAACTTAGGTTTATGGTATCCTAAAGACTCACCTTTTGATTTAATTGCTTATTCTGACATTGATTATGGTGGTGAAAGTTTAGATAGGAAATCTACCACAGGAGGATGTCAATTCTTAGGTTCAAGGTTGATGTATTGGCAGTGCAAGAAGCAGACAACAGGTTCCACTTCCTCAACAAAAGTTGAATACATAGCTGCATCAAGTTGTTGTGCTCAAGTCTTGTGGATACAAAATCAGATGATGGACTATGGATATGCGTTCATGAACACTCCAATATCATAGACAACAAGAGCACAATAAGAATCATCAACAATCCGGTGAAGCACTCCAAGACCAAGCACATTGAGATAAGATATCACTTTATAAGAGACTATAATGAAAAGAAGTTGATTCATGTTGAAAAAGTCCATACTGATAATCAGCTTGCTGATCTTCTCACAAAAGCTTTTGATGTGGAAAGATTTACATTCTTGATTACCAGTATTGGCATGATCAACATGGATAAACCAATATTAATTAGTCTTTTAAATATCTCAAGTTATGTCCCTTCGAGAAAAGCAGTAGTACCCTTAACATAAATCAAGTACCTTACTTTTTAGTATTGTACTATGTTACTACTGCAAAATTAACAGTTGTAATAAATTTTGGCCAAAGTATTATTAGTACGGAAAGTATTTCCATTGCTACGGGAAGGTTTCACTACTACTTCCCATAGTTTTGTTAATACTGCTTGAATGGTTAATACTGCTGGTAATTTCATTACTACGGGACCTCTGGTTAATACTGGAAGTAATGTCCATTACTACTGCCAGACCAGTTTATACGGCCCGTCGGTGTCATTACTACTGAACTTAACCTCATTACTACGACATTATTTGTTAATACTACGACATTATTTGTTAATACTGCAACGGTTAGTACCAAATGTGCCAGTACCTATCAAAACAGAGCCAGTCAATGTTTCAATTGAAGAGAAGGAAGGAGATATTGAAAATTCTGAAGATGATTGCTCAGCTCTTATAGTACATGAGGAAGGACTACGCATTGAACCTTTGGCTGTTGAGCTGACTGAGATTATAGACTGGGAGTATGTTGGTGGACCAAACAAGACTGCTTACATGGTAACTAGATTAGACCAAAAGATGTGTGTTATTCCTGCTTTCTATAGAATGATAAGGGATTTTTCTAGAGAAGACATTCAGCGCTTGTATGACATTGGAGTGAGGAAGTACTCTCAGTTTAGAGGTACTTTCTCGGGAACTGATATGGCAATGGACTGGCTGAATGGAATGTTCAATCCTGAAGCAGAGATGGTAAATCCAGCATTCAAGAAAGGAGGAGTTAACAACCCAGTGATCAAATGGTATTTATATGAACGAAGTGGAATCTATTCAATAGTTAGAAGGCATGTAGCTATGCAATTCTATCTAGTTGAAATAAGGTATGATATGGGTTTGAGAACACTTAAGGAGATGATCAAAGTTAGACTTCATGGTTTAATCGCTTCCAGAATGGCACATGAGCTAGTGTGGAGAATTATGGGGCAACTAAATGAAGAGTTGGCCAAACAAGCAGAAGAGAAGGAGGCAAATCAAATCAAATAGTAATAGTATTTTGTAATCTAAAGTAGTTAACTTTTGTATAAAAACTTGTACTTTGATTAGTAGTAAAAGTTCAAGTTAGGGGGAGATTGTTGGGATTGAGACTTAGTTAAAATAGTTTTAATCTCATTAATGTTGCTTTGTTACTACTGTTGATAAGTACTGCTTCATTGCTACGGACTGAAGATGTTAATACGGCATGAAGACTGTTATTACTACTTCCTATACTCATTACTACTGTCGTTGTTGTTTCTACTACATCAAGATCATTATGGAATTATCTTGATACACAAATTTAACATTACAATTAGAATAGAATTGTAATTCCTTTTTAGATGTTTTCCTATTGATAGGTTAGCCTCAAGGTCTATATATAGATCCTTGTAAACAATAGAAAACACGTTGTATTGATTCATATATTTTCAATATAATTGAGGCTTAATATTCGACATTCATTATTGTTCTTAATTGTTTATCATACAATATTTGTTTGTTCGACAAACTTGTAATATCAAGGTGCTCATCCGCCGCTGAACTTCCTTGATAGATCAAGATCTTTTATTGACGTGCTTTGGGTTTATACAACCTAAACGATCCTTACAAGTGGTATGACGCAAATTATCGATATTTTCCAGTAGTCCTTGTTGACTCGGAACATCGTTCATATTATCCATCACTTTGAATCGAATTGTTATCCGTTGGAATATTTGTAATAAACTTTATAATATAACGTTAACCAACAAGGCTAAACCGTACTAGACTTATAAAGATACTTAGACTTTGTTTGTCGTTATTATAGGGCCCTTAGGTGGTGGAGTGATCGCTCCGTATTGTCGACCCGACATTTGCTTGTGCTTGACTTGTGAGTTGTTCGTAGCTGTATTTACCTTAAATCTTTGGGTTGGAAAGCGTATTTAAAATGTTTGCAAATTGTTAAATGTTATTATTAAATTTTTTTTACCTAGTGGATCATAATTGCCTTAGATTATGTGTTCATTAGGCTTCGTTGGGCCCCCTTATACACTTGTTAGCTATTATGCTCACAGTTTACATATATATATATATATATATATATATATATATATATATATATATATATATATATATATATATATATATATATATATATATATATATATATGGGTTTTGACCAAACCCTCATTGCTCGATAGGATGTCCCTATGAGTGGATGTTATGGCCGCTTTGATTGTTTGTTTCCTTTGGTTGGACACGCCTTAGGATTGGGGTTATATTGTGTGGTCAAGTTCAGTGTATGACTATTCTAGGAAATGTACATCGCACTTAGGTTGTAAAACAAGATTTATGATGGAAATTTATTATGATTATTACTCTTTGAAATGGGTCAACGTTTACTTAAAAATTGCGAATGATTCACCAACATGTTGTTGATCGTTTTTAACGCTTTTCAGGAGTTTGAGGACTTTCTATGATTTCATGTCATGCTTTTGTGTGCGGATCATTGATTGGTTATTATTGGAACTTGTTTTGTATAATTTAGTTCCTGGTGATCCGTATTTTGTATATGATGTATTTGAGACGAGATTTATTGTATCGTATTGTATTGTAAACCTTTGGCATGATTCATTTATATATTTCAATGTATTTTGTTATAGTTTGTTTGTTGTAACCTTGACTCCTAATATCATAAACTGGAATACCTCGTGTTTCCGCTTTAAGCGGGTGTGACATGTCTCGTACATTGTTGCTCGGACACACAGCTCGGACACACAGGGGAGTCCGGTCATGTTTGTTACTCGTATACGCTACCCGACGACACAAGTTACATACTTGGTGCCAAAAACACTTTACCCTGACACTACCTATCCGGACACACAACTTAGTGCCCAGACATAGGGATGGCAATGGATCGGGTGGAGCCGAATCCATACCATATCCATTTATGTTTTCGTCATCCATATCCATATCGAATACCATTTAAAAAAATTTCATCCATCCATATCCGTATCCATTGGATTAAGCGGGTAAATGGGTATCCATTGGATATCATAATTTTTTTAATTCCATTGGATTAAGCGGGTAAATGGGTCTTGAATTCTGATGAAGAAGATGATCTTATTTTTTACATGTTCACTAAAGAACTTGATTCGACTTTTGTGTTTTGTGAAAAGTTACGGGTTTTTTTTAAGTATGTTCAGTAATGAACATCAACATATATATATATATATATATATATATATATATATATATATATATATATATATATATATATATATATATATATATATATATATATATATATATATATATATATATATGATGCGGTATGCCTTTAAGCCTCCAACTCCTTTGGCTTAGCCGTCGGTTCTTTGGTTAACATGCGACGTCACGTTTTGATCGTTCGAGAAGATGACGGGTTAAATATGACAATTTTAATTGTCATTATCTATCTTTTAATATTAATTATTTATCTTTTCCTTCAAGTTATGTTTTAGGTTTATAGTTATATATAGTTGTTTAGGTTTAGGGTTTTAATAAGTTTTGATGATGAATTAAGAAAAGAGAGAGTTCTCTTGAAGTCCCGTTTGGGCACCCTTTAAGGGTTTATCGAAATTCCGTTTGTTATTTGGTGTGGTTTCTTTTCATTCACAACATTACTGCATCAATATATATATGAACATTAAATTGTTAGTCGAGCTAGAAAACAAACAGAATAACTATGATGTCTTTTTTTTAGCTGTCCATCCATACATTTATTTTTTGTTGCTAGAAAGTCTTATATGTTTGTATTTTTATTTAAATTTATTCTATTTAACTCATTTGTTCATTTATAAACATTCACCTCAAACAATTGTTCATACATGAACTTTTTCTGTCACAAAGAATAACAAATGTGACAACTTGTGTATTTATACAAAATAATGTGTTAATTTTGAATAACATATTATAACTAGATAAGATATATAAGTAGGAGTATGGAACAAAAGAAAAACCATATAATTCTAGTATTAATATAAAAATATTGGAACATTAGTGAACACATGTATGTAAAGAAAAATATATTAAAAATTAAAAAAGAGAGATAAAAGGAAAATAAAAATAAAATCATACTAAAAATAAGAAAATGAAAATTACTAATTTACCTTTTTCATTTTAAATAAAAAGATTTAATAGTAGAAATAAACTTGTGATCCTGAATTAGTTCTTACAATTAGCGTAAAAATATTAGTTCTCGCATGAACCATATATATATATATATATAGATATATATATATATATATATATATATATATATATATATATATATATATATATATATATATATATATATATATATATATATATATATATATATATATATATAGAGTGATTTATGCGAGAACTTGATTTTTTGAAAGAACTGCGATAACTAAATATATTTTTTTTTTGTAATATTAAAATTTTATTTTAAATCAAAAGGTTAAATTAGTCAATTGCTATTAAATAATTTTACTAGCATTTATTTAATAACCACTGTTTATTTTGTTCTAAATTATTGTAAAATGTTAGTCTTATGTCGAGTGCCGTGATTTTGTTAGAAAAACTTTATATCTTGAACAATTTATTATGATCAAGAAATTTATTTGTTAATGAATATTATATTGTACATATATGAACATACATATTTATTAAGGAAATCTATTGAACATGAAGTTTATAAATCTAGAAATGAAGTTATTATAAATTAAACACCATAATTTCGAAATCTGTTGTCCATGTAGTCGGTTGACACATGATCATTGGTAGGTATATGGTAACAGAAATTGTTCATGCATGAACATGTTTAAATGCCAAATTTCAAAGAAAAAAAGTGGAAATAGCAAGTGTTCGGTTAATATTACAAATACTGTATACTTTTAGGTTGACATACAAAAACACCTAAATACTAAAAGCTGGAAATAAGCTTTGTTAACTCGTGAACAGATTGTTTACATTTATCTTCGTCTTAGGTTCATAATTGAAGATGTTCATCAATTTGTCACCATATTCGAAAGTTCACATTTTAACACACAATGTTAATAATCTTAAGGTTAAGATCATCATAAATTTTTAAGCATCTTCTTCCAACATCTTCATTCAAATAACAAAAAAAACTCTAGCCATCTTCTTCTTGCATGTGATTTTTTAAATCTAAAAACAAATTGTAAATACAAATTTGAAAACAAAAATAATAAGAATAAATATATGATAAGAACCCATTTTGATATTATCTTAATCTTAATATATAATAAAAGAGAGATCTAAAATGACACTTGACAAAGTAATAACCATTAGATGAGTTTATAATTTTAATTTAGACCATTAGATCATTTTGATGATGTTATCATTAATACTTTTTGTTTTAACCCTTTTACTTTAAATAATTTAACCCTTATATTTATACTAATAACGAAATAAACTAATTAACCTTTCTACTTAGTTAATCTAGCAATTGTATTTTAAATACAAATAAAATTATTGGTATAAAAAGAAAATAAATATATTTTATTGTTTTACGAGTGTTTTGCGTATAAACGAAAAACATATCATATGAAAAAATCTTCTTTTCTTTTTCTTCTTCCTATTTACGCAATATGTTTAGTTTTTTGTATATTATAATTATTTTATTTTTAATAAGGTTTTTCGAAAATTACGCATTAATTGTTTATTTATGTCCGCATTTGTTAATCTAATCATTTGTGTACATGACTAATAGTTTTTTTATTAACCTTTTCATATACGTTATTTTTTCTTTGTTGACATTATATTTTTTTGATATAATTGTTTACGTATTACGCGGGTCAATAAACTAGTAATAAAATAAAAGAGAATACATAAACTCTAAACTGAATAAACACTAACTTAACAAAAATGATAATCTAAAATTAAAACTAATTTAAACAAGCATTAGAGCAATAGTTTTTTAAAATCATATATAAAGAAAAAGAGGCTAATTGCATAGAAATATGCGAAAGACATGAAAACTTGGACCCAAAATTAAAAACAATTACTTATCTTACCCAATTATGAAAACTTATTCAATTACTTACCACTCACAATTGTGAAAACATATCATAATTTCGAAATGTGTCGTCCATGTAATGAAAAGCATAAGAGAGAGAAAAGGACAGAGGCAGAAACCTCCAACCAAAAATCACGGCCCCCCTCACTTTTAATCCGGTAGTTTAAATGAAGGTTATGGCAAAAAGACTAATCTATCATATACAAATTTATTAATTTTTCTTGATCATTTGTTTAATTGCAGTTTTGGTCCAAAACATTCTCATCCAATGATCAAATGATCTAAGGGCTGAAATTTAGTTCTCACCGTTTTCGTAAAAATATTAGTTCTCGCATTAACCATTATATAATATATATATATATATATATGTATATATATATATATATATATTGGTAAAAGGGAATTCTACCCCGGTAAATTATATAACCAAAAAAAGCAATGAAGTACAAAGGGTATAGGAGAAGTCCTATACCTCAACCCATTACATGGGCAACAACCAGCAAATAAGCCAGAACAAAAAACACCCTATATAAGAAAGACATGCCTCCCTTATAGACTACCACGAATAAAAAACTAGACTAACAAACTATAGCTACTTTTTAGTCTTCGCTTGAGGCTTGTAATCACGATCCTTCTTAGAACTCTGAAGATGATCAGCAATATCGTCATACCCATCATACCCATCATAGAGACCATATTCATCATCAGAAGCATCAGACGGATGGAAGCAATTATCCCACTTCCTGTGTAGCTCCTGAGAACTACTAACCTCCTTATCCTTGTTACCCTCTGCAACCAACGAGATCGAACTACTAAGAATAGACTTCCCCATACTTCCTTGATCATGCACCTTAGACTGAGGTCTATCCTGACCAATATCATCACCACCAATATTTAAAACACCAAATGAATTAGCCACACTCACCTCTGGCTTTGACCCAGCCGCCTTAGAAGACTTTCCCCCTTTCTTTTGCTGCCAAATCACCTTAGAATTAGGCTTATTCAATTTAAGCCCAACAAAGGTTCTAGGATCAGCTCCCATCTTCCTGTTACGACCTTTAACTTCCTGAAAACCTTCGTCCCGAGCCTCCATAACCGGATCCTGTTTATCCCTAGTGGAATGAATAACACTTTCCTCCATAACTCGTTTGGGGCATAAATTAGTATCATGACCAAAACATTGACAAACAGTACATTGAGGAGGTTTCCACTCATACTCAACTCGGATAGTTTCCTTAATATAGTTGTCCCCCTCCTCAGAAGGAATTGCCATAGTCACCTCCTGCTTTAGAGCCTTAGCAGCATCAATTTCAATTAAAGCCCTAGCAAAACTGATTCTTCCCCAAGAGTCGTTACACATAGAACAAGTAAATGCATCTAGCATGATAGGTTTACCAATTTGCGTTGCAATTAGACTCAGACCATCCTCCGAGTAAGCCAGAATAGGAACGTTATACAATTTAACCCAAACAGGAACCTTAGTGACCTCCCCTTTTGTCAAGGACACCTGAGGAGTCCATTTAGTGAGAATGAGAGGAGATTTGCGTATCAACCAAGGCCCTTTGTCCAACACCTGCTCCATACCCCCTTTAGATGAAAATTTGAACAGATAAACACCTGCATCATTCCTAGTAATCCGCTCAAACCCAAATTTTCGCCAGGCATTCAACGCATATTGTTTAACCACTGGAAATGAAGGATCTTTGCCAACAAAAAACCCCACAATGGAGTTCTCATACCGGCTCTTGATTTTCGCAGCTACATCGAGTGGAAGAACACAGTCAAATGCATCAAGTTTTTCTTCATTAACCATGGTACGAAACTTACTCTTATTACACGGGACACTTGAGCCTAACAAACTAGCGTAGGATTTTGTAAGACCCAATTTAGCTCGTTCCTGATCACACTCTGGAGAGTTAACATCTGTGGAAACAGGAAGTCCCACCATATTACCACTACTCGGAGTGGTCATCGAATCAATATCCGAAACAGTAATCTTACCAGACATATTCATTAAACGTTTTGCAATTCCCTCCATAGTCAGGGTAGAATTAGCACCACTAGCAATAGAACCCCTCTCCATAACTCAAAGTGCAATAAATTATGAATGAAAGACTGTCCGTACGGATCAATGAAATGAAACGTACGGATCAAAATCTAATTGTACGGATGAAACCCTAATGATACGGATGAATGCAACTAAATATATGAACGGATGAGGTACACACGGATGAACCACTGAACGGATGTAAAGTCAGTTCGTACGGACAAGAAACCAATACGTACGGATGATATGTACGGATGAAGATGTCCTAGATCCGTACGAATGAAAAGCCTATGCGCACGGAGGAGGATATTCAAGAACTTGATCCGCTAAAACCCTAAAACAGTGGTAAACTCGCCGGAAACCTGAAAAAAACCCTAAACCACCCAAAAACCCTAAACCGCTATCAAGGAATCCTAAACCACCGTCGGAATTTACCACCAAATCAAATGAAATAACTCAATAATGCAAAACCGAATTAGATTAAAGGATTGAGACAACCTCCGTCCAACAAAATGGAACAAACAGCCGCCAAAATCTAATCCAAATCGGTATAGCAAATCGAAATTAGTCCCAGGAAAGATGATAAATAGATTCTGAAGCAATTTAAAACAACCCTAATCGATGAAACAGCCACCCAATGAGCCTTTCAATCGGCCAAAATCAGACAGCCAAACACTCCCCAAATCTCCTATCTAGAGAGAAAACCACCCGTAGATATTTTAAATCACTAATTTTATATATATATATATATATATATATATATATATATATATATATATATATATATATATATATATATATATATATAATATATATTCATTTATTTATTTCGGATGGTAAACGGGTTATCCATGAATGGAAAACCGTAATCCATATTCGATCCACTAAAAATTTACAACATCCATATTCATTTATCCATATCCATATCCACCCTTGGTGGACCGGATCGAGTGGATATCCAATGGATCGGATGTCGATTGCCATCCCTACCTAGATACGTTGGTCTTAGCGGTTACCCGATGACAGTCACATTGATCGATCTCCACAAGGTGACCTCAGTATTATGCTTGGACACACCCTCTTGTCCGATTAATGTATCCGGATTCAAGTTAGTAACTAACTTACTTGTCTATGTACTAGGTCCGGTTACATAACAACGAGGTCAACTTTTACAAACGACGCGTATGCGTTAACTACTTAACTTGCGTTGACCAATCACTAAAATGTATGTGCTTATGTCATAAAAACCAACAATGGACCACATTCATGACCCATAAATGGTAACCCATAATCAAGGGCCCATGACAAGTGATACCCTAATTCTCAAGTCTATAAATACTCCTCTGATCATTTGACATACATATTCATTACACACAATCATCACACACTAGAGTTCTAATTTTACTATTCTTTACATCACTCTAGGCTAACCATACATCATCTTAGACTCGTGAAGAGCTTGTTAGATTCGCACTGCTTAGAAAAGATCGTATATGTTAGCAAATCACATTTAACCCATGAGCTCGTTAATCATTGCTCAAATAATTTACAAAACCAATGGTTACCTAATTTGTTTTACGAGATAACATGCCTTCATCAAGTTATAGAGTAGAGAACCATGGTTACTAAGAGTTACAAAAACCTAAATTCTTAAAACAAAATTATTTAATTTAATTATTAAGTAATTCAAAATTTATTGCAAGTCTTCTATAGTCTATACATAATTGTTTTCTAAATATTAGGTGAAAATATAGCAATTTACTAATTGGTCTAGGAAAAACATTGTGAATACAGCATACATTATCCAATAGGCACTGAGTAGAAAATTTGTTGCATACAATAACAAAATTGAATTGTGACCACCAGGCATGATGAAAAAAAATAAAAATCAATAAATAAAGGTTTCTTAAGAGTGAAGGTCTCTCATATTATAGGGATAGTATAAATTCTACTTCCATTTGTTAGTATAAATAAGTAAATAACACACACAATATATGTACAAGATAGGGTCAAGCATAAACACAGAAACCATAATAACATCAGCAGCTTCAAATGTAGTTAGTTATAAACTGATGGCACAACAATGTTTTGTTTGTGTTATTGGCTGGTTTTAGTTAGTTTCCCATTGTAGATTAGATCTGAATCTGATCTGCATTAAGTAGTTAAAAGTTAGTTATTAATAAGTGACTTAACAACAAGTTGAGGTGAATTGATCTGGTTAGTTGCAAGGTCGTTTCGATATCCCACCTTCTTCTGCTGCATCATCATCACCATTTTGCTTTGATGCTGATTTAATCTGTAAGTCACTTAGGTTATTATATATTTAGACCCATAGAGAGATAGATAGTAGATCTGATGGTAGAGTATGGAATTTACTTACTTGCATCTCTATGTCTTTATTTTCTTCGCTCAACTTCCTAACCTGTTTCACATACATAGAATGGAATTAAATTCATCTTGTGCTTGCTTATTTAGGTAATTATACGTCTTTAAATGCAAGGAGGAAGAAGAGGAGGAGGGGTTATTAAAATTTAACGACCTTGCAATTAATCAAATCAGTAAATTAAGTTATCAACCGACACCGCAAATTTTGGTAATCCTAATTAAATTATTGATAAACGACGTCTTATAAAAGTTGATTGTGAATAATTATTGAACTGTGGGGTGTTTGTTTCTGCTTATTTACCGTGCTTATGAGCTTATGTAAATCTTGAAAAGCTCGTAAGCTCAAATTGATAAGCTCATAAGCCGGAATAATTGGCTTACAAGCTTTTCAAAATTTACATAAGCTCATACGCCCCTTAAATAAGCCAAAACAAACACCCAATCGGTTACAACTTTTAATGATTCTGATACTCTTCTCCGATATAATACTTCAAGTAATATCATTTGCCAATGCAGCAAGGGATGACAATGGGGGCATGTGATCCCAACCCCTAACCCGATAACAAAAAACGGTCCCATACCCCATCGGGGATCTTATCGGGGTGAACCATTGGGGCAAGATACTCCCCCAAACCCGCCCCAAACCTCGTGGGGGATCTTATTGGGGCGCCTCATAGATAGCATTCAACTTAAAATATTCAAGTTATTTCGTAAAAATTCACACGTACGCTAAAATATTCGACACATTACGATGTTTTGGTTTTGTGATTCATAATCTTTCATACAGAATTACCTAAGAATCTGATAATCATATTATAATTTTTTAAACATCAGTATAATGCAAAATCATTTATTACATAA
Organism: Senecio squalidus; assembly: GCA_910822075.1. Lineage (NCBI taxonomy): Eukaryota > Viridiplantae > Streptophyta > Magnoliopsida > Asterales > Asteraceae > Senecio > Senecio squalidus. The sequence continues at coordinate 48,595,230 of CAJVGC010000060.1, forward strand.
AATATATATGTTTCATGGTGGGGCGGGGATGACGTGCCTCGGTCACTGCCCCCCACATAAAAATCCCCAAAACCCACCCCGTACCTTATAATGAATGTGGTATCAAAATGCAATGTGGCTTGAGGTACTTTTCAACAAAAAATGGTATCTTTGAATGTGCGGAGAACCAGAACTTAAACCATTTATCAATAACGTTTACCCAGAAAAAGGAACTTAAAAAGGTTTTCGGGCCCCTCGGAAATAAGACACTGACTAGTAACTACAGACCACAGAGCATCTCACACTTTGTGTGGCTAAGACACTACACATCAAAATCGCTTTGATTAGGTCAAAATGCTGCATTTTAATGGTTGGCGTTAAATATAGTCATACATATCAACTTATGAAATATACCTCAAGAGTTTTTATGAGCATAAAAAATCAAAGTGGAAGCATACCTCTGCTTGGAGGGTTGCTATGTACTCCGTCATCAACTCTGTCTGCATCAACCAAAACTATGGTCAATTTATAAACTCTTGAAAAACAATTTATTCTGATATATAAAATATAACTCTATAGCTACTCCGTGATATTCTTTTCTGTACTAAAAAACAAATGCCATATAATTTAACTTTTTTCTACATTTTAATGGTCTGATACGCTACAAAACTAATAAAAGTCGTTGGCTTTGCATATCATAAGATATGATATTCAAATGCAGGTCCTTCACATTGGAATAAATAGTAATATATACTTCAGCAGGTTACACAAACTCGTTCCTTTCTTGAGTTCTTTATTTTGCACCTAGGAATATGTAGGCTCTTTCACTCTACATTGCATAATATTTGATGATATGTAAAAAAGGTTTATTACTCCTGTCATGTGTAGTAGATCAATCATATCAGTAATTAGGCAGTAAAGTTGTCGATTAAGATTGTTATCAACTTTCTTTAAAATTTGGGGAGAAACACCTGATCGTCATTTTATTAACAGTAAACATTAGCTCATAGTATCAACGTGCTTGTATGTACCACATCAGGGTTTAGTACTTCTTGTTATACTTTTTTTTATAATAAGTTACAGGTAAAATGAAGATATTGTCAATTGGTGCAAAGTCGTCCAAAGTGTATATTTTAATGCATTAGAACCTTTTAAGTTATTTTATTGGAAAATTTAGATTATTAATTTAAAGTTTATTTGATCAAACTTGAGTACTAGACTCACTTTCTACAAAGAAGAATGTACAGAAAAATGTTTGTGACCAACCCATCTGACCCACTCATTTTTCCACGTGTACTCATAGGCGCACACATGAATTTACTTGTTGAAATCCATATGTTGATACTAGCAACCACCATGCTGGAATTTCCTTCATGTCTAAATCGTATTCAGGAAACGGGAACAAGGAGTAAAATATTGAATCAAGTTTATACCACAACTGGAAGTGGCAAGATGGGCGGGTTAGATTAAATTAGATAACGGGTCAAAATGGGCAGGTTATTTTGGCTTAATTTTCTAACAAAGGGTGAAACATATTACATGGTTGAATTGGTCAGGTTGCCCCGTTGGTTTCAGAAAGTTCTTCACCCGTATTCTGCCATTATCGTCAAAAAGTTACAGCATCACCAGAAGCGGGTGATCCTTTAATTTCAGGCAGAGTCTCAATGTTTAAATAATGTTGAGCAAGCTCCACCCATTCCTAAATAAAGCATTCCGTCCTTTGTTGTCATCATCTCTCTGCAAGTTCAAGGTTTATGGGTTTTTTTTTTTTGTATTTGTATTTGTTATCTTTGGGTTTAAAGCCGACTTCTCTTTTCTAATTTAGGTTCTCAGTTGATGGGATTGAATTCGAATTTTATTGGTTTGGTCCTTTGGATTTCCCTTCTTGGGTTAGGATCTAATATTGGGTTTTCATTTTTGTTTTCGGCTGGAACCTCAAATTATGGTTGGCTTTCAGTCAAGAGCAAAAGACACAATTTATCTTTGTTTTAATTTGGCAAATAGGAATCTTGCTTTTCTGGTTTTGATTCACTTTTCTTTTTCTATATGGTGGTGGCAAAGGGGACGGTAGATGATATTATTTCACATGGAAATCTACCACCATGCTGGAATTTCCTTCATGTCTAAGTCGTATTCAGGAAACGGGAACAAGGAGTAAAATATAGAATCAAGTTTATACCACAGCTGGAAGTGGCAAGATGGGCGGGTTAGATTAAATTAGGTAACGGGTCAAAAGTGCAGGTTATTTTGGCTTAATTTTCTAACAAAGGGTGAAACATATTACATGGTTGAATTGGTCAGGTTGACCCGTTGGTTTCAAAAAGTTCTTCACCCATATTCTTCCATTATCGTCAAAAAGTTACAGCATCACCAGAAGCTGGTGATCCTTTAATTTCAGGCGGAGTCTCAATGTTTAAATAATGTTGAGCAAGCTCCACCCATTCCTAAATAAAGCATTCCGTCCTTTGTTGTCATCATCTCTGTGCAAGTTCAAGGTTTATGGGTTTTTTTTTTGTATTTGTTATCTTTGGGTTTAAAACCGACTTTTTGATTTTTTGAGTTTCTTTTCTAATTTAGGTTCTCAGTTCATGGGATTGAATTCGAATTTTTTTGGTTTGGTCCTTTGGATTTCCCTTTTTGGGTTAGGATCTAATATTGGGTTTTCATTTTTGTTTTCGGCTGGAACCTCAAATTATGGTTGGCTTTCAGTCAAGAGCAAAAGACACAATTTATCTTTGTTTTAATTTGGCAAATAGGAATCTTGCTTTTCTGGTTTTGATTCACTTTTCTTTTTCTGTATGGTGGTGGCAAAGGGGCCGGTAGATGATAAATGGTAGAGGGTAGATCATGGTGGTTGTGGCTGTTAGGTGGTTGACTAACTGATAGTCTGTTTTAACATTCAGCGTTCTTCTAACAACCCATTAGAACGGCTCATGACAAGTTGGTCATGTGCGCTAATTTAGGCATGGCTCAAATGACCCATACAGTGAAAAGATCTTACCACAGCCACCTTTTTTCTAATAGAAGGGGATAATATGACCAGTCCTAATCCCAAAGAATGAGCATGAGTCCATATTGTGCTTGGATAGCATATATTCACCAAGGGCCACTGAGCACCACTGACCTAAATAGTACTATCTAAGTCATTCATAAACAACCATGCAGTATGCAAACATATGTCGTCCCCTAAAACTCTATATGAACTCAAAAAAATTCTAATCACCAATCAAATCAGCACACACCATCGTGGAACCTTCGTCTCCCAGCAACCCCCTAAGCCACTACTAAACTTTCCTTAAACTTGGGGGGAGGGGGGTCTGACTACAATCCAAAACGTCATACACCACGGTGCTGCCTACAACAACATGTATGCCCTGCACATGAACTCCTATTTCTTTATCTGACCAGTCCAAAAGTCACAGTAAGTCCTCTACTCGACAAGAGTCTTGATAGTTACTAAACGATACTAAAGTTTAACAAAGGACAGGAATAGACAACAAAATAGCAGTAATGCAAAACAAAACATAAAAACACAAGTATTATGACGATGTTTAAAACCAACAGAAAGAACAATCACCTTTCTTAATCGTGTGTGCACTAGAGCAGCATCTAGTTCTTCTTCTAACTGTGTCATATCAGTCACAGTGAACTCCTCACTATTAGTATCTTCAATAAGCCTGCACAAAAAATAGTATTTCATCGCTTGCTAATGGGTCTAAACTGGTGGACACACTCATATCCCATATCATTATGATCACACTTTCCATTATCTCATTATCGTTGTTTACCTGTCTACCGTCTGTAGAAGCTCTTTACATGTCCGGAATCTTGTGCACTGCAAGAAAAATACATAAACCAGGAAAACTTCAATGCGCCTCATTAAGTCATAACAGCTGTTACATTGATACTGAGTGTATATGCAAATAGAAACATAATCGCCAACTTTCTTTTTAAGTAGTTATAGCTTACTGAATCTTTGCTAGCTCTAGCTTGTTTGACGGTTCTGTCTTCTGCTTCAAGGGATCTTGTCTGATACCTAGAAAGAATATGCTTCACACTAAAACATAGGTAGTTAGAGAACGGCATAACAATTAAAAATGGTACAAGTAATTCAGTGGTACATGAAAAGTACAGGAATTTCAGATAACCTTGAAGGATCATCTTGGTTAATTAAAATATAACAATCTGAGAAATCTTGAAATACAGGCGTCAAGTAATACAGTTAATGAGTAAATATACTGATGGATTATTATATTATATATTTTTAATTTAATGTATTTTTCTAAGAGCTCGTCACCTGTCAATCCGTGAAATGTATATATGTTGTCAGAAATGAATGTCATCGAAGTTTTGATTCCCAATCAAAGTTTGTGTATTTGTCACAAACAGACCCATTTTTAGGAGAACTTCATAGCATTAGGGCAAATATTAAAGGGAAAGCAGATATCTATAAGAAAGATTACACACATTAAACTGTAAACCGTGAATTAGTATATCAAATATTGTGATATTTGAAGAACTGGTATCTTCTCATTTTCTCCAATCTACCGACCATTCATTGTATACTCTGCAGAAGAAACAATAAAAACTACCTCTGGTATGCATTCTCACCAAATAAAAACTAATAGGGTCTTTTAATTATCTCTGTATCAAGTAGTGCTAAACGGGGACAAATGGATGCCCACTTATGCAATCTTCTGTGGCCACACGTTGACCCATCTCTTATGCAGTAATTTCGACCTTTTAAGACGTGCTATGGACGAATGACTGAGGACTCTGAATGTGATACAAATGATATTCAGATGTTGTAAATGACTAAACGGCTGTAAGAAACATCCATAATATGAAAAAGATATATGGTATCTTACTTGGTAGAGGTATGTTCTTATGCAGAACTACAGGCCCCCTTATGTCATTCCTTAGTTATCGTGCAAAAATATAGCACAAAGTAAGAATTCAGCATCTTTCTTTTCTAGACTGAATCCATAATCTGACCATGCTCGACATTAGGTCATGACCACCAACTATGAACGACACTTCAGACAGTTACTGAATATGCCAGAAACAAATGATTTGACTCCCATGAAACAAATTCTAGCCCAGACTCTTCTACACTTGCGGTTGGTAACAGAAGCCAAACAAAACTCAACTCCCAAGTAGTGCGTATGACTGCCACCAATTACGATGCTTATACGAACTTAACAGTTTGGGTAATGTTCTACACAAACAATCATATAGGCGAACCCTTTAACGTTACTTAAGGACAATCTCCTGGCGCTTGGTAGGTGGTCACAAAGATCTTTTCTCTTCCTCCACATATCCAGACATTTTACATCCAACTAACGCAATAGGCCAAACTCACTCATGTCTCATGATATCTTTGTAATTAGACTTTGTAATTCCAGTTGAAATAAAAACTAAATTTGTAATTCCAAGTTGCACACTAAGCATTTACTATGCACTTGAGAGTAGTTCTCCACTCCTATTGATTTTGTGACAAGCCTCACTACAGAGTCTTCTACAGTAGAGCTTACTTTATGAGAATAAACATTATAACGAGAACCAAATTACCCATATGCACGTTAGGGATGTCATATGTGTTTGTATCAAAAGTCAAACTCAATGTGTCTTATTTCGAGTCGTTGACATACTTGCTAATGTTTTACATAATCCGTCAGAAGTCCTAGTATTGACAATATATGTAACAATTTTTAGGCATATGAGGTCTATGCTTTAGCTTAAGCTAGAATGGGAAACTCAAAATTTAGAGATCCTAATAGATGCCATTTACGGTCTCTTATCTACTACGAATTAAGGAAGTCCCATTGTGAATAAACAAAAGGTTAAGCATTTACTATGCACTTGAGAGTAGTTCTCCACTCCTTCTGATTTTGTGACAAGCCTCACTACGGAGTCTATAGTAGAGCTTACTTTATGAGAATAAACATTATAACGAGTACCAAATTACTCATATGCACGTTGGGATGTCATATGTGTTCAGTGTTTGTATCAAAAGTCAAACTCAATGTCTTCCATAATACTCGGAACACAACTAATCCCTTCTTCAATAAGTTCTTTCACGATTTCTACAAACTTCGATCTAAAAAGCTTTCTTTAAAGGGACATAAGCTACTTAAACGACAATATACAATTTAATGTGACCAAGAAAACAAATTCCTACAAAAAGGACGTGTTCTCGAACTTAAAGTACGTATTTGTTGGTTGCAGATCAATATCAATAATCTCTATGGATTAAATAAAAGTATATAGTATATACTACAAAAGAGTAGAAGTGTTATTGCTTAACAAATACTTGCAAGATTCTAACATTATGACTTATAATGTCCTTGTGGAACTAGATCATTACAAAACTAAGAAACAAGTTTACTCACTAAATGCAAAATTAAGAAGCACGGAAAATAAGAATCATTCAAGGTTAGACCATGAAGAATACAATGGGAGTGTGTTGACTCATAACTAAAAAATATTATACGTGAAGAAGGGTGATCACATGTTTGAACATCAAAGATCCAAATATATGCCCTTCATTTTAGAAAATAATCTAAGAGAATTTCAACTTTAGTTTTTTTTTTTTAAAGATTTTCATCTTAATAGTTCCAACTACATTAGAATCTTATTGATTTCATTTCTAGTTTCCAATTGAGGTAGTATATAGATTTTGATTCTTTGATGGGTGATTCACGGTATTGAATTTGAACTGCCGATAAATGACGCCTCACTAAAAGGATCTTGGAGTTTCTTTGAATATGTTTGAAAGAAAAAACAAGTACTAAATCATAGATCTTACCGATTAATTAAGTAGAATGGTTGTATTATGTTACCACAATCTTGGGAGGATTCTAAAGCTAGAGGCATGATTTTTTTTTAGATGGTTAACATTTTACTTATTCTATCTTTAAGAGCATTATCGCATGGAATAAAAAGAAACACAAAACAAAAACGTTGTGTTGGGTGTCGACTAACTTCAAAAATTAATTAAACATACCACTAAAATTGTATTTATAGAACCTTTGGAAGTTTCAAAAGGTTAAAGTAGACAAAACTAGATCATGTGCACTTTATGTTACCCACCAAATATACACAATCGATACGCCCTTCGAATTCAAGAATAATGATGTCATCCATAGAGTTATTGATTACCACCAGCTATGCACAACTATGACATCATAACTCAGCTGTGTACTAGGATGGAATGTTGATATTTCCCTAGACACTATATGAACACTATGAAGATCATGCAAACACGATAAGTCTTAAATATTTATAATATGCATATAATTCCATTAACATCTAGTTCAAACATAATGATAAGGATTTAATGGACATATGAAACCATGCCTTTCTCTTCCCCACTTATGTGGTACTCTTTCGAACAATTGCCAAAGCATACATCAAAACATTCTATAGTTGTGAGTTCTTTTAAAATCGAAACCCACGCCATATTGATATCCTCACAAGAGGTCTCATGTTTAAACCTCCTTCTCAGGTAAAACACATCTTGGGGGTGGCCTCGAAAAGGGTTTGGAAACGGTCACGGAATACCCCGGTTAGGCAACATAGAATCATAGATATGAGTCAAAAAGACGTGTCCTCGTTAGGTAACCCAAACAAGGAAAACCTCATTCGTTTATCCCTTTACTTCTAAGACATATGGTTGCATCAATTTCTAGTTTTCTACAATGTGAATGATTTCTTTTATCCAAATGTGTAATGTTTGTAAATGTTTATTGCTTGCTTTTCCTTCTTAGATTCATATACACAAAATATTACAAAGAACAACCATGTAACTAATTCAAAATAAACTATCCATATAGCAATAAAGTAGTACAATAAACACTCAAAAAACATATGTCATCACACTATCATATGACATAATGAGAGAAAAAGTAATTTACAAAATAAGATAAAATAATGAAAAAGGTACAAAACTAGCATGGGTTTGAACCAAAAACTATTCATAATAACCCTATGTAATCAAGTTATATACCACTATAAGACCGAGATCTGAAACCATTGGTTATATACAATACCCTACAGATCTATCCCTATTTGTATCACACATATATCATAAAGTTTTAACCTAATCGTACAAAAAAGTACAAATAAATGAGTAAAGAATATATGTCAACTAGCTAGCTAATAAATGTAGAGAAAAGAACCTGTTAGTACTGGGGCTGCAGAATTCGTAGAGTTTGCCACTAGCGGAGAAAATGATGGCGGCGATATCGACGTCGCAGAGAACCGAAAGGTGCCGAGATTTCTTGAACAAGCCCGATCTACGCTTCGAAAACGTTACTTGTCGGAGACTCTTGTCTTCGATCCGCTTCATTTCGATTTTTCTTCGACCCATTGTTTCTCTCACCGTATTGATCTTTTTGAAACCTAATTAGCTATTCAGCTTCCAGTAGCTTATCTCTGATGAAAATATGTATGTATACCCTATATCTATATCTATATATATTACTGTAACGGATTGCACTGTCATTCACAAAAAAAGCATGACCTGCTGTAATTCTTTGTACTAAAACGAATTTGATAATTTTTTAATTTACGCTCATTATCGTTTCCCTTCTAATATAGAAAGGTTCGGCAAATTTTGTAGTTATTTTTAAATAGTATGGTTAAATTTTATTTAAAGGGTTGTTTGTTTCGACAAATTTTGTCGTTAATTTTAATTAGTATAGTTAAATTTTACGCACATTATTGTTTCCCTTTTATTTGATTGTTGTTATTTTTTCAATGGACATTTAGGTTTAATGTCACATCTTGTCAAACTGAGAATACATGGTATAAAGAGCACGATATCATAACACAAGATATAGATATATACAAATGTTTTAGATAAATAAAAAGTTACGTCAAGTTACAATATTTTACAAAACATAACCAAGTGTTTAACATTTTCAAATAAATGTTCAAAAGTGTTTGATGTTCCTGATTCTCTAGATTTGACTTGATCGACCCGGACAAACATATATAGCATGACGTATAAAGCCATATCCATGAATGTATGCAAGGAATAAATATGTGAGTCTTTAAGCTCAAATTGTGAATCCCAAAAGCTTCATAGTTTTGCCAAATATTATTACATTTGAGTTAAGCCTTTTGGGATTATACACTTGGGTCATGGGTAGAGAAACTCATAACCTATATTTTCCCTAAAACCACCGTTATAAAGGTTTAGTGGTGGTGGCTTAAACTTAGACTTCATATCTGAGTTTTAACATAACCAAATAATGATCCTACCATTGAGTTATAAATGTGTAAGTTACAAAACTGTAAGCAAAAATGAAAGAGTAAAATAAAAAAATAAAAATTTTTATGGGAAATGTTAAATATAACCACCTTGTTTAAAAGCGGCTGAATAATATTTTGTTGAAAGGTTTTTGACAATTTCTAGACGATTTACTATATTACTTATGCTACTATCCATTGATGATCAACAAATTTCTAAAATTTAATCGGATTATGGACAAAATGGATGGTGTAAATGTCACAAGCTTTGATCATTGTTGTTATCGGTCATGCTTCTTCCGTTGACTACAACACTTGCAATATATTTTTATCCTATAGAAGCTACAGGAAGTTGAAAAGTTAATCAGGGGCTAGTGGCAAACTTTAGAAATTCTTCGACACGGTCGGTGGGTGCCTTTATTTTATTTTATTTGTACTACATATTTAATTATTATTTCTGCTTCCTATACGCATATACTTTAATTAGGTTAAACTGTACTATATTTATGTAATCAATGACTCCGGATCTCCTTCTTTTATTACATTATATAATTAGAATAGAATTAGAATTAGAATTAGAATTAGAATTAAATGTGGTAATTTTTGGTGACACACTATGTGTGTGTGTAGTTTTTGATAAAATTATGTAGGTATTTGTTAAGCCATGCTAGCTCTATACCTTTTTCTTATTTTATATTATTATGCAAATTACTTATTTCTATCATTGTCATGATATTAGTATAATACTTTATATATTTGGATTAGAAGGTCTCTTTTCTTTGAGAATTAGTTAATCTCTAATGTAGCTCATTTTCAGAGATTCCCATTTATGTATGGATATTTGGAATGTGTTGTTTTACATTTACATGGTTGTTCTTTGTAAAATTTTGTACTTTGTAAAAATTTGAATGCGTGAATTTGGGAAGAAGATCGAATTAAGCGATCAACATTTGCAACAATACACTTTTATATTAACGGGAAAGTAGGAATAGATACAAACATATCCCTCACAAGGGGTATTTTAGATTTGGATTTGGATTTCAAAACCATTATAGTTGTAGAAAGGTTTGGTTTAGGTTCCACCAAGAACGAGAGTCCTACGCTCAAGAGAAAGGAAATGACTTACCTATAAAAGACTATGATGAACGGCATGATGAGAGTATTTATAAACTTTTAACTATGTACTTGGCATGGGTGCCTAGTCCGTAGTGTTTAGGGAAACATCAACATTCCATCATTGTAGTTAAGTGATGTAGGACCAAGAGTCGTATCATGGTTGAACGTAATTCTATCATGGTAATCACGAACTAATGGATATGACATCGTCATCCTTGAATAAGATGGTCGTACAGATTGTATTCCGATATATGGTGTGTAACATAAAGTGCACATAATATAATTTAATGCGGTTTTAACCTTTCAAATCTTTTAAAGTATTTATAAATAAAATTTTAGTGCTCTATTTAAGTCTTTCTCTTCTTGTTTACCTTATTCTTCTTTTAAGCAAACCAACATTTTCAAAAGGATATTTGATTACATGACCGTTGTCTGCAATTTAATGAATTAGGGCTATCGTTCTCGAAGTTACTCGACAACCCAACATGACAATGGAGCGAACATTCTTGAAGTTAGTCGACATCCCAATAGAATAGTGGGAGCTAATATATAAAGAGATGGTCACATGGATTTGATCATGCACTTAAACCCGTTATTTTATCTTGACGTTTCTTTTCAATCAATGCAATAAGGCTTCTAACATAAAATAAAGTAACATTGATGTAGTTTTCCAAGTTTTATATCTTTCTGCAATTAACTACAATAGTGTTTATCTAAATCAAAACTTATGATTTGATAGCTTCTAGCTTAAACAATTTCACAAGATTGTTGCATTGCATCGTAATAATAACCATTTTACTCGAATTATCTCTAAGATCTATGATTTACTCTACCTCAACGGAAAGCTAAATATAAAACCATTTTCTTATTGATACAAATGGAACTATTAAGATATGAACCTAAGATACTAATTTCCGGAATCTCTTATGAGAATTCTTTAAATTAAGGGCATATATATGGATCTTTAGAGATGTTAAAGCACGTGATCAACCTTCTTCAGGTATAATTGAATTTGGTTACTGAGTCAAAAACACTCTCCTTGATTTCATTACTATCTAACGATGTACAATTCTAAATTTTCGTACTTCCCTGTTATGCGTTCAATGAGTAAATTTGTCCCTTAGTTCTGTAGCAATGTGGTTTGATAAGGACATTGACATATCATCATCATGTTGAATGTTGAATATATTAGACACCTTAGTTAGTTTAGCCCGGTTACGATTCTTGGGCCTAGCCCATCATATGTATTGTTGTATATATGTACTTCATTATGCTTGTAATCGATCATCAAGGAGAATACCAATTCATTATATGGTATCAGTTTAGTCGGTCTTTGACATTGTGCACTCGGACTTATGGACATCCCCAATTCCCAGTGTTACGGGCATTAAATATTATGTTATTTTTTTGGACCATTTTTCTCATTTCTTGTGGGTATTTCCATTACGTAATAAGTGTGATGTTTAATCAAAAATTTTAATTTTTCGTGCTTATGTTAAAACTCAATTAAATCGAGAAATTAAATCTTTTCAATGCGATCATGACGGTGAATTTGACAATCATTCTCTCCACAAATTGTTTGAAAATAATGGCATCAATTTTCATTTTTCGTGTCCCAAAACCTCCCAACAAAACGGTAAATCCGAGAGCTTGCTTCGCACAATAAATAATTTCATCCGTACTCTCCTATTTCAAGCTCGATTACCACCAATTTATTGGGTAGAGGCATTACATATGGCAACACATCTTTTAAATACCGTACCCTCCATCGCCATAAACAATGAAATTCCCTTTCAAAACTCTTTCAAAAACCACCACTGTAGAAACATCTCCAAGTTTTGGATGCCTTTGTTACCCACATCTCCATACAAAACACAAACTCGAACCCCGTTCCACTCCTTGCATCTTTCTCGGCTATCACGTCAATCATATAGGTTACCGGTGTCTTGATCTAGTCACCAAGAAAATCATAATATCACGTCATGTCACGTTTGATGAAACCGTGTTCTCCTTCACAACAAAATCAAATGCCATACCCAAATCCTACACTTTTCTTGAGGAAGACTATCTAGTCTCGCCTCATGCAATCCATGCAAACCACCTCTCCACCAATTCATCCACCTGCCACCCCTTCACACCCTACCTCCCAAACCGTACCCAACCCTACATCCCCGAACCAATCTACACCTTTCCATCTTACCTCAGACTCGGACACCACTCCTCATTCCGCTCCTCCCTCCACACCACCATCAGATACTCCTACACCCGACCCATCCCCCATACCCGCCGCCCAACCATCACCGCAACCCTCACCCGATCCGACTCCACCACCCGCTCCTCACACCCAACTACCTATGACAACCCGATCGCGCCTTGGCCACCTTAAACCAATCCAAAAACTAAACCTACACATCACCCACCATCATTCCACACCCCGCTCTTACACCCAAGCTCTAAAACAACATGAATGGAAATAGGCCATGATAAATGAATATAATGCTCTTATTAAGAATAATATATGGCAACTTGTCCCAAAGCCTGCAGGTGTGAATGTCATTAGATACATGTGGTTGTTTAAAGTTAAATGTCACCCCGATGGAACAATCAGCCGCTACAAAGCACGACTTGTAGCAAATGGTCGTAGTCAACAACAGGGGGTGGATTGTGATGAGACCTTTAGTCCGGTGGTCAAGTCGGCTACCATAAAGACAGTACTTAGCTTAGCCATTTCACGAAAATGGCCTATTCACCAGCTTGATGTCAAGAATGCCTTTCTACATGTAATCTTGAGGAGACTGTCTACATGTGCCAACCTCCAGGGTTTATTGAATCCAGGTATCCTAACCATATTTTTCATCTTCAGCGGTCCTTATATGGTTTAAAACAGGCACCACGTGCCTGGTTTCAACGATTTGCAGGTTATGCTTTATGCATCGGGTTTATTCATAGTCGGTCTGACACATCTTTATTTATTTTCCGCCATGGGGACGACACTACATATCTCCTTCTCTATGTGGATGATATAATTCTGACAGCTTCTTCTATAGCTCTTACTCAGCGCACTATTTCATCTCTCACTCGTGAGTTTGATATGACAGACTTAGGGCATTTAAGTTACTTTTTGGGCATTTGAGTTACTTTTTGGGCATTTTGGTTACTCGTACAGCACACGGCATGTTTCCGTCACAACAGAAATACGCCTTGGACATTTTGGAGAGGGCGAATATGCTAAACTGTAACCCCTGCAAGACACCTGTGGATGTTGATTGCAAAATTGGTTCTTCTGGTCCTCCAGTATCAGATCCGTCTTTATATCGTAGTCTTGCGGGGGCACTTCAGTATCTGACCTTCACCTGACCTGATCTAGCATACGCTGTCCAGCATATTTGTGTATTCATGCATGACCCTCGAGAACCACATTTTCATGCTCTGAAACGTATTCTACGCTATGTTTGTGGTACATTAGATCATGGCCTGCATCTTTACATATCCCCTACTACTCAGCTCACAGCATATTCGGATGCAGATTGGGGAGGCTGTCCGGATTCCCGACGTTCCACTTCTGGTTACTGTGTTTTTATGGGATCCAACCTCTTATCTTGGTCATCTAAGCGACAACACACCGTTTCCCGTTCTAGTGCAGAATCAGAGTACCGGGGAGTTGCAAACGCCGTTGCAGAGACATCCTGGATTCGCAATCTTCTTAGGGAACTCCACAATCCGCTGTCATCGGCGACTGTTGTTTTTTGTGATAATGTTAGTGCAGTCTCATGTCAACCAATCCAGTCCAGCATCAACGCACCAAACATATTGAGATCGACATACACTTTGTCCGGGGTAAAGTTGCGGTCGGTTCCATGTACCTTCTCGCTATCAGTATGCAGATATCTTCACCAAGGGTTTATCATATCCGTTGTTCTCTGATTTTCGCTCCAGTTTGAGCGTTCGACATTCGCCTCCCTCTCAAACTGTGGGGCATATTAGACAGCTTAGTTAGTTTAGCCCGGTTACGATTCTCGAGCCTATCCCATCATATGTATTGTTGTATATATGTACTGCATTATGCTTGAATCGATCATCAAGGAGAATACCAATTCATTATAGAATCTTCCAAATCTATGTTAAGAGATTTACAAAGCGCTTGCATTGTACTCTTTTATGGTATCTTCTATTCAATTTGTCCATGGTAATGTGTAGACTACTGATATTGATTTGGAGTCACCACATAAAACTTAACTTTCGAGAAGATGTCCTTTTGTATGAATTTTTTTTCTTAGTACGTCGAACTATGTTCTCTATTGTGGTTTAAGTAACTTATACTTAAAAAAAAGCCTTTTGATTGAAATATATGGATGTGAAAAGAAAATGAATCAATAAGAGATCAATTGTGTAGCAAGTATTATGAAAGACATTAGTTGAGGATCTTCTCATTGATGGAGTGAAGAAGTCTTAGCCTTTATGAATGTCAAGATGAACAATCCATGCACAATTAGCTAGGAGGAGTCTTCGCCTTTATGATGCTATAAGAGATTTTGTTTATTAACAATGGGAATTTCCTAATTCATAGTAGAGAAGAGATAGTAAATTTCCTAATAGGCCTTAAGATTGTTTCATATATAATCAATGTGAGTACCTCTAACAAAGTATGTTGAAACATCGACAAGTTTGTCAACGCGGTGACACCATCAACAAGCTTTTCTCTACAAATTGTTATGTTATCTCAATGTGTCTTGTTCTTCCTTTAAGGACTAGATTCTAGGCAATGTGAAAGGAAAATTGGTTGTCACATATGAGCTTCAATGGAGAGACTTTGCATGACTCTACTTTTTTGAGGAGTTACTATTTCCATTTCACGATACTCGACCTTGCCACCCGAGTTTTTTCTTGCTATTCCAAAACAACTGAGCCGTCTACAAATAAGCACATGATCTTAGTTTGACCTTTGATGAGGCTTCTCACAATATAGGAGTGGTGAACTACTCTCAAGTGTATAGTCAATTCTTAGTATGCAACTTAGAATTCCAAATTTAGTTTAATTTCAACACATATTTTTTCAAGTTAGTAAATTATTTAAAACATTGTTACAAAAAACATTCTCTTTTCTAATTCATATTATGGATGTTTCTTACAACACTTTTCAACATCTGAATTTCGTTAGTATCACACTCAGAGTCTTGTTCCTCTCTAAGACATCTTAAAAGTTTGAAATAGCTGCTTAAGAGATGGGTCAACGGTTTACCACAGAGATTGCAAAATTGTCCATCCATTTGTTCCCGTTTATACTGCTTGACAAACGACCCTATTAGTTCTTATTTTGTGATAGGATTGATACCAGAGGTAGTTAAAGGCTGTGGTATGAGAAGAGTAAATTAGGATCAATTAGGATGCGAATTTGCAGTTCTAGCTTCGTTTTATGTTTTACGCTTTTTTTAGCTAATTTATTACAACACGACATATAATTTGTTTATAAAGTTGACTCATTCAAGAACATACTATGGCATTGTTTCTTTTTCACTCAGACAGATAACACACCCTTTCCATTAATGTGTATTCATCCTTATTGATTCCATTACTCGTTTCTTCTTTTTATCTAAAATCAGTTCTAATGCTTTAAGTTCTCTTAAAATGGGTTTATTTGTACAATATAACAGGAGTCTATCCCTCTAGAGTTACCGTATACTTTGATTACTAGTCAAAACTTTGAAGACTGAGATTTCCATTCCTGACAAACTTCTCATACGCATTCACGCACAGATCGACAGGTGACTAGCTTTTAGCAATATACATTGAATTAAAATTTCCATGCTAGACGTTCACTGGGGCTTCTGAATGTTCACTAAACTTCACTTTTCTGGGTAAACAACTAATAATATCGTCGTGATTGAAGAATTAGAAAATATGTGATAATGCATCAATATATACTCATTAACTCTTTTCCTGCATTTCAATATTTTTTAAGAAGTTGAATTTTAATTAATCGATATGATCCTTCTAGTTTATCTGAAGTTTTTTGTACTTTTCATGTTGCGGTGAATATTTTGTTGATGTTATCGCATACTTTAACTACCCATGTTTCAGTGTTAAGCATATTCTTTCTAGGTATCAGAAGAGCTGCCTTGAAACAGAAGAGAGAACCGTCAAAAGAGTTGAAGCTAGCAAAGACTGGGTAAGCAATTACCTTAAAAAAAGATCATCCATTATTCTGCTAGGTCTCAATGACTTAATAAGGCGCACTGAAATTTCCTGGCTGCATGAATTATTCTTGCAGTTCACAAGATTCTGGCTGCATGAATTTACATAGGGTTCATATAATAAGTTCAATACCAGCTACAGCAAAACTGATTATTTAAGGAAATACTAGAAGTGCTTATTTACTCCCCAATTTCTTTTTGTACTTTCTTTTACATTTCTTATCGTTAGTAATTCTATTAAGAAAAAGAGATAGGTTTTGGAGTTTATATGATAAATGTTTCTCTTAGAAACTATGGATGAATAGTTTAAAAATGGAAAACGATAAATAGGCTTAAATCATAGAAATATATCTAAGTGTCCTTATTGGTCATTTTATCATTAGTTATCTACATAATCAGAGTTTGTCGAACACTTAAAACAACTGATTATTCGATAAGCACAACTTCTAAGCAGAAACACATCCGAACATTATATTTCGTGCTGCATGTTCTGCTACAGTTGATATGTCATATGTGGTTATGATTTTTCAGTATTACATAATCAGTTTTAAAATGCACATTCCTCCTGATTTTGGGTCTTTCTTGATATTGACTCTAGTGCCCCGGAGAAAATTAAAGCTATGGGTCAGTTGCTGTCGAAAGCTAGAGATCAACTTTATGACTGCAAGTTAGTTACTGGGAAGCTGAGAGCGATGCTACAAACGGCTGATGAGCAAGTTCGTAGCTTGAAAAAGCAAAGCACATTTTTAAGTCAATTAGCAGCTAAAACAATTCCAAATGGAATTCATTGTTTATCGATGCGACTAACGATAGAGTATTACCTTCTTCCGCCAGAGAAGAGAAAGTTCCCTAAGAGTGAGAACCTTGAGAATCCAAGTCTATATCACTATGCTCTCTTCTCTGATAATGTTTTCTCTGATAATGTATTGGCTGCATCTGATTTTATATTTATGTTTTATCTTTAGCAGGTCAAATGTTTTGAACAAAACAATTAACTGAAGAGGTAACGGGTCAAAATGTTGGTGGGTCAGAAGTTGCCCAAGTGTGTTTTTAATCTATTCAACTTTTTCAATAGCTCTATTTAAAACGTTAAATTATTGTTGTAACAATATATTTTTTTATAACCATATTTATCCCACTGGTTTTTCAAAGGTATATAAATAAGTTTAGAATCGGAGGTTGTTTCCTGCAAATCCAACCTGACCCGACCTGTTTTAAATCCTACTAGAAAGTTAAAATTACTCTTTGTGACCGTTAGGCCGTTACCCAACCTCTTATTCCCTCCCCCCCCCTCTCTATAATTTTAGTGTCTTGTAGATTTTTGGGTTCTATGGGCATCGCTAATGTGCTAAATATAATAAGTCGGGTCAAATAATTGCTCAGTTTAGAACTTCTGTGTTAAAATGCAAATCGTAAAAATGAAACCTCACCGTTGAATGGAGGAGTGTTTGACTTTCTGAACCATCATATGCTTTGGAATTTATTTTTTAAAAACACTATTATGCGAATATGTAAAGAGAAAATCACTACACTTGGCAAGAATGAGTGATATCGGACAAACAATTTTAAATCCAATTTCTTTTTCAAAGTTTGTCCAAAGTTGTTTATTCTTGCAAAAGAAATATGTTGCGTTTGTATGGCCAACATAACTGACCTGAAGCATGGTAAGTCGATGAATACCTCATAATGAAGTAAGCGTGCCAAGGGATATAATAGTTGGATGTTTTCTGCGACAATTTTATTGAAATTGAAACTTTAACGAGTTATCATTTTTTTTTCATGGGTCTAAGTATGTTTTCTTGGCCGGAAATGCAGGAACCAGAGAAACATGTTTTCCATCTTGTATCAGATAAATTAAACTTTGGAGCGATGAATATGTGGTTTTTATTAAACCCTCCTGGTAACGCCACTATTCATGTAGAAAACGTCGATGAATTTAAGTGGCTAAATTCATCTTACTGTCTTGTTCTTCGACAACTAGAATTTAAAGTATAGAAACCCTAAGTATCTTTCCATGCTAAATCACCTTAGGTTTTATCTTCCACAAGTTTATCCGAAGTTAAATAAAATCCTTTTTCTTGATGACGATATTGTTGTTCAAAAAGAGTTGACCTTCATGGAAAAGTCAATGGTGCCGTCGAAACTTGTGGTGAAAGTTTTCATCGTTTTGATAAGTATTTAAATTTCTCAAATCCCCTTATTGCTCGTAACTTTGACCCGAATGCATGTGGATGGGATTACGGGAGGAACGTGTTTGACCTCAAGCAGTGGAAAAAGAGGGATATAACCGGCATTTACCATAGGTGGCAAAATTTGGTAAGATCCGTATTTCGTCTTATTTTTCAATCAATATATTATTCCTGTTTAATATTAATGTTTTTTTTTTTTGGATATTAGAATGAAGACAGGGTTTTATGGAAGCTTGGGACTTTGCCTCCAGGGTTAATGACGTTTTATGGGCTTACACACCCACTTGATAAATCTTGGCATGTACTTGGTCTCGGCTATAATCCTAGCATCGATAAGAGTGACATTGAGAACGCAGCCGTGGTTAATTACAACGGTAACATGAAACCATGGCTCGAGTTAGCTATGACTAGATACCGGTCATATTGGGTCAAATACATCAAATTTGACCATCCATACATCCGAGGTTGCAAACTAAATGAATGATTGGTAATGGGTCCCACATTGTTTATTCTTGTGAGTTCGATGTTATTCTTTGTTATCTATTTCCTTTTAGTTCTTCAACCCCTAATCTGTAAGGCAACTTACTCCCCTAAAGTTAATAGGAGTAGCGAAGAACATTATAGTTGACATTTGAGTATTGAAATGATCTCGACACTGATATGTTTTTGAAATATAGAGCCAAGTTTTGGTTGAAAGATTTCATGGGGTGTCTTTTATCTTAAAATTATGAATGTGCAATGTGACAAGGCGTATCTTAGGTGAAATTGCTGAATTACACGGTTTTACTATGTCATAAGTAGACGTTGTAAAACAAACTGATGAAAATTTGAAGACCCTCTTTTGCACGTTTAAGTTTTTGATGTGAGCTTTCGTTTTATTTACAATCTAATTTAATTGGTTTGTCTCATGGCTATCTATGAGTTCTTTGACCAATAGTGGTCATCTTTAGCTTCTTACATTAGGAAACTTTTTTTGTTGTTTGTTCAGGTAAAGTTACTTGTTTCTTTCCTTTTTAGGGTTAGACCAAAGTTCAACGTGTGCGGAAATTGGGTACAATAAGTCTAAAAAATTGGCAAGGAAATTTTCCTAGATTGTTGAACCAAACAAACTTCTTTGATGTCTCTTTACATTTTGAACAAGGTAACACAACTCTTGGGAGATTGGGTTAAATATGAACACAAAATTGTCGTGATGTTACTATTGTCGCTTTGACGCCAAAGTTGGACGTATCTTCTAGTTAGTTTTACTTAGGACAGTCTATTTTGTATTATATGGTTAATTGCTTCAGACATCATCCTTTTGGTAAGGATTTAAGTAATAATGACCCAAATAACTTCCGATTCAAATAAAACCACGGTGAAGAGAAGTGGACGAACAATCCAAGATCACCACCGATCTGGGAAGATGTTATATGTATGAAATCTTGGCCATATCAATATAAACTCCTTGAACCATCATATCACCAAATGCAAGAATGACGGGTGACCAAAACCTAACAAAAATGCTATGCTTAAAGTAAAGGTGATGTTAACATGTTGTTAGAGTATGTTAAGGGTGTCAAATAACACATGGAAGGTTGGTGATTGTCCCTGTAGAAAGTATAGAAACCAAGTCGATCTCTTCAACTCTAGAGCTTTTTGTTACCAATTTCGTGTCATATATCTAATTTTCAAGCGAGTAAATGATATTTCCTCATTTTTGTAATCTTCCTTGTACTTTTTTGCTTCATGTAATTATGATCTTTTACCGAGTTTTTATGGCCCGAGCGTTGTAGCGTGTTAAAAATTTACATAGTAGTCGGTGATGGAATATCGATTATATAAAAACTAAGTTGTCTACTATCGAAAATTATATATCAATATAACATATAAACATATATCAATAACGTATATAACATTTGTGTTAACTTACATATATTTGTCTTATACTAATATAAACTATAATAATCACTTGCACAATTAATTTAAAAGAGCAAAATAAATTTAGAGTCTATAAAATTGATTGTATAAAACTAAAACAAATTGTGAATGTTGCTACTTTATTTAATAGCATAATAAAAAAAAAATAACTAATATTAATCGAAATGAAGACGTAGTGTAGAAATTGATAGGATTTGATACACAGAATCACACAAACAACTTTATTGATAAGATTAACCAAATTGGTAATCGTGGTTACAAGATTATCACAATCAAATTATTGTGATGAAATAATAGAGACTAAATCAAAGAAAAGACAAGAACCCTCAAATGGGTGTAGCAGACAAATACACAAGAAGTAATTGGTAAAGATTGTGATATCGATGTGTATGTGTTTGTGTACATTTATACACAAATGACAGCAAAGGTCCTTCTGTCAATCTTATGACCATAAAGGTCCTTCCAAAAATATCTTTGTATAAAAGGCAAGAATCCCCCTTGTGTGGCACAATCATCACAGATTAAGTCCTTCCTACAATATACAAGTTTTGTCAATAAGTGGAAATGTTAAATGCAAAGGTTGGAACAATATTACCTTTTCAACATGCCTCCTCAACCTTAGCATTGAACAAGTCAACAAGACCCAATTTAGAACTTAAGTAATTGTGTTGTGGAACATTTAGGCTTTCTGTAAAAATGTCAGCTGTTTCTTTAGTGGTGTCAATTTTTTGCAATTCCAAAACACCACTACATACCCTTTCTCTAACTACATGATGATCAATTTCAAAGTGCTTGGTTTTTTCATGAAGGACAGGATTTGTGGCAATAAGCATTTCTGCTTTGTTGTCACAGTCTATTTTAACATGAATGATAGTTTTGATGTGTAGTTCTTGGAGGAGATTTAAGATCCAAAGGATTTCACAAGTAGCAGCAGCCATGGCTCTATACTCTGCTTCAGCAGAGGATCTAGAGACTGTTGGCTGCTTCTTGCTTTTCCAGAATATGGGACTTCCTCCAAGAAAGACACAAAAACCAGTTACAGACCTTCTATCAATTTTGCATTTAGCCCACTCAGAATCAACAAATACTTTGAGGTCAAGAGTGGGAGATTTAACTGTTAGGTCTCAATAAGATCTCAAACACTAGCTAATCAATTACAAATAAGTATTTAGATGTTAATTGTTACGAATCGATTAATTGCTCAGTTTCTTAGTTTATTATAGCGGAAATATAATAACGAAGCAACTAAAATAACACACAGTTATATTGATTAAAAAAGGTACCTCGATTACAAAGCTCAAGCTCACTATTTATACACAATAATAGTGAACTTGATAAGTACGAATCCTATTAAATCTTCTAAAAGGATAGAAGATTTTATCTAACAAACATACCTAATATAAAGCAACACGTTTCATTATGAAGCTGAGTAGTCAGCTCCATAATGCCTTAGACGCTTTCAGTCACTCAAACTCAAAGTCACTCAGACTCAGAAACTAAGACTTTAATAAACAAATTTATTAACTTGGGTTAAATCATTGATTTTCCCAACAATCTCCCCCTATCTGTTTGGATTAAAGTCTTTTACAATTCATGCACAAAAAATAAACACAAACTAAAATTGTTTACATAAAATTGTTTGTGAACAAAAAGACACATAATACACATCACTTCCTCTTCTTGACAGATCTTTTCTTCTTCAAAGGCACCTCCCATGGAGTAGGCTTCTTCACTTCCTTTGCCCATTTCAGCCTCTCAGTTTTCCAATCAAGTAACTTTTCCATTTCAGCATCAGATTTGTGAAACATCATTTGATACTCTTTCTTGATCAGATCAACCTTGTCCATCGAAGTCCCCATTTCTTCAATTCTTCTAAGGTTATTGAATAACCAACTGATCAGCTTCATTCGAAAGGGGATGCATTAATCAGACTCACATTCACTTAGCAGAGCAATGCAATGATAGATGGAAGCCATATTCAGTCTGTTTTTAGCTTGGAAGCATTCCTCTCCCCCACAGTCAACATAACATAAGCCCTCATGATTTTCAGTCTTCACATAAGTCTTGTCTTGAAAGATCACACCTTTGGGAACAAGATGAAGACTGCTTGTTTCTAGCCCAAGAGATTTAGCCCCAGCTCTCACTCTATTGACAGTGCAAAACGCTCTATAGTCCTCATCTGAGATCAGCTTCAGCACATGAGCAACATTTACATTTGAAACAACCTCTCTTTTTACCTCCATTATGTGTGCAATGTTTGTTATTCTTGAGCTCAGACTGGCGAATTCTTTCCATTCTTCTAAACCCAAAGTGTGCATTCGGTGTACTCCAACTCTGAAGGATCCCTCTTTGTGATAACAAATTAGCGTGAGGTCAGATCCACCAGTGTCAGCACAATCCAAGTTTTGGATTTTATTCTTGTTTATTCTCATTGCAAAGTTTGACTCAATATAGTCCAGTCTTGCTTCCTCTCTTAACACCTGCTTGGCCATTAGTCTGTCAGCTTCGATCCTCTGCTGTTCTTCATCAATGGCCAACTCTTCTTTTTCTTTCATCTCAGCTTCAAGTGTTTTAGCTGCTTTCATTGACTGGTCTTGTGGATTATCCTCAAATTTCTCCATGTATAACCCTCTGACATAGTCCTTGTATTTTTCAACTGTCATTCCAGAATTATGAGCATACCTTTGAAGCTTAGCTAGTTTCTCAGCTTCAGCTTGTCTTTTCTTTATTTCTATTTCTAGCTCAGTCTGAACAGTTGGCTCTTCCATTTCAATTTCTTCCTCAGTCTGATCAATATCAGTCTCAGCTCCAACTTTGCCTTTACCCTCCTTGTCTTCTTTCTCATATTCACTACTAGATATGTCACTGTAATCAGTCTCATAGAAGACTTCAGATTGACCAGTTTTCAGATTGAATCTGGTAGTCTTGTAGTATTTCTTCTCCCCCTCATCCCTCTTTCTTTTCAAGTCTTGCTTGGAGAGGTCAGACTCATCAGTTGGTGTAACTGTTTTCTCCCCCTGAGTCTGAGCATCCCCTTGTGATACCTCAGCAACTTGTTTCCCCTTTCTCATCATGCTGATCTCAGAAGTCAGCTTCAACACCATTCCCTTCAATTCGTCCATCTCCTCAGTGTTTTGACATTTCATAGAGTGTAACTCAGTCTGCATTGCACTCAGCTTGACATCAAACTGAGTTGACATGTCCTTAATGGCCTGTAACAGCACTGGGATAGTCATAGCAACCTCAGACTGAGGGAGAGTAGTAACAGTAGGGATTGAAACAGGTGGTACAGCTTCACTCCCTCCTTGTTGTTTAGGAGAATGATCCTTAGCCATAGAAGATGAAGTCTGTACCTCACTCAGTTTGGGAAGTGAGGCATTGACGACTTGTGTAAAGGAGTGTGAGAGATTTAGTGGTACCTTATCGTGAACTAGCACAGAGCTAGTGAAAATAGCCTTAGAAATTGGCTTTGAAACTGAGGGGGGTGGTCCCATACTAGGTACAGGGATATTCAGGAGTGGAATATCATCTTCAGTGCTTACCACATGTGTCAGTGTGGTAGTAGCAGCGTGTTTCTCCAAGTTGACTACTCTAAGGGGGCTTTGGGTAGTCATGGTAGTCAGATCCATCTCTTGCTCTAGCAGAGGGAGAATGGTCTGATCTACAGCACTGGAGGGGAGTATAGAACTCTCAGCCTCATGGAAAAGTGAATCCATTAGTGTCTGATTTTTAGTGGGGCTTGATGTGAGTGCTTTTTCAAATGAACTGGGTGAGTACATTAGATTGGTCGCTTGAGTAGCTAAGACATCAAGTTGAGGAGTGGACTGCTCAGACTGAGAGGGGATACTCTCAGACTGAGGAAGAGAAAGATTTATATTTATACCTGGGTCAGCCTCAGCGCGCCCTGCCCCACCCGTTTCCACCTCAGCATCTGCAGCAGGAATGAGTGCCTCCATTTGCTAGTCAATTCCTTCAGGTTGACCATCTGAGTCTGAATGGTCAGACTCAGTGAGTTCATGATCTATAAATGGATTTTCAATCCGCTGAAGCATAACGGGGGTTAACCCTGGCTCAGCTTCAGTAATATTGATGTAAGTGAAAATCTTTGGAGTCAGCCTGGGAAGAGGGCACACATACAAGGTTTGTTCAAGCTGCTCATAAGCTTCCTTTCCCAGAGACTCCTCAAAACTGAGTGAAAGGACACGAATGGATGGAACATCATTCGGTCGTTTTGTTTTCAAGGCAAGGGAGAATATCTCATCAAAATAGAGTTGTGAATAAGAGATTCTTCTACCCGTTACCATGGAATGAAACAGATGGGTTTCAAATTCATTCATCTGATTCAAACTGCCAGATTTACCCCCCAAACACCTTGTGATCATGGAAAATAGGAATTTCCATCTCCCAGTAAAAAGTTTATAGTCAATTATGCCTTGGATTTCAGGCTGACTAATGAGAGGGAATGCCTCAGCTCGAGCTTGCTGTTTGGTCAGTCTGGTCTGGAATCCCCCTCACCTGCTTCAAGAACGGTGGGAAGCAATAAGGCAGCACGAATAGTCTCCTCAGTGATGGTAATGGTCTGTCTCCCATCATTATACGTCCCAGTGAGTGCAGTCTTTGCATCATTGGCGGTGCAGGTATACCACCACTCACACAACACCGGTGGATACATCACTGTTTCACAAAAATAGGCCCCATAGAGTGGATGTGCCTTCATGAATTGACACATTTGCTCGAACCCCCTGTTCTGTCGATTGGCGGGAATATCAATGGTGGCCTCTCGTTTATTGTCTTTGATTTGAACTCGACTGTGAAAATTAGCGCCATGAATCATGCGAGGAGTAACGTGAAGGATCTTGTTCATATCCGCCATTGATGAGCTTTTAAGAAAAAGATTAGAGAAAACTAAGAGAAAATAAGAATTAGGTTACAATTTGAAATTCAGTTGTATTTAAACTAAGGGAGCGAAATTTAAGGAACTAAGTTAGGAAACTTTTCATTTAATCTATGTAATTTAATTCTATTGACAAATATGACCCTTGAAAAAAAAATAAAAACAAATTGACCCGTTTTCAAAAAATAAAAAAAACTTTACAGACTAAAGAGAGAGAAAGAAAAAAAATTAAAAATTTAAAAGATATATACGAAAATTACAATCAGTCTGAGCACATGGTCAGACTGAGGAATCTTGAGCTGACTAACTAGTCAGACTGAAAAATCACAAACTGACTCAAAGGTCAGCCTGAACTTTATTATTTTGACAGATTAAGGATTTAACATGCCCAGTTCTCCCAACAGATAGAAAAACTTGTCCTCACTCAGAGGTTTCGTGAAAATGTCTGCCAATTGATCATGAGTGGCTACAAACTCCAGTCTGACTTTGCCTTTCTCCACACAGTCTCGAATGAAATGATGTCTGATTTCAATATGTTTTGTCCTGGAGTGGAAGACTGGATTCTCAGTAATTTGAATTGCACTTTTGTTGTCACACATGATTGGAGTATTTTGAATCTGGATTTCAAGATCAGCCAATTGGTGTTGCATCCACAGTAATTGTGCACAACAGCTCCCTGCAGCCACGTACTCAGCTTCAACTGTGGAAGTTGCCACTGAGTTTTTCTTTTTACTTGACCAGCTGACTAGTTTTTGAAGTTTAAATGGGATAAACTTCGATGCCATAGCCAATTAAGTTCTTCTTTTGTTTCTGTGAACAAACACGTCTCAGCTTCATCATTGGCAGTACTCAGATCCAGACAAAAGACATCTCTTTCTCTCTTGGCAGTAGTAATGGTTTTCCCTTGGCACTGTAGATTATTCCAGCTTGCTTTCTGAATCTGACTTCATGATCTTCATCAGTGATTTGACTCACACTTAGTAAGTTATGTTGTAAGCCTTCCACATATGCAACTCTCTTGAAAGTGACAGCTCCAGCATGAATCTTTCCATATCCTCGTGTCATTGATACCCCGTTGTCACCATATCTCACTTGGGGCCCATTTTCTTCTTTATATTCTTGAAGAAAAGACTTCATTCCAGTCATGTGCCTTGAAGCTCCACTATCTAGATACCATTTTGTTGAGTCCTGTACATGAAATAGAGAATATTAGTTCCTTTTGGGTACCCACTTTAGAGTGGATCCATGAACTGAAGCAGATTTAAGTTCAGGTTCAGTCTTGCAGTCAGTTTTGGAGCTGGTGTAGTTCCATTTATTTATTTCCTTCATGCAGTTAACAGAATAATGACCTATGACACCACAGTATTTACATGGAGTATCTTTGAGACTGACTCGAGATGAAACTGACTTAGTCTTGGTAGGTTTCACAGACGTTGTCTTTGATTGAGATGTGTTTCTTTGCTTTTGAGGTGACACTGACTTTGATGAAACTAACTTAGACTTTGGTGAAACTGACTTAGACTTTGGTGAAACTGACTTATGTATGGATGGAGCTGACCAATGTTTTGGTGAGACTGACTTTTGAAAAATGTTTTTCTGTGGTCTTGACTGGGTCAGTTGTTTACAAAACACAGCTTCATGTCCCTTTTCACCACAATTGTAACAAATTCTCTTAGGAGGAGTCTTGGGCCTGATTTGATTAGGTGATTTATTTCAGACTAAAGTTTTTACGATGTTAGTCAGTTCCAACAATTGATTTCCCAATTTATCAATAGTTTTTGTTTCATGACTTTTGTTAGGAATTTTGGAACTGACTTGGAGCTGAATCTTAGGTTTACTCACAACCCTGGGCACGACATTATTTAAATGCACAAAATCTTTTTCAGCATGCACATTTGTATCAGTTTCAGATAAATTAACACATTCAGACTGAGAAGAAGATGAATAATCACTTTTATTAAAAATTTGGGAAATTACAGGTTTGACAAAAGCATTTGACATCATTGTTTTTTCTCCTTTCATGTAAGTGAAAGTGTTTGGAAGAATTTCTGGTTTGAAAACAATTTTTTCTCTTTCAGCTTTTTCAGCTTCTTCTTCTTCTTCAGTCATATGCTTCTTCAGAATGAAGTCCTCACCCAACACAGCTTGAACTTGTTTGGGTACATGTCTGCTCAAACAATCTTCATTTTTTAAGGATGATATGCACCATGACTTACAAATTCTTTTATAATGCTCAGTTTCTTCTCTAAATTTATAATTTTCTTTTGCAAGATCACTATAAGCTTCAATCTGAGCATTTAAAAGAACTTTATAACTTTCTAGTTCAATTATTTTATCATCTTTAATTTTCAAAGTATTTTCAAGATCTTTAATCTTTTGTTTGAATTCAGATTGTTCTTCTAAAGTGGTGGTCAAATCAATAAAGATATACTCAAACATTTGAAGTTTTTGTTCATTTGTATAAGTGTCGAAATTGTGTACCTTATAAAGCTTTGATTTGTTCCAGTCTGAGTTACAGCTCAGTCTCTCAGCTTCCTTCAGATCCTTTTCAAACTGAGAGGCAGATTTCTCAGCTTCAGTCACTTCTTCTGTGAACGCCATTAAGCATTTATCCACCACTTCCTCATCCTCATCAGAAGACAGTTCCTCATCTAGCCATTCTTCAGCAAAGAATGCCTTTTGCTCAGTTTGAGGCTTTAGTGTACTTGAACTGTTGCCTTTCTTGTATTTAAAATACTTCTTTCGGTATCTTTGAGCCCTCTCAGCAACCTCGTCCATGTGTTCAGTCCGAGCATTCTTTACTTTACAGTCAGCAGCCATGTGACCATATTCATTGCATTTAAAACATTTCACCTTCTTCAGATCGAAAGGTTTCTTTCCTTTGTAGCCTGTCTTCTGTTCAAGTTTCATGGTTAACAGGGCAAGCTGACTTTTCAGCTTTTTGACCTCAGTTTCATCATCTGATTCTGAGTCTGAGTGTGACTCAGACTCAGATGAGACAGCTATAGAATAAATTTCTTTATTCCTTTTGCTGGTAGCAACTAATGCAGCTTCTGGATCTCTTGTATTCCTTCTTGTGTTTATCTTTTTCCTCTATTGAGATTCTTCAAAATTCAACAACAATCCAAAGAGACCAGGCAGCTTATAGGTGGACAATTTTTCCTTAACCACAAGAGAAGTAATAACAGATTCAATTTTGTTAGGCAAGATGTCAACAAACTTTTTGCAAATTTCATCATCTTCTTTCATCATTCCTAGGGCTGATAGGTCATTCAACAGTACTTGGAACCTTGAATGCACGTCAGCTAAGGTTTCTTTGTCTTTTACGTAGAAATTTTCATAATTTCTAATCAGACTGTTCAACCTTTGTTCCCTTACTATTGGAACTCCTTCATAAGATACAATTAAAGTATCCCATATTTCTTTAGCAGATATGCATCCAGCAATCTTTGAGAATATTTGCTCAGACACAACATTTCCTAGAATGCTTCTTGCTCTTGGATCTAGATTAAAGAGTAGCTTATCTAGATCTGTCCACCGTGACTTAGGAGTTTGAACCCACCTTGCACGTTGGACAACTTTGTCTCCTTCCTTGACCTCATCAATATGCTTTCCTGGAATAATTGGTCCTTCGGTTACAGTCCTCATCATTTCTTCATGAATTCCGGACAAATGCCACTCAGCTTTGAGTTTCCAGTGAGCAAAGTTGTGACCACTGAAAATAGGAATACCTTTTCCAGCCATAGCAGGTGTAGTGGATGAAGATGATGACATTGTATTTGAGATTTTATGTATTGATCGTTTAAGATTAGTAAATTTATTAAAATTTAAATCTTATTTGCTCTGATACCAGTTGTTAGGTCTCAATAAGATCTCAAACACTAGCTAATCAATTACAAATAAGTATTTAAATGTTAATTGTTACGAATCGATTAATTGCTCAGTTTCTTAGTTTATTATAGCGGAAATATAATAACGAAGCAACTAAAATAACACACAGTTATATTGATTCAAAAAGGTACCTCGATTACAAAGCTCAAGCTCACTATTTATACACAATAATAGTGAACTTGATAAGTACGAATCCTATTAAATCTTATAAAAGGATAGAAGATTTTATCTAACAAACATACCTAATATAAAGCAACACGTTTCATTATGAAGCTGAGTAGTCACCTCCATAATGCCTTAGACGCTTTCAGTCACTCAGACTCAGAGTCACTCAGACTCAAAGTCACTCAGACTCAGAAACTAAGACTTTAATAAACAGATTTATTAACTTGGGTTAAATCATTGATTTTCCCAACATTAACTATGTGAATTCCCTTTCCTAGGGCTCCTTTTAAGTATCTTAGGACTCTTAGGGCATGATTAAAGTGCTAATTTGTGGGAGCATGCATGAATTGAGAGAGGTATTGAAAAGCAACACAAATGTATGGTCTAGTTAAGGTTAGGTAGATGATTTTGCCTACTAACCTTTGATAAACAGATAGGTTTTCTAACTTAGGACCAGTTTGTTCAGTTTTAGACTTATAGTTTAGTTCTATGGGAGTAGTGGCAGGCTTACACCCAAGCAAACCAAATTCAGAGAGTAATTCAAGGCAATATTTTCTTTGGGAAAGACATAGACCTTTATCAGTTTTAAGGACTTCAATGCCAAGGAAGAACTTTAACTCTCCTAAGTCTTTTATCATAAATTTAGAGTTTAAAAGGGATTTTACTTTGTTGATTTCACTAAGATTGTTTTCAGATTTGAGGTATAGGGAGTGGTCACATTTTCTTTGAGTGAATCCTATTTCAGATAAACAAGAGGTGAGTTTCTCATTCCATTTTCTTAGGGCTTGTTTTAGACCATAGAGGGATTTAGTGAGTTTGCAAACTTTTTTTTCATTTTTATCAAAGTATCCTTCAGGAAGAGTCATATAGACATCCTCACTCAACTCACCATATAAAAAAGCATTGTTTATATCCATTTGAAAAAGAGACCATCCATTAGAGACAGCAAGACTAATGATACATTTGACAGTGACCATCTTGACCACATGGGAGAAGGTTTCCTCATAGTCAATCCCTTCCCTTTGGGAGTAGCCTTTGGCAACTAATCTAGCCTTGTATCTTTCAATTTCACCATTAGCCTTATACTTTATTTTGAAAAGACATTTGGATCCTATGACATTGCAGTGATCAGGTTTATCAACAATGTCAAAGGTGTTATTTCTCATTAAGGCTTCTATTTCAAGATTCATTGCATTGACCCAGTTGGGATCTTTACATGCTTCAAGAAAGTTTTTTGGTTCAACAAATTTATTTAGACTAGTGGTAAAGCAAAAATTGTCTTTACAGAGTTTGGAGTAGTTGACTACTTTGTCTAGACTGTATTTTACTTTCCCATTTGGAACATAGTCACCATATTTCTTAGGGGTTTTAAGAGTTCTAGAGGACCTTCTAAGATTGATTGGTTCAACCATGTCATTTATTGAATGGTTGTTGCCCTCAGGGGATATAATATCAGCACTTGAAGTTGCAGTGATATCCTCAATTCCAGTAGCACTTGTGCTGCCAGGGATTTGAGGATTAATGTCACTACCATCTTCCTCAGTGTCTTTCCCTTCATCACTGGGACTTGGAGGGTCTTGGGTGTCATAAAGATCAAAAAAGTTTAGATGGTTTGTTTCAGATGTTTGACTAGAGATGTCATTTTTGATGGATGTTTTAAAAGGAAATATGGTTTCATAGAATTTGACATCTCTTGAATAAAAGGTTTGTTTTGAGTCCAAACTGTATAGTTTGTACCCCTTTTTGAAGTTTGTGTAACCCAGAAAGACACATTTTTCAGCTCTTTTGTTAAATTGATCAAAGTTGTTTAATAAGGTAGCATAGCATAGACACCCAAAGACTTTGAGATGGGAAAGATTAGGACTAAGGCCATAGATTAACTCATAGGGACATTTGCCTCCTAAGACCGAACTTGGTAACCTGTTGATCAAATAGGTAGCAGTTAAAATACATCCAGACCAAATATTTAGAGGTATTCCCCCCTGAAACATAAGGCTTCTAGCAATGTTAAGGAGATGCCTATGTTTCCTCTCAGCAATGCCATTTTGTTGGGGGGTGTAAGCACAAGAGGTTTGGTGGATAATACCATTTTGGCCAAGAAAAGTTTCCATTTGATTGTTAATATATTCAGTGCCATTGTCAGACCTAATGGCTTTTACATGTTTTGGAAATTGATTTTGAAGTAGATTATGAAATAGGACAATGTGCTCAAAAACTTCCTCTTTAGATTTTAAAAGGTACACCCAGACAGCTGTAGAAAAATCATCTACAATGGTTATAAAATATTTAAACCCTTGTTTACTTGTGACCCTGTAGGGTCCCCAAGTATCCAAATGAATTAGATCATCAACATTTTTTGACTTATGGTCACTGAGAGGAAAGGCTTCTCTAGTTTGTTTAGCACTATGACAGATATCACATGGACTTATGCTTGGGTCACCTTCAAGAGGGATTTTGTTTTTTAAAATGTTTAGGACCTGGTCTGCAGGGTGACCCAATCTGCAGTGCCAAAGGTTTTTTGAACCATAAGTGGAATGCACAAAATTGTTGCACTTAACTGGATTAGTAGACTTGTAGTAAAAAAAAATAAAGTCCCTCTTTAGCTTTACCAATCCCCAGGTTTTTCATGACCTTCAAGTCCTGAATGTAACAGTTTTGGTCATTAAAAGTGACAGAAAGTTTGCTATCCCTGGCTAGTTTGTGGACAGATAGAAGACTAACTGTATAGCCACGGATGACAAGGACACCAGAGAGAATTATTTCATTGGTAGGTTTAAGGTTTCCAATTTTAGTGATTTGAGCTTCAGTGCCATTAGGGTGTCCAACTTTGAGGTTTAAGTCAGTGACATCAACATTTTCAAGTTCTTTATCAGAAAGTGTCATGTGTTGATTTGAACCAGAGTCAATTATCCATCCTTTTGAAAACATTTGATTTCTTTCACAAGAGTTAGAGTTAAAAAAACTTGTGAAAGTTTTGATTAAAGAAAACATTTGAATTAAAAAACCAACCTGCCATGTTGGCATTAGCTCCTTGAGGACTTGGTTTGTCATTGATAAGATGGAGGATTTTTTGCATTTGTTCAGTGGTAAAGTTCATGTGTCATGTACTAGGTTCAGCCATGGCATTATTATTGTAATTTGTATTTTTCTTTTTCCACCCTGGGGGATACCCAACAAATTCATAGCATATTTCAATGGTGTGTCCAATTAAACCACATTTTTGACATTTGAGATTAGGATTTGGCCCCCTTTTATTGTTATCAAACTTTCTGTTGTCAATTCTTTTAGAAGGATCAAAAGATTTAGCACTGAAGGCTGAATTTTGACCTTTGTTAGACCCAAGATTGGATTGAGAAGATCCTCTATGGGATTCTTCTCTAGAGATTATAGAAAAAGCAGTTTTGACACTAGGAAGAGGGTCCCTTGTAAGGATGTTACTTCTTAAAGATTGATAGGTATCATCTAAGCCCATAAGAAATTGCATAAGTTTGATAAGGTCATTGTGGTCATGAAACTGTTTGGCACCTTGACAAGTACAGATAGGTAATTTAACAAGAGAATCAAATTGTTTCCATAGAGAGTTTAATTTGTGATAATAATCAGAGACAGAGGTACCACTTTGAGACATATTATTGATTTTGTGATGCAAATTAAAGGTATAGAACCATCAACTTTGTCATAGGTCTCCTTTAGTTCTTGCCACACAATTTCAGCAGATTTAGAAAATATTTGACCAAGATAAAGTTCTTCAGAAATGGAACTGAGAATCCAAGAAAGGACTACAGAGTTGCATCTGTCCCATTGTCTGATGAAAACTTCATTGGTTTCATCCTTTTTACATGTTCCATCAATAAAGCCTATTTTATTTTTTGTTTCAAGAGCAAGTATCAAGGCACAACTCCAAACATTATAGTTCAGTCCCTTTTAACTTAAAACCAACTAAGGATGAAGTACTGGTGTCACTGGCATGGGGATATAAAGGGTCTCCAAAATCCAGGTCACTAATATGTTTTATCCTATTGATTAAAGCAGAGGTCTCAATTTAAGGTGGCATATTATGATGATTGTTGATAAATTTGGACAAGAACTAATCAGGGAACAAAGACAAATTTGATGAACCAAGAGACAGATAAAAACGCACTAATAAGTATGCAAATGCTCTTAAAAGGTAAACGTGGCCAGGGACAGGATTTTGGAACAAGTCAAGCCAAGAGGCTAGCCGTCCAATACAAGCCTTAACCAGGGCCTTATCTAGGGCAGGTTTCCCCAAATATGACAAAAGCCCCTACAAGTATTGAGCCAAGACTTACTCCCAATACTGTAGTGCACTGCAGTTCAATAACACAGAACAAAAAAAGAAACACAGATAGGTAAATAGAAAAGCACAGAACAGCAAGCAGACCAAGTAAGCAAACACAGTCAATACAATATGGGTCCTTAGCTATGGTCCAAGTGTTCTACAGGGGGCAGTTGATCCCTGTTTGCACACAGAAACGCCCTGAGAAGGTACTTGCCACAACACAAGGTAGGTTAAGAAGATTTACAGGGCACTTGCTATCCAAAAAAAAAAAAAAATGATACCAGTAAGCAGCAACGGAGACAGTGAGCATAAATGAGGATAATTAAAATCCCCAAATCCTTTTAATCACCAATTCCAGGATCGCATAAACAAATATAATTGATTGATCAAATCACATATGGGAAAGAAACCGTCACTTGATTTAGGATTTTTTTTTTCTTCAAAAAAAAAAAAAACCCCCTAAATCGGACAATTTTGAACAGAACAATCTCAAATTGATTCAATTGAACCAATTAGAGATTTGAATCTAGAGCCGTAGCTCTGATACCATGTAGAAATTCATAGGATTTGATACACAGAATCACACAAACAAATTTATTGTTAAGATTAACCAAATTGGTAATCGTGGTTACAAGATTATCACAATCAAATGATTGGGACGAAATAATAGAGACTGAATCACGGAAAAGACAAGAACCCTCAAATGGGTGTAGCAGACAAATACACAAGAAGTAATTGGTAAAGACTGTGATATCGATGTGTATGTGTTTGTGTACATTTACACACAAATGACAGCAAAGGTCCTTCTGTCAATCTTTATGACCATAAAGGTCCTTCCAAAAATATCTTTGTATAAAAGGCAAGAATCCCCCTTGTGTGCCACAATCACCACAGATTAAGTCCTTCCTACAATAAACAAGTTTTGTCAATAAGTGGAAATGTTAAATGCAAAGGTTGGAACAATATTACCTTTTCAACACGTTGTACTTTATTTAATAACGTAACAAAAAAATTAAAAACTAAAATTAACGATTAATCAAAAGAAAAAACTAAAAGCTAATTGTTACGCTTGTTCCAAAAAAAATAGTCTAGAACCCCTATGTACGTTTAGTTTTGTCTTTTTCAAACCATCGAACAATTTTATTCCATAACTAGTCATTAAAAGTTTTCAAGTTGTACTTTTTTTATTTTTCTTTTGTAGACTAATTTTCAAAAAATCCATGTAGTTTGTATAATTACAAAATTCGTCCCTAATTTAATTTTCTTTTACATATATCGTCTTTTATTACACTATTTTCTTACCCTCCTACTCCCTCGTTTGTTAAACTTAACATCTAGTATTTTAAAATGAAATTAATATATTGCCCTTATTATAAATCCTATCAACGAACATATAACCCTCTTCCGCGTTACATCTTCGAATCTTATTGGATTTTGTAGTATTCAAGGTTTTGTTTCATCATCTTCGTTGTATTCTTGCCAAATGTAACCGTCACTGTCTTCCAATTCTATAGATTTTGGGTTTTTGTAACATATTTGAATTTTTTTAATAAATCATATGGTTTTCGTAAATGGAAGACAAGGCTAGAATACTGTGAAAATCGGAAAATTTCGGATAAGAAACTCTTTAGCATCCGTCACTAGAAACAACATATAGATATTATATAACATATGTTTAAACTTTAAGTATCTATTTACTTCATTGTTTTAATGTGTTTTCATTTTATTTCTATATATAGACGTAGTCTAACATAGATGCATGGTTTTAAACATAAACACTTTCACATAAAAAATTTTGGGCAATTATTATGAGATAATATGTGACAACCGTCAAATTTCAGGTGCATTTTATATCCTACGTCTCTTTTATTGCCTACCGTTGTCTTTAACTGTTCAATTAACGGAAACGCGCTAGTGTCGGAATCACAACCGGAATCAATTTATATAAGTCCTAATACCAAGAAATCACCTAATGAACTTTCCTAAGTTCATAACGTATCATGATTAAGAACTTTTAGTTAGCGAAAAGGTCCAACGAAACAATAATACAAAAACAGCAAAAACAGCAAAAACAGCAAAAACTCAAAAATGTTTGCAAAAGAGGTCCAGGACGACGCACATAGGCCTTGTGCGCCGTCCTGGAAGGACTAAATCCGCAAAATATTTGAAATTTTGCATGTTTCGATTCCTACAATATTTGACCAATTAAACTCGGGCTTAGACCATCATTTACTGGTATTTTACAGTCCCAAGCACCCTCATTATTATTTTCTTACTTACCTTTCATTTTCATTTTCATTTTATCATTTTATAAACTTAAAACAAAAACACCCACACACTTTTTCTCTAAAACTCTCCCAAGAAACTTCAAAAACAGAAGATTTCCAGCCTTAAACACATCAAATCAATCGCAAAAATCGTTCCAATAAGTCAAAGGAAGCAAGAGGAGCCAAAACATTTCGGTTAAGGACCATTTTCGTAAAGATTTTGAAGCTCAAAACACCACCAAATCATCATCCAAGCGATTTCCTCCGGTAGATTTCTGTTATTTTACTATCTTTACATAAACAAACACTTGCATGTTAGATCTAAGGCTTTAAATCAAGTTTTTACAAAGATTTATGACTTTTTATGGTCAAAAACGATTTTTAACCGAAATAACCTTTGGATCTATAAATTTATGCTTAAAAATGCTTTAGAAACTGTTAAAATGATGTTTTATTAAGTTTAGACCCATTGCATGTCGAAATCCGTGGCTAAAATAAACGTTTCGCTCGAAAAACCCGAAAAATACAACCTGTGCGCCGTCCAAAGGCTCTAGGACGACGCAACGGGCATATTTGCCTTCTGTGCGTCGTTCCTAAGGCCCAGGACGACGCACAGAGCTGCAACTTTTCCCGAAAATTCGTTATTTGGACGTTTTGAACTTGTTTGACCCGCTGACTTTTCGTAACTTTCATTTTGGGACTGAGTTTGACTAAATTAATATATTGGTGACTTGTAATGGAATTAAATGAACTCGTTTGAACATAATATTGTGTTATATGTAATTTGTGAGCGGTATTGGAATTTGGATTTTTGGATATGAAACTGGGCGCGGAAGCGCTGCCCAAATTTCGTAAGAAAAATCCAAACCACTTCAGCGACCAAAATTACTTGTAACATGATAAGAATAAACGTTAAAATTGGACTTTTGGACAAAAACGTAACATAAACCTTTTCAGACAATTTTTGGACAATATTAACCTTGACACTTAAAGTTTAATTAAAAACTTATCTATATTATATTACATATAATAACATAATAAGATAATAACACTTGAACTATCTTGGTATTATTAGGCGTCCCGTGATTCCCGGCTCCCGTTCTGACCGATTTCCGAGTTCCTTTATCTTCGCAATCCGTGAGTTACACCCCTCTCTACTCTTGCATTTTAAGTACTCTTTTGGGGGGAAACATGAGATCAAAATCTTTTGTGAACGATATCTTTTGTGTGAAACTGTTTTACGCGCTTAAACTTACGTATAATGTTTTATGATCTAATTGTCCTTGAAACTTTTATGAACCTTTGCTACCATTATGAACTTGTACAACTATTGTGAAACTTTTGGAAACCTTTACGAACCTTGCAACTGTATGAACTTTTGGAACCTTTGTGAACTATTGGTCTATTTTGGAAACCTTGTGAAACTTATATGCGTAGACGATATCATTTGTCCTGATTGGCTTACTTTAGACCAAATAGGTTTGCCCCTTAGGACATTTGATTAGACGATGATAGTTTGATTGTATTTGGTGCAAACTATAGACGAGGATATAAACGCCGTAAGTACAACGACCAATTTTTAGAAAAGAAGTACAAAGTGCCCCGTTTTTAGAAACTATTCCTTAAACACTATTAACAATAGCCGTTAGTAAATATGGGTATCGATACTTAGGAGAGGTCACTCCTTACTTATGGATCGCAACCTGAGTACATATTACTAAGTTCTCACGAACTAGATCTCTAGACAGAAACTTTGGGGCGTGTTCAGACCAGTAATCGGATTAGTGTAAAATCTTACGTTATATTAAGCCTAGTGGTTGGTACAATTCAAAGATCATAGGTCATTATTATTTACGCATATGCCTACTTATCGTCTTACACATGTGGATTAACCCACCGCTGAGGTAATGACTACATACCTTATCGTCTTACACATGTGGATTAATCCACCGCTGAGGTAATGACTACATACATTTATCGCTTTGCTATACAACTTGAACTTTTACGAACATTGAACTTTGACTTGAACTACTACGACAGTATATAAACATATTTTTAGCGATTGTATATCCGCCTACTTTCTTTTAGAAAACTTTATACTTATATATATACTTGTTGAACTTTTGTCGGAAACCTTTGGTCAAAACATATAAAGTGTAACTCACTCACTACGTTTCGTAGTTGACACTTTATATCATGTTTCAGGAACTAAGCGTAAGTTATGAAGTGCATTGCTTTGGCGGGTCAAGCCAGTTATGTGAAGTGTAATTCGGGAGGAAGACCTTTATATTTGGGAATCTTTATTTAAAATATTTTATTATGTATTGCTGTCTTAACGTTGAATCTTAGTTGTATCTTTTGAACTTTAGTACTTTTCCAACTTTAATTTAAATGACTTAGACCGTTGATTTTAGTATAACCCGTGAAATGATTCTTTGCTCTTCACATCTCGTGTTTCAGCTTTAGCGGGGTGTGACATAATACAAGGGCCTACATAAAACATTCATTTTTAAGAAATGATCAATTACTTTATTTCAAAGTCAGTTACTTTAGTCAGTTATTGCTTTTAAGCATGGATAGGTGTCAGTTTGCAATTGTTTCAAACCGGGCCAAATAAGAAAAATCAGTTTTTGTTATTTTATTATTTTTTACAAAACAGATATATATATATATATATATATATATATATATATATATATATATATATATATATATATATATATATATATATATATATATATATATATATATATATATATATATATATATATATATATATATATATATATATATATATATATATATATATATATATATATATATATATATATAAAGCTTAGATATAGACTATGAACATGATTTTATACAATTTTCAAAACCCTAGTTTATATGTATACGTATATGTCGATTTTATGTATATATATATATATATATATATATATATATATATATATATATATATATATAAATATTATTTTAATTTATTTCTTATTATATTATATATAAATTGTTTATATATTAGACCCCTATAGATGCAAGTTGGTTAATCGTATTAAATAGTTTACAAAGATATTCCCAAATAGGTACATCTATTTAAGTGTGATGTCTAGGCAAGATTAAGGACAATATGATACTAATGAGAACGGCTATTAACAAGTGGTAGTTCCAGTGGCCCTTCTCACCATCTTACCTAATCCGCTTAAGTAAAGCTACTAAAAGGGTTTAAGCTAAGTAAAGTAGGTTAATAATTATAACATCCGGGTCAAATGTATAAATGGAAATTTACTACATAATATGAATAATACTATTTACAAAAACTTATTATTTATGACATCTTTCTAAAATGGAAAACTTTATAAAATAAGAAACTTTCTAAAATACTGTGAACTTTCTAAAAATGGAAACGTTCTAAAAATAGAATATTTAATCTAATCTAGACTTACTCATATTTAGGATTTTCTACATTTGTCAAGTCTATTTGCTTATTTGCTTACTACGAGACTAAAGTGAGTTTTCATGCTTTTAAATCCTCTTTTTATTACTATTTTGAAGGTGATAATATATTCAATGTTTTTATATGTTAGTTTCGTTTCATATATTCAAATGGTTTTCATGATAGACACAAGTACTCAACATCAGTATACATTGCTTAGATAACATTAAGACTAAATTTGCCTTCCATCATCGATAGTTAGTTTTGGACTTGAATGCGAACCTTGTGAATATATCTATTAAGTTTGACAACTTTGTTCGGATGGGTAGCTCCTATATGATTTTTATCAAACGATCACATATTGTTTGAATTAACATTAAGGATGTACGAGTCTTTACATCTGCACGATAAGGCACCCCTAGATATTTTATTTATCTCAGTTAAGGTTTCTATCTCATTAGTCTAATGCAATGCTTATGTTATATGTTTATAGTGACTTGGTTACCTTATAAATCTTGTGGTCTATATATTCAAAATATTGTTATATGCAACACAAAATTTTACATTGATGTGGTCAATGCAAATTTTAATGCGAATTATTACATTTTTCAAACTTATGAACTCACTCAACTTTTTAGTTGACAGTTTTTTTTAATATATTCTCAGGTAACAAGTGAATCATGAAGCTAACAGCTTTCCCTAAGATCCCCATT
The DNA here is from genome assembly GCA_910822075.1 of Senecio squalidus. Lineage (NCBI taxonomy): Eukaryota > Viridiplantae > Streptophyta > Magnoliopsida > Asterales > Asteraceae > Senecio > Senecio squalidus. Next base: position 48,635,543 of record CAJVGC010000060.1, read on the forward strand.
TGCATGAAACGATTTTCTTTATTTAAAAATATGGTTTTATTTAATATATTATGGATTATGATGTCAAAAAAAGTTTTCTTTTCAATAAAGATTTATAAATTATTATTTATTTTAAAAACTTCTCATTAGAGTCATTTGCTATTTATTATGACTGAGATCCATGAATGTCGCAACCCCGATACATTCTGCAACATCATGGTGTGACAAATACGACGAAGATGATGAAAACAAAACTTCGGATACAACAAATATAATAGGATTCAAAGATGTAACGGTGAATAGGGTGATATGTTCGTTGATAGTGTTTATAATAAGGGCAAAATAGAAATTTGTTATTTCACATACTAATTGTTAAGTTTAACAACCGAGGGAGTAAACAGAAAGTAAATAGTGAAATAAATGATAATATCCGTAAAAACATATCAATTAGGGATGAATTTCGTATTGTACAGACTACATGCGTTGTTTTGTAAATTAGTAGAAAAGGAAAATTAAAAAAGGGTCAATTTGACAACTTATAAAGAACACTTAGGAAATAAAATTGTATGATAGTTTGGAAGGGACAAAACAAAAAATACATAGTGGCTTTAGACAATTTAGCCTTACTTTATGTAACAGAGTAGCCCAAAAGTAAATATTAAAAGTTAGATGTATAGGTATACACCTCGAGTCAAATTATCAAATAATTATATGCAGCGGAAATTAAGATCACATAGTAAATAATAAATCAGATAGTAATTGTGTACCTTATTGAGCAAGCGAAATAATGAAAACCTAACGTAAGGTTTTTACCACGGTTGCGTACGCGACACCCTCTTTATTGACAGACCAGTATGCTAGTACTTGTTTAACGCTTTATACAACAATTATCTAGCAGCAACTCCTTATTACAAAAACAAAAAAAAAAAACAAAACCTTTTTTTTTAAATGAAGAAAACCGATCGGTTTAACAAACCTTAGTCAACTTTTTGTTTTTGTAGTAATTAGGGTTTAGGGTTTATCTTCTATTTATAGGTTTTCAAATCTTAGAGTTTGAGTTATATTACAATAAGGAAACCTCCTTATTTACATAATAAACCCATCTATTTAATAAACATCATACTTAACCCTTTAAGTAATATTTACTAAATATGTTAAACTAGTAGTCATGTCTAAATGTCGATGTGTGCGCTCCCGTAGTCTCACACATTTACAGTCACATATTTATTCGACACTATTCAAATACCTACAGCTATCACTTTTGAATAAGTTCAAATAAACATGATAACATTGATTTATGTCTAGCAACATATCAATGCTCCCATAAATGCACGAGTGAAGTTTCTCCAAAGTCACTGTGAGTCTATAGTCGGTTCATATCCCTTTGTTTCAGATACTCTAGTTAAAATATATAGATGGATCAAAATCATTCATTTTAACTACTGTTTCTCATTTCGCGAATCACTTAAATATTTTAAAAAATATAATCGAGACACATCTAGATTCATTTGGGTCTGGCCAGACACACATCTTAAGTATTCATGAGTGGCCCAGTAAGTATCTAACTTCACTTTTCACTAAAGGAACAAATCCTATCTTGAATACAATTGGTAGTCATCGTATTTCGCAACATTACCAAAAATAGCCTTTTTGCTACCCTTATCCAGGAATAGTATTGACTATGATCAAATAATTCACTACGTACATGAGTAGCAACTTGTAACTCAAGTCTAAGGATAATTAAACCTTATGAATTATAATTAATGACAAGGATCCATAAGTAATAATTCATGTGGGATAATCCAGTATGCATCATAATGGATACCATGTGAGTTAGTGAGCCAAGCTGACTAAACACTCAGATATTGTCTTAATTCAATCATATTCCCTTATGATCAATTGACAACGCATATTTAGAATGATATTACACAATATTATTTAAGGATAAAACATGAAAAATAGGATACAAATATTATAATAAATGAAATCAAAATATCAAAAATATTATTTCATTCATAAATAAATTCGTTTATTACATCCATATATCCAAATACTAAATCCACGGATTTACATGTGATTACTAGATAAACGAAGTCTCATCCCCTCAACTAAGTGAGTTAACTTTGCCTTTGTCAGTGCCTTTGTAAAAGGATCTGCTAAGTTATCATCCGTGTGAACTTTGAGCACTCGAATTTCACCTTGTTCGACTTGTTCACGAACATAGTGAAATTTCCTTTGAAAGTGTCTATCTCCCTTCTGAACACCGGGTTCATTGGCTATGATTATTTCACCAGTGTTGTCACAAAACATATCCAAAGGAGTCTTGGCTGTGGGAACAACACCAAGTCCAGAAATAAATTTCCGGATCCAAACAGGTTCCATTTGCACCTTTAAAAGATGCAATGTATTCAGATTCTGTTGTAGAGATGGTTGTTTCTGAAATCCGACATCACAATATCTAATGTTAGTCTCAGGATTTCCACCATACATAAGAACCATATCTTTAGTAGCCCTAAGGTACTTCAATATGTTCTTTACAGCAATCCAGTGTCTTTCGCCTGGATTTTGTTGAAACTTGTTAACAATATTCTGTGCAAAACCATATCAGACCTTGTGCATCTCACCACATATATAATGGATCCTATTGCCGAAGCATAAGGTATCATATGCATGCGCTCCACCTCATCAGGTGTAGAAGCATTATCCCTGATGTTGAGTTTAAGCCCATCTTGCATTGGTAGATTTCCACGCTTGGAATTTTCCATACTAAATCTCTTTAGTATTTTATCAATGCAAGCCTTTTGACTTAACTCAATTAAACCGCTTAGATCTATCTCTCGAGATCTTGATTCCCAAAATAAATGCTGCTTCACCTAAGTCTTTCATGGCAAAACATTTCCCAAGATGAGATATACCATCTTCAAGCATTGGAATAATGTTTCCCATTAACAATATGTCATCTACATATAAGACTAAGATAGTAACATTACTCCCACTGAATTTTGATACACACATGGCTCATCGAAATTCTGAACAAAACCAAACCTTTTGATTTCTTCATCAAATCTTTTATTCCAACTTCCTGATGCTTGCTTAAGTCCATAAATGGACCTTTTTAGCTTGCACACTTTGTTGGAATGTAATGGATCAATAAAACCTTTTGGATGATTCATATATACGTCTTCGTCTAGATGACCATTCAGAAAGGCTATCTTGACATCCATCTGCCATATCCACATTCGCAGCTTGAAGCCATTTATCAGCGTCAGGCCCTGATAATGCAGCTTTCAAGTTTCGAGGTTCATTAAGATCCCCTGATACATGATCCTCATTATCTAAAGCTACATTTAGGTTTAGTTTTTGAGGGACACGTATTGTCCTTTCGGACCTACGAATTGGAGCATCAGCAATTTGATTTTGAGACTGAGTCATGTCATGAAGCTCAATCGCAACTTGAGGATTAGCTTGAGGCACATCATGAGTCTCAATTCTATCCCTCCCCCCCCCCCCCCCCCCCCCCCCCCCCCCCCCCCGCAAATTGTTGATCACCAGTGTGAGTAGACGGTGATGTATCTTCCTCTTGAACCTCGTCAAGTTCTACAACCCTCCCACTGTTTCCTTGAGCGATAAGTCGTGTTTCGATAAACTCAACATACCGAGCAATTTTCACAGTATTCTCGGAAGGACTATAGAAGTATTAACCCATCTTTTCCTTTGGGTATCCTACGAAGATACACTTAACAGATCTTTGCTCGAGTTTTTCAGGCGAATCACGTTTAACGAATGCCTCACATCCCCAGACCTTTAAGTAAGACACATTAGGGGCTTGCCCATGCCATATTTCATATGGTGTCTTATCAACCTTCTTGGTTGGAACCATGTTGAGAATGCTTACAGCAGACTCTAAGGCGTAATCCCAAAAAGATAATGGTAAAGTTGTAAGGTTCATCATATATCGTACCATGTCTAGCAAGGTTCGATTTCTCCTCTCCGATACACCATTGTGTTGTGGAGTATAGGGAGGAGTAAGTTGTTGGACAATTCCACGTGCTTTGAGATGATCCTTAAACTCTAGGCTTAAGTATTCACCACCACGATCCGATCGGAGGATCTTAATGGTTTTACCGAGTTGGTTTTCTACTTCGCATTGAAACACTTTGAATGTATCAAACACCTCATGTTTATGTTTAAGCAAGTAAACATAACCATAACGGTTGAAATCATTCGTAAATGTTATGAAATAGTTATCACCTTTCTTTGACACACGTCTAAAGGGACCACATACATCAGTATGTATGATTCCTAAAAGATTTGTTGTCCTTTGCGTCTCATACGGAAAGGGTTTCCTTGTCATTTTGCCCGACACACAAGATTCGCATTTATCAAATGAATTATCATTCGACTTTAAAAGCCGTGACGCCTTTTAATCCAATGCTTGTGTATGTGTGCAATATGACAATGTCATAGATAGGTTGAGTCCAAGTTGGACTTAAACCATTTAGTGCTAATTATCAACATAGAATTATAATTTAAAGAAGAATAAAAATGCAAATCTATTTCAAACATACCATTAATATCAATCGCATTAATATAATGAGCATTATGTTTGAAACAGAAATACAAAATTCAGTAAAACAATTAGTGAATTCATTATTCTGTAAAACATAAACTGAAACATTCCACTTAATATAAGTAGGTGCATAATGACAATTGTCTAATACAAGTATTATGCCCTAGGGTAAATGTAAGTCGTAACTTCCAATGGCTTCCATAACTACACGTTTGGCATAGCCTACGTACAGTTACAGAGGTCCATTCTTCAGTTTCTTCTTTGCTCTAAATCCTTGTAAGGAATTACAAATATGAGTCCCACAACCAGTGTCATATACCTAAGTATTTGTTTTTATAGAAGGAATGTAATTCTATAGCGAAGATATCTGAAGATCCGGCGTTGCCGACTCTCTTCTTATCTTGCACTTCGACTAGATACTTAGGACAATTCCTCTTTAATGCCCAATCACTTCACAGTGATTGCAACCATCATCCTTAGCAGGATGTTCTCTTTTAGTTGGAAGGGTACGCTTAGGCTTAGGAATATAAACAATTGCTTGTTTATTCTTTCCATCCTGTTTAGCTTTGCCCTTAGCTTGCGGTTGTCTTTTCTCATCTGAACCGTACCACCACTGATCGATAGGAGCTGGTTGGTAACCGATTTATTAGGAAGGATTTTTCTCAAACTTTACGAGCATCACATGAAGTTCTTTTGAGAGTCCATACCATGCATATTGTAGTTAGGTGTCAACACATCAATACCCTTGTGAAAGGGAATACTAACAACAATAGACTAATGGCAGGGGTAATTTATCCTTTCTAATCTATCAAACTGCTTTTTTGGTTCAGGGGTCATACCGCTGAGCATCAAGCATGCAACTTCATTATGACGTTCATACGTTGCTTGATAAGTTTCCCAAGTTGTCTCATCGAATGAGTCAGCTCCAGAATCATCAATGTAATAATGATTTGTAATCGCTTCATCACTCGGAGAACAACTCTCAGCTGGCGAAACCAATCATTAAATTTGGTTAAGTGAGTATTTCGGTTTTGAACATTGTTTTGATTTATGACATAATCCCGCTTAAATCGGGATTTTGTGCCATTTCTACAAAACAGAAGAAAGTTCTCATTAGTACTTTTGACATAATGATTTCTTAACAAAATTGTAAAACCAATGGTTTACATTCCGTTAAGACTAGGACCCAAATGACATATCACCGTTCCATCAGTTGATCTGCTAGGAACTAAGTGACACTCAAAAGGTAAGTGATGTTCAGTAATTGCATTTACCGATGCAATTCCTAGATTATGGGACTAAATGTCATGACTCGATCAAGCATCAATATGGTGATCGTGACATCATCATGTTTCATCGCATCTTATCGCTATCGGCGTTTACAGTCTCACTGCATAACCCGATTTAAGTCATCCAATTGAAGACTGTAGATAGTCCACCACAGTCTCACTATGAGTGGTAATCCACCTTGGATACCCTTCACCTACGTCTCACGTAGAGTGACGAGCAAGTACAAGTTGTCTAAGCAATATGGATAGCAATATGACCTAATTCCGTGGGTGTCAAAATTTATGTACGAAGAGGCATGCATACAACTTCGTCTCATATTTATTGTTTTTCATATAAACAATTTTATAGTTTTAAAACGTGTTTCTATTATTGTCTAATTTCTATACACCAAGTGTATATTATAACTAAAGGTAACATCGTCATCATAAAAACCCTTTCGGTAGCTCTACAACCGGTACGACCAGGAAAGTGAGTGAGTGTAGGGGACGACAAAGCATCACTTAAAACCTGACCTCATTAGGGGTATAATACCACCGCAAACTTTCCTAGACATCGTCCTTTATGTAGGTGAACCTAGTTGGGAATTTATACACTAAGGATGTACATTTAATGTCACACCCCGCTAAAGCGGAAACACGGGATACGAAGAGCAACGATATCATTACACGAGTTATAATTAAACATTCGGTTTCAAGTCATTACGATAGGAAATAAGAGTTTACAAGTTTGAAAATAACCAAGCATTTAACGTATCACATAACAAAATACATGATTAATTCTTTAACAAAATTCCCAATTAATAAAATAGGTCTTTTCCCAACTCTTGAATTCACGTGACATGCCTGACCCATCCATGGTATGCACTTAGTTTCCTTACATTTGGTTTCCTGAAACATAAGATAAAGTGTCAACTACATAAAGTAGTGAGTGAGTTACAGTTTTGAGTTTCTCGATAAAAGTTTCCAAGTGTGAAAATATATATGTAAAAAGTATCATAAATGAAAAGAAAGCGGAACGACGCTAAAACATATATATTTGTAAAAGTTTCGAACGTACGCAAGTAAAGTAGAACTCGTATCATAAAAGTTGTAGCAGAATCAAACGTTAAAATAAAGTATATGCATAAGTAATATGTGCTTAACTAAATTAGTAACTTGTATCAATCACTTGGCATAATATAAAAGTAAGTCTACACTAAACCGATTGTCTGGTCAGATCTAGCCCCAAAATGTTTCATTGAGTTTCCACCTGAATCTTAGTAATATGTGCTTGGGTCGCGAACCCTGAGCAAGGAGTGACCTCTCCTAAGTATCGATACCCATAATACTAACGGCTATTGCTAATAGTGTATAAAGTTTCGAACCAAAAACGGGGCAATTTGAACTCTGTTTCTAAAAATAGTAGTAAGCACTTACGGAGTTTATATTTTCATCAAGGATTGATTTCCTACAAGTAGCCTAAATTTAGTTTAGAGAATTTAGGGGGCATTAACACATTTTACGCATAATAGTTTCACAAGTTTCCAAGGTTTCCAAATTTCACATGTTTCAAAGGTTTCAAAGTTTCACGAGTATCCAAAGTTTCCAAGTTTCATAAGTTTCAAAAGTTTCAAGGTTTCACGAGTTTCCAAAGTTTCCAAGTTTCATAAGTTTCAAAAGTTTCAAGGTTTCACGAGTTTCCAAAGTTTCCAAGTTTCATAAGTTTCAAAAGTTTCAAGGTTTCATACGAGTTGCAAATAGTTTCAAAAAGCCACATAAACATACAATCTTATGTTTCCCCCAAATAAGTAGTTAAAATAGTAAAAACATAGTGGGGTTGTAACTCACGGATTGCGAAGAGTACGAGACGAGTGCGAAACGCGGTTGGAATGCTTCGGAATCAAGGAAATCCTATAGTTATACCAAGTTATCGAGTGAGTTTTATTGTTTATGAGTTCATAGCATCGTTAGTCAACGAAAATGCTTTAGTTTAAGAAGTTATGTTAAGGTCTAATGAAAATCGGGCAGCGCTTCCGCGCTATAATTCATTCGTCCAAATTTCGTACACTTTCCCGCTTAACAACAAACCATGTTTTAAATCTTTATTCATTATACATAATACCATATTAAGTTTAATACAATACTTTCGTTAACTTGTGATTTAACTTTATTTGTCCGATCTCAGTCCAAACCGATAAATTACGATGAGTGTTGGTCTAATAATTAATCCTAACCGTTTTCAAGGCTAAAGCCGAATAACGAATATAATGAAATCGAAATATTCACAAGAGTAACAAATTATACCGCTAACACTGTCACACCCCGCTAAAGCGGAAACACAGGATGTGAAGAGCAGTAGCATTCGATACACAAGTTTATAATTCCACACCAAGTTATATTAAAAGAAACATAACTTCAAAGGTTTACAAATGTTTAAAACATCGTTTACATATCCGAAATACAAGAGAAGTGTTCATAGCCAAGCCACCCGAACCCTTTCCCATTCTTGAAGTCATCAGTCCCAAGCGTTCAAGCATAATCTCATGCTTACTCGCTACCTGAAAAGACGAGTCAAGTGTTAACTACGGGAGACGTAGTTAGTGAGCTACAAGTTTAAGTAAAAGCATACAAGTTTTCGACGCACATAAAAATGGCGCAAGTATAGCATTCAAATAGTTGTCGCATAATCATGCGTAAAATATCGTGTTCAAATAGTTGTCGCATAACCATGCTTAAAATATAGCATTCAAATAGTTGACGCATAACAATGCGTAAAAGTATAGTATTCAAAATGTTGACGCATAGCAATGCGTAAGTATAGTATTCAAAATGTTGACGCATAGCAATGCGTAAGTATAGTATTCGCGTTCGTAGGCATTGACCACATAGCGCGACTATGTGACAATCCTATGTATTGCCCAATGATTGTTGCTAAGCCTAAAACCTACCCATTTAGTATTATGCACCATCGTTATAAGTCGTTGTGGTGAGGGTCAATCTACCCTAATAGCGCTATCCATATCTACTAACGGTCCTTTCCAAAGGGATTAATAGCAACTAATGTCCTTGGTAGTGTCGGGAATTTTAATGGTTTCTCACGTCCATGTTGTACAAAGTCCGCAACATGACGATCGATTGTTTTAGTCATTGGCAAATATAGCTTTCGTATCCTCGACATTGTTGGCAAAATCCTCAACAATGCCGGCAAAATAGTCATTCGTTTTAGTATTCAAAAATATATAGCATTTTATAAGCGTTCAAAGTATACAAGTGTTTTCGTAATAGCATTCGAGTATCAAATCGTTTTCGTAATAGTATTCGAGTATCAAATCGTTTCATAAAAGTATTCGAGTATCAAAGCGTTTCACAATAGTATTCGAGTATCAAAGCGTTTCACAATAGTATTCGAGTATCAAAGCGTTTCAAAGTTTGCTTCAGCTTAAATGTAGTGTCTAAGCCTAAGACTCGCATTTCACCCCAAAAAGTATTAAAAGCGTTTAAAGAGTAGGGGTTTGTAACTCACTGTTTGCGAAGATTTCTAGCGTGCTCGGAATTGCTCGAAGGTGCTCGGAATCACCGGAATCCTATTTTATACCAAGTTTGGCATAAGTAACATTATTTATTAGTTCATACTATCGTTAGTCAACGAGATGCTTATGTTATAAGTGTTTGTAATTAGTTTTTACAAAAATCGGGCAGCGCTTCCGCGCTATAGTTCTAAATCCAATTTTTAACACTTTCCCGCTTACAATTTTTATAACACTAATTATGCTAATTCATTAATCATATTAATATGTTACATCTCCAAATAGTCACTTTATACTCAAGTTTAAGCTTATTACAGGTTCTTTAATATGGTCTTAAGTAATAAGCTCAAGATCGCGTCTTATACCGAAAATTACAATTCTCATGCAGGTTTATGACCAAAATCGTTTTTTGTGGTGAAAATCGTTATTTGATGGTAGATTTCGACATGCAATAGTTAAAACATCAAAATACTTGATAGTTTATAGTTTTTCTTGGATCTTTAACAACAAAATCAAAGATCTAAACATCCATTTTATAAAAACCCTTTTTATTATGTAAATCACCATAAATCTTTATAACAATGTCTTTTTATAAGTTTGATCTTACATGCAATGGTTTATCTTAGTAAATACAGGAGATTTAAGAGCTTTTACCAAATAGAGAAAGGTGGATGATGATATGTTGGAGATCGTAGCTTCAAATGGGTGAAAAATGTGTTTTTGACCCGTAAGATGAATGCTCCTTCCTTCTTCTTGATTATGAACGATTTTAGTGTGTTTGTTATGGTGATTTTTCTGTGATTGTGGTGTGTTTAATCTCTGTAAATGGAGAGAACAAGAGAGAGTTCTTGGTTGGTGTTTGTATAGAGAGAGAGAGAGTGAGAATTGTGAGTGTTTGTGTGTGTGTGTGTTTGGTGTTTATGAAACAAGACTTGTAAGATGTTAGGAGTTAAAAATACTGGACCAAGTAGGCCTTTTAACATGTTTAAAACCGGAGCTTTTGGTTTGGGCTCGTTTATGTTAAGTTAAAAGAGTTTACAAACATTGCTGGTCTGCACCCAGAATGCGGCGCATAAGGCCCTTATGCGGCGCATTTGGGGCAGTTTCAGCAACTTTTCGTTTTTCGTTTGTTCCTCGTTAAGCATTTTCGTTAGTTGAAAGTTTATGATTTGTTTTGAGATGAACTTAGGCAAGTTCATTAAGTGTTTTCTTGGTATTAGGTTCATTTGATGATTTGATTCCGATTTCCGATTCCGATTCCGAGACACACACGTTTTATGTTTAAGTAGCGTAACCTACGTTAAAAGTTTTTGTATGAGTTACATCGAGCTTAGCTTAAGGATTCATGTTTACGTAACACGTAACACATAAAGTTAGTTATAGCACGTAACAAATATTCGTATCGAGGTTAAATGTTAGCGTTCTCGATCTGAGTTTAGACGGTTGTCACATTCTCCCCACGTTGAAAGAATTTCGTCCCGAAATTTCAACTTGTAGTATTTGTTGTGGGAGAAGTGAAGAGATGAGGATACTTAAGCATCATTTGATCCTCTCGTTCCCAGGTATATTTGGGGCCTCGTTTTGCGTTCCAACATACCCTTACTATAGGGATTTCACTGTGCCTTAGTTTCTTAGTTTCACGATCTATGGTTTCAATTGGTTCTTCGTCGAGTTGAAGCTTTTCGTCTAGTTGTTCTTCTTCTAAAGGTGTGATAAGTGTTTCGTTCGATGAGTACTTTTTCGGTATCGACACATGAAAAGTGTTATGTATGTTATCGTGCTCTTGTGGTAGTTCCCAACGACACGCAACTGGACCTACTCTTTCGAGTACCTCAAATGGTCCTACGTATCTGGAGTTAAGTTTTCTAGTGTTTTCCGCGGCGAATTTCACCTTTCCAAGGTGACACCTTAAGAAGTACTTTGTTGCCGACTTGAAATTCTAAGTCTTTTCTGCGCATCTCAGCGTAACTCCTTTGACGACTTCTAGCAGTCATAGTCGTTCCTTTGTCGTTGTGATTTATCAATCGTTTCTTGCACTACATCTGTGCTAATTAGTTGTCGATCTCCTGGTTCCAACCACACAGTGGAGATTCGCATTTCCTTTCGTAAAGAGCTTAAAAGGCGCACACTTGATACTAGTGCGATAACTATTGTTATAGGAGAATCCTGTTAGTGGTATATGATTATCCTGACTTCCTCCAAAGTCAATAACACATGCTTTTAGCACATCTTCTAAGATTTGTATTGTACGCTCGCTTTGACCATCGGTCCGTGGATAGTAAGTCGTGCTTAAATATAATCGAGTGCCAAACGATTCTTGGAATGCCTTTCAGAATCTAGAAGTGAAGCGAGTATCTCTGTCCGAGATGATTGACGTGGGTATTCCGTGACGAGTCACTACCTCGTTAATGTATATTTGGACAAGTTTTTCCACGTTAAGCTTTCCTTGATTGGAATAAAGTGTGCTGACTTCGTTAATCGATCCACTATAACCCAGATCATGTCGTTACCCCTTGATGTTCGAGGTCATTTTGTGACGAAGTCCATTGTGATTTGTCCCATTTTCCACTCGGGAATTTCAGGTTGCTGCAATAGCCCTGACGACTTTTGATATTCGGCCTTCACTTTCGCACAAGCGAGGCATTTCTCTACGCATAAAGCAACGTCTCTTTTCATTCCAGGCTACCAGCAATGTTCCTTGAGGTCCTTGCATCTTGATCGACCCTGGATGAATAAAGTATCGTGTTCGGTGTGCTTCGTCCATAATGGTCTTTCTCAATTCGTTAGTTGTGGGAATCCAGGCTCGATCCTTAAAATAATAGATACCGTCGTCCTTCCTTACAAAGTCCTTATCGTGTTTGTGCAAAGTTTCGACCTTTGTGTGATCTGCTTTCAAAGCCTCATGCTGAGCACTTGCTATACGCGTCCTCAAATCGGGTTTAATGTAGATTCCTAAAGCACGTGCTCGAGTCGATAGCTGCCTTTCTTTCCTACTCAAGGCATCTGCTATAGCGTTCGCTTTGCCGGGGTGATACTTAATATCACAGTCGTAGTCGCTAAGGAGTTCCAACCATCTCCTTTGCCTCATGTTGAGTAGCTTCTGATCTAGTATGTGTTGCAGACTCCTATGGTCCGTGAATACCGTGCATTTGGTTCTGTAGAGATAATGTCTCCAGCTTATAAGAGCAAAAACTATCGCTCCTAGTTCTAAGTCGTGAGTGGCGTTATTGACCTCATGTTTCTCAAATTTTCTCGATGCGTAAGCTATGACCTTATTTCGTTGCATCAATACCCAATCTAACCCTAGGTTGGATGCGTCAATACACTATAAAGTCTTCGTTTCCCTCAGGAAGAATTAGAATTGGAGCATTGCATAGTTTCATTTTTAGGATATTGAAGGCTTGTTCTTGTGCATCTCCCCAGTTGAACTTCTCGTTCTTTTGCGTTAACTTTGTTAGGGGTTTAGCTATCTTAGAGAAATCCTGAATGAATCGCCGATAATATCCCGCTAGTCCTAAAAATAGGCGGGTTTCTGTCGGACTTTTGAGAGTTTTCCAGTTCTATATTGCTTCGATTTTCGATGGATCAACGTGAATTCCGGATCCATTGACTACGTGACCGAGAAATTTGACTTCACGCAGCCAGAATTCGCACTTAGAAAACTTTGCGTAGAGTTGTTGTTCCTTGAGTAATTCCAATAATAGTTTTAAGTGTTCTGCGTGATCTTCTTTGTTGCGCGAGTAGATTAAGATGACGTCGATGAATACAATAACGAACTTGCCTAGATACGGTCGGCATACCCTATTCATCAAATCCATGAATACTGTCGGTGCGTTCGTGAGTCCAAACGGCATTACCAGGAACTCGTAGTGTCCATATCTAGTGCGGAATGTGGTTTTCGGTATATTATCCTCAGAAACCAGCACTTGATGATATCCGGACCTTAAGTCAATCTTTGAAAAGTAGGTTGTGCCTTGAAGTTGGTCGAAAAGGTCATCAATTCGAGGAAGAGGATATCGGTTCTTGACAGTTAGTTTATTCAACTCTCGGTAGTCGATACTCATGCGAAACGATCCATCCTTCTTCTTTATGAATACAATCGGCGCTCCCCATAGTGATAAGCTTGGTCGGATAAATCCTTTATCCAATAATTCCTGAACTTGGTTGGGTAATTCCTGTATCTTTGTCGGAGCTAGTCGATATGGCGTCTTTGCCACTAGTGTTGCTCCAATAATTTCTTCGTTTCTAAACTCTACTTGCCTCAGTGGTGGTAGTCCTAGTAGTTCTTCGGGAAATACCTCCGGATAGTCTCTAACTATCGGTATATCCTTAAGGTCTGCTACTTTCGTTTGTTTGTCTTTTATGTTTGCTAACAATGCAAAGCAGCCCTTATTCAGGTATTGGCGCATTTACATCACCGATATAAGTTTCGAAGTTTGTCCCGGCCTATCTCATTGCACCATTAATTCCTTCCCATCTTCTAATGACATCTGAATCGTCTTATCTAAGCAAGATATCTTCGCATCTTGAATGGTCAACCAATCCGTTTCTATTACTGCGTCAAAGCTGCAACTACTCGGGGGTCGTATCTCGTTTCCTCAGTTCCTACAACGAAGGCTCTAACTCGTATGATGCTCGGGATGCAAAAGTTGTGTTGAGTATTGAGTTAATGTTTAAGTTTTACTTATGGACTAGTATTAGTTCGGGCAAGTCACCAGGAAATACCTCTGGTACTCCCTTACTACTAATCGGTTTCCTTGGGCACCTTATTGGTTAAATAGCGACGAGCCATAACCTCGGTCGTAAGTGTTTTTCGGGTATAAGGTTTAGCCTTGTCCTTTCCATGTCGCCTCGTGTGAATATGGTTTTATTGTAGACCATGATGTTTACAACATTGTGTATACTAAAGCGAACGAATGATAACGGTGATTTTCAAAACTCTTTCGTGTAGCAATTCCAAAACTAGCATCGCGTTGTCTGGACTACCCTAGGTATCGTTTATTTGGTATGAAGTATGTCGAGTAATAGTTTGCGAATACGAGTGTCATGATACATCGGCTTCTGGGTCATTTCTAGAGATCCGTAAACTTGTCGCGTTAACCCATCATGTCTTCCAGTGTCAGTTCTTAGTTATAGGATATCTTGGGTGCATCACTTAGTATGTCGAGTTGTATCTGCAATCATGTGTCTTATGTGGGAATAATTCCCAGTTGCCATAAAAGGCATCGCGTGAGGATTAGTGGGATAAAGCGTATACGGTGTCGATAGTCGAGAATGTGTTGTCTCCGCCTAACGAACGGGAGAAATAGTCGGCATGGGACAGTATAAACCAGTCCAGATCCGAGTCGTTATACGGTAATGTAATAGTTTACGATTGTATGAATAGCTTACGGTAATGTTAATCCAACGCTCCTATACCTTGATAACGTATCACTATCGTATATCAGGTTCGTAGGGAAATGTGAGTTCAAGAGTACGTCGGGTATCTACCTCGTTGTCTGACACGGTTATATTCGTTCCTTTCATCGCATCATAGGAAGGTGTATGGGATCAGCTTCCCACTAAGTCTCAACGTTATCTTAGTATAAGTCTAAAGCACATAGCGTTTCGTTGTCGAACGTTGCTAACTCTTTCCCTCTCGGCAAAGCCTAGACCGGAAACGAGTCAAATCGATGTTACATCTCATGTTAGTGTTAGTAAAAAGCTAAGCACATAGAGTATCTTAAGTATAGCATCTAGGTCGGTGTGGGTCTGACTTCAAGAATTCCCCGGGAAGGTTCGTTTAATGTTTACCAATCCCGTTCTAGCATAATTTAGTCCAAATTATTCATAGGTGATCAGGCTACGAATAATTCAAGTTAAACAATGCCTTCGCGTTTTGGTTAAATAAAATCTTTTGCTGAGAAACTGGTTATAGTTTGATTTTAAAAAAAATCGGTATTCACTATAACCTTGCGCTCTGATACCAAGTCTGTCACACCCCGCTAAAGCGGAAACACAGGATGTGAAGAGCAGTAGCATTCGATACACAAGTTTATAATTCCACACCAAGTTATATTAAAAGAAACATAACTTCAAAGGTTTACAAATGTTTAAATCATCGTTTACATATCCGAAATACAAGATAAGTGTTCATAGCCAAGCCACCCGAACCCTTTCCCATTCTTGAAGTCATCAGTCCCAAGCGTTCAAGCATAATCTCATGCTTACTCGCTACCTGAAAATACGAGTCAAGTGTTAACTACGGGAGACGTAGTTAGTGAACTACAAGTTTAAGTAAAAGCATTCAAGTTTTCGACGCACATAAAAATGGCGCAAGTATAGCATTCAAATAGTTGTCGCATAATCATGCGTAAAATACGTGTTCAATAGTATTCAAATAGTTGACGCATAACAATGCGTAAAAGTATAGTATTCAAAATGTTGACGCATAGCAATGCGTAAGTATAGTATTCAAAATGTTGACGCATAGCAATGCGTAAGTATAGTATTCGCGTTCGTAGGCATTGACCACATAGCGCGACTATGTGACAATCCTATGTATTGCCCAATGATTGTTGCTAAGCCTAAAGCCTACCCATTTAGTATTATGCACCATCGTTATAAGTCGTTGTGGTGAGGGTCAATCTACCCTAATAGCGCTATCCATATCTACTAACGGTCCTTTCCAAAGGGATTAATAGCAACTAATGTCCTTGGTAGTGTCGGTAATTTTAATGGTTTCTCACGTCCATGTTGTACAAAGTCCGCAACATGACGATCGATTGTTTTAGTCATTGGCAAATATAGCTTTCGTATCCTCGGCATTGTTGGCAAAACCCTCAACAATGCCGGCAAAATAGTCATTCGTTTTAGTATTCAAAAATATATAGCATTTTATAAGCGTTCAAAGTATACAAGTGTTTTCGTAATAGCATTCGAGTATCAAATCGTTTTCGTAATAGTATTCGAGTATCAAATCGTTTCATAAAAGTATTCGAGTATCAAAGCGTTTCACAATAGTATTCGAGTATCAAAGCGTTTCACAATAGTATTCGAGTATCAAAGCGTTTCAAAGTTTGCTTCAGCTTAAATGTAGTGTCTAAGCCTAAGACTCGCATTTCACCCCAAAAAGTATTAAAAGCGTTTAAAGAGTAGGGGTTTGTAACTCACTGTTTGCGAAGATTTCTAGCGTGCTCGGAATTGCTCGAAGGTGCTCGGAATCACCGGAATCCTATTTTATACCAAGTTTGGCATAAGTAACATTATTTATTAGTTCATACTATCGTTAGTCAACGAGATGCTTATGTTATAAGTGTTTGTAATTAGTTTTTACAAAAATCGGGCAGCGCTTCCGCGCTATAGTTCTAAATCCAATTTTTAACACTTTCCCGCTTACAATTTTTATAACACTAATTATGCTAATTCATTAATCATATTAATATGTTACATGTCCAAATAGTCACTTTATACTCAAGTTTAAGCTTATTACAGGTTCTTTAATATGGTCTTAAGTAATAAGCTCAAGATCGCGTCTTATACCGAAAATTACAATTTTTCTTCAATCTGATCTTACATTCTCTTGCAGGTTTACGACCAAAATCGTTTTTTGTGGTGAAAATCGTTATTTGATGGTAGATTTCGACATGCAATAGTTAAAACATCAAAATACTTGATAGTTTATAGTTTTTCTTGGATCTTTAACAACAAAATCAAAGATCTAAACATCCATTTTATAAAAACCCTTTTTATTATGTAAATCACCATAAATCTTTATAAAAATGTCTTTTTATAAGTTTGATCTTACATGCAATGGTTTATCTTAGTAAATACAGAAGATTTAAGAGCTTTTACCAAATAGAGATAGGTGGATGATGATATGTTGGAGATCGTAGCTTCAAATGGGTGAAAAATGTGTTTTTGACCCGTAAGATGAATGCTCCTTCCTTCTTCTTGATTATGAACGATTTTAGTGTGTTTGTTATGGTGATTTTTCTGTGATTGTGGTGTGTTTAATCTCTGTAAATGGAGAGAACAAGAGAGAGTTCTTGGTTGGTGTTTGTATAGAGAGAGAGAGTGAGAATTGTGAGTGTTTGTGTGTGTGTGTGTTTGGTGTTTATGAAACAAGACTTGTAAGATGTTAGGAGTTAAAAATACTGGACCAAGTAGGCCTTTTAACATGTTTAAAACCGGAGCTTTTGGTTTGGGCTTGTTTTTGTTAAGTTAAAAGAGTTTACAAACATTGCTGGTCTGCACCCAGAATGCGGCGCATAAGGCCCTTATGCGGCGCATTTGGGGCAGTTTCAGCAACTTTGCGTTTTTCGTTTGTTCCATCGTTAAGCATTTTCGTTAGTTGAAAGTTTATGATTTGTTTTGAGATGAACTTAGGCAAGTTCATTAAGTGTTTTCTTGGTATTAGGATTCATTTGATGATTTGATTCCGATTTCCGATTCCGATTTCCGATTCCGATTCCGAGACACACACGTTTTATGTTTAAGTAACGTAACCTACGTTAAAAGTTTTTGTATGAGTTACATCGAGCTTAGCTTAAGGATTCATGTTTACGTAACACGTAACACATAAAGTTAGTTATAGCACGTAACAAATATTCGTATCGAGGTTAAATGTTAGCGTTCTCGACCAGAGTTTAGACGGTTGTCACAAACACCCGCTTGATTTGACAAGGATCTGGAAACAACAACTTCAGTGGTGTAGTGATGAGAGTATTCGCCTCCAAAACACAAGACAACCACCGATAATTAGCAAAACGACGATTTTGGTTTAACAGACTGATCCAGCCGCCGGCTGGGATGATCCAGCCGCCGGCTGGAGGAGGCTCACAGTCAGATCCGGATTTTCGTAAATTTTGCGTTTTTAAGCGTTTTCAAGAGTATTTTCGGTAGATTTCGACATGCAACTTAAAAACCTTTAATAACATCCATTTATTCCTTCAAATAACCTCTTTTTATATCAAGATCTAATGTAAAAGTTTATAAAACTTATGTTTTTAGATAATCACCATAGAAACTTTTATAAAAACCTTTATTTGATGTTAGATTAGACATGCATGTGATGAAATGAAATAAAAACAGTGGAAGAAAGTTATTATACCCCAAGAAAAGAGTGTGTGATGGTCTCGCTGGATCTTGATGGAGATTTTGATGGAGAATAAACCCGAAAATGATGAAGAACTCAAGAACAACCCGGAAGAATCACCACCTCTTGCTCCCTTTGATGAACATACTTGATTATTGTGATGTTTATGATGTTTTTATGGTGAAAAGTGGCTGGAAATCACAGAAAGAGTGAAGAAAAGTGAAGGAAATGGAAAGAGTTTGAGAGTAAAACACCTTGTGTATGTGTGTTTGTTTGTTTGAAATGAAAGAAAAGAAAAGAAAAGAAAAGAAGAAAATGGTGATAATAGGGCATTGGGCACAGATTTCTGGCAGAAAGGAGGGTCCAATCGAGTTTAGACACTTGTCCCAATCGATTTTCATGCAAAAATGTGTCACCAAAGCCTGACCAGACACTTCCAGCCGTCGGCTGGAGGGGCTCAGCCGCCGGCTGAAGCCCTGCCAGCTGCTGGCTGGTCGGCTGGTTCGGCAGACTTGTTTTCGACCGTTAAGGAGTTTCGTTCGTCGAAAGTTCTCGATTCTTTTTGCGTTGAACTTAGGAAAGTTCATACTTTGATTTACTTTATATTAGGTTCATTTAATATTATATTTTCACTTTTGATTTCGAGATTCGCACGATTTCGGTAAAGGAGTAAACAAGAGCAAAAGCATGATATCTCGAGTTTAAAGAACACGGTAACCGACAAATTTGGCATAACCTTTTAACTTATAATTATGAGGATACTAAAAAGTTGGCACTTAGATATTTTGATTCCGACACTGACGCGTTCTCGGTAAAAGTACGGTTAGAGGCAAGACGGACACTTTAAAGGATGTAGGGCACGATTTTCACCTGAAATTTTTGACGGTTGTCACATTTAATTACCAATCACCAATCACATGCTTTTAAAGGTTTGATTTTTAATGTATTTTGTAATTTAATACGTTCCATCAAAGGACAAAATTACGGTATAAACCCAACATTCGTCATAGAACGTATAAAAGTCCAAAATAAATTAAAAATTCGTTTCATAATTCTTTAGTCATATTAATTTTTATTACTTTCAAAACAATTGACTATAATCATTAATATGAGTTTTAGAATTAAACTACGCAACAAATTGGGTGAGCCCTAAAGCAAAGAGTCTCTATGGTCATTGTCCACATATTGAATAACTCCCGTTTCAAAAGGAAACGGACCACATGCATCCGTTCAAATAAGTCAAATATGAATTGCGTAAGTTATTCAATATGTGTTCAATACAATTTATCAAATAAACCACACATAACAATTTTATATCCAATATCATTAGTGTCGCACATATCAAATAACAATTATTATATGTCAATATATGCAATTTACTTTCTACAATATCATAATATCTAATTATGTTTATTAAGTTATGCATGTAACTTAATAACCATAATTTTCATAAAAAATATATATGGCACACATTTAATAAAACATCAAAATTTGCGTTTAAGGTTTAAGGTTTAATTAACTTTTAATCAAAAAAACTTTTTTTTTAAACACTTTTAATTGCAATTTTAATCCAAACTCAATCCTCCCACAATTTTTGATGTTTTATCATTATCCCAAATAAAAATACTATGTTATGGCTGATACCACTATAGGTATACACCTCGAGTCAAATTATCAAATAATTATATGCAGCGGAAATTAGGATCACATAGTAAATAATAAATCAGATAGTAATTGTGTACCTTATTGAGCAAGCGAAATAATGAAAACCTAACGCAAGGTTTTTACCACAATTGCGTACGCGACACCCTCTTTATCGACAGACCAGTATGCTAGTACTTGTTTAACGCTTTATACAACAGTTGTCTAGCAGCAACTCCTTATTACAAAAAAAAAAAAAAAACCTTTTTGTTTTTTTTTTTAAATAAAGAAAACCGATCGGTTTAACAAACCTTAGTCGAATTTTTGTTTTTGTACTAATTAGGGTTTAGGGTTTATCTTTTATTTATAGGTTTTCAAATCTTAGAGTTTGAGTTATATTACAATAAGGAAACCTCCTTATTTACATAATAAACCCATCTATTTAATAAACATTATACTTAACCCTTTAAGTAATATTTACTAAATATGTTAAACTAGTAGTCATGTCTAAATGTCGATGTGTGCGCTCCCGTAGTCTCACACATTTACAGTCACATGTTTATTCGACACTATTCAAATACCTACAAGTTGCATCTACTTTATTAAATAGAGTAAGCGAATGTAATAATTTCAAACCAAAAACTCAAATGAAAGTAAAAGGTAAATATAGGTATGGTGATTGCTGACGGTTGCGCATCAGCTTGATATCCAAAAAGAAAGACTAAAGGTATGTTTTTTTTTTTTTTTTGGTTGTTGTGATTTGGGATTGGAATAATTAGTTTTTTATGTTTTATTTATTTTTTAAGTTGATAGATAAATTAATATTTATTTATTAAGGGTATTTTAGTCATTTTAAGTGACAAAGGGACTATTCTTGTAGCCAAATTGATGACCCCAGGGACTGAACCCGGAGGATTTTCGACCCTGGGATTGAACCCATAAAATTGGAACAAGCTCAGGGACTAATTATGTAATTAACTCTACTTTTAATTATAATGTGGCAGACTAAATCTGAAATTTACAAGGAAAAAGAGACGGTTATAAAAAGGAAGTTGGAGGTCAGAAATGTAATTTGCTAATTATTCTTTCCAGGAATGAATAAAACTTGCCATATGATGAAAAATGAAATGGACGATTATTGAAGTAATGGAATTCAACAATAGATGACTTATTCATTTTCAAAGTGAAACCAAACATGTATTATTCATTCATAGATAACTAATTAATCTATTACCACTCTTAGGGGTGGCAATTCAGGTCGGGTTCGTGTTCACGGGTTCGGGTTCGCGGGTTGGCAGGTCAAAAACATTCAACCTGAAACCGACCTGTTTATATAAACGGGTTATAAATCTCAAACCTAATCTGTTTACCTTGAACCTGAATCCGACCCATATAACCTGTTTAATTAGACGGGTTAAACAGGTTAGCGGTTTAAATGGGTCAAGCGGGTCAAACAGGTTAACTTTTTAAATGTGCATCCAAAACTTCGGTGGTGCGTGTGGATTTGAGAATTTAAAGGGTGAAAAGAGGCGTGAGATTATCATCTAGTTTCTAGATGGGATTAATGATTTCAATTTACAAGAAGGCTTTTCATTTATCTATAACATGTATGGTTAATGATTTCAATTTACAAGAAGGCTTTTCAATTTACAATATTTTAAAAAATGTTTTATTAATTAAACGGGTTGGCGGGTCAACCCATTTAAATTTTTACCAACCCAAACCTAACCCGTTTAATAAACGGGTCAATTGCGTCAACCTAAAACCGACCCGAAATTTATTTACCTCAACCCAAACCTGTTTATTTTCGTGTCGGTTTCAGGTCGAGTTTCGTGTCAGGTCAGAAATTGCCAGCCCTAACCACTCTCATTATATCCTATCAAAGGCAACTTAAGTAATAAT
Organism: Senecio squalidus; assembly: GCA_910822075.1. Taxonomy (NCBI): domain Eukaryota; kingdom Viridiplantae; phylum Streptophyta; class Magnoliopsida; order Asterales; family Asteraceae; genus Senecio; species Senecio squalidus. The sequence continues at coordinate 48,657,506 of CAJVGC010000060.1, forward strand.
TAATTACAATAAATTTGTAACTAATGTAATCAAAAGAATAAATAATGACAATTGTTTACAAAATTTATTACACTTTTTATTCTTGTACATTTCCAAACTCACCCCGTATATTTCGAAATCCATCTTACATTAATGAAAATGCAACTAAATTATGCGCTTAATTATTTTGTGTTGATAGCCGTAAAGGTTGTCAGCATCTAACGTAAGTCAATAAGAAAAGTTAAAATATAAAATTAATAATTAATCAAAACGAATATATAAGATAAGGGACTACAATGATAACTATTCATATCTTAAGGGTAAAAGCCATTGTCAACAAAAGTTAAGAAATTAATATGATAAAATTGTAATAACGACAATCCATCATTTATATGTGGCAAAAAGAGTATGGAGTATGTGAGAGTGGTGGTTCGTCGTCAGGCGTAGGTGATGTTAGGCAACCATGCCACCTCTTTTCGACATAGAGGGCTTGGCACCCTCTTGCCTACCATCTTCATCTCGAACCAATATTGGTTTTTATTGAAGAATAGTGGTCATGTATTATCTGAGATCCTTGTACTTAATGATATTGAGAAATGATGTGATATTCGTACGATGTTACGGGGTTTATTTTAATATAATTTTATTAAATTTTGTCATTATTTTGGATATGAGATTGACATCTATACAACAAATGACTTTTAATATGTGATATTGACAACAATGTTATGTGGTTTAAATTATTTCTAAATGTAATTTGTTCAAATTTGAATTACTATATTTTTTTTGAGAAAATAATACTCCATCTGTCACATATTATTTGTCCATTATTCCATTTTTGTTGTCTCAATTTAATTGTATACTACTAAAACTAGATAGAAAAGTTTGATGATTTTATAAATTATTCTTAGTTGAAGTTATTATTACATATTTTTTAAAATACATTAATTAATTAACTAAAGATAAAACTATCATTTTACAAAAATTAAGAAAAAGAAAACAGTAATAATTATGTTTTTCTAAAATTGTATGTTTTTTTGTCTGAAAACAATAATTTTGATAAGGAAGGAGTACAGTAGTTAGTAAGTAAAGATATGTTGTCCATTAATAATATTTCAAATGACTTAGCAAATTTATATATGTTTAATTGACAAATTAAAAATAATTTAATAATTTTAATACTTAATTCAATTTTAAAATTAAAGACCTAAAACACATGTTTTAAACTTTTTTAAAGTTTTTTTGGTTAATAATGTAGATTTTTTTCTACTATTGATATATACTCTTGTATTCCACTACAATCACATCGTGTCTTTTTAAATAGTTGAATGAAATGTTCTAGAGTAAGTCATTTCTGTTTCCCAATAATCTAAAAGAACCAATAATCTCCACCAATTCTTTGATTGGATTTCCTTTTAGAAATGCTTTAGTCTTTCATGTTATCTATAAATATAAATAAATGGGGTTTTTATAGCTATGGACAAAAATATTAAAAAAAAGTATGAATATCGCAACGAGGAAGATCCTACACCACAAGGCTTGGAACCGACAAAATTTGAACAAGATTGATAACATGTCACACAATAGTCACAACACTTGCAATGAATGTTAATAATAAATAACTAGGTTCGTCATTTGAAATTGGGGATATAATAGAACTACTATTCTTTCTAAGTACAAAAATGTGATGACCTTTTAAAATTTTCACTTCAAGTACTAAACTCTTTTAGCTCCCAGCATTAGATACATTATAGTTTTTCTTTATGATCAAAAGTCACTAATTTATGACATGACCACATCAGGATCATCTCCTTGAGGATAAAACTACCGGCTAAATGCATAGATATATAACGAAAAAGTTGCAGGTGATTAGATTACTGGTAATCCCAAGCACACGAATCAGAAATGTGTCATTCCCTTATTGAAGACGATCGAATATAAGATAGGTGGTAGATTATTAAGGGTTATTCATTTATTTATCATCTTAATTGATCGTTAGAGCCCTACTCTTATCTGACACGTGAAATATATAAGATTTTTTTATACGGCACGAGAAATCTTTAAGATTTCTCTTTATATGATGTATCATGTCGTCATCGTGCCATTTTCACGTCAAAAAATAGTATCAATATCAACAAGGAAATCACATTAGTGATGACCAAACATGTCATCAGAAAAAAAAATTCAATCACAAGCTAATTAAATAATAAATGAGTAGTTTAATTATTTTTTTTACTATGATGAATGAAATTTTCTAGAAATTTCATTACCTTTTTTCTACCGTTTGTCCTTCAAAGAAAGACATACCTATGTATTAGATCATTAGTTAATCCCAATTTTTATATTATGTACGTCTTGTAAATTAAATCAAAATATAGGATTTCATATTTTTGTATGAATATTGTTGGAATCTTAATTTTCAACAACCTTGAGAGAAACTACAAAATAAATAAAACTTTTGTAAAGATGGTGTCTATCAAACAAAAAAAATAAAAAATACCGATAATTGATAATATTTAGGCAACTGTCATTAGAAAAACGAACGCTTCACTCTTTATGTAGGTGAGGGAGTAAATACCCTAGTTCGCGTGGGTTTGGGTTTAAAAACCGATTACTTGAAGTCCAAATTAACGTAATCCTAACTCCTCTCACAGTTTAATACAATAAGGAAAACAACTTAAATTACAAATCCTAAACTTATAATAATTAACTATATTTATTTAGAGGGCCCAAAGTTCTTGTGATTGATTGTTTTTAATTTTTTTAATTTAAAATATTGGATAGTTTAGATTGTTTCATAAAAATTAAAGGTAAATATTTGTTTTACTTATACTTTATGTCTTAAAACAAATAAACTAAATGTTTTATATAGTAATATAGATAAATTAAATTTTTAACTGACTTTAAAACAAATATCTGGTTAACAACTTAATATATATGAATTAATACACATGGTTGTTACTAAGTAGTTTTATAAAATCTGAAAAGAAGATTATGAAAGTTTTATTAGCCATAAATCAACATCAATAAATCAACGGTGATTGTGGGTTTTGATTGTACATTGACGATAAATAATGCTGATGATAGTATAGTTCATTTGGTCTATTGACTGTTTTGTAAGAAAGAAAATGAAAACCACTTTTTAAAGGCAGTTCTTGTTTTCTTCACCTTTTGTGGCCTGGTTGTCTCATTATGGGAACTCTTTTTTATACCTAATTATACATAATTTGTTGCTTTAATTGTATCCCATAAAGCTTTCAATTATTAGGGTGAAAGCAATATAAAATTTGTTGGTTAATTTTACTATATATTTTGTTTTTGCATATTATAAAATATGTTTAAGTATTGATAGATTAAGTATGTCTGTGTTTTAAACAACATGAGAATAAGACTTTCACGTACTTTCAACTTTTAACAATTTGGTAGCTATAGAAGCTCACGGGTTTAGTATTTTGTTTCGTACACATATATGCATTTTGATAATGAGAGTTTGCATACGATAAGCAGCGGTCACTTATCACTTAATAGTATGTTAATGACGGGTTTTCAAACAAAGAGAGTAGCAATTTCATATACGTATTTGATCGTGGCGTTCTGTTTCATATCGGTTTTGACGTTTTGTATATCTTTTTTCATTCCTTCAACTGTAACCATTTTTTTCATATAGGTACACAATGAAGAATGGAATAATTAAAATATATATTATTCTAAATATGTTTGAATATTTTATTTCTCAAGATTTTATTAGTTGGAGTTATGTATTAATTGTAGGACTTTTTAAGACAATAAACTCCTACATCTTTGTTCTTATGCTACAATGCACTACTAAAGACAAGATAGACAACCTTAATTGAAAACCTGAACAACATAACTTAGGACTAAACATTCATAATCTTTCACTTTTGGATTTAACAAACGGCAGAGATGTGAGATGTCAATGCACCATGCATGTATATGTATGCAAGTATAAAATGAAAAAGTGAAAAAGTATTCCAACTTAATTTGCAAGAGACTAAGAGAGTAGTCTCTATATTCCTAATATTGTTTCTCTCTCTCTCTCTCTCTCTCTCTCTCTCTCTCTCTCTCTCTCTCTCTCTCTCTCTCTCTCTCTCTCTCTCTCTCTCTCTCTCCAAATATAAACATGTCTAGTAGTATATATAGATTGATAATGAACTTCACAAAGTCATACTAAATATTCTTGATCGAGTATTCCACTTCTCTCACAAAAAACTACCAATGTCTCCTTTTCTCCTTCCTACACCATCCCTTTCACCCAAAGAAGAAACAAAATTTAAACACACCCCTTTAATCTTCGATGCATCTTTTCTTCAAAATGAAACTAGCATACCCCAACAATTTGTGTGGCCGGAGAATGAAAAACCCCACCATGAACCACCACCACAACTTCATATTCCTCCCATTGACCTAAAGGGTTTCCTTACCGGTGAACCACATGCATTGTCCAATGCAGCTCGACTAGTTGACTCTGCTTGTCGAAAACATGGCTTCTTTCAAATTGTTAACCATGGTATTGATTCAAGATTAATAAATGAAGCTCACAAAATCATGGACTTTTTCTTTGAATTGCCACTTCTGGAGAAGCAACGGGCTCAAAGAAAACTCGGTGAATATTGTGGATATGCTAGTAGTTTCACTAATAGATTCTCCTCTAAGCTTCCATGGAAAGAAACACTTTCTTTTCGTTATTCCGAGGATCCTCAATGCTCAAACTTGGTTCATGATTATTGCTTGAATGTGATGGGAGAAGATTTTAGCCATTTCGGGTATCAAAACTTGCATCAACTTCTTAATTTAAATTTTCCAGTAATTTGTTGATTTTTTGTACTAGAAGCAATATGCTTGCAAAACAAGAAAACCAGCAGTCACTTACCATGTTACACCATAAATACTAATCTTAACATTGTTATTTAGGAGAGTTTGTCAAGAATATTGTGAAGCTATGAGCAGACTTTCTCTTGCTATCATGGAGCTACTAGGTATAAGCCTAGGGATAGGTCAATCCCATTTTAGGGATTTCTATGAGGAAAATGATTCCATATTGAGATTAAACTACTACCCCCCTTGCCAAAAACCCAATCAAACACTTGGAACGGGTCCTCATTGTGATCCAACATCTCTAACAATTCTCCATCAAGATGACGTTGGTGGGCTTGAAGTTTTTGTAGACGAAAAATGGCACTCCGTCACGCCATGTTCCGAAGGTTTTGTTGTCAACATTGGGGATACATTCATGGTAAGTCTTTGTCGTACAAAACTAGACAGCTTCCATATTGAAATCTGTGAGAAAATTTTTCATGTGGATTTGTTAAGTAAAGTTTTTTTTTTCACAGGCACTATCGAATGGATTATACAAGAGTTGCTTACATAGAGCGGTTGTTAACAACCATACACCAAGAAAGTCTCTCGCGTTCTTTCTGTCTCCTAGAATGGACAAAGTCGTATGCCCGCCTAAAGCGTTGGTTGAAGACCTCGATAACCATAGACTATATCCTGATTTTACGTGGTCAACTTTCTTCGAGTTCACTCAGAAACATTATAGAGCAGACACGAATACCCTTGAAGCCTTCTCAAAATGGCTTCAGAATGAAAGAAATTATGACAGTTTTTGAGAATTTGAAATGAATATCTAACATATTAAGCATCCCATTTCAGTTTTGTACATATTAATAATCCTTAAAATCATTTAGTTTTTAAAAACCAATGCCAGATTTCGCAGAAAGTAAATTGGCATCACCTAGACTCAACTTCACTCCGTTTGTACAGTCTTGATCATTTATAAATATTCATATTCGACTTGTGCTTTACTAAATGAGAATCAAATTAATGACATAATAGTCATATTATTAATCTTTGTTGCTGTACTTTCTAATGTATTAGATAAAATTTGAAAATGAGTACATGGTTGTATAGAGAGGTGGCTCAACCTCATAATTTATTATCAACTCAATTGTATTTCGAATGAGTTTATCTTTGAAAATAAAAAAGTAAATGCTCATAAAAGCTCTAAGAACTCTTTTTTATAATTTTTAATTTCTAATCCCTCCCTTTTAACAATAAAAAAGATCTTTAAATCTCTAAACTCATATTTAGGCCTAAAAATGACTTTTTGTCTTCTTTGAAAAAGCTTATTCTACGAAACTTAGTTAATTAAAGATTTTTCATCAAGAAAAGCTATAAAAATTGATTCGTTATGAGAAAAGATAATTATCAAAAACTTCTTATTCGATATAAGCCCATTTTTAAAATAAACTTTAGGCCTTCAACAGCCTTGAGCGGTCCCCTGTCGTATAATCTCCAAACTTACCCCTTTCGCTTTCTATAGATTCTCGTTAGGTTTAATGGGGTGCAAAATTCAAGCAGGTGTAAAATTATTGAGTTCCGAACAACGTGAATGTTTGTATTTGGAGGGCGAAAAATGATGGTTTGCCCATGCTTCTCAATTTATCTAAACGTGGAATACAACTCTCTTCAACTTTATGCCCATTCTGTAATCCGGTTAATGAGAATATTCAACATAGAATTTTCGAGTGCTCTTTCTCAAAATCTGTTTGGTCCAAGCTTGCGAGCTGGTGGGGGATCTCTCTTCTATCTAATCTCAATATTGATTTGATTGCTTTAAACTCTGTCATTATCAATGGAAATAATAGATCAAGAAAGGTTTTCCATGGTGTTTGTTTAGTCGCTGTTTGGGTGTTGTGGAAGTAGAGAAACGAGTATGTGCATGCAACTGTCGAGCAGAAGCCTAAAGTGATAGAGGCTGATACTTTTTCTCAACTCCAAAGGTTCTCTCTTTTATGGTTGGCGAATCGTTCTCAAGTGAATATCAATTGGGCCGGGTGGATTTTAAATCCGATTGCTTGCTTCTAGAATTAGCTAGGAGGGTGTTTGGATATGGCTCTAGGCGAGAAAATTATTATGTTATTTTTTCTTTGCTATTTGTTTGTGTCGGTCGCCTAATCCACGATCCCTTTGAACCCTAATACCAAACTAGTTGCGGAATAACTAATATGTATGTATATATGGTGAAGAACAGCGCTAATAACCAAATGGTTGATACTATTAAACTTACGTATTCAATTACAAACACGAATAGTATCTAAACACTCGATTACAGGACTTTAACACTCAAGAACACTCAGTTACGCTCGGTAGAAACTAACTCACGTAACTATTCTCGATGTGACAGCTCTGACAACTTTCAACCACTACATTTATGATCCCGAGGTTGCTATTTATAGCTGACCCAAAAACCTAAACAGTTACGCGCGCGTAACTGTCTGGGATCCAGTTACGCGCGTAACTACACAGTTACGCGAGCGTAACAATTAGTTACGCTGCGTAACTTAGTTACTTAGAGTAACTGTCTACGTAAATGCGTTTTGGACTTTACAACTCGATCTAATTACATTCTAACTCGACGACACATTCAACTGAATACAACTACAGACATTAATGCTCCAACAAACTCCCCCTTGGATGTAGCTTGTATTCTTCAAAATTTTCTTGAACTTTTGGTGTCGAGAGATCGAGAATTGATCCTTTAAACTTCACAGAGGCCTTGTACGGTGTTCAGTCTGCAACCGATGACTTGCGAATCTTTCTGACAGCTAGTCTTCATCATTAAGCAACGCGGCTCCATGAAGATCAGCTTCGAGTCCTTGACTTCCTGGAAGTGCTAAACTCTTCGAGATCCGATCTTTAACTCTGCAAACCTAGCTTACAGAGACAAAACTGACCAAATACGTGTTTTTGTTCTTTAAACTGATAAAATTTATCGTTTTTCAGAAAACACGTGATAAAACCTTTTAACCTTGAACGATACGTGACAACGAAGAAAATAAACGCAGAAATAAAATCTTTTTGAATTTTTATTTGTTTTTCTTAACCTAAAAACCGAAAATCTTTTTGTGGTTTTCATCTAAAAGCTATTTACACTACTTTAGCAACCTACAAAGAGCAAATCTTTTTTGTTAGGGATTAGTTTGCTTTTAGGATCATATCGCAGAAGTCAAATCACAAGAATCAGCCGATTATTAGTATATTTGTCCTCTTAAATACAACATAGATATCATATAAAAAATCATCCGATTATTTAAATTACATCTGTTTATATGGATCCCACTTATATTTACACTTAGCTAAATCCGAACTTCCCTCAAAGCGTCATCAAACCTCCAGTATTTATTTCGGAAAACTGTCACCTTATTCCTAGATTATTAACTACTCTAAGTATTGAAAACGCATACATATAGTATTAAGTTTAAGCATTTATGCAATTTTCATTATTTATTAGCTTTATTTAAGCTTTAAAAGCTTTATTGACTCGTGAATTCCTCCCTCTGTCTCTGCCGTTTATCAAGTAAGCATCAAGAGTTACGGAATTCTTATTTGACTCTACTCTCCCCCTGTCTCTGCCGTTTATCAAGTAAGCATCAAGGGTTACGAGTTTTACTTAGATTCAATTATTTATAACTCCTCAACCTTTATACTAACTGCAGAAAACTATGATTTCGCAACCTTATAGAATCCTGGAGCGCCTCAAGGTATTTTTGAGTTTTAATAAAAATATAAACTCTTTGAGTTTAGATAAAAGCGACTTATTATATTTTTTGTTTTTCTCTCAATTTTTCTTATCTTTTCCTCGCTTTTTCTATTACTCTCAGATACTTATTAATATATTTATTATAGTATCCTATGGTGACAGATTCCAGGCACACCGAAAGTTTTCAGCTTATCACTGAGATGAACAAACTTAACCGTGTTACCCATTAAAAACAGTTTCGGAAGATTGTTTAGATGATATTAGCCGTACCTACTAATACATCGAACAAAAACTTATGACTTATGTTTTTTTTTTTTTTTTTTTAAAAATCTGCGATGTACTATCATTTCCTAAGATTTTGACAAACTTTCTCCCCCTCTTTTTATGTTTTTCTGATTTTTAGTGTTTTTCTGATTTTTTTATAACTATACAAATCCTAAAAACTTAAAAAGAAAAGATTTCGAAGTCACGATCAAAGATTTAGGTTTTTATCATTTTGGACGCTTTATACTCACTTGAGATAAATAAACTTTGACTCAGTGAGTTTTCAAAAACTTTGTACTCTTTTGAAAAGAGTTTTGCATTTAAGCAAAACGGTTTTTGTTCGAGTCCGCAACTGTTATGTGTTGCGAAGTCTAAACACTTTAAACTTAAAATATAAGAATGTGTATTAAACTTGAAAATATGTGTTTGTAACATAAAACGGACCACGTAACTCAAATAGGAACCATAAACCTACCGAACCACGTATCACACACAAACAAACATAAATTCAAGTAGAACAAACATATATATATCAAAAGATGGTATCAAAGAATTACAGACATAATGAATAGTGTTTGAGCTGGGAATAAGAGATACCAAAAATAGCCAGCTATTCTACTGCAAACACAATCTACGCTGCATCTTCCTTCACCAGCGGCATGTTCTTGGAATGGTAGCCGTTTTCAACACACATACGGACTACATGAGAGAAGACAAAACCGAAGGATCTCTCATTCCACATTGCCACTATCATCTTCTCATCCAAGCGCTTCAGGTCACTCTCGGAAAGACAGAGGAGATGAATAGGATCATAGATCCTTAGCAGTACGTTCCCCGCAAAATCTGTCATGACTGCTTCCCGAGAGTCTTCATCAAAGAACCAATCATCAAGCGCTTCCAAAAAATCTTGAGGCAAAGAAGGCATCCGGATTCGCTTGAGCAGCTTGACCTCTGGATAGATATGTTGAACATCGCGCTTCCCAGTGGATGGATTCCGATGCTTTGACTTCTTCAATACAGGCTTGGTGAGGGAAAAGTTGACATACTTCTTGTAGTATATGTCTTCCCTCAGCTGGATGTAGAAGAGCTTGGCGGCATCTGAAGTGAGGTTCTTTGGCTCCATGTCCGCAAGGCGCTCCAACTCGTAATACGGCATGGAGCTGAAGGTAGCATACTTCATCCTCATATACTGCACCCCATCTATTCTGAGCAGAGCAAAGAAATCGGTGTTGTTGATGTAGCGCCATGATAGAATAAGATTTTTGCACGGGCCTACAAGATTACAACCTGCAACAACACAGACTTTGCCAAAGACCCGGTGATCTATCTCTCTCCCTTTGCTATCGACATAGTGAACATAGTTCTTCACGGGAGGAGCTGGAACAGCTGGAATCTCTGGTTCGCTCACTTCTTTAGACTTCCTCTTTGAACCAGAAGAGGAAGCAGCTTTGTCTTTCATACCAGCCTTAGATTGAGATGCAGATGCTTTCTTTAACCGTGCAGAATCAACCTCGTCCTCGGAGTCCTCAAACATAGAACAACTCCCGGGAACCATGGAGGCTGCATCGCCTTCTTGCATTGGAGCGGCATCAAATCTAGGAACTACAGCGGTAGAGCCTTGTACAGACATTGCAGGCTGAATCTGACGATCATGTGTACCTGTAGGAATTAAGATAAAAGCAAGGTTAGGGTTAGTGGTCTCCCCCTGAATAGGTGCATCCTTGGCAGGTGATCCCTGATCTTTCGCTGAACCGGAGGCAGATTCGCCGTGTTGTGTCGGTTCTGAAGGATCTCCCTTGCCTTGGTCTTCTGAGCTCATATGTGAAAGAGCTCCTGCACCGCCCTGATCATCATCGGGCTTTCCCTGATCATCCTTGTCATCTTTGTCATCCTTATCGTCTTTCGGTGCATCATCATCATCTTCTTCATCATCTTTCTCCGCCTCTTTCTCCTCTTCCTTCTCTTCATCAAGACGCTCGAGAACGGTTTCAAAATCCCCTCGAGCCGCCGCAATCTCGTGCTCTAAATCTTTCACCGTCTTCTCCAGAGACTAAATCTTTGAGTCCCTTGCTTTCACTTCAACCTCGAGCCTTTTAATCTTCGATGCATGCTCGTTGTAGGAGCTCTGGAGGTTCAGCACCTGAAGCTGCAGCTGCCTGACTATGTCACTTAACCCAACTTTGATCTCAGGGCGAGAAGAGCTACCCAAAGGACTGGAAGTCACGATCGGTGTGGTGGTGGTGAGGATTGTAGCATGAGAAGCAGAGATAGGTGGTATGGGTGTGAACTTTGGAGGTGGTGGAGGAGCAGTGGTGATGACTGTTGATGGAGGAGAGAGTAGTGGTGATGATTGTTGTTGGCGGAGGAGTAGTAATGATAGTTTTCTTTGACTTCTTCACCATTGGAGGTTCAGGAGAGACCTCAGGTGAAGTGGGAATGGTACGAGGGCGTTTGATTGAAGAAGGTGGAGGAGATTGCTGAAAAGAGTGAGGCTGAATCCCAACAAACTCTGCCTGCTTTGATCGTGCTGTACGAAGAGGCTTCGGAGAAGGAATCACAACTTGCGGTTCCTTAAACTTGACTCCTTTGGGTTTGCTGGAAGCTCGAACCTCTGGGGCTTCCTCCTGTACTCGTTTCCCTTTAACTGCCACCTGTAAGGCAGTACCAAACAAATCTGCCCCTGCCTTTGCTCCTTTCTCCAGAATCTCCTTTCGCCTGGAAGCATATTTTGTAACAGAGATATGCTTCCTGAGAACTTCCAACTCTCTCAAGGCTTTCTTCATCTTCTTTGTGGCGTCGGAGATTTCAACTGTTTCCTCCGACCCAGCTTCACCAGTACTGTCATCACTTTCTGAAGAAGATTCTGAAGAAGATTCATCGTCAGATTCTACCTTTTTCTTTCCCTTTCCCTTTCTTGAAGCACCCGCAGAAGCTGCAGGATCTTCAGAAGCCTCGGTATTTGTAGACTTCCTAGATCTGGACGGGCGTGGAGAGTCAGGAACCACGAGATCATCAAAAGCATTAAGCACTGGAGTAGGGTAACTTGGATCAATCAATGCACCCTGAAGAGGTAACTCGGGACCTACCCTTCTACAATCCTGGAAGTAACGAGAATCGATCCTCAGTGCCTTTCCTACCGGACCATTATAAGGAAGATCCGGTAGAGAGTGATCAATGAAAAGCTGTACGAATCTCGGGTACTGATCAAAGGTCTTCTTCTTGTCCTCCAGATTTAAGCACATGTTGTTGAAGATAAATCTGGAGAAGTTGTACTTGTGGTTGAACACCAGTGAAACCATCAACGCTTGACCTCTTCTATCTAAGGAGTCGTACCCTCCTTTCCATCTGGACAAGCACATGATGACCGTGTGCATTAGAAAGCGATAAAGCACCGGCATCATAGGCTTCTTGAACTGAAAAGAGTCCAGACGACCAGAATATCCCATTTGTCTGAAGCAGCCGAAGATTGTCTTCTCCGGTAAAGTATCGTCTGCATCAACAGTATCCCTGAACTGAAGAACCGTGCGGATAATAGCTTCAATAATGACGATCGGGAGTCCCCCAACAGATGTCTCAATGCTATGAGGAGAAACAGACTTGTTTACCACAACATTCCTCCAAAACTCGCTAATCAGACCCCTATTTAGATCGGGATCAACTCGAAGAGCATAAGCAATAGGGCTTCTCAGTAGATAATTGATAATACCCTCGAACCCTTCACCTTTATCAACCGCCGATAGTAGAGCCACCGAGTTGTGTCTTTTCATGGCTATATCTTTCTTATCTTTAGCCATTCTACACATCAAAAACAACAAACTCGCACAAAAGTTAGTAAACGCACAAAATCTTCTATAAGACATCGTAAACAACATCCTAGAAGGGCATAGACTACTTATGATGGTATGAATGTCATTTTGAGTGAAATGAAGTTACGCTGCGATCGGAAGAACAGTGACGTGAAACAAATTGAATTTGCAAAACAGATGTGAATCTGTTGACAGTTACGCGCTCGTAACTGTAGATACGCGCCCGTAACTACCTCACGTAACTGACATTTTGAAAATTTAGGCAGCGTAACTACCCATTTCCATGGGTCAGAGAACATCTTCTTTAACAGATACGTGCGCGTAACTAGCAGTTACGCGCCGTAACTAATAGTTACGCGCTGAACACAATCAATATCATATCTCAGTTACGTGCATGTATCTATTAGTTACGTGCACGTATCTAGCAGTTACGCGCCGTAGCTAATAGATACGCGCGTAACTGTCTGCAGACCCTCTGACTTCAAGAATTCAATGAAAATCTAAATACGCTATGGTTTTTATCTTAATATCATATCAATAGCTATATTCCGAGTATCATTAGACTTTATACTACTCACATTTAACCATTACAAAGGCAAAAGGCAGTTATAATTACGATTTAGGTCAAAATTTCAATTTTCCTTTAAACATTCGATTTAAGCCGAAAATCAACAATCAAACCATACCATGGTATTCGAAATCCAGTGAATGATGTTTAAACATCATCAATGTCAAGTTTTAATTGATGATTTTGGATTTTCGGATGTGACTTCCCAAACCGCCGAGATATAAACCCGAAATCAAGCAAAAACAGTTTAAAATTAATGTATTGGGGTTTTCGAAATCAAACCTGTGTTTGGATGATGATTCCGAGCCTTAATCACGAAGAAAACAAATCAAAAACGCAAAATTCGCCGAGAGAGAGAAGGGTTTTCGAAGAAGGGTTTTTGAAAGCGTAATTGAACAGTCAATTTTCAAGCTTTTATATCCTTTCTCTCTCTTAGTTACGTGCACGTAACTATGTAGTTACGTGCGTAACTATCAAACACACATATAGATACGCGCGCGTATCTTTCAGTTACGTGGCGTAACTGACAGATACGCGACTCAGTTTTAAATTTATGTGTTTTTCGCGCGTTTTTCGACTTTAAACTTATTTTAAGTCACGTTTTTATCTTTAAACTATTACTTGATAATAGAAAACGGATTTTTAGCCTTTACACTCTATCCTAGAGATAAAACGACCACATTTGCAAACCTTTACACTTTATCCCGTGATAAAGAACCTTTAAACTTGACGGAGAAGGCATGTGATCTATCAAGCATGTGTAAGCACTTGGAGCCTTCAACTCGTCAAGAGTCTATAGAAAAACCGTCTATCCGGAAGAATGTGATCCATAAAGCGTATGTCAGCTCAAAAGATTCTTCCTGTTACTGCAAATCACTCAAAAAACACGAGAACCGTAAAATAGAAAAAGAAAAGCTATAAACCTAAGAAACATTAAAATCTCTTTGAAATTTTTTTATTTTTTTATTTTTTTATTTTTTTTTTAATTTTAAGAGACTTAGAAATTAAACTACAACTTAAAACCAAAAATCTTTTTGAATTTTTTAATTTTAAAAGACTTAAATATTTACAAAAAAAATGGTTCGTGTTAAGCGATTTCTTGAATAATGAGACGGTTTAACGTGATCAATTCTTCAAATCGCCCCTTGTGAAAAGCTTTTGTCAAAAGATCGGCCTTTTGATCTTCAGTGGCGATTTGAAGTAATGTGATCAAGTTCTTATCATAGCAATCCCGAATAAAATGAAAACGAATACTGATATGTTTCGTTTTTGAATGTTGTACCGGATTGCGTATGATGCACACTGCTGCAGTGTTATCTATATGAATAGGAGTGCGAGAGACAATCAAACCGTAGTCGCGAAGCTGATGCTGGATCCAAAGGACTTGAGCACAGCAACTTCCGGCTGCAATGTATTCAGCTTCCGCAGATGACAAAGATACCGCAGTTTGCTTCTTGCATTGCCAGGAGACTAAACGCGAACCAAGAAACTGACAGCCGCCAGTAGTGGACTTCATGTCTGAGTTGCAACCCCCATAATCAGAATCAGAATACGCCGTCAGCTCGAAGTTTTGATCATCATAAGGATACCAAAGACCGAGAGTTGGTTTCCCCTTGAGATAGCAGAGAATCCTCTTCACAGCCTTCAAATGACATGCCTTAGGCGCAGCTTGATAGCGCGCGCACAAAGACACAGCAAATGTGATATCCGGACGAGAAGCCGTCAGATACATCAGTGAGCCTATCATCGAGCGATATAGCTTCAAATCTACGACTTCATCGTGAAGTGCTGGACCAAGCTTGTGATTAATCTCGAGAGGAGTGCTAACCGGTTTGCAGTTCAGCATCTCGAATCGAGTCAATATATCTTGCACGTACTTGGTTTGGTGAATGTAAATCCCTTTCTTTGATTGTTGAACTTGCAAACCCAAAAAGAAATTCATTTCACCCATAGCACTCATTTCAAATCTCGATGTCACCAACTTCTCGAAGTCTTTACACATAGAGTCGTCCGTTGAGCCGAAAATGATGTCGTCGACGTAAATCTGAACAAGCAGCAAGTGTTCTTTCCGTTTCTTCGTAAACAAAGTTTGATCGACCGTGCCTCTTGTAAACCCGTTGTTTATCAAGAAGTCAGAAAGCGTACCGTACCAAGCTCTCGGGGCTTGATGAAGACCATATAAGGCCTTGTTGAGTTTGAAAACGTGATCAGGATGTTCGTAATCCTCGAAGCCCGGTGGCTGAGTGACATAAATGTCTTCACGAATTTCCCCATATAGGAACGCACTCTTCACGTCGAGTTGGTAAACTTTGAATCGTTTGTGGGAAGCGAATGCGAGGAAAAGTCGAATGGATTCCAAACGAGCAACTGGTGCGTAGACTTCATCGTAATCTAGACCTTCAACTTGTTCGAAACCTTGAACGACTAAACGAGCTTTATTCCTCACTATCTCTCCTTTATCATCTCGTTTGATCTTGTACACCCACTTTGTTTTCAAGATCTTTTCTCTTCTCGGAGGCTTCACCTTTTCCCACACATGCAGCTTTAGAAACTGTAGAAGTTCTTCTTGCATAGCTTCCACCCAGAACGGATCATCTAGTGCTACAATGACATTCTTTGGGTCTACTTGAGATAGAAAGCATGCTTCGAATGCTACCAGAAATGCGGGACTTGCTTCGAAATCATCCAGGAATCCGGGACGTTTCTTTTCTCTGACCGATCTTGTCGGAGTTATGACATTTTCAGCCTCAATTACTTCTACAGCAGCCTCATTTTCTTCTCCAGCTTCAATTACTTCTTCTCTTTCTTCCTGAGCTTCCACATTCTCCACGGCTGGAGCTGGAATCTGACTTCGTGTCTGAATTCCTTGATGTGGATCGCCGATAATATTCTCAGCAGGATGAGTGGTGTGAATCCTTGACTGAGGAAATCCCATGTCTTTGATTGCTGCTTCAAGATTAGAGACGTCAACACTAGTTTCGGTACTAGGTTGAACATTTTCGTTGACAGCAGGTTCCTCTTCGTCACTTTCTTCTGAAGAATATTCAAGCTGAGCTGCTGAGTCTACAAAATCACTGTCTGAATCTTCGGATGCAGTTTCATAGATTGATGCTTCTGGCTGAGTCGGAGCCGATAAGTTTGGAAGCTCAACGACTAAATCCTGAATCGGAATTGGACCAGATGAAGTGGTTGGAGATGCATCTTCACTTTGATCGTGAAACTGATGAAAGAAGGTATCGTCAAATTCTCCCCCTTGCATCCTGACCACTTCATTTTCTTTAACTGGAATGGACACACCATGATAATCGAGATTGAAGGACTTGAATAGGGAATCATAATCAAAGAAGTGTTCTGGACCATCACCCGGTGTAGATGGAGTATACCTAAAACAAGTAACCTCATAAGCTTCCTCGATCGTTCCCGTAGTCTTATCAAAAACCCGTTTACATGGAGAGTCTGCCGAATAGCCGAGAAAATAACCAGGATGAGACTTTTCACCAAACTTTGAAATTCTTTCCTTCGTAATCATGATCTCACAAGGACACCCGAAAGGTTCGAGAAACTGCAGATTCGGTTTTCTTTTGTTGATCAATTCGTAACTTGTCTTGTTGTGACGCTTGACCAAAGAAACCCGATTAAGAACATAGCAAGCTGTGTTGACTGCTTCGGCCCAAAAAGAAACTGGTAGCTTAGAATCCGAAAGCATCGTACGAGCTGCTTCGATGAGAGTTCTGTTTTTCCGTTCTGCAATTCCATTCTGCTGCGGAGTTCTAGGAGCGCTGTACTGATGAGTAATACCCTTAGATAAGCAAAACAGCTCCATTGCGTTGTTCTTGAACTCCGGTCCATTGTCACTCCGGATCGATCTGACCTTTAACTCGAGAAGAGTTTCTAGTCGAAGAAGGAGAAACTTTAGTCGTTCAGCCGTTTCATCCTTCTTCGCTAGGAAGAAAACCCATGAGAATCTCGAGTAGTCATCGGTAACTACCAAGCAGTAAGATTTTCCTCACTTGCTCTTTACACTTACTGGACCGAAAAGATCCATATGAAGCAATTCCAAAGGAGCTGAGATAGAGTTCACGAGCTTTAAAGGATGTGATTTCTTGTGTTGTTTGCCCTTTACACATGAAATACATGAATCGTTCATCGCAAAACACATGTTGGGAACTCCGGTGACTAGCTCATGCTTCACTAAGTAATTCATTCTGCGGAAGTTGATGTGAGCCATACGTCTGTGCCACATAACCGACTCCCGTTCCGAGGCTTTAGACATCAAGCACAGATGCTCTTCACTTGATGAGACTTTTGTCATGTCGAGACAGTAGATGTCGTTTATCCTCGGAGCTCTAATCAATACCCAGTCTGGATCGATCACAAATCCCTTGCGAAGAATCATACACTCCTTATCCGTGAACAAGGTAGTAAACTCCTCATCACAGACTTGCGAAACACTGAGAAGATTGTGCTTTAACTCTTTACAGTAGTTGACATTCTTGAAGGTCACTACACCGTTAGAGATATTTCCTTGACCCGTAATTGTGCCACCCTTTTCCCCAGCGAATAGGACATTTCCCCCATCAACCGCAAAATAGTCATTGATTAGGTGGAGATCTCCCGTCATATGCCTGGAACAACCACTGTCGACAATCCAAATATTCCTGCCTCCAGTTCGCTTCGGTCGTCCCTGCACATATAATAGAGGATTAGTCGGCAATGGGGACCCAAGCCGATACAGACTTGGGTCGTCCATCTTCATCAGGAATGATCACATCAACCTTGGTGTGTGTTTTCTGGTAATCGGTCGAGGTCGATGCGTCATCCTGATGTTTGGGTGACTTGAGATTTTCTTTAACAGTGTTAGTCAAGATTTGTTTAGGTCCGGTCTTGACTTGGACTGAAGAAGAATCAACTTTGGATTTGGACAGTTGATCCGTCTTTGGTGTGTTACTCTTTTCCTTAGAAACAGGACGTGATGCTTTACATTTCAAGATCAAACCTTGTAAACGTGGGAAGACCTTGGCAATATGTCCCTCGTTTCGACAATAATAGCAGATTCTGGGATCATTTGAAATGTCCGTCTGAATTGGAGAAGGTTGAATCTTCTCTTTGGGAACTGCTTGTCGAGGAACTGCCTTGGTCTGAGGAATTGGTCTAGACACTTTGGGAGGTATCGTGTTAGGCTTAGAAGAAGAAGCCTTACCCTTAGACTTGGACTTGTTAGACTTTGACTCAGATGTGGACTGGTTGAGAGTCCGTTTTTCTTCACGCACTTGAAGTTTTTCAAACTTCTTGTCCATCTTAGTGATAAGACGGCTCTCAAGGCGTTGAATGACCTTTTCGAAAAGACTCTCTTGATGGGCAGTTAAGTGGACGTCTTTTAGGTCATTTAGGTCTTTGGACTTATGGTCTGGACGTTCTAAAACGACTTTAGACTCATTTTCCCTAATGCTTGCTTCTGGACCATTTACTTCAGCTTTTGGAGCTTCAGAGGTCAAAGAAGAGGACTGAGATAAGTCTACAGACGCACCATCGACCGGGATCGGGGTGAAATGCTTTGGTGGTGGCATACTAGTATACCCCAATCCACCCTTGTCTTTGGTGTTCGTCCGCTGTGACTCGATCAGCTGATTCAAAATTTCTTTTGAATTGGCAATTGCAGCTAACTTTGCATTCAGAGTATCAATTTCACTCTGTTTTTGAGCAACACTTAGTTTTTCGACTGCAAATGCATCGGAAAACTCCTTGATTTTGGAGACATGACGAGTAATTAAGATTTTTAAATCCGAAATTTCAACCATTTTTTATTTCTTAAAAACATTTAAGGTTTTATTTTCTTTGGTTAAAGCATCGTTACTTAATCTTAAAACATTAACGTCAGAGTTTAATTCTTTAGCCGATGTACTCCATACAGCGAGTTGGGCCTCAAGCTCGCTGCAGTTAGTGCATATAGCTGTGAAGGGATTGATGTCTACCTCACGCTTCGGAGATGAAGTATCGGATGTAGAAGCCATAAGCGCAAAGTGTTCCGTTCTCTTAGCAATGTCTTCAAACGCATTCCAATCAACCTTGTTATCGACAGCCATAAGTGCGGTTTCGTCCTTTTCAGCATCTTGAATACGAAGATTTCGAGTAGCTTGACCCTGATAACCTCCTTGCTGATAACTTCGACCTTGAGGAGGGGCTTGATAACCCTGGTGCTGTCGACCGTATCTATCTCCTTGGTCGTTTCTACGATCTTCTTGCGAGTGTTGACCGCATTCTCGAGCAAAATGACCATAGTTGTTGCACTTGTAGCATTTGACTTTCGACTTGTCAAATCCCATTCCTGTCTTTCGATCTCCCCCAATGTATTTCTTCCCAGTTCGATTGAGGAAGTTCTTGATTCTCCTAGTCATCATCGCCATATTCCAACGGATGTCCATTTCCTCAATATCATCTGGATGGACTTGATCGTAATCTTCCTCAGTCAATACGGTATTTGCTATCCGTCCGTCGATTAGATCATCATAAGCAGTAAGAAAACATGATTGCAAGCGTTCATGTTCAGCATTCAGAGGCCCAGAGGCACTATATGCTGTCTCTTTTCCTCTGCCTTGAGACTTCAGAAGGGGAGCCGTTTCTTTTCCCTTTGACGAACAAGTTCCACATGTAGGGCAAACAGAATCGGTTGAGCTTGACACAGTTGAACTGAGTGGAAAACTTGGAAAACTGGGTGAAGGAGGCAAGTGACTCGATGGTTGAGGTACTTGAACAGACGAGACATCAGAGAGGAAAGCAACTCCCACATTTTCTCGAAGTACCTTCTGAGTGTATACATTGCTACTATACGCTTTCTCCTGCATTTCCAAGTTAGCTATCCTAAGCTTGTCAATAAGATCTTCAAAATCATAATCACGCAACTCGGGTTTATCCTTTAACAGTAAAACACGCACTTCCCAATGAGGTGGTAAACTATCTAAGAAACGTGTATTAGTCTGAAATTTATCAAATTCAACCTTTAACTCATACAAATCGTTTATCAATCTACAAAACCTAGAAATCAACATATCTAACGTTTCGTTTTCCCCACATTTGAAGTTATCGAACTGTCTCTTCAAAATGTCGGCTTTGATAACCTTCATTGCTTCAGTTCCTCCATATCTCTTCAAGATGGCATGCCAAAGATCATGAGGATTGTCGATCTTCCTGAATATAGCTTTCATTTCATCCGTTAAGCAGAACTGAATAGATCCCAAAGCCTTCTGATTCTTGAGAAAAGCCGCTTTCTCGTCATCCGTATACGTATTCATAGCCCGATAAGTTCTAACTCCGGTACTTGCGTTAAGATCCGAAGGAGCTTCATATCGTGTCAAAATGGGAGTCCACATGCTTGGATCGGTGCAAGCAACGTATGTCTTGAAGTTCATCATCCATTCTTCGACACTACGATTCGGATTGTACATAGGAGGAACCTGAGGATTTCGACTAGATTCCATGTTAAATGAACCCGTGTTCATAGTAAGAGCCATGTCGAATACAAACCAATACCCGAATCAAACACAATACCCTTGAAGAAGAAAACCAGAAAACCCGATAATTACCGAAGAAGAATACCAAAACGAACCACACAAACGATTCCCGAATACCCCGAACTTAACGCTAATCTTCAAACGTCTTCACACAAGTCTTCACAAACAAAACCCGTAGAATCAGCAAGAAAACCAGAGAATCCAACCAAATAACTACCTAATATTTCTGTCGAAAATCGGGCAGAGTAACGGCTAGAAAAACGAAGTAAACGAACGTCTTCAGTGAACAGATACGCTCGCGTAACTCCTAGTTACGTGGCGTAACTATCTAGTACCGTATCTGTCTTCGAGCAATAATCTTCGAGTATCGTAACTAGCAAGTACGTGCGTAACTCTCAGTTACGTGGCGTAACTCTTCTCAGTTACGTGGCGTAACTCCCAGTTACGTACGTAAGTAGTCTTCACGTAAATCTTCCACGTAACAATCTTCAAAATCACGTAACTCCGCGTAACTGGTAAATACGTGCGTAACTGTGCAGTTACGCGCCGTAACTGTTTCTTGACAGTTACTCTAGCTGAAAATTTCTTCCGACCGTCGAAAACGAAGAAATACACAAAACTAGACAACCATCTTCTGCAGATATGAAGAGTAACCCACTGTAATCACAATATCTGAAACCCGAGACTAAACTACAGCTGGAAATGCCTAGATCTAAAGAAATCCGAAATAAAGTACAATTACCCCAAATCTTAGATCTAACCCAAATCAGCCCCAAACTTCACCAAACGGATTCAAAGACCTCTATAACAAGTATAGAGGCTCTGATACCACTTGTCGGTCGCCTAATC
Organism: Senecio squalidus; assembly: GCA_910822075.1. NCBI lineage: Eukaryota > Viridiplantae > Streptophyta > Magnoliopsida > Asterales > Asteraceae > Senecio > Senecio squalidus. The sequence goes on from CAJVGC010000060.1 coordinate 48,679,043, forward strand.
CAAGATCCCTTTGAACCCTAATACCAAACTAGTTGCGGAATAACTAATATGTATGTATATATGGTGAAGAACAGCGCTAATAACCAAATGGTTGATACTATTAAACTTACGTATTCAATTACAAACACGAATAGTATCTAAACACTCGATTACAGGACTTTAACACTCAAGAACACTCAGTCACGCTCGGTAGAAACTAACTCACGTAACTATTCTCGATGTGACAGCTCTGACAACTTTCAACCACTACATTTATGATCCCGAGGTTGCTATTTATAGCTGACCCAAAAACCTAAACAGTTACACGCGCGTAACTGTCTGGGATCCAGTTACGCGCGTAACTACATAGTTACGCGAGCGTAACAATTAGTTACGCTGCGTAACTTAGTTACTTAGAGTAACTATCTACGTAAATGCGTTTTGGACTTTACAACTCGATCTAATTACATTCTAACTCGACGACACATTCAACTGAATACAACTACAGACATTAATGCTCCAACAGTTTGTTTCATGGCCTAAATTTGGCGGCTTTGTGTCCTAGTTTGTTTTGCTTCTTATCCTCTTCTCGGGGATTTTTATTAAAATCTTTTCTGTTTTTTAAAAAATCAGATAAACATCAAGCGGATAAAGAATAAATAAGTCAAATAAAATTAAAACATAACTTATTATCATGACTTATATTCATGTCATGTAATGTTGGATATATGTGTTTAGGAATATAATATCTAGATTAGATAATTATATTTAAAAACTTACGGATTGGAGTTATTTGATCATACCCTGCCTTTGAGAATTTGGGTTATACATGTTTAATTCAAAGAATGACTTAAGTTTTTAGGCAGCGTTTAATGCTAAGCCTTTACATGATAATCATCCTTGAGCAGACATTTACAAAAGATCGGATGGATTTTATATCAAGTACGTTCGTTTATATGCTATGTACTAGCTAGGTGTGAAGTGCGGGCTCGTATACATATAAACTACGTGTTTAACAATTAATCAATAGGTAATTACGTGATAACATTTTTTAAGAGCAATACAGATTAACCCTTTTCCATAAATACAAAAGTAAACTTTAGTATCTCAATAAAATAACTTTTTGTCACAACTATTGTCTGTTTTCCTTTCGTGAAATTCTTCTTTAACTTTATTTTCATTAGGTAACAAAAGAGTTAATCTGTATTGCTCATAAAAAAATGTTATCACGTAATTACCTATTATGAAACAGTGAAACAAAGCATTGAGACAAGTTATAATTTAACAAAAGAGACAATTAATTTGCACCAAAATCCAAAACAAACTTATTAAAAAGATCAAGACAGTTGGATTCTTATGTTAACTTTAATTTTGGATTAGATACCCATCACTAATTCGTTGTTTTCAAGTTATTTCATACCTTTTTCTTTATGGAAAAAGAAGATTACATGTATTGATTCAAAAGAAAATAATCACCGAACGGCCTTTGGTCTCGCTGTATGAGTGATTGGAAAGGTGTGCCTGTCTTCTAACATTGATTTATTACATTTTTCAACATTTTGATTAATGGGAAACTACACGAAGTGAACAATTTATGTACTTTCAGAAATCAAGAACCTCGCACTCTAAAGGTTTATTTGACATGAACAAGTCCAAATTCTTACATACGAGATCATAAAGATCCCTACACGCCTCTTCGGTCACAGCACCATGGTGAGGTGTCAACACGACGTTATCCAATTCAAAAAGCTCTTCTGGAAACTTTGGCTCATGTTCAAAAACATCCAAACCAGCACCACTAATCTCCCCTTTGAGCAAACACTCGACTAATTCTTTTTCATTAATAATTGCTCCTCGTGCGACGTTCACAATAACTCCTTCCTTTCCTAGAACCAACATCACTTCACGGTCAATCATATGATAAGTTTGCTCCGATAGTGCACAAGAAATGATCAAGATATCACAGTTTGCGACAAGCTCATGAATCCCGCCATAGAAAGGGAACGGGACATGTGTTTTCATAGTTCGTGATGTATATGAGATGATACAACCCATGGCATTAAGTCTTGTGGCGATATGAAGGCCGATGTTTCCTAGTCCAACAATCCCAACATGTTTTCCACCTAACTAGAAATCATAAGAGACATTGTTGGCATCAAATAACCTAAGATCAAAAGAGAATAGTGACGCATAGTTATTGCAAATTAACCGCAATTAGAAAATTGAGCAACTTAGGGATATGCGTTGATGTAAAACCAAATTAAATCCAAACAAAAAGTTGACAAATTACTGGATTTAATTGATTATATTGATACATTTTAAAAGAAATGATACCATAAAGAGCTCTATATCAGTATTTATTAATTCTCATATGTTAAGTAGAATAATAATTTAATTAGAAATTCTATAATCATATTTGATACGTTATTCATATAATATTTAAAATTGTAAAACAATCAATGATGATTAGTAAACCAACCAAATTATTATATAGGAATTAGGAAATTAGAATTTTTGACACGTGTTTAACCTTTTATTTTATATATGTTCATAAAATGTTAAGTTTAGTTTGAAATTAATTTTTTTGATTTTTTAGACAAGTTGTCATATTATTTTTATTATATATTTAAATTTCATACAGATAATTAAATATATGATTTATCAAAATTGGTGAAGATTGTTAATATATGTGACAATTGTAACTCCATGTTATTTCTTTTAAGATTGTATACATATCTTTGTATGATTACATAGCAACTCTAAATTTAAGGAATACTCTTGAACAACATTAATAACCGATTTCTTTTCTTACATTCTTTACTATACAAATTAATATGGGATTAAACATAAATTACAATTAAACTATTAGTTGATAAATAAAATAATAATATCATTCAAATATATACGCTAAAAAATAATATTGAAAAAAAAACCATAGTAAATGTATACAAAATGCACAAAACATGTGCTAATTTTTCCAATGATTGAAAACAAATAGAAGATTTTAACCAAATAGAATTATGATAAAAACTATGATATAGAAATTGAAGCGCATTTTTAACACGACCATCTCCGCCCTTCATATTCTTTTTTTGGTTTTTCAAGATCATTTTGATAAGTTTGGTTCATAATGTCTTTCTCTTGTTTATCAAGAAAAATGATATCATTGTTTGGTTGTTTGGTTTATACCTATTTGAGGATTTGTATTGAAATATAATTTTGGCTATTTATAGTGAGTTTATAACATTTAAATAAATCAAAAGACTCCTTATAATATATTTTTACTATAATTTAAATCAAAACTTTTCATCTTACATTGAGTTTGGAAATAAATTGATTTATTTTAATTATTTATGATTAAACTCGAACTATAATTTATGACAAACTTTTGGTTTTTCCTTTTTAGTTATTTATGATTAAACTTAAATATGATTTATAACAAAACTTTTAATCTTTCTTTTGATTAATAATTTATTACTTATCATTTATTATATTATTATTTAAATTAAAGAATTTTTTAAATTCGAATATTAAAGTAAATTATTTATTTCTAATATTTATTGTAATGACTCAGCCCTTTAGTACTTAACTTTTTTTTTTCTTTTTTGATAAAATAGTACTCAACTTTTTAGTATTGATGCACACTTAAAAGAAAGAGTAAATTACACCGTTAGTCCCTATGTTTGTACCCAAATCACTAGTTTGAGGCTTTTTTTGAAATAATTACACCAAACGTCCCCAATGTTGCAATTCTGTTACACCGGTGATCCATTTTCAACAATTTTCAATTGAAAAGACTAAAATACCCTTTTTAGCAACTTTTATTTCCTTTTTATATTTTCTTTTACCTTTATTATAATAAAAAAAAAATGAAAATAATTTTCTAACTCTCTCTTTCTTCTCCATTATTTTCACTCCTCTTTCTTTCTTACCCTCTCACCTGTCAAAGATTTTTTTTTTAAATTCCCTCTTCAAAATCCCAAAATTATTCTTGTTTCATGTTGTTGTTAATTATTTTGTAATCATTTTCAATTTATAATTAATAATTGAGTGTTTGGGGTGTGTTGGTTCTAAACGAGACGACTCACCGACGATAGGTTTATGTCAGAAAAGATGTCGATTTCTCGATGAAGAAATTCATCAACGTTACACTTTATCTCAAGCTCACTAAGCTTATTTTCATTCACTCAAATCTGTTGGTGATTCGTTATATCGTTTTTTCGATGTACATGATTCGGCTTTTAGAAACGTTAATTTACCTTATGAGAGAAAAGGTGAAACTAAATCCAAATCTAAAGTAATACCGAGTGTTGTTGGTCATTTGCATTCGAATTCCAGAGAGAGTCATCTTCATTTTCATTCTGATTCAGATGATTCCGATGAGTCTCTTCATTTACACAAAAAAAAACATCGATTTTGCGATTCAAGAAACGAAAATTGGATCGATTTTTGTGAAATTGAAAAGGGGAAAAGTGAGTGAGTGGAATCTGGAGTGTGATTATGGAAGGAATTAATCCTCAGATTATGCAATTAATCCTCAGGGCGGGTAATTATACAATGAATTATGAATACTCTATGTTAATAGGAGCGATAGAGAACAATGGAGAATAGAAAGAGGAGAGAGATTTTTTTTCATTTTTTTTATTATAATAAAGGTAAAAGAAAATATAAAAAGAAAATAAAAGTTGCTAAAAAGGGCATTTTAGTCTTTTCAATTGAAAATTGTTGAAAATGGATCACCGGTGTAACAAAATTGCAACATTGGGGACATTTGGTGTAATTATTTCAAAAAAAAACCTCAAACTAGTGATTTGAGTACAAACATGGGGACTAACGGTGTAATTTACTCTAAAAGAAATTAGTTAAACGTTTGTATATTATTATTATAGATTAATTTTTGAGTAAATTACACCGTTAGTCCCCATGTTTGTACCCAAATCACTAGTTTGAGGCTTTTTTTGAAATAATTACACCAAACGTCCCCAATGTTGCAATTCTGTTACGCCGGTGATCCATTTTTCACAATTTTCAGCTGAAAAGACGGAAATGCCCTTTTCTAAAAAGAAAAACTATTTCTTTTCATTTTCTTCTATAATTATAATAATAAAAAGATAAAATTATTTTTTCTCTCTCTCTTTCTCTCTCACACACACCTAATAAACAAAAACCACCACGGTGTTTAATAGATTATAATTTCCGGCGGAGTGAACCGGAGTTGGTTGAATTTTCCGACATGAAGGAGATTGTAACAGATTATTATTAATGTTGTGTGTTTGCCAAAAAGGGTGAATGGGGCAGCAAGGAGTAACACATAGGGGACAGATGTCGTTTCAATCATGACAACACAACTTCCACTATATAATCAAATTCTTCTTCTTTATATTCACTATTCAGCAAGGAAAATAGGAAAATGGTGAATCCTAAAAAGCAACTAACGAAATCATGGAGTATGCGTGATCGAGTTGTAGAAACTCTCCAAGTACACCGCAACGATATTGTGTCTCTCCTTTCCAGGTAAAACACTCTGTTACTTGTACACCAAACCTTTTTTTTCCGGCCAAACCTCCACCGCCGCCGCCACCACCACCGCCGAAGAGACAATCGTTTCGAAGCGTTGGTCGGAAAAATGAATCTGATGAGTTTGAAAAAGAGAAAAGTTATACTCCGCCACCGGCACCACCTCCACCACCGGCACCGCCGCCGCCGCCAAGTGTGCGAAAATCACGTAATAAACATAAGAAACTTGAACGGAAAGTTAGTGATGCTACTAAGGAAATCGCTACGACTACTATCACCACCACCATAAAAAAATCGCTATGGTGTGGATTCCATACCAAAAATTGCAAACTGAAAGTGAAAATGGTGAAATTGTTGGTTTTGGTTAGGGTTTTGTACAGAGATATGAGGAGGAGAGAGAATGAAATTGGGGGTTTTATTATTATTGTTTTTTTTTTATATTAAAATGTTAAAAGAAATTGAAAAACAAAAATAATTGATTTAAAAAGGGCATTTCCGTCTTTTCAGCTGAAAATTATGAAAAATGGATCACCGGCGTAACAGAATTGCAACATTGGGGACGTTTGGTGTAATTATTTCAAAAAAAGCCTCAAACTAGTGATTTGGGTACAAACATGGGGACCAACGGTGTAATTTACTCTTAATTTTTTTTACCATTATTTATGTTATTATCATGACCATTAATTTGTATCATTATGTTTATATATTGTTACAAATTCTAAAATTAGTTAAAGGTTTATGTATTATTATAGATTAAATTTTTATAATTATTTATATTATTATCATCATCATTAATTTGTATTATTACTCATTTCAAGAACTCAATTTTTATATATTATACATGATTCATGTTGCTAGCTAAACACATATGCGTGCATTTTTGAGTTGGGCCGCGTACGTGCAATCCACCAAAAGGAAATATAGAGCATGAACCGCAAACTGTCTAACCCATAGTTGCTAGCAAGATGCGTGTTGGTAGCAACACGTATTAATTATTTCCTCATTATTAATAACCCGCACTTGAATTTTCTCAAACCTTATGAGTAAGAGGGTAAGTTCAAACCTTATGAGTAAGAGGGTAGTATCCTTTATCATGCAAACCTTTAGCTTTCACAAACCGATTACCAGCACTAATTCTTCTTACTACATCAATCAACAACCCAACCGCCATGTCCGCAACATCCTCTGAAAAGCTTGATCCGGCATTGGCCACAACAATTCCACGACGTTTGCATTCTCGGAGGTCAATATGATTGACACCAGTAGAGCTAGCCAACACAAATTGAAGCTCGGGCATGGTTTGTATTATCTCGGCAGTGACTGGACTGAAAGCAGAACAAAATATCACTTTTATGGTAGCTGAATGAGTAGAAATGAATTCGGGGAGTGGAATAGGGTTTTCCCATGGTTTGAGAAAGTTGTATTTTTCTGAGAATTCGGTTTCGTAGGCTTTGAAAACGAGCGGTGGACCGAGCACGAGAATAGCGGGGATTAACGGTGCCATTTTCATTGGATTTGCAGGTAATTCTCGAGTCCGGTGAAGTTTAAGCTTATGTGTTTAGTAGGTTATTGAATTCTTGAGGTTAAAGCTAATAAAATGTCACTTTTCAAAGACTTGATTTATTTTAAATAAATTATTCCATTTTATATTATCAATCTAGTGGACATGATCCGGTTTAGTTGTGTGCTCTCTAGATCCATTAAAAATGAAATATATATATATATATATATATATATATATATATATATATATATATATATATATATATATATATATATATTGAATGTTTTCTGCGAGAACTCAATTTTTTGCGAGAACTGCGAGAACTTATTATAGACCATTAGATCGCTTGATCAAGGGCCGAGATGAATTGTGCCAGAAATGTAAATATGTAGTAGATTATGAACCATTTCAAAAATAATAAAAGGGTAACTTGGTCATTTTGTTTAAATCCCTATCAACAAAACCGAATCTTCCTGAAAAAATGGCCAACCCTTTATTTTCTCACCTTCTCTTCTTTGTATTTAACTTTTTCTTTCTAAATCATCTAAATCTCAATTTTTTCCCCCCTTAATTGATTCCTTTTTCCCGATTTAGTGATGATGATGATGGATTACAATCAAGAACATAAAGGATGATGAAGAAAAACATTCGTTTACTCATTTTCTTTCTTTGATTTGAAACTAGTTTTAGGATTTTTATTTTAACTTTACGATTACTATGAGTTGTTCATATTTCATCATACTTAGTTCATGGATTTTTTTCTCCATCACATATGAACATCGTCACGTTCATATATTATTACAGTTGTTCATTTGTAAACATATCGTCACGTTCATATATTATCACAGTTGTTCATTTGTAAACATTAAGGTGCGATCATATGAACACACATAAAAGTGAGTTGAGTATTGAAAAGTTAGGGTTCTCTAAATAAATTTTTTTTACTGAAGTATCATATACATTAAAGTGAAATTAATATATTTGTATATTTATCTTTTTCCAGTTGCTATGTAAAGAACGATATTGGTAACTGATATCGCTCATTTATACGAGAATTTCATAGCGATATTTGTTATGTTTAGAGTTCAAAACGTAATGGATAGGCCCCGTATTGCTTATATTTTGTGTAAAGTTTGTTTTATAGGTTTCTAGTTATGTTTGGAGTCAAAGGAGGCAATTTGGGACCAAAAGAGGCTAAGAAAAACAAGTCGGGAAACAAAACGTCTAGTTGCCTTGGTCATTACCACTAATTGCTCCGCAACTGGTTGACAAGAAGTTTATGGTGGCTACTGAATATGATTTGCGGCGCAACATGCTTGACTTGCGGCGCAAGTAAGCAATATACTGGCTCGAGGATTTGAAGGCCTTGCGGCGCAAGAGATGTGCTTGCGGCGCAAGAAGGCTGCTGACAGTTACAAATTCAGTTTCTTTAATGCTATTCATGTGGGAACCCAAGAGTTTAGTGGAGCTATTACAAAAACACGAATTTCTGGACAGAAACATTATCATTATAATTCACCATTACAGTTTTTATTCATCATTTTGCAAGGAGGATCAAGGCAATTTTCATAATCTCAAGTTTGTGTTGAACAATCGGTTACTTTCATTTCTATTTTGTCATTTTGGAGATACTTGGAACCTATTTTCTATATTTTGGTATTGAACTTTTATCTATTTCATATTGCAATTGAATCATGTCTTTTATTTATTTGATTAGTTTCGTTACAATTATGAGTAGCTAATTTCTTTAAACGTTTGCTTGGATTTGTGATCGTTTATGTGTTAGATTTTGGGTGTGAAAGTCGATTGATGTGTAGAGGTTAATTGGGGATCCGTTTGGGTTGTTATTTGGATTATATTGTTAAGATTGTTTATACTTTTATTTGGTAAACTAAAAACGGGTATTCGAGAGGAATCCGTAATTTTTACTAAAATAAGAACGAATTAATCGGCCGGTCTTTAGTTGATTAAGAGTTAGCGATATTCGAGAGGAATCACTAACAACAATCTAAACAAGTAAGTAATAACACAAACGCTAGTTAATAAATTAAGAGAAATCGGTTTATTAGTTAGTAAGCTATTCGAGAGGAAGCTTATAAGTTAATTTTCACACATCGGCTTGGAACTTTATGCACAATTACTTGAGGTGTTAACTATATTCGAGAGGAATAGTTGCATGGTTAGGTAATTGGAGAAATCCGGTATTGGAGAGGAACTTAGGATTTTATATTAGAAGTTTTTCGACATTTTCACACCTAAGAGATAACACACATTCGTAAACGGTCCAAGCAAGCGTCTTTTATCTATATTTGAATCAGAAAAGTATTTTTGTTATTCGTATAATCAAGTCTTCTTAAGACCAAACCCAATTGTTACTTGTTACGTGTTATTATAAAACTAAATTTCTTAACTATAAATAGTCGCTGTGTTCGAACCCGATATTTACCAATACTATTTTACAACCGATAAGGGTACACTGCCCGTGTAGTAATCTAGTAAAAGTTAATTTTCGGAAAACTAGATTTTTCACATCAAGTTTTTGGCGCCGCTGCCGGGGACTTGATTTAGTTGGAATTTAGTTTTTGTTTGATTACTTGTTTGAATATTTTCACGGGTTCTTGTTTGTTGTGATTGTGATTTTCAGGTATTGACAGTGGATGTTTACTAGGTCCCAAGGGAAGCAAGTGAATAGCCCTCTTTCTGACCCGGAAAATTTTTTGAGAAAACGAGGTTTAGGAGCAGCAGCAATAGTTTATAGTGAAAACGATTCTTCCGAGGAGGAAGTTGAAATAGTATTTGAAGAAGAAATGGATGATAACGGAGGTGATAACGGAGGCGGAGCCGGGAACGGAGCTGTTATTCAACCCGACCCATTTGATCAACCAATGATAAACCGGAACCGAACAGTACCATTGACTCGGGGTTCAGCGATTATCCAACCAAACGTGGGGGATAACTTTTCAGTTAAGGGACATCACCACAAGATGATCCAAGAGAACGCATTTGACGGGAATTCCAAAGCTGATCCACACAAGCATATTGCTACCTTTACCGATATATGCAAAATGTTCAAATATGGAGAAGGTTTGGAGGAAGGAGTAATGCTTAGCTTATTCCCATCGTCACTTAGAGGAGAAGCAAGGACGTGGTTTTATGAGCTAGAACCGGAGTCGATCGAGACTTGGGAGGAAATGCGTGAGGCATTTGTGACCCGTTTCTTCCCACCGATCTTGGGTAGGAAACTTTTGAACCAAATCAGGAGCTTCTTTCAGTTTGATAATGAGACAACAGCCGATGCTTGGATTAGGCTCAAAGATTTACTACGTAATTGTCATGGGCATGGTTTGGATAGGGAGCAAATTATTGACATTTTCTATCACGGGTTAGACAACCGATCTCAACACGATCTCGATTTAGCGGGTGGAGGAAATTTCCTCTACAAATCACCAAATGACGCTTATAGAATGATGGAGGACCAAGTACAAGCGGTTATTGCAAGGGACCGAGTGAGTAAAAATAGAAAAGTACGGTGGTCAGTAAATCAAGTGGAGGAATCGAGTAGTAGTAGTAGTGGAAAAAGTGAAATAGTGAACGAGATTAAGTCCTTAGGTGATGAGATGAAGAATCGGATGGAGCGATTGGAGAAAGATGTCCATTTGGTTAGGAATGGATGCGGAAAGTGTGGAGGACCTCATTATACGGAGGAGTGTGAACCAAAGACCGAGGATGTGAACTACGCCAACTACGGATACCAAAACCGTAGTAATTACCAAAACCGCTCACAAGAAGGAGGAAATAGTGGGTACGGGAATCAAAATCGGGGTAATAGGAATGAGGGGCGCTTTCAATCTAACCAATCAAAACAGAGAGAAGGGAATGAAGAACCGAGCTTCACGGAAATGATGAAGGATTTCGTTTACTCCCAAAAAGCAACAAACGATTTGTTAGCAAATTCAATGAAGGGATTTAACGAAAAATGGGAACAAAATCAGCGGAACACTCAAGCAAACATGCAGGATTTGGAACGGAAATATGAAAAATTTTCAAGCCGACCAACGGGTCAAATGCCGAGTTCAACCCAACCTAACCCGAGACAAAATCAGAATAATAATGGCGGGTCATCTAGCCAAGGGTCAAAATATGTACACCCTAACAATCGGGATGAACATGTGAATGCCATCGAGACTAGGTCAGGATTTAAGTATGGGGGGATCGAGAAACCGTGCTGAACAAGGAAAAAATGGAAGGATCAGCTGAAACTGGCGACTTGCGGCTCAACAGGGACACCTTGCGCCGCAACTCAACTTCAGTAGCTGACCCAATTGTTGACGACCATCCACTTGCGCCGCAACAGCCCCTTCTTGCGCCGCAACTAGGACAAATGCAGAACAAGGAACCCGTTGACAGTGATTCTGACGAAGAAGAGGAAATTGAGATGGAAACGCGGCCTGGAAAGGAACCCATGGATCAAAACAAAGAAGAAGAGCAGAAAATGGAAGCAAAGGGGGCATACAAGCCGAGGATTCCATATCCTCAAAGGCTTAGAAAGGAGAAAAAAAGGGAACAATACGGAAAATTTATTGAACTAATGAAAACTGTTAAAATTAACGTCCCTTTAGTTGATCTCATTGCAGGTATGCCTAACTATGCCAAGTTCATGAAGGAGTTAGCGAGCGGAAAAGGAGATCATATGGAGAAGATAACGGCATTTCTTAACGCCGAATGCTCGGCTATTGTGAAGAAGTCAATTCCACCCAAACTTGAAGACCCAGGAAGTTTTCTACTTACTTGCACATTTAATAATAATTATACTTGTAGTGCATTAGCGGATCTTGGGGCAAGCATTAATTTAATGCCCAATTCTGTTTATACTAAACTTTCCTCGGGTGCTTTAACACCTACCCGCATGAGCATAAGATTGGCCGATCGATCTTATCAATACCCATTGGGTGTTGCGGAAAATATGCTCATACGGGTTGGAGATTTTGTATATCCGGTAGACTTTGTGATTCTTGAGATGGAAGAGGATGAAAAAGTTATCTTAGGAAGACCATTTTTAAATACCGCGGATGCCATAATCCGTGTGAGGGATACGAAAATTTCATTGGGATTGGGTAATGAACGGGCTACATTTTCTTTGAATCAAGCTATGAAACATTCTTACTCTACTGATGAATCTTGTTTTAGAATTGATGTCATAGATGATGCAGATTATGATCTAGATTGGGAAGGAATCCTAGAGGACGAGGAGGAAATGGAAATGATGAATGCGATTGAGAAGAATGATGAAGAGGAAGAAGCAAGTGAAGCGAAGGAATTGGTGATGGAAAATGACGTGAGGATCAAAACATCGTTAGAAGATCCTCCCAAGGATTTGGAGCTGAAACAACTACCACATCACCTTGAATACGCGTTTCTAGAGGGTAATTCTAGTCTTCCTATTATTATCTCGTCTTCACTTTTGGAAGACGAGAAAGTTAAATTACTAACAGTCCTTAAAAGCCATAAAAAGGCTTTCGCTTGGCGCATTTCGGATATTAAGTTCAGATTTTTGTAAACACAAAATCAATTTTTTGGATAATGTAAAACCCGTTGTCCAACGACAACGGAGACTTAACCCGAATATGCAAGATGTGGTCAAGAAGGAAATTGTTAAGCTTTTGGATGCAGGGATCATCTACCCGATAGCGGATAGTCTGTGGGTTAGTCCGGTCCATTGTGTGCCCAAGAAAGGGGGGATGACCGTTGTGCTCAATGAGAAAAATGAATTGGTCCCTACTAGAACGGTGACGGGATGGAGAGTGTGCATCGACTATAGGAAGCTAAATGAAGCAACGAGGAAAGATCATTTTCCGTTGCCCTTCATGGACCAAATGATAGAGAGGTTGGCTGAAAATGAATTTTACTGTTTTCTAGACGGTTTTTCGGGTTATTTCCAAATCCCAATAGACCCCGAGGACCAAGAAAAGACAACCTTCACTTGTCCATTTGGGACTTTTGCTTATAGGAGGATGCCATTCGGACTTTGTAATGCACCGGGTACATTTCAGAGGTGCATGATGGCAATATTTCAGGACATGGTCGAGAATTCTATGGAGGTGTTTATGGACGACTTCTCAGTTTATGGTAGTTCATTTGATGGGTGTTTAGAGAGTTTGGATCGTATGCTTGCACGATGTGAGGAAACTAACTTGGTACTGAATTGGGAGAAGTGCCACTTTATGGTGAAGGAAGGGATTGTGTTGGGGCACAAGATATCAAAAGCCGGGATTGAGGTGGATAGAGCGAAAATAGAAGTGATATCGAAATTGCCACCACCAACAAATGAGAAAGCGGTGAGGAGCTTCTTAGGACATGCGGGTTTCTATAGGCGATTTATAAAGGACTTTTCAAAGATTACTAGGCCTATAACTAGATTGCTAGAGAAGGATACAAAATTTGAGTTTTCGAAGGAGTGTGTGGAGGCGTTTGAATTATTGAAGGAAAGATTGACGAATACACCGATTTTAGTATCACCGAATTGGGATTTACCATTCGAGTTGATGTGCGATGCTAGTAACTTTGCGGTAGGGGCTGTATTGGGACAAAGAATTGAGAAACATTTTAGGCCTATTTATTTTGCAAGCAAAACGTTAAATGAGGCTCAGCAAAATTATACTACTACCGAGAAGGAATTACTAGCTGTGGTGTTTGCATTCGACAAATTTCGGTCCTACTTGGTGTTGAGTAAAACGGTGGTTTTTACGGACCACTCGGCCTTGAAGTTTCTATTTTCCAAGTTAGATGCTAAACCGAGACTGATTCGGTGGATTCTTTTGTTGCAAGAGTTCGATGTTGAGTTACAAGATAAAAGGGGGCGAGAAAATGTGGCGGCGGATCACTTGAGTCGTTTAGAGAACCCGGATCTTGGTGAGTTAGGAGAAGGAGAAATAAGAGATCAATTTCCGGGAGAACAATTGGCATTTGTTGGGAAAGTTAGTAGCGAAAGTGTACCATGGTTTGCGGACATAGCAAACTATTTGGTAGGAGGGATTATTAATTGGGAATTGAGCTATCAACAAAGAAGGAAGCTATTTTCGGATGTAAAATATTACTTTTGGGAGAAACCTCATTTGTTCCGAGTGTGTGCGGATGGAATGATTAGAAGGTGCGTGCACGGAAGCGAAACAAGGAAGATTTTGGATGAGTGCCACCATGGACCCACGGGGGGACATTATGGGCCAATGATCACGGGAAGAAAGTTTTTGATGCTGGATTTTATTGGCCAACGATCTTCAAAGAGGCACAAACTTTGGTACGCACGTGTGATTCATGTCAACGGCAAGGCACTATAACGAGGAGGGATGAAATGCCGCAGCAAGGCATCCAAGTGTGTGAAGTATTCGACATATGGGGCATAGATTTCATGGGGCCATTCAAACCGTCGAATAGGAATATGTACATCTTGGTGGCGGTGGACTACGTGTCCAAATGGGTCGAAGCAAAAGCACTACCCACTAATAATTCGGCCGTTGTTATTGACTTTTTGAAAAGTCTCTTTTGCAGGTTTGGGATGCCGAAAGCATTGATTAGCGACTGAGGGACTCATTTTGCAAATGCTAGTATGGAGAAGGTGCTTAAGCGGTATGGAGTGCAACACAGATTTTCGACTTCCTACCATCCCCAAACGAGTGGGCAAGTTGAGAATACGAATCGAGCTATAAAGAGGATTTTGGAGAAAACGGTGCATAACAATCCCGTGCTTTGGTCAAGAAAATTGGAAGATGCATTGTGGGTTTTCGGACTGCATTCAAAACACCAATTGGTACAACCTCTTTTCGCTTACTTTATGGTAAAAGTTGTCATTTACCCATGCAGATTGAGCATAAAGCGTATTGGGCACTAAAAGAATGTAGCACGGATTTGTTGGAAAGTGGGGAAACTAGATTTCTACAATTGCATGAGTTAGACGAACTAAGGTGGAATGCGTACGAAAACTCGAGCTTATACAAGGCAAGGACAAAGGCAATGCACGATTTAAAGATCCGAAGGAAGGAATTCAAAGAAGGAGACAAAGTCCTATTATTCTAGTCGAAATATAAGTTCAAAGCTCCTAAGTTAAAATCCAAATGGACGGGACCGTATGTGGTGAAACGGGTTTTCTAAAGGGGGTATTTGGAGCTTACAAGAGATGATGGAGAATCATTTATAGTAAACGGGCAACGGGTAAAAGTTTATTGTGAAGAGGATGAAGAGAACGGAATGCGTATGGAGGATGGGTTCCACCCGTTGTAAGTTCTAGGCACAACGAGGAGTCAAGCTAATGACTCGAGGAAAAAACGAGCACCTTCGGATTAAACCCTGGTTTGTTGTATCAATTTTATTTTCTTTTCTTTTATTTTGATTTTTCTAGCTGTTTTTAGTTGTCTAAAGTAAATTAGGAGTAAGCGAGTTCAAGAGTTTAAGTACTTGCGGCGCAACAGGGGTGTCTTGCGCCGCAAGATAGCTTCAGTAGCGGCAAGAAAGTTTGTGTCAACGATTTGGGCCGCAAGTCTAGACATTTGCGCCGCAAGTAGTTCGTAGCAGTAAAAAAAAAAAAAAAAAAAAAAAAAAGATTTTCTTTTATTAAAACCTTATAACCGAAACACTTTCTTTCTCACACACCTAGCGCGCAAACAAACACACAGAGTAAAATCAATTTCGATTTCTACCCTAATCCTTTATCATTTCAAATCAATTACGTCATGGGAAGATCGGTATGTTAATTCAATAAGTTTAATTTCTTAATTTTAGTTTAATTAGGGTTTATAAAGTGAAATTGATTTGGGGAAAATGTGAATTTAGGTTTCTTTAGTATTAAATTAATTAATTAGGATAAGCATTAGCTTAATGTCGATTAGCTTTAGTGTTCTTAGGATTTGGATTAGTTGTGTCGGATTACAAAATCGCTGCAGAAAAACGGCCTCTTGCCCCGCAAGAAGGACCCTTTGCGGCGCAAGTAGGCTAACAGACCTGACAATAAAAAAAAAAAAAAAAAAAATTTTTTTTCTTTTGTTTTTAGTCTAACAGTTTGTGGTGTGTTTTGTTTGTGTTATTGTACATTTTTGTAGGGTAAACGCCAAGCAGTTGAGGAGCATGAAGTGGAAGAAACATCCACGGTTCATCGGGTAGCAAGACCACACGTTCCATCAGCTGCATCAATGGTGATGAGACCCGAGACACACCCGTGGCTCAAGTGGCCAGGATGCAATGCTAATCAAAAAGTCCGGTTAAACAACAACTTGGCAATACTTCAAGACAAAGCGGTTCAACCCGCGAAGTTTTTGGAGTGGGATATGATCGAGACTTTGGGTATTACTGCGGAACTTAACTCTTATCTCATGACACAGTACGTAAGAGATTCTGGAGCCCCACCTTTTGAGGTAGAGGTGTGGAAGAAGGGGTTCAGTGTAAGAGAGAACAGTTACAGGGAGATGTGTTTAGAATTCTTCTCAAGTTTGACAGTTGACCCGGTACCCTCAGATGGTGATGCAGTTTACGATGCGAAAATAATTAAGTTCAGGTTGGGGGGGGAAATCTCATGAAGTAACCATACCACATTTCGGGTTTTTGGCTGGTTTATTTACCGAAGAGGAATATTTAGACAAACATAACATGAGTGGTTACATAGTGAATGGAAGTTGGAACTGGAATGTCATCAGGGATAGGAAAAATGATGTGTGGTTTGAATTATCCGGACTGAGGCCTCACGCAACCACAAATAAGTTAAAAAGTATCACGAACCCGATGTTGAGATTGATTCAAAAGGCAATCTCAAACTCATTCTTTCAAAGATATCAACATCAGGACAAGGTTTATATTGATGACCTTTGGCTTTTGCATTTCTTTGCTAAGAGGGACCCGAAACGATTTGTGAATGCACCTTGGCATTAGCGGAGTATAATGAATGAGAAAGGATTGGGAAGACAGGCGGCGGGGGCCAATGGTTTGTGGGCATTTCATTACTAGGATAGCGAAAAATCTCGGTGTGATGACAACAGCGGGGATTAGGCAGTGTAGTCTCCCAGTGGGTCGGAAAGTGATAACGATGAATGATTTGTTTAGAGCTGAAATTGTGACAGCAAATAGAGTTTATGTTGGAAATGTGCAGGTTGAAGAGGATGAAGGAGACGAGGAAGCAAATGAGGAAGAGAATGAGGAAGATGCGGGGAACGAGAACATTGAGGGGTCAGCACCACTACCACCTAGCCCTTTCGAGTTCCAGCCAATGATGGAGGAAGTGTATCGAATCGGGAGGCAAGTGGATGATTCGAGGACCGACTGGTCCCACATGAGGAGGGAGACGGATCGGACTAGACGGGAAATTAACCGATTGGGGGAATACACCCGTTACCACATGGAAAGGTACCAGTCAGCGTGGGACTATCTAACAGAGCAGCATTACCATCCGAATGTCCCGGGCTCCTCGAGTGGGTGGACTGAGTATAACCCACCATCGTTGTACGCCCCTCTACCTCCTCCCGACGAAGAAGAATGAAGAGAAGGAAGCCTTTTGATGGCTTGTTTGTTACTATTTTACTTTTCGTTTGTGTTGGTCGTGTTTGGAACTATTTTATTTTTACTTGTTTAGAATGTTTAAATTGTGCTAATTAACGTGTTTGTTTTTGTGTGATGTGTACCATAACAAGTCTGGCATTAAGTTCAGCACGTGCGGAGTAGAGATCGGAAATCATGCAACATCAACGCAACTCGCACGGTTTTATTTTTCTTTCTTTATTTTCTTTTTGTATTTTTTTTTTTCCTTAGTTTAGTTAATTTTCTTTTGATGGAACACATTAGGGACAATGTGTTGATTAAGTATGGTGGGGGGGGGGGGGGGTGGGAAAGTAGTTAGCTTTATCCCCTAATATCCATTGCGTTTATTTTTGTCCCATTTGAGTCTTTTAGAGTCATAAAAAAAAAAAAAAAAAAAAAAAAAAAAAAAAAAAAAAAAAAAAACGCTTAAATGTAGTTAGGGAAGATGATAGGGGCTTGTTCATTTAACTTAATTCCGGTACTTTAACGTGAAATTGTTTAGGAACATCTCTAGTTAATAAAATATTTGTAAATAGCAATTTAGGTTTTCTAGTTTTAGTTCCTTAAGTTTCCCCGAAAAATCTAAAATCTAGATAATCACTATATATCTTAGTACCGAGCCCTTGTAGTCCTTGCACCCTTTCGAGGGTAGGTGGGGAAATCCGAGTATCACTTAAGCCCATTGGAGAATTAGAGGCGAAGGAAAAAGGCCATAGGTCTTTCCTCAACAAAATAGAAATTGATCCTCACTATAACGAAGACTCAAATCCCGTTATGATCGTTTCACTTCAAAGAAAATTTAAATAGATATCTATACTATTTGAAGTGACAAAAGTGAGAGGAAAAGAAAAAGATGTAGACTAACCAAATAATTCTCAAAAGAAAGAAGTCCTCAACGAAGGAAAAGCTTAGTGATATTTTAAGGTTCCCCCGAAGTAAGGCGATATAGGGGTTCGGCCGTAAAGCTGATCGCTTCAACTTCGTTGGAAGAGTGAGGGAAAAGGGGTGGTTATTTAGACATATCTAAACTAGGGGATGAATTAGGAGTTAACATTAGAAAATTGCGGTTTTTGTTTACTTAAGTAATTTAGTAGCTTTATGTTCGTAGTCGGTTTTACGATCTAGCAATTTCACGCATATTTTAATTATTAACACCGAATTTAGTTAAACGTTTGAGCCCGTGATTCCTTATCTTAAGTTGTATGTGTTGTAAATTTGTAGTAGTCTCGAGTCGGATTTGCTTAGGGACAAGCAAATGTTTAAGTATGGGGGGTTTGATATCTTATACGAGTATTTCATAGTGATATTTTTATGTTTAGAGTTCAAAACGTAATGGATAGGCCCCGTATTGCTTATATTTTGTAAAGTTTGTTTTATAGGTTTC
>CAJVGC010000060.1:48698080-48792138 GCA_910822075.1 Senecio squalidus
GTCCTGTGGTAGAGGTTTGGTGGGGTGTGTGTGCTTGGTTTCCTTAGCCGCCCAGGAGTTGTGACACGGATCCACTAGCTGTACGGGCGCTGGCTGAGGTGTTGGGCGCAATGCTTCCACTAACTGTGACAACAGATCTGACGAAGCAGGTGGTGGTGGGGGTGGTGGTGGCTGAGTGCTCTGAGCCAACCTTCTAAGCAGTTCCACAATGGGATCCTCCCGAACCCCTTGAGTAGCAGGCTGGGAAGCCATCGAAACAGGTTGTCTTACAAGATTCGTGCCATCCTCCTGAGAGCTTGTCCCGTGGGACAAAAGAGCTGAAATGGAGGGATGGATGTCACTGGTGGTGGTGAAGTAAACATACTTGTTCCAGCCAGCCTTGTGGAAAAAAGGGGACTTGTTAAAGAGGGATGCCCTCGTGTCATCCTTAGATCCGACACTGTATACTCAGAATCGACGTATGATTCTGGGATTGTGGTATGAACAGGTGAAGTCATCACCGCTTCCGGTGCAGTGGTAATCACAGTAGTGGTTATTTCTGGCGCTGAAGAACTGATCTGCGATGGATGTTTGCCTCCATGGAAACGGTTGATTACTGAGAAAAGAAAAAAAAATTGGAAAAGTGAAACGCCGTTAAAAAACGAGTCCCACGGATGGCGCCAATGTTTGAGCAACGATTTTCAAACACGAGGGTGAGGTGATATCAACCTTGGATCTCCTGTGATGATCACAGTGCAAACCCAACAAGTTCTTGACGAACCTAGGGTGATCAAGGTTGAGGATGAAAGTGAGAGTATATGAACTCTGCGTTTAAGGTTTTGTGTGTATGCTAAATGAGATAATACCAAGTGTGTCGATAATGATTTGGACCATGTATTTATATGACCAGTGTCAAGTATATGGAACGTTGTCATGATTACGAATACTTGAAAGGTCTTAATCATTATCACCAGTGTGTGTAATGCCTCTATTATGACGATAATAAAGCACTCACAGAGGCTGACACCTTGGACAGGCGGTGACAGCTTGACAGGCGATGCCGACATGGACAGGCTAGGTGCTGACGACCTGGGCAGGCGCGGCCGCCCTAGGCAGGCGTTGACGACCTGGCAGGCGATGACGACATGGGCAGGCGCGGACGACCTGGGCAGGCGCTGACGACCTGGCCAGGCGCTGACGACCTGGGCAGGTGATGACGCCCTGGGCAGGCGCTGCCGCCCTGGGCAGGCGATGACGACCTGGGCAGGCGCGGCCGCCCTGGGCAGTCGGCCGCCCTAGGCAGGCGCTGACGACCTGGGCAGGCGTTGTCGCCCTCGGCAGGCGTTGTCGCCCTCGGCAGGCGCTGAAGACCTAGACAGGTGCGGCCGCCCTGGGCAGGCGCTGACGACCTGGGTAGGCGCTGCCGCCCTAGGCAGGGGCTGCCGACCCGGGTAGGCGCTAAAGACCTGGACAGGTGCTGACGACCGGGGCAGATGACAGCCGTTGACAGCTGCTGACAACTGTTTGGGTTTGGTTGTAGTAGCGGGCTATAATAAAAAGCCCATTATTATATTAGGTTGACAGGCGGTGACGACCTGGACAGGCGCTGACGACCTGGACAGGCTTGACAACTTTGACAGGCGGTGACGACCTTGACGTCCTGGGCAGGCGCTGACGACCTGGACAGGCGTTGACAACTTTGACAACTTGACATAACATAGGTAGTCCTTACTAACCTCATCACTTATAATTACAACAATTTTAATTCATAAAATAATTACTTAATAACTCTTTGTGTAAATGGAACTTGTTTGAGCCTAACTCGATGATACGTATTCGTATCCGAAAATCGAATCAATTGGCCATTATGATTCAAATTGATACGAAAACAAGAAAAGATAGTATGTTAATTGATTAAGACCTATAAATCAATCAACGAATAACAACACAATCAAGACCTATTGATTTGCTATCGAATCAAACTAGATAACTCGATCTAATATTGAATCAAAGATGAATTGAAGCAACAATTCGAAGAAAAAGGATAAAACCTTATAAAAATTTGTTCATAAAACTGAATTACAATGAAACAAAACGTTTACTTATATAGGAAAAAGAAACTAAACCCTAAAACGTAAAAAGGAAAGTATAAAAGTCGGTTTTGACCCGAAAACAGCTACTGCTTCGCAACGGGTTTGTATGCGTCGTAGCGGGGAACATTCGAGAACCACAAGTAAAATAACTACAGACACTTCTTGCAGTTGTCCCACAGTCAAGCCTCCGAAGTCCAACTTTGTTGTTTTGGCTCCCGAATGCGTAGGAGTGATATCCCGATGCGTAGTGGTGAGTTCCAAAGGCCATTTTTGAGTCCAACAAGTCTCCAAAGTCACCAAACAAACCCCCTAGCCATTGTTGCTTCAAAAGCTTCATTCCCCATCAATAATACCAAGTCTTGACCAACTGAAACCGTATCACTCGAACTTGTAAAAAATTTCAAGATCCGAGCTTGAGCTTAAATTTTGTGTAACTCAAACGTGTGGAGATGAAACTTAATTGAGTTCGGATCAGTTTGACTAGTTCATATCTCCAAGTCCTTTTAAACCAAAGTCTTAAGGATTGTAGTTAAAGTGGATAACCTGATTGGACTTTTAATTTATAGAGATACTCAGCAACTATACAAGTTATTTATTGATGTACATGACACCTTTAATAAGGTTTTAACTAATTATAACATATTAATATAATGGTGAATCAATAAATGTAGAGATTAGTTCTTTTCTTCTAATATAAATTAAAATAAAATAGATAATAAATTTTTAGAAACAACTTAAAAACAGTCACATTTATTTTCTTTATTACGACACGGACTTGTAGAAGAAATATTTTACTAAAATGACTTAACATGGATCGAGTATTGGATTAGATAAGATGTTCTTTTTGGTTCGAATGAGATGTATACCCAAACCGAATTGAATATTGATTGTCTTTCTTGTATAAACGAGACACATGTTTGGAATGATCCGTGTCGAATGTACGTGTATTTGTTTAAAACAAAATGTATTTGTTTAAAACAAAACATATAAATAACTCATGATAAAACATAATCTTTTTATTTAATAGTCCTTTTAACCTTTTTGAGTATTTAAAAAATGAAATAAACAATTTAATTTTGTTAAAAAGAGTTTTAAGTTTATAGAATGATTACTTATTTAATAAGTTATTTCAAATTTTCACAAATATTCAAGTTAAAATAATCAAATGTTTACTCATGTTACAGCTGATATGAAAGTAATAATCATTTCTCAAAACTAGATATTGAAAAATCTCAAATATTTAAATACAGTAATAATCAAATGTTCACTCATTTATTATTATAAATTATAGATTTAAAAATTTATAAAATTAATAAAGAGATAAACTTAAATAAAAATGGAGATAACATTCATGTTGCAAACGTGATATAAATAAGGCAATGAAAAGTTATAGATTTACTCTTTCAAGTATTTTACATATTAAAATTTTAAAGTTAATTTATGTGTATATTTGGTAGTGACTTTCAAAAGAGTTTGAAAATTTTAAATATAAAGTCGGGATATAAAAGACTTATTTAGTTATTACAAATTTTATGTTTTAATTAAAAATAAAAACTCTAAATGAAAAGCGTTTTTAAAACAATTAAAGTTTTTAAGAAATAAAATTTTAAAATAAAATATTCATCTTCTATCCTTCAACTACAAATAAAATTATGAATTATAACCTCATTTACACTAAACGTCCTATATTACAGTTGCATATGTAAAGATATATACATTTTATTAGGTACTGGATTATTGTCCCGCGAAAGCGCAGATAAAGATAAAAATTGAATCGTAAATTTTATTTTTTGTAGATATTAAGTTATTATGAGAACATAATGTTACACATAATAACATATATATCTTTACGTTTACACATGTTTATCGTTATAATAACATATACACCTTTACGTTTGTACACATGTTTTGATACTTTGTATTAGGAGATTTTAGAATAACAATAAGGTAATTCATAGTTCCAATTGAGCGATTTATAAGTAATTAGAATTATGTTTTTTTTATTTAAGTGAATATGGAATGAAATAGAAAATGTAATTATGATTGTTAGAGGGTGTAAGTGTAATGTAAAAATAATATTTGATCATATCATAAATTTGATCTAATGGTTGGAATCAAAGAAGTTAATCCATCCAAATAAATTATTTCGTCATGTGACATATAAGACCGTTCTTTTATTATATTAAAGATATGATATTTCTCTTAAAAAATATAACACAAAACACAAACAAATATAACCAACATTATTTATGTTATTCTCTTTTATTTTACTATTTAAGGTATGAATAGGTAGTCGCTAGTCATCTAGATTGGTTTAATTAAGGGTTTTGCATGTTACCCTTCATTAATTACTATCAATTAGTTGACGGGTTGTTCACGTATTAAAATATCGATACAAATTATATGAAATATGACAATACAATATTCGACAATTTGTTTTTGATTTTTTTTTAATAATAGGAACTTTCGACTATGGTTATTGTTATGGACATAAGACCGAATTATATAACCGAACCATAACAATAACAATATTCGTAACCTTATATTTATTATTTTTCATTCAACCGAACCATAACCCTAGAAAATAATATAGGAGTTATCGATATAACTTGTGTAATATTTGGTATTTTTAACTTTTTTACTTTCTTTTTTCTTTATAATGAATGTATTTATCGGAAATGTGTTTTCTAAGGCCAAATTCAAAAATAGTTAACCGAATCGAGATTTATATTAAACGGATAAATCAAATCATTTATAACCATAGTTGAATGGTTACAATTTTAAATAACCAGATTGTTCGGTTATTACTTCGGTTTTGGATCATAACCACACCAAAGCAAATAAATCCGAACAATACTCAAATATTTTATTGTATTATGTTATATGCCTCAAAGATTTTGTTAGGAAAAAAGCAATTTGAATTAGGAGTCTAATTTGGACTTTTGAGTAGACCCAAAAGTCTTAATTTGAAGGCTTTTAGAGCTAAAAAAGGGTCTCTATAAATGGTTAAGTGTCTCCTTATTATGACTAATAGCTATCTCTCTATTTAGTAAAGTTGCCAATTTGGAATTAATTAATTCAATGATTTTTCTTTTTTCTTTGTTGGTTTACGAGTTGTGGGGCTCGATCCCATGGGTTTTCAACTCGTGTCCCGAACCGACTAATCTCCTAATACAACCGGTTATGAACAACTAGCTCAGGTTTTCAATATTTAACGGTACGTGCAAGTAGTTAGGATTTAGGATAGTAATATATTCCCAATAGCAAAACATATAAAGATTTATACACTATACATTTAACCATAATTTTATACATCGGCTTTTCAATTACTAGTTGTAAGTCACGGATTACACCACAGACTAAATAATATCATCAATTCAAAAATAAGCTAAAACAAACACCATCTAACTTTTTATGTTTCATTATTATTATTATTATTATTATTAGCCCGTACGATGCACGGATTTTGTTGTTCGTTCTATTCAAGCTTATTTACATTTTCTATATGTAAAAAAAGAAGAGTCATTGTTTAGATTTCAAGCAAAATATTATGTGTTTTTTGTTTAGGTCGGCATGATTAACAAAACCAATAATGTTGGCTCTTATTTAATTTGATTAAAATTATAAATCTAATATCTTCATATATTTTAAAACCATTTGATATTATGACTCTTCAGTTTATAAATTTATAAAATGCATTATATATTTCACATATAAGTTTAGGATTCCTAATACTGCATTGACTTCTATAAAATCTAGTTTACAATTTGCATTATGTAGTTTTAGTTTAGTAATGTTGAAGCAAATCGATTGACGAAAATGTAGATTCGAAATGATCAATCCAAACGACTCGAGTAAAAAGCTTAGTATTTGGGGTTGATTTCATAGGAACCAAAAGACGGATAAGAAACAGCATCACTTGGTTGGCTAAAGATGCAAATTAACATCCTTTACAATACAGATTTTGGTTTGGAGAACGCATTTATGTCATTTTGGTCCCGAATCACTAACATTGCCGTTTAAAAAAAAAAAAAAAAAAAAGAACTCGGTTACCATAAAATATCATGTTAACTGCAACATGTAATCCAATATGAAAATCAATATCCAATAAGTCAAAACCGACAGCACCCATTGAATGGAAATGCTTCAAAGAACTAACCTCGGTAATTCTGTGTTTTAAACGAGAGCAAAATTCAAAAATAAAGATAAAACATCTAAAAGATGCGGATGGGCTTTCCCATTGTGGTCTTCAAGTAGAGACATCGCACCTGATTTACATACAAAAACAACAAGATTACAAAAATGATAAATAAACGTAGAGAAATATCGTCAAGTGAAGTTCAAAAACTCACATTCTGCCAGTTTTTCTTGAGCAACGAAACAAGGAAGTTGACACTCATTTGCACATTCTGGAAAATCTGTTTCTCCTCCATGCTGCAGTTTCCGACAGCGACTCCCATACAAAGCACCTTCTTTAACTGAAACTTGATGGTTGCTTTGGTTTCGTTCACCTTAGCCTCAAGGGATTCCTGGTGGGTCACAAGTGTAGGGAACTTACCTGCAATAGCATACAAAAAACTATATAACTGTGTTCTCAAGTAAAGGAAAGCAAATAAATAAATTGTCGTGTTCTCAAGTTTTTTTTAGGAAGGAAAGCAAAGCAAATGAAAGTATTAGAATTAAAGAATTTATTCAATAAAACAATTCGGCCATATTTGGGTTGATCGTAAAGTAAAATAAATAACTTCCTTTACTTTCCTTTACTTTCCTTTTCTTTACATTACTTTCTTTTCCTTTAATTTTAAACTCGAGAATAAAACGTATATGAAACCGAATTGAGTTTGTTTTGCAGATACGAACCTGCCTTGTTTAGACCAGGGCCTAACAAACGAGGAATCTGCTTGATAACAGACTCAGAAGCGACAAAAACTTGATGTTTCTTGGCGAACTTTTTCACCATCTTTTTGTTCTTGTTGAACTTCTTGAGCGATTCAACGTCCATGTATGCAAGGCCAATCTTTTGAGCCTCTTCAACATGCTGGGCATCCCCGAGCATGCAAACTTTCAAATTGGGACGCGGAATGTGTGGCAACTTGACAGTTCCACTGAAACGCTTATCCTTTTGTGGATCGTAGTTCTTGAGTCCAATCTGTAGCTCAATGGTCTCAGTGAAATTACGCTTCTTTTCCTTAGCATCGGTTGTGATCTGAGTAATCGCCTCTCTAAGAGCTTCACTCTGAAGCTTACTGCAAAAAAAAAAATCAATTAAAATCAGGGGCGAAGCTAGTTAACTTCTCGAATGGGTTCAAGATTAGAATTTGGTTATGTTTGAATGTAAAACGAGCGAGTTCATATACCAAATAAGACTGAACTTATACTAAAAATACATTAAAATTCTAAAATATTTTCAATTCAGCTCGGTTCAATGTAGGTCCGCCCATTATCTACAACGATTAAATAATCATAAGAAGATAAATTTTCACATACCTCATCACTCTTAACTTTTACTTTCCTTCACCTTCACTTCTGTAACACAAAAACATACTAAAACTTATCAACCAATCAATCATACAAATTAATCATATCGTATTATGAGATTTAAAGAGTAATGGAGATGTTTTGTTTACCTACGATGAAGCTCGAGAAACTGCGGCTGCGGTGTGCAAATGATGTTTTATATGTACCGTCAAAACCTAATTGGGCTGCTTTGATTTATTCTTTGGTTCAAAATCGTAATGTTATTGTTTTTAAGAGTAAATTACATCGATCATCCCTTAAACCACTAACTTTGAAAAGTTGCATTGATCGTCCTCGTTTCAAAACTAATTACTTATTTCGTCCCTAATTTCAACATCCATTAATTACTGCCGTTAGTCTTCCCTCACGTGTAAAACACGTGAGGGTATTTTAGTAATTTCGACTCTATTCTTCTCTCTCATTTATATGTCTTTTAAAACAAACAAAATTCCAAAACTACCCTTACACACCAAAATTCATCATTTCTCTATTATATACTCTATCACAAAACTCTCCAACAAAAAAACCCGAAATCCAGATCCCATATACACCACCGTATCACCACCGTATAACCACCATGTTCCATCGACGGTGGTGGTGATTTCCTTCTATTATTAAATTCGATTTCACCGAAAACCAGACGGAGGCGAGACGGAGTGAACCCACCAACATTAACCAATATCCTAAACCTTTCATCTTTCTTCTTTCTTCGATTTCAATGTCAAACTGAAAATGGTTTTCAGATCCAAACGGAGTCAAACCCACGTATTCTTGTGGGAGATAACGGCTTTGTTATTTTGTTTATCTAATTTTTGTGATTTTGACTTTGGGGTTATGGAATGGAGGTAATGTGAATCTGATTTTGATTTTCTTGATTTTGACTTTTGGAATCTGATTTTGATTTTGACTTTTGGGGTTATGGTGGAGGTAGGCGTCGGACTGGATTTATGGAGTGGTTTTAGTGGCGACGGCGGCGCCGGTGGTGGTTTCAAGTTCGGGTTTTTCCAAAGTTATGTTTGGGTAATTGGTGGCGACGGCGGTGGTGGTTAAGTTGGGGGGAGATTTTGATGGTGGGATTTTTGTATGGTTTTGAAATTGGGTAATGGAGATTTGGGTTGAAATTATTTTGGTGTTGGTGGTGGGATGAAAGAGAAAGAGAAAGAGAAAGAGAAGGAGGCTTTGATTTCTTGAGAATGCGAATGACTAAAATACCCTCACGTGTTTTACACGTGAGGGAAGGCTAACGGTAGAAATTAACGGACGTCCAAATTAGGGACGAAATGAGTAATTAGTTTGAACAATGGGACGATCTATGCAACTTTTCAAAGTTAGGGACGAAATCCGTAATTGCATATAAACCTTAGGGACGAACGGTGTAATTTACTCTTGTTTTAATTTTTGTTCACATTTTAGATTTACTTTTGAGTTAATTACATGGATAGTTTATATGGTTTGCACCATTTTTACCGATCGTCTTTATAACTTTTTTATTACATCACTCGTTCCTAAGTTTAAATTTTGTTGCTTCGCAAGTCTCTATTTTGGATGTGCCGTTCATACAACCGTTAAGTCATCTCACGTGGATAACACGTGAGGGTATTTTCGTCTTTTTACCTACCATCTTCCCCATTTTTAATATCCACATCCAACAATCCCAAAACCCCAAAATCAAAACCCATATTCAATTAATTTTCCCATTAAAACCCAGATTCAATCTTAAACTAAATAAAAGCACACAATCAAAATCTAAATCTTAAATCACAATTAAAACACAGATCTATATATCTATATCTATATCGTTACAACACAGATCTCAAATCACTTTTTTATTAAGCATCAGATCTGATCTATATCGTTATATCTCGAGTTGGATTTGTTGAGATTTTTTAGTTCGGTCATTGTGTTTCGAGCTGCTAATCGATTTGTTGATTAAAGTTTCGATCTGTTAGTTAGTCTGAATTCGAGAAGCTGGCTCAGGAGGCATCCAGGCATTTTCGAGCTCCTAATCGATTTGTTGATTAAAGACATTTTTGAGAAGCTGGCTCAGGAGGCATCCAGGCTTGGACGGTATAACAAGAAGCATACACTTTCGTCAAGGGAGATCCAGACCGCAGTCAAACTCGTTCTTCCCGGAGAATTGGCTAAACACGTCGTTTATGAGGGAACCAAGGTTGTTACTAAGTTACTAGCGGGTAATCGAGTTTTATTTCCTGTGTTGGATGTAAATTGTTCGTTTCATTTTAGAATCTTGTTTCGTAAAAGACAACAGACTGCTATTTTGATCTCAATCATGAACGGTGTTTTAATTGTGATTTGAGATTTGGATTTTGAATCTGGGTTTTAATTGTGATTTGGATTTTTGATTGTGTCTTTTTATTTAGTTTAGGATTGAATCTGGGTTTTAGTGGGGAAATTAATTGATGGGTTTTGATTTTGGGGTTTTGGGATTGTTGGATGTGGATATTAAAAATGGGGAAGATGATAGGTAAAAAGACGAAAATACCCTCACGTGTTATCCACGTGAGATGACCTTAACGGCTGTTTTAACGGCACATCCAAAATAGGGACTTGCGAAGCAACAAAATTTAAACTTTGGGACGAGTGGTGTAATAAAAAAAGTTATAGGGACGACCGGTAAAAATGGTGCAAACCATAGGAACGACCCATGTAATTAACTATTTACTTTTTTTTATAGATAGGAATATGTTAAATGTTGGTTGACACTGGTGTAAATAAGCAGAGTTACTCGTGAGTTGACTAGTAAAAAGCTTTATTCAAGTCGAACATAACATAAAACTCGTTTACTAAACGAGTCGAGCTCGAGTTTTGAACATTAAGCTCAAGAATCTAGACGAGTTTAAACAAAATTTTTATTATTTAAGAATAATAATATATATTTAATATACTATATAGATAAGTTAATTATATATACATAAAATAATAAAATGATATATGTTTATTTGAACGAAACGAAACCAAGCTGAGCTGGAGTCTTGGATGTTTCTTATGAGCCGAATTTGAGCTATACATATAAGGTTCGAAACGAGCCGAACTCAAGCGTGGTCGAGCTCGGGTTTAACTCGTTTACACCCCCCGTTGACACATACATAGAGTTCAAGTTCTATATGTGAGTAATTTTAGAGCTTGAGTTTGAATCTTACATAATTACTCATTTGATGATTAAATATGATAGATAACATATTTGGGTGTTTTGGGTTATATTACTCTTATTTTCATGGTTTTTTCTTGATTGATAGCATACTTGGGTGTCTTTGATTATGTTTGTTTGTTTAAAAGACAAACAAACACGAACAAACTTAAACGATAAACAATCCAAAATATATCAAACATCCAAAAATCTAAAGGTAAATATCTATACATATATCATTTATATTTACATGTGTAACATTGTACATTTAGTTAATCAACTATTATACCAAGCTTAGTTGGAGTATCGGTTGGATTTTTCGGTTTAACATTTTTTAAAATTTTTATTTTTTTGGCTTTTAGTTTGGGTTTTGCTCACCTCTAATTAGTGCGTGTTTGTTTGGGTTTATATAAGGGATTTATGACGTATTGATATTTCGACTTATTTTTTATAAGCCCAAATTTTCCGGTTTATGTAACAATTTATGAATTTATTAGTATTTATTATGTCATAATATAAGCCCATAAACAATTATACAAACCAAAAAATCCAAATTTTATAACATAAAATACAAATAAGTCCTAACCCACTTATATAATCCAAACAAACACTTAGAAAAATAGAGTCGTAGAAACGCAATCAGCATTCCTGCATCCATTTGGTGAACAAGTATAGAAACCAAACCAAACCAGACCAGCAGCATCACGCCGCCGCCATGAACGCCGCAGCTCGGAGAAGCGGAGGATTATTCGAAGGACTTTACAAAGTCCTTATGCGCCGTAACTCCGTCTACGTCACTTTCGTCATCGCCGGTGCTTTCCTCGGCGAACGGGTTACTCTCTCTCCATATATCTATTTCCATCATTTTTGCCCTAATTTTTCAATCAAATCATTAAAATAAATCATAAACCTAATAATCGATTCATTTTTAATAATAATAATAATAATTGAATTCTAGATCTGATTTCATTTCGTAGCCTGTTTTCGAGATCCATAGAATCAATTGTTGATTATTGATGTGTTTTGTATAGATATATTATAGATTATAGTTTTGATTTGTAAGTTAATACAAGTGATTGATATTTTGTATTTGAGATTAGATTATTGTTTTCTTCATTAGCTTGGAATAAAATTTGCTATCTCTAAACGATTTATTGACTTATTCACACGGAAAGTATGCGAGGTTAAGGATAAATAGTTTTCTGTGGTTATGTAGATGCTTGCTAGTATATTGTCTAGTAGGATTTTGTTACGAATGTTTGTGTAAGGATACATCTTTTATGAAATATTAGGATATCAATTTACAGTTAGTAAATTTGGAAGATGATAAGTTGGAGAATATAAAAAACAGGCGGGAGCAAAGCTCGTAAGCCCAATAATAAGCTAAAACAAATAACGCAGAAAGTTTGAAAATTATATATAAGTTTTGTTAGATGATTGAAATATGAGACATTAGAAACTACATAGAGTTTGAGTTGGTGATGTTTTTGCCAAGAAAGTGAGAAACTCTGTGGTCTGTTTATTTTTATGTAGTAATCCAGTTTCACCGTTCAGCGTTGCCTTTTGAGTTTTGAGAGGGACATATTACTAAGGATTTGTATTAGTGAAGGGTCTGAAACATATATTGTTGAAACAAATACTAGAGGCATGTTTGTTTTGATTGTTTGATCTGATTACATGTTGAAGTTTGTTTTACAGTTTTTTTTAGGTTGTTTGTATTGTCTTGATCTTTCTTTTTGATGTAATTGACTGACGGAGTTGTGGATTGACATGTTTCAGGCAGTGGATTATGGAGTTCATAAAATCTGGGAGAACAACAATGTTGGGGTAATGTTTCACACCTACTCTGATGACTTTGCGTGATTTCTATAGTTTTAATTGGATGATGGTCCAAGTTCCCCACAAACATTTTTATACGTTCATAGATAACACTTGATTTGTGCATCGCATTTGTTTGTTTGTTTAAGGTTGCATTGTAACTCAATTGGAGAACGCAGATACATATTGCAGGTTAATAGGTTGTATAATAACTGTATATATGAGTAGAGCTCTGGTTACCTACTAATGCAGATATAGTTAAATGTGGTTTCAATACACTTGGATCTAGGTGCCCTAGAATTACATATATTGACCAGGGAATTATTTTTTGTTAGGACTTGCAATATGGTTATCCGTTTTTCCTTCGCTCTAGATTAAATTCTGAGTATGTTGGGAGGAAAATATCGTTTGCACTCGTGCATATTTCCACCAAATGTATTAGGGAACAAAAAAAATATTACTGGAAAACTTGTATAACTTCTTGGACAAATTATTAATATAGTTTGATCGCGCGTTGCAAATAAACAACTCAAGCTCTTAGGCTCTTGGAATATTCGAGGTAATTATAGAATGGACTTACACTCACAGACAGGACATGTAGTTGTATACAGACATACACATTGAGTCTGGTTAATTAAGAGCCAAAAATATGGTGAGAACGTAAGAACATATCACTATCATCATCATGTTTAATCTAGCGCCTCTCGAATTGTCATTTAATTTGTAATAGCTGCAAAAAGGCCCCCATATATATAACTGTTCATCTAGTGAATTGATTATTCGTTATCATCCTATTTGTGGCTCTTACATGAACCTTTCTCTAGACGTATATGTATGACGTATGTATCTGGTATTATGTTTATGTGTACGTTATGAATAAAAAAATATGATTTATCATCTGAAGTGAAGATTGCTTTATTAATGTCTAACCTATTTGTTATGTTGTACAGGCTCTAATCTATTCTAACACATTATTTGTCATTAATTCATTATGCAGAAGCGATACGAAGACATTTCCGTTCTAGGACAAAGACCGACTGATGAATGAAGTGGGCATATGCCTTGATTACTTTCTGTGATTGTGTTTTGATATCTTTCTAAGATCTTTAGAAGACAAACACTATGGATCTTTTTTAATAAGCACTACACATGTATTGACTTCGCATTAAATCTTTTT
This sequence comes from Senecio squalidus, assembly GCA_910822075.1. Taxonomy (NCBI): domain Eukaryota; kingdom Viridiplantae; phylum Streptophyta; class Magnoliopsida; order Asterales; family Asteraceae; genus Senecio; species Senecio squalidus. The sequence continues at coordinate 48,711,813 of CAJVGC010000060.1, forward strand.
TTGGTTGCTGTTATGAGATTGATTGCCAAATTCTCTGTTTTCATTTTACGGCTGGTTTATGCCTGTTTCGGATGAAATTGAAGAAATCTCTGTTCATTTTTTATGATGCAAATTCATAACATTACTATACAGTTTGCTTTTAACTCACGTATATAAAAACAAAATAAACTCGGCTAAACTTTATTTACAACCGGTTAACTATGAACTTTTACCCTACATGTTTTGACTAACTAATACGCGTACTGGAGGAAACAAATCAACCAAACCTCAGATATCATGTATAATAGCAAATCTCATAGCATAACTGTCGTATAAAGTGAAGATAATGAAAACCACTCATGTGGTCGATATTAGTACTTTGATAAAATACAATGAAGTAATGTTCATTCACTTTTTACAGCATTGTATATATGCTGGACGAATATCCAAGATGATCGAAAACTAATTGTGGCAAGCATCAAGAAGAATGCATAGCAGAATAGAAAGTTGTAACAAAAAAAGAACGTTGACTGCATGAACCCGTTCATGTTTGATCTTGAATAGTAGTAGATACAATATCCGAACATAAAGATAGCAACCGAACCCCCACGCCATACAGATCTGTTTCACAAAGCCAAATGATCAATTTTTTATTAACGCAAAATCAAGATAAAGTGACTAATATAAATATAAAGTCGAAGTAAACTGGATGTAATATACTCGAATAAATATAAAGTCAAAGTAAACTGGATGACATACCTCCACCACCATTGATGATCTTCTACCGTCAGCTGGATATAAGTCAATCCAACACTTAAAAGCGCCGTAAGTACCACAAGAAGAACAAATGTTATAAACAAAATACTCGGTAAAGTCAAAATCTTATAGCTCCAAATTGTTGCATACAAATTATGCAACTCCAGGACAATCGCACTAAACGGTAAAAGACCCGAGATTAACATTTGACCAAGAGTTTTTCTGTACCACGTCAAAGAAGGGATCTCTCTCGGGGATATTTTTGTGGCAGAAGGTGCTTGAAACTTTGACCTAAATCGATATCCCATTATCCCACCAAATGCAAGCAGTGGAATTGCTATTAATGTGTATGCGAGAATGATCACTATTATGGTCCCAAATGGAAGTGCTGTAGTAGCCCCAATCGATATGGAAACTGTATTGAGAAGAAGTATGATGACAGAAAGTGGCCCGATGTAGAGAATCCCGGATAAAAGAACACATTTTTCCTACAAAAAGTGACTTATTCAGTAGAGGTGGGGAAATGGGTGGGTTGAAGAAGGGATCAAAACCGGCCCGGTGTGAAACAAGTAGCTTTAAAGTAGGGGCCAAATGGGTCGGGTTGGGTTGACCCACACATATTTTTTTGTAAATGATTATTTCGTTCACGAGAGTACAAAAACTATATTAATCCATATGATTCATTTCCAAAATAGTTATTTTTTCTTTTACCCCTCAGTGTTCAAAAATAACTTACCCATCCAGTCTCGGAAAATTGGCCAAAAAACGAAGAAGCATTGTATCCAGCAACAGGAGCAGTAAGAATAAAAAGTACTACGAGAGAAGTTGAGATAACTCCACGGCTGTAGGGATACAAAACCCCGAAAAAAGCCAAAACGAATAGCAAGCAAACACTGTAGAAATCACAAATATTATCATCACGAGTAACTTTCAAAATCAGATAGTATTATCATGAAGTTCAATATAAACTATAAAGTAGCTTACATGGTCAATAATTGTGTTCCCGTGCCCAAAACAGCGCAAAACAACGCCATTCGTGGAGGACATCTAAAAACATCACTATGTGAACATACTTCCAACCGACCTCTGTGTCTTGTTCTTCATCTCCACTAGTATACCTACAATCGAAAAGAAACATTTTTTTTTTAAGAAAAATAAATAAAAGCCTAAAAGGGATTACTTTCACTTGTGTGAAATAATAAAACCGATGCTTACTTCTTTAGATCATTCTTCAAGTGCCGCATAAACAACAATATAAGCAGTCCCATCAAAAGCACGATAATACCACACAATTAACGAAAGAAAACCAATGAATTTGTCGTTGTGTAGGCAACAAAGAAGCTCGGCTATATTTATTCATCCTGTTCTTGAACTCGTTTGAAGTTGAATTCCAAGAGATTGAATAAGTAAACTTAATGTCGATTTCAGTTTTTTCAGTTATATCTACGGCATGATTTGGGTCACTAAAAGCACGTATTTCTATCACTTGGTCACCGTTGTAAAGAGCATCAAAATGAACGTGTTTGAAAATGTAATATGCAGGTCCCGATCCGTCACTTGTATAGAGCTCTCATCTTCCATTTTTCCAATAAATCCCCACAATGGAAGATCGTCATAATACATCTGGAAGTAAAAGTCATTGCTGATGGGCGTTTTTGAATTTTGTTATTTCGTCTTTTCTAAGCCTTTTATAACGTAGAATTTGGTCAACTTTATCTTCACGAAACTTGAAGTTATATAAAGTATTGGTCAACCGGTCTCCGTTTAAAACTTCCCCTAGTGTTTCCTTCTTTGGGATTACTGGATCTGCAACATAAATACAGAAACTATGGATTGAAAAATTAAAGTAAAGACGTAACTACTTGATCTTAGAGATTGATAATCTTTATATGTCTAGAATTATGAATCTTGTTTGTTTTCTATTCATTTAACTTTTCGTAGAGGTGGCTAAATGGGCGGGTGGAAACACTTTGATCCGTAAATGTTTATTTTTGTTTATCAATAATTAGTGTGTCAAAATGATTACAACAATTATATTATTTCAACAAACTATGATATTTCAATAATGATTAGGAGGGTTTTTATGCATTTAAAGAACACTTTAGGGAGACTTGTGACCCGTTACCTTTAACCTAATCTTTAAAACCATTTGGGATAAAAGCGTAACTAGAAATCTAGAATCGACCCATTATTTACTGAATGGACAAAATTACCACCTCTTCGCTCTACGAAAAATAGAGTTTCCGACTTCTCGTTATTGTGACAAACAAGGCTAATTTCATTTAGTTTTAATCTAAAAGAAGTCATTAATTGAAGGCTTTGATGAACTAAGCGAAATAGGCAATGATGGTCATTTGCCCGTTTGGTACTATGAGTAGACCCGAAATGCTAGACCTTGATGGCAGAATGGTAAGTCATAATATTGGTACGTTTCACTGCAAAGATATAATTAAAAAATTATTTAGACAAAAAAATAATCTAAAGACGTATACACACTAATATCTGCAGGATCTCGTTTACTAACAGAGCTGAATAGAGATCATGGGTATCATGATTTAATCTATGTATGTAACTACCTATATCGCTTAAGCTTAGAAATAACGATATGCTATTATCAATTTATTACAAGTTTCCTTCTCCTAATCTAAGCTTTTTCCTGTTTATATACTACCAAAATATCATATTGAACACTTACATTGTACCAAACCGACCCACATTGCCAATAGTCCTATTTTAGATACAAATTCAACCCTAATATTTTTCAAGTCCAAAATCGACATCGATTTGGTCGAATACTATTCTTTATCATTTTTTCTACAAAAAGGTCACAAAATCATCTCAGTATTTCTACATGGTATTAAAAATTTCATTTCTTTTTGCACAAAACATATCAAAATTAAACTTTTTTACCCTAAAATCACCCTAAAACATAGGCATGAAATCAAATTTAAACTGAAAATATAAATAAAAAATAAACATTTTACTAACCTGGGATTATTCAAGGGACCAATAATGTTAACAAATAAGGGTACATCATCACCTACATTGTACTTATGATCAAACGACTGTATTGGGGAAACTAATATATCTAGGGTTATTAATAGCACCAAAAAAACACAAATTAAGGTGGGATATGCGACATTTTAGATGATTTAGAACAAGATTTTGGAGGGAAATTAACAAAATTGAAAAGGTTTAAGAAAAATTGTTGATTTTATCAAGAAATTTGACCAAAAGTGTTGCTGATTTCATATTTTGTTGTGGCTACTGGTTTCTTTTACAAGGCTGTAATATTGTTTTGTTATGAACCCCTTGAGTTTTGGTTTTATATACATTAGTCCTTCAACCGGTCCGCCATGATTAATACGAGAGAGAGACAAATCACATGTCACCGGTGAGTGGTGCACATATTTGAACCTGAGATATTTTACGAGAGATTCTCAACTCCTTAGGTAATTAGTTACGAGAATTTATAACAACAATTGGATATGCTAATAAAAAAATTGTTAGTACATCCACAACCGATTGATTATCAGAATTCGTTTGTTACTAGTTTCAAGGTATACCGTAGTGAATAATATAAAACAAATTCGAACCCTGGGTAAGCAAAAGCTTACATTTTATAACAAGTATATTATAAAAAGGGTTTCGATGTGGGATTGAAGTGGCTTTGGCCTTTTGACTTATGTCGCCTTCAACATGGTATATGCAAGCAATGTTTAGTTATTATCGTTTATATTTGTTGGAAAAATTACTTAACAAAATAACTTTTATGTCTACTTTGTACACATTTATTTATAGGTATTTGTTTTCTTTAGAAGACACTTATAACGAAATGGGTCGCAATTGCCACATATATCCATAAAAATTAAAAGAAACTAAGCTCGGCTTGTTCATCCTTTCCTTGTACTCGCAGCACAGGTAGAAAGCTATCGGGGTGTTACAATTTGCATTATCGTTATTTAACAATTATTCAACTATATGGGATGTAAGATAAGAATATGTTTTCAGGAAACAGATTCAAAAGTAGCAGCCAGACATTCAGTTTAACCCATCCATTAATCTTTTTTTAACATTGATTTCTCAAACGGAAAATACTAAATCAGCTATTGATATTTTGGAAATAACGGAACCAGCTCGTCCACCTTCAGCGCTTGTTTCTGCTCTGGGTGTGTAACCGGAACCATCTAAAGTCTGGAAACTGGTGCACATGGGTTTAGTATTCTTGTGGCGTGTATTTTGCTACCCTTATCTGATTTATTCTGTATGCATTGCCTGATCTCTTTCTCGAATTTTTTGGCTTTTGTTCTGTTTTTTACTTTTTTGCTTCATTCTGTCTTTGGTGAGTAGTTTTTAAATAATCGTCGCCTTTTTCCAGAAATCAACTATTTCTGTTAACTTATAGACAAACATGAATTACTACAAAACCGCGACAAATCAAATTACAAACGCTATTTCAGTATCACATGAATTACCCAGATTACGGGCATAATTATCTTAGGAAACTGATCGAGTGAACCTGTACGTATATCATGGCTCGTAGTCCTGTCCGAGCAAAAAGATGAGAGAACTCAGGAGCGTGATAGTGAAAATCAGAGATATGATCCAGTACTGTAGGTTACGTGCAGAAAAGAAGGAGAGGCGACGTGTCCTAAATCGAATATCAAAAGAAAAGTATATGACCAGAACATAACAATAACAACGAAATTTTGGTCGGAATGGGCGTCTCATCACCGGAGTTTGCAGAATACATTCTGGGTTCCGTTTTTGTTAAGCTACTTTTTATGTAAAAAGATATTACAAATAATACGAATGATGTTTTATGTATATTCATAATACAGTTTAAGCAAGTTTCGACCAATTTCCTTTTAAGGTAGTCGTTAGATATATAAAATAACTCCGAATCACCCATTTAAACAAAATGGGTCGAAATTGCCACATATATCCATATCCATAAAAATTAAAACTTTCTTGCATATATAAATATTTTGAATAAGGTGAAGAAATAAACCTTAAAACCGCCAGCAAAAGACAAGTTTGTGTCGTAATTAAACGTACAGAGTGTGGTACTACAAAAATTAAACCAAAGAGTGATTCAATTAGTTTAACAATTTTTAAAACCGGTTGCATTTTATTTTTGAAAAGATACGATTAAGACGAAAGTGAGTTTGGCATAATAGATGTGATTGTGCAGTTTGGCAGAATCCCGGATTTGAAAGATAGAAACTTGCTAACATTTTGTTATGTAGTCTTGTTATTGGGTAGTCGTTAAGATAGTAATAGTTAAATGTTTCTAGTTTTAGGACGAGATCAATGCTGGAATGAGAAATGGGTTAAAGTTGAGTGTTAGAAGCGGTTCTGATTGAGCGGGTAAGGAAACAGCTACATCTTATTGCTGGTTAACGTAGTGCGTGAAAGAGGTAATTATCGGGTTGAATTATGTAAAAGTGTAGGCTAATGTGTGAGGTCTTGTACATTGAACATCAGTTCAAAAACGCCCTGCAAAACAAAAATTATTAAAGTTGTCGTATGAAGTGGTGTGATTGTCGAATCCATGCATCGAAACAACAACATCATTACGTATTCAGCAAGCATTTTATTATGATCAAACACGTAAAAATTAGATCGATGGATCACGTAAAGTACGTTTAATAGAATCAACTTATGAAAAACAAATTATTATTGTAAGTTGGTGCACCAATCAAAATCAAATCAGAGTATATATAATATTATAATAATACTGGTAGTTTAATTTATAAGAATATTGAAAATAAGAATAGAAAAAAAGAACGTGAAGTTTATATACGGAATTGGTCCCACATCGGGTACCGAGACAAAAAAAGTTGTTTATAAGGATGAGGTTTTGTTGTTTAATTGTCGGAAGAATAAGAATGGTGCCCCATCTTGTTTGATATGTAAGGGTCCGTGGATGTTACGATCTTGTGTCGATAGTCTTCCTTCGATCTTTCTACGACCCAGTCATGATTGGGCGGCGTGTTCCGACTTACGATCTTGTGTCGATAGTCTTCCTTCGATCTTTCTACGACCCAGTCATGATTGGGCGGCGTGTTCCGACTGTTCCGACTGTTCCCACGGTCGGCGGTACAAGAACGTATTTAATTATTACATATTAGACAATTTGGGTTGAGCTTTCTACGCATTCGCCCCCCCCCCCCCCCCCCCCCCCCCCCCCCCCCCCCCCCCCCCCCCCCCCCCTTTTTAACTCTCCAAATACCTAACTTTAATTTGTGTAATTGATTATAAAGTTGACGCATCACATATTTGAGTTGTTTTTGTTAATATTAAAAAGAGTAAATTACATAGATCGTCCCTAAGGTTTATATGGAATTACGGTTGTATTTAATTATTACATATTAGACAATTTGGGTCCCCCCCCCCCCCCCCCCCCCCCCCCCCCCCCCCCCCCCCCCCCCCCCCCCTTTTTTAACTCTCCAAATACCTAACTTTAATTTGTGTAATTGATTATAAAGTTGACGCATCACATATTTGAGTTGTTTTTGTTAATATTAAAAAGAGTAAATTACATAGATCGTCCCTAAGGTTTATGGAATTACGGTTATCGTCCCTAAGTTTGAAAAGTTGCATTGATGGTCCCAAAGTTTAGAGTAATTACGGATTTCGTCCCTATTTTAGACGTCCGTCTAATTTCACCGTTAGGGTTCCCTCACGTGTTAAACACGTGAGGGTATTTTGGTCTTTTTGCACTCTTCTCCCCCAAAATCAAATAAACCCTAAAAACTAAGCTTACACAAACACCCCTTCACACACACACACACACACACTAACAACAGTTATGTCACAACCACCAAATAATACTGGTGTCATCTTCTTCACCGCCAAGCTATACACCCCCACATCCCTCAAAACCACACGATTTCAATTAGGGTTTCAAAACAATGATCAGAAAAGCAGCCGGACTTCACCACCAACAAGCAGCCGCCGGACATCACCACCAACAAGTAGAGCCGCCGGACATCACCACCAACAAGCAGCCGCGGATATCACCACCAACAAGCAGCAGCGTCAGGTTTGGTAGAGTTTCAGCGACGGCGGCGACGGCGGCGGCGGCGGCAGGTTTGATATTTTGTTTTGTTTTTTGCGGCGAGTGATGTGGATTTGGGGAGTGGTTTTGGTGGCGACGGCGGCGCCGGTGGTGGTGGTGGTGAGCATGATTCCGTTCAGTTGGAATCTTTGATAAAATAGTTTGAAGCTGCTGAAAAATGTTGAAGCTGCTGATGGTGTTGATAGACCTTCAATGGGAGATGTTCTTTGGAACTTGGAGTTTGCTCTACAACTTCAAGATGCACCTCAAGAAGACGATACATTGCAAGACGAAAAATGAAGAGGGTTGATTCTGAAAAACCAAAGAAAGATGAGAATAAGAATAAGGACAGTGATGTTAGTGTTCTTATAAATGATGATTCGGGTGTCGTGATGGGGTTGTTCTCCAAGATCGAAGATTTTGAAGGAAGATGAATAAAGATTTTAACTTTTCGTGTTTGAAGTTGATTGTAGATTTGGGTTGATTAAACTTTTTGATATTTTTTTACAATATGTTGATGCATTCTAATTTCATTAACGGATTTGTGAATAGTTATGTATCTATCAAACATTCATCTTCATGGATTTGAGTTTATTTTTTAGGGTTAATTTGATTTTGGGGGGAGAAGAGTGCATAAAGACTGAAATACCCTCACGTGTTTAACACGTGAGGGAACCCTAACGTGTTGAAATAGACGGACGTCTAAAATAGGGACGAAATCCGTAATTACTCTAAACTTTGGGACCATCCATGCAACTTTTCAAACTTAGGGACGATAACCGTAATTCCATATAAACCTTAAGGGACGATCTATGTAATTACTCTATTAAAAATTAACAATGAAATAACAAAACTAACCATACATTTTTTTCTTGTACTAATCAGTTTTTTCCTAACAACTATTAAACTTTTCAAATACATATTAATTTATTATTATTTACTTTCAAATATTTTGAATAAATTTAATTTACAACTATTTTCTATTTATAAATTAATCTCATGATATAATATAGTTTAACATAATTTTACAGGTCATAGATTTTTTATACTGTTGCATCGCGCGGAATTTTTAAAGCATCAGGGGCCTCATTTTAACTCTCAAAATACCTAATTTCAATTTGTATAATTGATATTAAGTTGACGCATCACCTATCTATACTACTTATAAAGCATTTGAAATATTTTTCGTAGTGTTGGACATTAATGATGATATGGACTAAACTACATTTTTTTTTTCTTTTTCTTACAAAGTACATATTAATTCATATTTATTTCTTCAAATATTTGAAATAAAATTATATTTAAATTTACAGTTAGTTTAAGATACATTTATTTACTTATATTTCGGGCTTGCAATGTCTAAGTAATGATTTCTTTTTCGGATTTATTTGGGATATTGTTTCATTGTAGTGATTGACGTAATTGTGTAACAAGGGGTTTACCTTGGACATGGCGACGTCATAACATACGAATTTTATTTATTTCATATAGATTGTTTTTTTTATTGTGTTATGACGATCGTCAATCAGTTGCACCCTGCGTTTCCGCCACTGACGGGGTGTGACACCTATCTATACTACTTATAAAGCAATTTGAAATGTTTTTCGTAGTGTTGGACATTAATGATGAAACGACTTCAAAACTACCTTTTATTTTTTTTATCTTACAATAATACAAATTAATTCATTTTTATTTCCTTCAAATATTTGAATAAAATTATATTTAAATTTACAGTTAGTTTCATTTATTAAATCTCATGCTCGAAGTTATATAAGATGGTTAACATAATTTTATAGGGCATAGGGTTTTATCCCTTTGAATCGCATAGTTAATTGCTAGTCTTAAATAATAATACTAACATTCAATATATTTCATTTAAGAAAACCTGATATTTTGGGATGAAAAAGAACGCAAGTTTAACCATGTATTTGTTTTATTTAAAACATCATCTATAAGCATAAGTATACTTGCAACTCTAGTTAGCAAATCATAAAGTTTTGAGTGAGATGGTATTCTGTTTTGTTAAATAATATTATACTACTTGTATTTAAATTAAATGAAATTTAGGAACAAACAAAATGTCCAAAAGACGTATTTTTTTATGCATACTAGATTGTAGATACTACATAAGATCACCCGAGTCATATCTAAGGCAAAAACCACGGGAATGTTTGATGAGATATTCTTGTAAAAGTGTTGTGTTCACAACATCCGTCATGAGGGCCTAGTGAAGTAGGGCAGAGTTTATATCGGTGACAGAAGGCGGACGAGGGCCAAAAACACGTGATAAATAATCTTTTTGGATGGTTTTTTCGGTTCTCGCATTTTATTTGTTTCGCTTTGAACTTAACCCTATATATATATATTGAAGTACCTTATTTGGTTCCAGTCGTTTATATGTATACGATAGTAATTTAGGTACGGATTTGACTCGTTAGAAAGACCAACTTTGTAATATTAATAACGTTAATCTTAATTAAATAATCGAAGGCATAAATACCTTTAACTTATTATAAGAGAGCACTTAACTAAATGCACTAGGTCTTAATATACTCTCATTCCGATAGAACATAGTTTAAATCCACAAATATTCAAATATTCCGACAACATTAATAAAGTGTGATAAAACACAAAGAAATCACAATAGGTTAAAACAACATATCGGTAACATGGTAAATGGCAAACCGGAAATAACAAAATCACGGTTATGTTGTAATCTAACAAGTTAAAAATCACGGTTTATGTTGGACATTGTCTTGATCTTTTATCGTCCCCAAGGCCTCTAGTTTCGGTTTGATCTTCCTACGAGAAATCTAGATCATGACGGAAAAGGAACAAGTAATTTCTAATAAAAGCCATTAACCATTTCCGCATGTTCACAAACCTGTTGTCTAGTTTGGCCTCGTTCTTCAGATGATACCTAAAGAACATTATAAGAAATTTCACACAGTTAACCAATGAATTTGTCGTTGTGTAGGAAGAAAAGAAGCTCGGATGTACTTATCCTTTCTTGTACTCACAGCTCAGCTAGAAAGCTATTATGAGCCCAGGTCAACAGTCGAGACACCGGGGTGTTACAATTTGCATTATCGTTATTTAACAATTATTCAACTATGGGATGTCTGATAAGGATATGTTTTAAGGAAACCGATTCAAAAGTAACAGCAATACGAGTCAGACATTTAGTTTATTAACATATATTTTTCAAGAGACTCAAAGGAAAACACGAATATTACTTGGTAATCAGCTATTGCTTTTTTTGGAAATAACGGAACCGGAGTAGAGTGCTCAATCACCTTCAACGCTTGTTTATGCTTTGGGTATGTAACTGGAACTATCTAAAGTCGGTGTGCTTGGCAGGGAGAGTGCGGGTCGTAATTCTTGTGGCTTGTATTTTCTAACCTTGTCTGATTTATCCTGTATGTATGTGTACATTGCCTAATCTCTTTCTCGAAATTTTTTGACTTTTGTTCGGTTTTTCACTTTTTTGCTTCACCCTGTCGTCTTTGGTGGTGAGTAGTTTTTATAAAATCCTCGCCATTTAACTTATAGACGAAGATGAATTACTTCAAAACCGCGACAAATCTGAACCACATAACATGAAATCATCCCCAATTTCTATAATAGATTATAAAAATGATCATATATTAGATTCAAAGGTTTCATATCAACATAAATGTCCCAAAATCAAATTTCCAACGTTATTTCAGTATCACATTCCTTGCCCAGATTAAGGGCATAATCATCTTAGTAAACTGATCGAGTGAACCTGGCTCGTAGTCATGTCCGAGCAAAAAGATGAGAAAACTCCGGAGATGATTGTGAAATCAGAGAGAAAGTATATGACCAAAACATAACAATAATAAATAACTACAAAATAAGATCCGGATTCCATCACTCGTAGATAACATACAAGTCAAGATCTTGTATAGTAGTTAACCAGGAGGTGATAATACTCTCCAACCCTCAAAGATCAAATTTTGGAGCAAAATGAGCCTATAAATTTCCTTCATGTTTTTTTAGTTCGTTTATTTGTGTCTACTGGGCTGTTAGATGCGTTTTAAACGCATCTACTTAGCAGTTTATTTCCGTTAATTCATTGCATTTTTGTACATAAACGTGTCTTTATATTGCATATTTGTGATTCGTAATTACACATAGATGTTTGGTACTTCACCTTTATTATGTACTTGTAGGCACTAGAAGTGGACGAAGAAGCGAGACGAACACGAGCTAAAACGGAGAGAAAGCAAACCGCCCGGGTCGGGTTTGGCTTGAAAACCACCCGCCCGGGCCTCTATTGCTGCTGCTGCTGCTGCTGCTGTTTCTGGATCTCCAAAGGACCCGCCCGGGCTCACGGGTAGGTTAAAACCGACCTGTCCGGGCCTCTTGCTGCTGCTGCTGTTGCTGGTTCGTGATTCACAAGACCCGCACGGGTCATGGACGTAGTGTAAATTCACCCGACCGTTTTGAATTTGGGAGATTCGCTGGAGTTTCTGATCTGATCAAACATACAAGAAAACCGCTCGGGGCAGATTGCAAACGAAAGTAACCCACCAGGCTCAGACCTGACCCGCCCGGGCTTAAATGGTGAAGGAAGGAGACCGAACGGGTGCCTTGACCCGCTCGGGCTGCTGGATCTTAAATATTTTACCCGCCTTGGTTAAAACCAGGAATTTCGGGTTGTTGTTAGTTGACGGTTTTCACACGATTTAAACCTTATTTTTCATTAGTTTTCATTATCCTTTTCATACAACCCTAAGGGATCAACTTTCGAGTCTTGTCAAGTTCTAATATCATCATTTCGGCATCGAATTCGGTTTTGTAAGCAATTGAAACCCGATTTATGTCTTACTTTATGATTATTGTTAGTATGCTTGGCTAGATTTCCTTGTATTCCGTTCCATGTTAGACTTAATTATGTTATTTAATTAATGAATTGATGTTTGTTTTATGTTTATTTAGTGATTTTGGGTTTAAGTTATCAATTTTAATTCTTGCTCTAGCTACTTGGATTAGGATTCAAATCACAAATGTTATAATTAGGTTATAAATTCGTAATTGTTTTGTAATCTAATAACAAGTAACAAAACGTTGTTTGCTCAATTTTAACTTAACTCACACAATATTACATTTTCGAGCTTATGTGAAACGGTAATTATTGTTTGGAAAGTTTACACAAAACGTTAATACTATTTTCGATTCATTTTAAAGAGCTTATTTGGACTTGAATTAGGAAATTAGGTTTATATTGAAAAGCTTGTTAACGTCTTTTTAGTACAAACTTGAATAGATATAAACTAAACACTTATTTAAAATTATTTCATGGTTAAATGACATAGTTGTAAAAGTCGAAAGTGGAACCAAATCGTTGTCTTATTATTGTTAATTCTAGTTTATCATTATCACAATTAGTTTAATTAATCATCAACTTAAAAAATAACCTCTTTGTTACGGTAAATACTTTTATCAAAGATCTAAACGTAAAAGCTTTTAACTCGCGCCTCTTGGGTTAGATCCCTACTTGTCATTTTATTACGTTGTAGTTTAGTGTAAGTGGTTTATCATTTTTAACCGGTGTGACAACCGTGCTAACATGGGCTTAGACTTTTCCATCTTGGAAATTCTCTCTTTGTAAGTGTTTCGGTTTTGCTCCAAGTCTGTTTGTGATCCGGGACAATCTCGAAACAAGTCAGTTGCAGAACGTACTTTGAAATAAAAGAAAAACTCAGCTGAAGCAGTCATGTTATCGTCACATAGGTGGGAAGTTATATTCACATTTGCGGAATGGGTGTACTGTTCCGGAATCCATTTATGACTAGAATACGTCTAGTTCCATGATCCAAAATTATTAGCACATAATCTTCACCAAGTAATACATATCCATATCCATTAAACAGTAAATATGATGAACGTATATATTCCAATATTGTTTAAACAAACCCGATACTACAATCAATTCAACTACGGTGTTAAAAAAGAATAAGATGCATAAAAGAAATAAAAAAATTACTTGCAACGATAAAAATCCCGATGATATTAAAGTAAGAAACAAAACGAAATAAGATGTACAATTAACAGACATAGATCACCATGAAGCAATTTTCCTAACAATTGACTTCTAGACGGATGTCGAACCAAGCTAATTAAGTTACCGTATTGCTCTAACACACAAGAATATCATTGTGAAAACCGGCATAATCTTGAAAGAAACAGTAGCCATGTGGAACCTGCCATCGTTGGGATAATCATCAGCATAGCCACCGGTTGGATACGTATAACCTGGGGTGTAACTAGATCCTCTACTACTTGAACCACTTCCACGTGAACCAGAAGAACCTCCTCCTGAACGAGAACCGCCTCCTCCTGCTGAACGAGAACCGCCTCCTCCTCCTGCTGAACGAGAGCTTCCTCCTCCTCCTCCTCCTCCGCTTGAACGAGAACTCCCTCCTGAACTAGAGCTTCCTCCTGAACGAGAACTAGAACTAGAACTTCCTCCTCCGATAGCCTATCGAAGACGAAGCCATCTTGTTTAGGTTCAAGGCTAACCGCACCATTGTTTGATAATGTATGAAGATTGTTAATCATGCAAAACGATAGTATCAAACTTAACATAATCATATTAATCTTCATCTTCGAAAGATTCGATTGATCAATGTGTTTCGGAACTATGGATCGATCGATCGTCAAATTCAAGAGTTTTCTCTCAAAGTTTCGATCGACTTAGTAGTTATTTTGTGTAAAAACCAACGTATCGAGGGTTTATATATAATTTTTCACCGACACCCTTCCCTCTTTTTTGAGATCCTTTGTTTACATTATCCTTTTCTTTATTATTTTACTTTTTCCAATCTAATTATTATTTTTTATCTTTAATTCGTAACTATTATTAATATATTAATATTATTATGGATAATTATGGTATGAATGTCCATATCTTTAGAATATATTTGTTTTTTTATTAGTAGATATCTTTTGGAGTTTATCCAATATTGTAACTATTATATCTCTATGAGATGAATAATACAATTCTCCATTCTCTTTTCATTATTGTTCTCTGTCTTCATTATTATTTCATAACAAATATTTAATTTTTGATAAAAATCTTTTTTTACTTTAACCTTAAACTTTATAATTTGTGTGTTTTTATGAAATTTTTAAAATTAGCAAAGTTAAATATTGTCTTCTTACTTTATTAGGATGAAATTTTTAAAAATAGTAAGTAATTTTACCAATTCGAAAATTTAGATTTTCATAATAAATTTTTTAAACTACTTTTGTCTTTCAAAAAATCTAGATGTTGCTTTCGATTATTTATAAAACATTACTATTTTTTAATTTATTAACAAAAAAAAAAAACTTGAGATAAAAAAGTTGTTTTAACCCGGGACGTAGCCCGGGCATATAAAATCTTGTTTTTTATTATTATTTTTTTTTTTTATCAAAATTGAATTCTTTACTATTTTGATGATATTTAACGATTTTAACACTCTCTTATTTTCATCTTGAACCCTCATCTTTCATTAATTTAGTTAATACTTTTATTGTAATGGTTAACAAATTCGCCAAGATCAATTTTTGATAACTCGCCGTCCACCAAACTGACAGAAAACTGACTAAACCGTTATCAACAATAACTCGTCACTTTATTTTTATAAGTCCATATGTTATATATTTTATATATTTAAAATATAATAATAATAATAATAATAATAATAATAATAATAAAAATAATAATAATAATAATAATAATCTAAACACAAGAGAAAGAAGAAAAATAAAATAAAAATATGGGCCTCACACGGATTGATTCTTTCTTCTTCCGTCATTGGTTATCATTCTTTTTCTCCAACTGATCTGACCCGAATCGACGCCAACCAATTAACTTTGGTGCCTATGGTTGAGCAAAAACCGACGAGTTAACCAATTGAATATAATTAAAACCTCGATACAATTTTTAAGAATTTTGTTAAACTTTAAAATATCTTGGGGTTAATTTTTAGGGAAAAATTGCATTGAAAAACAACGAATTTTGACCGAATTGTCATTGTGTGTAACCAACTTTGTTTTTTATCAAAAAAAAAAAACATCAACTTTAGATACGTTGTTATTGTATGAAAATTTAACTTGAAATCTCGTTAGTTTTTTTTATTTTACTTATTTGTGTTTTTTTTTTTCAATAGTTAGGTGTCACATATGTTATATTGCCGTCATATACATTGATTTAGAGGGGGAAAAGTTTATAATTCTTTCAAATTTAATAATTTTTAATGACAAATACATTTTTGTATCATCAATTATTGAGATCAAAGGTAAAAAAAAATGACAAAATATATGATAAACATATGTTGTATCACATATATAAGTTACGACATTTATCTTGAAAGAATTCACATGATTATTATGTTTCAATATTTAACGAGATTTTTAGTTAACTTTTACATACAATGAAGTATCTAAAGTTGATGAGCTTTTTAATAAAAAACAAAGTTGGTTACATATAATCATAATTGAGTCAAAGTTTGTTGTATATCTATGCAATTTTCCCTAATTTATTCACACGATTAAATATATTGTATGTTAAAAATAATCAAATTCTTTATTAAATTCATTTATTGAATTAAACTACGACTTAATAAAAAAGATTAATTTTAAAACTCTAAGATAAAATTAGTTGTCATATTTTTACAATAATTATGTTTTCGGAAATTGTTGATGTTAGAATTTGTCAACTGACTGAATTAAACAATAAATTTCTACATTTTCTTTTAAGAAAACATTCTATTATATGTTTGCCATTAATACTTTTATTATGTTTCTATTTTGTAGACACTAAAATCTAACGGGCTGCAACAAAAGGGCTCTGGACAGGTTATATACTCTTAGGTTGGGCTTGAAAGGAGCAGGAGCCATGAGTTTTTTATGTGAGAACTTTAAATGATTATATAAGTTTATATGATACATTTAAAGTTTATCGGGTACCTATAACTCATTTGAAGTCATAGATACCCGATAAACTTATGTGATACATTTTGGATATCCGATTTGGCAATAATGAGAAATATAAAACATATGACCGAATCAATATGAATCATAATAAGCAACAAACATAAACCACAATATCTGAAAACATAATCCTACCAAAGTAGCATTAATTAGTAATTTAGGAGACGAATAAACCAGTTTATTTTTATATCAAAAGAGTTGATTCAACGGTGTTGATGTAACTAAGTATATTTAGCTAGTCGACAAGAAACACGGTTTTAATCTTTTATCTTCCTTAAGCTTGTCCGCCTCAACCTCTATTTCCCGTTTGATTTTCCTACGCGTATAAAACAAGAAAAATCTTGATCATGACGAAAGAGGAATAAGTCATCTCTAATCAAAGCCAATAACCGTTACAAACGCTCACAAACCTGTTGCCTGTTGCGAATCATTCTGCTTCGGCGCCTTTCATTAGCATTCATCAAAGGATCATGTTGTGAGGTCCGGTTGGTTTCATTTCTAGGCACCCCTAAAGGTACCATGTCCCCTAAAGAACTACCTATTAGTTTCAATTAAATCAATGTCATCAAAATGTTTCCTTTAACATTATGTATTGAAAAATAAAAAACATACCTATTGCACCACTCTGGTCTTGAACCACTTGTTGAGGGTTCGACACTTGTGAAGGTGCACGAACAACCCCTAAACCAATCAAAAACTCTTCAAGTGACATTTCCTCGGAGCTATGTTGTCGTGACAAATATTGGTGGTCGATATTTGGGAGACTAGTCACATTTTCTGGTTGTTGAACGTGTGTCTCCATGACGTCATTCAGAGTTCTTGGGGTGTTATCGGGTTGTAATTTAATGTCTGTACTTCCAAGGTCTTGAAGTTGGTTATCGCCCGCAAGAATGTAAGCCAAAAACTCCTCGGTGTTCATTGACGTCATTTTTCGATCCTCTTAGGTTGTTTGTGCTAGTGAAACAAGCCAATATGATTGGATGAAACAGGAAAAACAAAAGCAAACATACTACAAGTTTATCTGGAATTTAATTAAAGTAAAAAAAATCTAAAATATTTTAAATGAACATAATGTCAAAATATCCATGAGTCGGAAAAATTTGGAAGAAAAAAAATAACGTGTTAGATCCAAATAAAGTTCACGCTAAACGTTTTGGGTAACCTTGGTAGCGTTTTTCTTATTAGATTGGTTTCACTTTTACCGGAAAAACTTTAAAGTGTATACAAAAAATCCGGATAATCATCTTAAGAAAGCTTTAGATTTATTTTGTATATATTAATAATTAGTATACTTTATTATTAAGATTTAACTTTTAAGTCTTAAAATTGTGATTTTTGGTGTATTTGGTGTAATAGGCATCTCCTAATTTTTAAGTCTGTGAAAACGTAAGAAACAAACTACTGTTTTACAGGAACGATTCACAATTTTTGTAAATTTGATGTAAATTTATGAATCAACACTAACAAAATATCTTATTAGCTTATTAGTTTGATTCGTATGTGTATTTAGTTTTTATTTGATTACGGTTTGGTAAAAAAAACACTTATAAAAGTGTTGACATATTCAGTAATGCTTGAAATATAAGGGTGTGAAGTTAGTAAAATATATCTAAAACGAAAAAAATAAAATGATGTTAATCAATAGCTTAAATCACGAAAAGGTAAATTGAAAACTTACATCGTACAAATACAGATGATTTTGAATTCTTTATTGCTCTTGAACAACTTATTACCATTCAAAGGAAAACTTTGGATAATGGTTACAGACCAAGATCATATTTCTTTTTTCAGCTTAGTAAAGATTGCAAAATTATATGCGTATAAGAAAGAGATGAAAAATGGCGTAAAATTTGGTATTAATGAGATATCGAGTAACAATGGGCTCGTATGCTGACTTTCGTTTAGGTGCAATGCCGAACATGTTCCAAACTCTTATTTAAAGGTGGAGGATTTAACTTTATAACCACTTAGTTTGTAGTTTTGTGGCAAAAGTAATTGTTTTATTACTTAAAATGCTCCGAAAAGATATTAACGTATGCTAAAGTAGACAACTTTAAGGTAATTTTTAACATTGTTTAATGAAATACTCATAATAACATAATTAGTGAACTACAATATTAGAACAACTATGATTGTTAAGTTGCATAGACAAAATACATACACGTAGTATCAAAGGGCTACTAGCCCAAAATAGGGTTTGAAATAGGGTTTAGTTACGAAAAGTTTTATTGACGTCTATTTTTTGTCACTAAAACCTTAATTAGTTACCATTAAAAAAAAAGTCATTAAAAAAATTAGTGACCAAAAAATAATCTAATTTGGTCTCTAATTAAATTAGTAACGGACCTATAGTGACGAAAAATGACCACTCAAAATTGGTCACTAGCATCATTAGTGACGAAATATTAGGTCACTAAAAATTTTAGTGACACGATATTTAGTCACTAATAATATTAGTGACCAAATTTGAGTCGTCACTAACGGCAATTTTTCTTGTATATATGACAGTTTTTTATCGACCGTCAATAACCTACAATATTTAATAAGCTACTATATTTGAAAATTTTAATATATTTAAACTTTGGTCATAAAGTGGTTAAACTTGCTTACTACGTACAATTGCATAAAACTACTTAAGTACCATTACTAAATAACTTGTTAACTTAATTAAAATTATCACAAACTCGCGATATGCGTTTTTATTAAGATAAATAAGGTACAACACCCACAATGATCTAGTTCCTTATTCGTTCAAGGCTTGAAATCAACAAGCACTACCGTCTTCTAGCAGCAGTTTCTCTTTGACAGTTGAAGAAGATAGCGGCAACTGGCAACCCAAGTTCATTTTCTTGAGCAAAGTCTCGAGTACTAAATCTATCTCTTGAAGTTGGACAACTCATGGTTTGTCTTCTTCCATGTTGCTTAAAAAGCAAAAAAACATACCTATGTACAATTACCAATATCAAACAAGATGAGTTAAAGATATTAGAGACCACAATAAAGAATGCAACAACAAGAGATGAACAAGTACCTATGGATGCCAATGTTTGGTCTAGGTTTCTCATAGCTCACCACTTCTTTCCCTAAGAAAAAATAAAGTCAACCATATGTGTTACAAATCTTTTGTAATATTATTGCCTTACATACTATGAGTTTACACTTAAACTCAGTTTGTTAAACTACATTCTTCGTCCCTACATTTGTGAGAGTACAAACGCAGTCTTTTGTATAAAAAAATTGTGTGAATATCGTCAATGACTTGAAGGATTTTACACTTGTTAACTGTATAAAGCGTCTATGTCATTGACGATATTCATGTAAAAGGTTTTTCACTATCTGCGTTTGCTCTTCACCAACACATACTGCAATTTAGTTAAATCACATTTACGATATCTATATACATTCTATATACATTATCTCTTTATTTCAAACAATACTTTCTTTCTATGTGTTTATATATTTGAACAACAAACATTTAAATTAATAGTCATAAAAAGATGAGTATACCAAAAGATGAGTCTGTGGTGCCAGGGATGTTAGCAACTATCCTGGAAAAGAAACAAATAAAAACAAATAGAAACAAGCCAAGTGTCAACTTACTCAGTGTTAATCTACAAGTAAATAGTAATATTCCCATGTTACATTATCTGCCTATTTGGGACGACCTGACAGTATCAGAAAAAGTTTCAAATAGATAATATTGGGATTTTTTTTTTTTTGAAAAAAGTATAAACGCCAAATGGTTTAATTCACATATATAAAAAGGTATAGATAAGGTCACGTAGTGATTTTGTGTATTTTCTCTAGTAAAGAATCGTGTAAATTTTAAATTAACGTATGCGTTTCATTGGTTAAAGTCGATCAACCAACACTATAAATGTGGATTAAATGGTATTATGGTATGATGCAATGAGAATACTATAATCAAAGGCAATGCCACGGTTGTTTGAAGAAAACGATCTAAAAAGTTTGAATACGGTTAGAGATATATCTTTATTTTCATTATAATACTTAAGAGAGAAGTGATTTGTAAACCGTATTTATGAATTTAGATGCAAATAGAGTAACATGAATAAGTATGTGCAGTATTAGAACTAGGGTCATTAGGATCGACATCTAATCTAGGATCGTTTTGATATCCACAAGATCGAAATAGTCTCAAACTTTTGATCAATTATTATTGTATATGATAGTTAGTTATATACTATTAAAGAATTACTTCTACTATTTACCTATAATTAGTTATCTTATACAAAAAATTTACTCTATCGCCATCGAATTTTATATAGTTGCAGTATGTATTTGTGTATTTTATATCCTTAGAACATATAACATTGTATCAACATACTACTTTCCCAATTACAAATTCAATATATTCCTACTCAATTCATGTTATAATAAGTTCGTCAATCATTTAATTAAAGTATATTCACAGTATACAAGTATGCAACCATGAATCAACATAGTGTATTATTACGAAAATTTTAGTCAGATACATAAATTCCTTGATTTAATCTCGTCGAACATTATTTTTGACCCAACCACGTTTGAGCGGAAAAAACCGTATGGATATTCGGAAAATTATGTTTATAGAGGAAATTAAGGAATCCGAGACATATAGTATACAAATAGACTATATACTTATATTCCCATTAAACTTAGGAAATAACAAGTCATCTATAAATATTTATATAAGTTATCTAGAAATTCCATGATCTGATATGACACTCTTTGAAATATTTGATGCAAGAAATCTAAAGACACTTATAAAATCTGTATAAAGGCCATTAGGTTTCAGGGTTTTGAGCAAAAGAGATAATTGAACAAAAAAGGTTATAAATTTATAAATAAATAAATAAATATTGGTTAAAAAATATATATTACTAATAATACCAGTGGAGGTGCTCCCTGAGATATGGATCACTAGGTCCAGGCACATCCGGGTCTGTCATTACCTGAAAATTTAAAGAAAGTTTGGTAAATACAATTCCATCTATTTTCTCAAATTAAAACTATTGATTTCTAGGGTTTCTCTAAATTCTTTTGCATTTATTTGTTAAAACCCTAATTTTTTGTTATATATATTTTGTAACAAATTAGAATATAATAAGCTTAAAATACAGAGGTGAAGCCAAAATTTTATAACGGGGGTTCGTAGTAATCAATAAAGTTATAAATTCATATTAGAGGAGTCATAGGGGGCTCGTAATGTATTATTTTATAATTATTTCAAAGTTACTAAAATATTTCATAATAATTTTGCTCGTTGGTAGGGGCCGGGTACCCCTAGCCCCTTTCCTAGCTCCGCC
Source organism: Senecio squalidus (assembly GCA_910822075.1). NCBI lineage: Eukaryota > Viridiplantae > Streptophyta > Magnoliopsida > Asterales > Asteraceae > Senecio > Senecio squalidus. The sequence goes on from CAJVGC010000060.1 coordinate 48,733,926, forward strand.
ACTGCTTAAATACAATAATCAGAATGTAGACAATAGTTAGATGACTTGATAAAATCATTGATTTCTTTTGTTGCATGTAAATTGAAATCAAGAATTAGTCCAAGATTTTCTTTAACTAGACCACTTTCTAGCATAAGAGTTTAATTTAAACTCGTCTCATCATCTGTATATTAATAATAATTCGAGTGAATGCTACTAGTTTTTTGTAAACTAATCATTTTATTAGTTAAAACAAAAATATATTAGATTCAAAGATTTTAACCATATGTTATTTTGTTGCATCGACAACCATGAAAAGCTACCTAAAAGCATTCACACTCGGATATTTCTTTTGAGCGATAAATACTAACACACATGTTTTTGTTTGGATCGACTTGAATCCATAATTAAACTAGTTATAAATATAATTTGTATAAACAAAAGATAACTAGAGAAGTAGTGTACCAATGTGTAAAAGGATCTCATGTCACCACCATGAACATCAACCCTAGGTTTACTAGTGACAGAAGAAGGCAACCTCTCATGTCCATTATACACTTGGTTTGATGAGTGGTACATTACACACATATTCACACTTGGAATGAAACTGTCCACTACATCTCCGATCACTCTCCCGAGCACCAGGGGATGACTCGATGTTAATCTTGCCATTAATTTTGACCCTTGAACAAATACTTAAAAACTTGCTAATAAAACCTTGAAATTTGAAGGGGAAAAAAGGTGATAGTTTGTGACATAAAGTGTTTCTTGGTCACTTGAGTTTGAAGAAAAAATGAGCTAAAGGTCATATATTTGTAGGGTTGATGGACACCTGTATGTCCCCCTCCACACAAATGGTTGTCATTTTTTAATTGTCGTGTGGGTGTATATAATTCGATCCACAGATACATTTTTTGTGAATCAATAAATAGGATAAACTTCAACTAAATATAATCGTGTTTTGATTTTGCATAAAGGTTGGACAAAAAAATATGAACCACATGGCAGTTTCTTTTTACCGTTATAATTGTTTTGTAGTTTTAAGAGTTTGAATTCATTTATCGTTTGTAATTTATCGACTAGATAAAAGGGCGCTTATCTCTTACCCCTGCCATTATTGGTAGGTGATACTAAATTATAAACGAGTTTACAGTACGCGTCTTCTAATTATTCGTTTAGAATTGAACATGCCCAATAAAACTATATGATACTAAATGATAATAGAACATGAAAACATAAATGTAATATATATATATACAAAATTAAATGATAACCGAGATGAAATAAACTTGTTGTTACCATCGATATTAGTAGAAAATACGAGGATTCGAAGTCAACATTTAAGTTGTTTATATCTAGATATTAATAGAAAATAATTGGTAAAAGTATATGACAAATATGTCATTTGTACATACTTATTTTTACACTTTTAAAGGGTACGTATTTTTGTGCCTTAGTATTAGGTTTGGTAGTATGTGTAATTTAATTAAACTCTTACTACATATGAGAACTACGAAGTTCGATTCTGACCATTTAGATTTCTATTCAAGACATTTTCCTGGCTCAGAAACTAAATTGTAAAAAAAAGTATGCAATTTTTTCGGTTTGTTTGCATTTATAATTGTCAAATATGCGAGGTGTTTGTCGTTGCATTTATATATAAAAGTTTTTGTTTCACCTGATAACCATCACTACAAAAAAACAACCTTTTAGCGACGTGTTTAGCAACATGCTATTCAATGTCGCAAATTTGAGAGATAGCTAACGACATTACTAGCGACATAGATGTCGTCAACGTCGCAACTCATATCGCAAAATATTTTTTGAATTTTCAATGTTGCAAATTAGGTCGCTAGATGAGCCGCTAAATTGCGACATGCTAGTAGACGACTCTATTCATGTCGCTGACTTTGCGACCTACTAATACATGCCGCCAAAGAAGTCGCTAAATTTGCGACTTAAGGCTGATGATGTCGATAAGGATGTCGCTGAATTTGCGACTTGCTTATACATGCGGGTAACGTTGTCGCTGAACTTACGAAGAGTGTATCTAAGTTAATGTCTTTATGTTATGTCAATCCATTTATTAAATCTAGTTAAATAAAATTAAACTTAATGTCTTTATGTTATATCAATCCATTTATTAAATCTAGTTAAATAAAATTAGCTTGATGTTTTCTTTTATTTAAGTTGTATATTTTAAAAATTTATATTAGGTTTCCAAAATTCATCGTTTCAAAACAAATAAAAGTATAAAACCTTTTTATATACAGTATTATATATATATATATATTTTATTTATATTTAGATTTTATATTATTCATTCCCCTTTTCCCAATTTACTCCGCCCTAATTTCATAGCACCATCATTACTCCGCCCCAATTTTAACGGTGCTCTGCCACCACAACGTCGGCACCGCCATTGGATCGAGCATCACCTTCCTCTCTTCCTCAATCAACCTCAACAACAACGCCGTTCATTCTGCTCTAATATCACAGTGCTCAGCCACACCAACACCGGCACCGCTATTGGATTCAGCATCACCGGCATCAACCTCCGCAAACACATTGATGCCATTCAATTCTTCTTGTATTCATAGTGCTTAGCCACCGCCGGTGAACCAAGCGTCTCCTTCCTTCTACGATTCTCGCCAATAGCTCCGACTCGTTTGAAGGTATCATAACCTATCTCTCCGATTCACAAAGTGAGGTTTTCATTTGTATATTTTTTGTTTGTTTGCTCGAATTTGTACTTCAATTTTTTCAATCTGATTACATATGGAGTCCGATTAGTTTTGAATGCATAACTCAAACCTAAACACAAGTTATAATTGTTTTTTCGATGTCGAGTTCATAGCCTTCTACATTGCGGTAGTTGTGATGTATGCTGAATTTGTTTGGATTCGAATTAAATCGAGTCTAAATATCTAATGAATTTCAAATACCTAAGCCTTTAAGCTAGAAATCACTTAATAATTATATTTATGTATTCTTCATGATTGTGTGTACACTTGCTATGATTTAGGTGTTTACATACTGATATATGTTACAATTATTAGGTTTTTCTGATGAAATAAATCTGATCACATTCTAACTTAATATATTTAGTCCGTTCATGATCTACATGATTCCTTACTATATATGGTAGGCTAGCCATCACACTTTAGTTATTTATATAACTGATGGTATAGTTAGTTCACGAAGCAAACTTGTGAATAGGAAAGCTCGACAATAACTCTTTTAAGCGAACGATAGTCATCTTCATCAAGGCATAGATAAAAATTTATTTGTTTCTTATATTTCCATGAGATATGACTGTTTCCCAATTATATGAAGCACTCACTAATTGAACGTCTAGTATTAGAGCAAGATTGACAATCAGAATAGCAATAATCTCTGAATTTTAAACCTAAACTATTTTTAACAAAAGCCTCGGGGAGGAAGTTCCTTTACATTTATGTAACTCAATTTTATCTTTCAGTTCGGCATAGTTTGGCTCAATATTTTCATTGCTTATCACCTGATTTATTTTAAAGGACCAAATCAAGAAATTTAAGAAGTTTATCCACACACAAGATGAGATGATGCATCAGATATCCCATGTTGTTGGATCACATGTTCCATTATGTATAGAGAGAAGTCATTGTATTCTCATTTATTGTGCCTTTATGTGGTAACTGCCAGCGGTGGAAATGGGCGGGTTGGGTAACGAGTCAAATTATTTGGATCAGGGAGATTGAAAACAGTTTTAGGTTCTTGAAACTTTCGACTGCTGCTGATACATGTGACTGATTGACTCGTTTCCTTTCCAACAATCATTTTTTGCATTTTTCCCTTCACACATATTTCTCATACAGAATCTTTCTTTTGCAGTGCATCAAAACCCATCTTGCTATACTCTAAATAACACAGGACAAGCAATGAAGCTAGAAACTATGCACCACTCTTAAGTTGCTAATTTGCTTAATGGACTAACTATTAGTGGGCCATCAGCTCATCCTTGCATACAATTTGGTGTTGGTATGTCTTATTTGTCGAGGGATGATGTTTCACATAATCGTTTGATGGATGGGAATTAATATGTAGGACCTATGCAAGGAATGAAAATGGTGAAAGGATGAGTAAATCAGACTCTGGTTATGCAGAACAACCCTCGTTTATGTACAATTCTGCAAATAAAGTCCACCGTGCAATGGCAAAGGTACCTATTCATTCCTTAATTGGTGAATAATCCAATCCAAAACGTGTCAAACAACCATTGGTATAATTATTTTACTATAATCTCTGTTTGATTATCTTTTTATTGTTTTATTTATATATTTTAAATATCTTTTTTTTTTATAACTTATATAGCATGAGGAACTGACACTAGAATCAAGTGTTGCCGAACTCTTTGCTCGAACTCATAACATAACGCATAACACTTGGGTTAGTTTTATTCTTTGACTTATGTGTTTTTATATGTATAGTTGTATTACAATTTCATTAATTTTGAAATAAACGTGTACGTGTTCCTATTAAAATACAGATTATGTATGTTAATAAACCAAGAATAAATCTTCAAATACTGTAAGTGTGAATTTATAGTTGTACACTATACTACTATAGTAGTAGCACAAACAAAATGAAGTAAACAAAATTAATTCTAATATGAGAAGACTTTATTTTGTTGGAATATGAAACTGCTTAGGAGATGTTGCATGTTTTTGCAATGGTGACTTGTATGTTTCAAGAATGACACATACAAATGTGATAAAAAATAGTAGAGGTGGAAGATGGATGGGTTGGGACTATATTTTTTACTCATTGAATAACTATGTTTTTATGGTCTAATATACGTTTCTAACCCGCTGAATATTTTTTACAGGAACAATAAAAAGTTGGCATTAAGAAAGGGAGAGTTTACGGTCATTGTTACAATACATATGAGCCTTTTGCCCAAACTTCAAATAATCAGAAGTTTCGAGAGATGATAGAACTACAAGAAACCGTGCAGATACTTTTAAAAGCCGAGTTTGATCGTGTGAGAGATGATCTTGATTGTCAATTTCTGGATGCACATCAACGTCAACAATAGGTGTTTGGTTTAAAATTAGAAACTATTTGATGACCGAAATAGCATTAAAACCATTTTTTGTTTGGTTAAGTTTAGAATTTACCTTTGGATGATGTGTATCGTTAATTTTTAGTTTGATATGATATTATATTTTGGTTCATAAATTTTCATTTTATTATATATATAATAAAATATTCACCTATGATAATTAGGATGTAAATAGGAACAAAAATTCGTGTGACGAGGTGGCCTCGTATTTATGATCAACGACGTCATTGGAGACACAAATAACGTCATCTCACAGAAGACAGCGACGCTTGTAAAGATGAAAATAGCGTCGTCCTTCAAAATTAGCGACTTCGATAGAGACTCAGATAACCACACATATTTAGTAATAGAGACGTATATAAAGACATATACTTTCCACGTCGCAAAAAGTTTGCGACATATCTTCTCCTATCGTTGTTATTGTCGCTGTACATAGCGACATATAGCAGATGTCGCAAAAATCTGCGACTTTTTTATAGAGACATCCAAGTTCACATCGTTAAATATGTCGCTAGCAAAAAATATGTCGCTTTGAACGTCGCTAAGTATGTCGCTAAAAGACCTTTTTCTTGTAGTGCATGTTTTCATCTCTTTAGATTAGCCCGCGTTCTTGCTTTTTAAATAGCTACGGCATTAAACTCGAAAAAAGTGTGCATATGAATAAGCTTATTGCATTATGATAATACAATAAACTAATAATCATTTTAGAGTATGGTCCCGTACTTTCCTCAAATTACGGTTTATCCTTAAATTCCAAAATTACGTAGATTACCACTATGGTTTCTTACTTGTTGTATGTTTTGTTCAAATTTCACACGTGTTATATTATTAGTCCATATTATTTTTCCTTTGTTTTTGAACGGTAATGTTAGTGATTCGAGGCCACAGTAACATCCATTTGGGCAGTATACGACCCACGAACCTTATACCAAAGTTATTTATATATCTCCTAATATTCACCTCAGAGGAAAGCTCGAACCAAGACCTCCCTAGGAAAGAACAACTTCATACCAATGGGATTCGTCTAAAAAGTTAGACCATCTATACAACAAGTTTCATATCACAATAACTATCCATGTACCTTTTTAACTTCTTGAATGAAAATCATAATTTCCCACCAACCACGAAGACAAGTTTATGCATTTTGAATAGAAAATTTCCATTTTAATAGTCTAAATGATTGGAATTCTAGCATTCAAAAATATAAAGTAACTACTTTTCTTTCATTTTGTCCATTTCAGGCATCTCCACCCATAATTACTTGTTTCAGAAACTCAGAAAGTGGTGAGAGGTCATTTCATCAAAGCAAGAACAGATTCTAGTCAGTTTTCACTTATAGCTATGAATACTACTTCTCAATATTTATCTTAATTTATAATTAAAAATATTCTCTATTTTGGTAAGTATTCATATCCATTTTGGTAATTATTCATATTGACTTGATTCTAAAATGCATTATCAATTCAAGTTTCATTAAAAAACCCTATCATCAAACATTAAGTAATTAATAACTATTGATTCTCTAATTAATTACACAATCAAATATAATTGATTCTCAATATATTCACAAAAATTATTAACAATATCTTTAAAAATGTTCGTTTTCAGTAATGTCACTTTATTAATTTGTTTAGTAAGTGTATTAGCTGGAAACATTTATTTGTTATACAACTAGATTATTGTCCCGCGATAGTGCGGTCAAAGATAAAAACTTGAATCGTAAACTTTATGTTTATATAGATGTTAAGTTATTATGAAAAGACAATGTTATACATATAATAACATATATATCTTTACGTTTATACATATGTTGTTTATAGTTATAATAACATATTAACCTTTATTTTTATACACATGTTTTGATATTTTTTTATAAGGAGATTTTACACCTTTACGTTTATACACATGTTTTGATATTTTTTATTAGGAGATTTTAAAAATTACATTAAGGTAAATTATAATCCAAATTGAGTGATTTTATAAATAAATTAGAATTTTGTTTTTATTTCAGTGGATATGGGAATTAAATAGAGAATGTAATTATTTATTGAAAGAGGGTTTAAAATAAAAATAATCTTGGATGACATCATCAATTTGATCTAACGGTTGAAATAAAAGAAGTTAACTCATCGAAGGATTTTTACTTTGACATGTGACATTTAAGGCTTATCTTTTATTATATATTAAAGATTAAAGATACTTTATGGTATTTAATCGATGGTTATTGTTAAACAAAAATACATATATAAAAGACATTTACGAGAAACGCGATAGAGAGACATAATAATAAACAACCATTCACATTCATTGTTCTTATAGGGATTCATGTCATATATTAGGTTGATTATTAGATTGAATTTTAGGTTTCTACCATTTATCATCTAGTGATTGTATATTTCTGATTATACAAAGTGATTAGCCTTTGCTTAGATGGGTTATTAGAGTGATCTGATTACGAAAAGAAAATCTTGGGTTAGTTAGCATATTTAATTTAATCTGCAAATTGAGTAAAACGAGGGTTTAATTGTCCACGCTTTACGTTGAGGTACGCGATAAGAAAACCCAAAATAAACATGAAATGGGAAGTTTGATGATCAAACCGAGAAAGCTTACAAAAGATATGGGTAATGATAGTAAACAAAACTAAGTTGAGGTGTAAAATGAAAGTAATTCTTAGGGGTGTAATTGGATAAAGTGAAAAAGTTTATAACAAAAATATAAAATAATAATAAACTAAGGTTAAAAAGTAAAAAATACAAATAGATTCCACAAACTTACTATTCACTTCTAGTTAGTTCAATAATTAATAGTAAGGGAAGATAAATCGGTTTATTGTAGTAGGAATGTTTGGATGTGAATTTTCAAAACAATTCCTACAATTTGAAGGTCATACAAGAAATTCACTAAGATATAGTTTGGAACTCTTTTAATAATCAATCATCCATAGTAACTCTTCACATATTTTTTTAGATCCAAGTATCTTTATCTTTATAATTCCCCACATAATTAGCTTGTACACTTAATTAAGGGGGTGTTTGTACACTTAAGGGGTGTTTGTTTCGGCTTATGTAACGGGCTTATGAGCTTATATATATTTTGATAAGTTTATAAGCCTAATTTTTTCGGCTTATGAGCATAACTTGAGCTTATGGCTTATTTAAGTTCATAAGCTCAAGTTGATAAGCTCATAAACCGAAAAAATTGGGCTTATGAGCTTATCAAAATTTACATAAGCTCATAAGCCCGTTACATAAGCCGAAACAAACACCTACTTAAACAACCGCACCTTCATTTGAATATAACCGCTCTTTTGTATAAAATTTTTACATGTTAGGAATATCTTAAATTTAGCCTTAAGGGGGATTTCTTTAAAGTTTTAAAGGGTACTTAAACTGTTTTTAAGAAACTTTTGATATAAACAGTAAAGCATGATAAGGAAGTTGAATCAACTAATTAACTAAAAATATTGGAGTTGCAACCTTCAACAACAGTGTCATACAAAAACTTTTTCAATGGGGCCTTGCGAATATGGTAATTACCGAACAAGAGAAAAAGAAAAGAAATAGAAATGATTTGTCGATTTTTAGAGATATGGATATGAAAAATTAGGTTCAATGATTTTATTTCACCCCCGCTGTGACATTCCGTATTTTGAGGTATTGACCGTTTTCCACCTGTCTTTATTTTGTCGGTATTGTGTTTGACCCATTGTATTTCTTTTGTTTTTATCACGCTTTATTTGTTTTGTCGGCTTATATTTGTTGCTTTGTCCTTCGTGACGGAAGCATTTTAGTTACCTAAGTTGCCTTTAGATAATACTCTCTTAAGATAAGTTAGGATGTTTATGCCTTCGGTTATTTTGATGAGAATTAACGTTAATAATATTACAAGTTAGTCCGATAACGAAAAGATAAAAATCATTTTACTTCGAGATCTGGCTAAATTATGATTTCCGTCCTCGAAAGTCATCCGTTGAATATTCGCGAAATTTCCGTCAAAGTGTGTGGCACTGCGCCGCAGTGAAGTTGCTTCAAGGAATTACGGCTCAGTAACCATTGAACTGCGCCACAGTGAATTTGGTGCAACACGAACCCCGCCGCAGTCACTAAGGATTGTGACGCAGTGCGGGTTTCGGGCTGAAAAGTTAAATCCGTCATTTTCACCATTTTTGAGATCCACAATGCTTTTTTCACGTGATTTTGGTCTGAAATCTTCCCTAAATGGATGATTTTGACCATATTCAAGATCTAAAACCTTACTCCAACTCTCTTTCATTCCAATTTTCAATCTTTACATCTTTTCTCTTTTCATTCATTCATCTCGCTTCTACCATCCATTTTTCTCGCTTTCTCTCCAATAATTTCATAAAAATGAGAGCCTAGAATTCCATATTTCAAGTGGTCTTTCAAGATAGAATAAGTTTTTTCATCACTTTCATCATCCTGCATCTTCCTTTGTTCATTTTGTTGGTAAGTTTCCATTTTCATCATGTAATCTCTTCCTCTTTTCCTATGATTATGTTACAGATTTCTAACATATGTTTCTTTGTGTGGTTTACAAGGTTTTCACCTTCCACCATCACATGTGCATCTCGGATTTTAGCGTACCATCATGAAGATTTCTTCACCTTGAGCTTGGTAAGTAAAATCTCTCAAAGTTCACTCTTATTTTCCTTTTCTAAAACTCCAATATTAATATGTGTGTGTTTTGTGTGTTTGGAGTTGGACGCTTAAAATACATATAATATACATGAAGCTTATAACATATAATTTAAACTCTTTGTTTGTCCACACGGATATATAGACTAGTATATAAGAAAGAAATTTCTAAAAATTAGGTTCTATTAACCAATATGAAGCTTTATTTCAAATACTTTATAAAATCAATTTAGTCAATTATTTTTACTAAAACAAATTCTCTACCATTTAATTAAAACTTCTTTATAAAATTAATAATTCTAATCAATGTATACCTTTTCTTTTCCTAAATAAAAATACCCGTCATTCGTTATTTTTGATCTTACGTTACAAATAATTATTTTACTTTCAAATAAAATTAATTTAAATACGGGTATATGGACTAGTATTCAATTTTTTTTAACTGTTTGAGATGGGCTTTGAAGATTTTAAGCCCATATATTATCATATCATCAAATCATGCCTATTTGATACTTGCAGGTCCAAACTTCCCTGACTTCTATAAAATTTACTAAAATTCTTGATTTCAATAAGATGGTTTGCAAAAGGTAAAATGATTTGTACATCATATAAATTACTTCGAAACAAAACATACAATAAAAAAAAAAACAAATGGTATAACAATACAAATACGTGTAATACGCCCTAAGCAATCATGTAATGTACAAATCATTTGTTATTCGAGTGCAACGGTGTGCAACTAGTGAGAAATAAAAGTTGAAGTCAACAACACATGAATATAGCAATACCTCAAAAATCAAAAACTACATTCCGGAACGAAAGTTCATACCAAATCAAAAAGAACATAAACACGCCTAACAACATTTTGCCGTAAAATTACCAACTACCAAGATTAACAGGTTGCACGAAAAATTAAAATATAAATAAATAAATAAAGTCTTGATGCCCGATCATGTGTAGTTCCCTAACTTCATTCGGAAATGGGACTGACCTTAAACCTATAGAGCAGTGTTTTCTTCTTTGAGGTCGGGTTGTCGATGGTAAGAAGTATTTTACCGAGCTCACTGATCTTGAAACTGTGGCTGATAACGGGTTCATCATTTGGAGTCATTTTTTTAGCTTTCTGTATGATTATAGTGTAGTGACTTTCATCGGTGGGTACATATTCGGCACCATAGCTAACCTCCCAACCAACTACACGTAGCTCCCATACGAATAAACATTTCTGCAATATTGATATTATTTTATTTGACCAACTATCACCAATATTTAGGGATATAATGACAAATCTGATCTAGTCAGAGGGGATTTTTAACATTCAACTCTCAAAATTGTAAGGTAAACTCTGATTTTGTCTTTAAAAGAAATTAACACGAAATCGGGAAGTGTATCTTGGAATTTTGTTCTTATTTTGCGATTTTGCAATGATTTTTTTAAGACAGTTGCAGAATCTACCAAGCAATTTTGAGGGTAAATGTTAAAATGCAATATAAAAGGTACCTCGTTTACTATAATTTCCACAGTCTGCTTTGTTGCTGGTTTAACCGTAACCACAGAAGCCGGATCACCAATAGTGAATTCTGGATTGCAATCACAGTAATCTACGCTCAACCCACCGTACTGAATTGGTACATGCTCAGGACTCACATATCTGTTTCAAAAAAAAAAAAAAAATTACTTAAAGACCCAAAGAAGTGGCTAATTTTTGTACATATAACACAATTTTGACCAAGTTTTAATTGATTTCTATAAATTAGATAAGATAATAATAACATAATATTCTGAATAGAATTATTTAAGAGCGGTGCAATGTCGTATGCATTAAAACTACACTTTCATAAACTTTTGATCGTAATAAATATAGGATACCCAAGTCATCCACTCCTAAATAAGTAGGCCAAAATAATCATCTCGAGTTTAAACTTGGATATATAAACAAAAAAGGCAAACATACTTGAATAGGGTTTCAGGTGTTTTGGCAGTGCTAGCAAACACGAACTTGCTCTTAGTCCTTTGAGTCATGAATGGACTGATCATCGTATAGAAAGCTAAATACCACCATGGAGCATTGATGAACACCTTTAAAGAAATAGTTAAAATCCACAGTCATTAATCATACACTTTGTTGGACTAAATGGAAAATTTAGACCGAGAAACAACATAGACTAGGTTTTACAAACCCTGATCCACTTTCAACAGTAACAAACAAAAAACGATCAAGATTCATTAAACCTAAAAAGAGATATTGAGACAGCCCCTAAAAAGCAAGTATATCCAATGCTACCGATATAAAACTAAACCAAGAAGTGGTTGTGCTCCACACTAATAAACAATGTACAATAAAACCAATGAAATAATGAGACCAAATTTTATGTGACCAATGAATAAGAGACCCCTTGCTAGATTTTAATAAAATTTTGCTGTTCAAAAAAAAAAGGGACCATAGAAACCTTCTGCAGTCATAAGCTCCAACAACAAATATAAGGTATGAACTTTTAACTTTTTATTGGTGGTATCGTATGTACTCACTACTCGGGTTGATTTTAGGGGTTCCATTACAATCTCTTTTGTTTTAATGAAATCCGGCCATTCCAAAGGAAGTAACAAACAAATTTCAGCTTGTCATGTTCAAATGGTTGATGAAATTGAGATCTTTATCAGATTACCGAATAAGTGAAGTGATGTACAACTCTAACCAAGTACTTAATTTGTGATCTATTCACAAAATTTTTGGATTATAACAACTCTATTACCTTATACTAACAACATCTCCAGTTACCTTTTCAACAAAATAAAGGATAGGAAATAGACGAGGTGGGTGTAGTAACATGTCAAAACGGGTAAGTCACCCGTAATCCCTCCATCTCTTTTCTAAGAAACAATTTATTGAACTCTTCTGTTCAAGATTATTACAAAAACCATATTTTACGATAATAGTATTAACTTTTGAGCAAAAAACATTTCATTGTCTTTCAACGAAAATGTCCTTTTCGCTAACTTTTTCAGTTTGACCAGTTTGAGAGAAACCATAGCATCAAAACCCAAATCGACCGTTTATGGGCCGAAACTAACACCTCTACCCAAAATATTGAACAAATCATGAAAAGTTCGAAACTTTGAATAGTGTCATAACAATTATGCTGCTCAAAAAGATTATTCATTTCATCTTACAAGATTCGAGTACTCAATTGAAACAAACATCTACTAAGCGAATAAGTACCAATCCAAATAACCTAAAAACACTACAATTCAAAACACAATGTACACCATTTAGGAGCATAAAAACTCACCTGTTTCGCTACAAACTCCGGATAATTATCCTGCAACAACTGCAAAGCTTGCTGTGTAGCCAACCTCAGCTCCCTTTTCGCCGGTCCAGGCGAGTTTTTCAAATCATTAATCTGAAAAATACTATTGACACCAGCATTACCAAAATCCAATTTCCTAATACTCTTCTCAAGAAACTGAATCCTCCATTTCAAAAACTTCAATCTTTTTTCACCATCAGAAAAAGTTTTTTCATACAAATCTTTATTTTGAAACTCACCATAAACATTATAACAAACAGGGTGTCCTTGTTTATCAAACCCATGATTAAACACAACTTTTTCAAAATCATCATCAAAATTTTCATGAACTAAATCATCAATTTCAAAGCTTTTTCTCCATTGGAGTGTTTCTTTAAACATGGTGAAAGATTCTTTAACTTTGAAATCTCTAGCTGTTAAAAATTTGAGTAAAATTACATCGGTTTTTTCATGATCTTGGAACATGGGTATTCCAAAAATGGTGATTTCTGAAATGGGTTGGTTTTCTTTTTGCAAAAAGATGAAATCTTGGTTGGTTATGGATTGTTGGATTAGCGTTTTGAGTTCTTGAAGTGAGGTTTTTTGTGAGGGTGAAAGATGGGTGATTTCTTCATGGGTTTTTGTGGGTTTTTCTGGGTTTTCAATGACTTGAGCTAGGGTGGTGGTTTGTGGTGGGGATTGGGTGGAAATGGGTGGCTCCGGCGGTGGAGATACGGTGGTGTTGGTGGACATTTTCTTGAAAAATGTGTAGAGTAGAGTAGAGTAGACTGGTAAAAGGGAAAGAGTGTAGGTATAGAAAAGTGAAGTCTTTGTTGGGAGAAGCAAAGAAAGAATGGCAAGTGAAGACAAAATGAAATGAGGAGAATCTTTGTTATACTAGGTTGGAGATGGAGTTTAAGGTGGGAAGAAATTAGTTTCTTTTGTTTGAAATAAAGTTAAGTTTAGTTAGGGGCGAACGTGGTTCGGTTTTTTTCAAGTTTGTCTGTTAATAACGAGATTTTTTGAAATGAGTAGTATATATTAAGTTATATTTTTGTGTGAGAACGAGATTGTCATATGGCGAGAACGAGTTTAATAGACGTGAAGACGTGGCTTAATATCATTATAAAAAATCTCGTTCTCGCGCCAGAGAGTAAAAGACAGAAGTGACGCGAGAAATTGACGCCAATTTGGTAATTATTTTCTAAATTTTAAGATGTCAAGTGATTAAATTCACGATTTTTTTTAAAATGAAACCTTTGATTTTCAAAAGTTGGAATTGTTTGGTCGGTTTTATATCATTTCGGTTTTTTAGTCAAGTTCGGTTCGACCAAAATTTTAAGCATAGGTCATTTCGACTAAGCAATATGACTTAATAATCTGTACGCTAATATTAAGATAAAGCATTTTGTTATTTCACTTAAAATAATTTTTGTCTAAATGGCTTTATTTTTTCATAATATATATTAAATATTTCGGTTAAAGATTTTGAAGTTAAAACAACAATATTTTTAAGTCCTAAAATATTATAAGTCTTACAATAACCAAAATAAAATGAAAGGTTAGAGCACTCGGAGTGATAATGAGTGACAATGAGGTTGTGGTGGGTTGTGGGGAAAAAGGTGATGACGTGGCAGTGAGAATGAGGGTTGTGAGTTGTTATGATAGGGAGGGTTGTGGTGGGTTGTGGGATTATTTTATTATTTTTTTATTTTTCTTAAAAGATTTAAATAAAATAAATAATACATTTATTAAAATAAAAATACAATACAATAATTAAAAAAAACACACAATACATTAATTAAAAAAAAATTACAATACAATTGATAGTGTTAGTAGGGAATAGGCTCGATACATATAGCCTATAAGCCCTAAAAAGCTAACACAACACAGTATAAAGACTAAGTCCCTTCTACATCAAGGAAAGGCTCTTAGTCCCTTCCGGCTCTCAGCTCCCGGCATTCTGGCTCCCTGCCGTGTCCCGGCAAAGTGTCCGGGAGCCACGCCGTGTCCCGGCAAAGTGTCCGGGAGCCAAGCCGTGTCCCGGCAAAGTGTCCGGGAGCCAAGCCGTGTCCCGGCAAAGTGTCCGGGAGCCAAGCCGTGTCCCGGCAAAGTGTCCGGGAGCCAAGCCGTGTCCCGGCAAAGTGTCCGGGAGCCAAGCCGTGTCCCGGCAAAGTGTCCGGGAGCCAAGCCGTGTCCCGGCAAAGTGTCCGGGAGCCAAGCCGTGTCCCGGCAAAGTGTCCGGGAGCCAAGCCGTGTCCCGGCAAAGTGTCCGGGAGCCAAGCCGTGTCCCGGCAAAGTGTCCGGGAGCCAAGCCGTGTCCCGGCAAAGTGTCCGGGAACCAAGCCGTGTCCCGGCAAAGTGTCCGGAACCGGGCCCCGTGCCCTGGCAGTGTCCGGGAGCCAAGCCTCGTATCCCGGCTGTGTCCCGGCACTTAGCGTCCCTGTGTCGGGAGACCTTCCTACCAGTCAGACACTCGAGCCTAATCCTTGAGTGTAACCGTCAGAGCATTAATAAGGTCATATTAATAACATAGACGTTAAGGGCCGTTGGAATCCTATTGATGAGCCATAAATGGTCATCATTGCCATACGTTGTTAATACCTGGAAGTGTTGGGTATAAATACTTAACACTTCAGGTTTTGGACACACTAACATTCCATCCTCTCCACACACACACAGTATTAGCTCACCAGCATACCTACTTGCCGTAGTAATCATATTCCGATCACCTTCTTCAACCAACCACTTGACCACCTTAGGCTCGCCAAGAGCTTGATAGGTTTGCACTGCTTAGCAGGAGGTCAAGAGGTTGAACCCCAGACACCCAAGTTACTGAGCCTGCCAATCCTTGCTCAAACATTGGCGCCATCCGTGGGACACGTTTTAGCAACGGTGTCTCATTTTATTTCTATCTTTTTTCATTTCATTTCTTAGTTTCACCACCATTTTTTCTTCTCCATGGAAGGAAATTCCTCATCACAAATCGGTTCACTTAAGCCAAAGACAACCACCAATACCCCATCCACCACCCCACCTAATTACATATACATGGCGCAGGAAGAAACTACATCTCGCAAAAGGAAGGCATCAGTCCTTCAGGATTGGGTGACGGAGCCTATTTGCTTCCCACCAATTGAAACTCCTTCCATCAACCCTGTAGTAATACAAATCCGGTTAGCCAACTATGAAGTAAGCAAGGCATATGTTGATACAGGGAGCTCAATGGACATTATTTATGCCCACTGTTTTAGGAAGCTCCCTGAAAAAGTACAAAATTCAAAGCGTCCAACACAATTCCCTCTAGTGGGGTTTTCAGGTGAGACGCATTGGCCAATCGGAGAGGTAGCAATAAATATGATGTTAGGAGAATATCCACACTATAGGTTAGAAATGATTAATTTTGCAATCATTGATGCACCATCGGCCTACAATGTCCTACTGGGCAGGCCTGCATTACAAAAATTTGGAGCAATTCCATCAACCATTCATGGCATGATAAAGTTCCCTACCCCAGCTGGCATAGCCACAGTCAGGGCTAGAACGTCATGGCCTAAAGAGTGCAAACAGGCAGAGAAACCAAAACTGGTAGAGGGTCCCAAAGGTGATCCGGCAATGGAAATCATTGATGGTCCGGAACAAAAAATTGTTATTAATAAACATTTCCCTGAACAACCAGTGACCATTGGTTCACAACTCCCAACACAGACAAAGACTAAACTCATAGCATTACTAGAATCAAACCTTGATGTCTTTGCATGGCAGACATCAGACATGACTGGTGTCCCAAGGGAACTAGCAGAGCATTCCCTAAACGCGAATCCCAATATTGTGCCAATCCGACAGAAAAAACGAGGCATGGCCCCGGATCGTAGTAAATCTGCATGTGACCAAGTAAACAAAATGGTCGAAGCAGGGATTGTCAGAGAGGTAAAATACCAAACTTGGATTGCTAATCCAGTTATGGTAAAGAAGGGAGATGGTTCTTGGAGATTATGCGTTGATTTCAAAGACATTAACAAAGCTTGTCCAAAGGACAACTATCCTTTACCAGAAATCGATTGGAAAGTGGAATCCTTAGATAGATTTAGACTCAAATGCTTTTTAGATGCATATAAAGGTTATCACCAAATTTGTATGAAAAAAGGTGATGAAGACAAAACAGCTTTTCACACAGACCAAGGCATATTTTGTTTCCAAAAAATGCCATTTGGCTTGAAAAACGCTGGAGCAACCTATCAACGTCTAATAGATGAAACTTTCAAAAATCAAGTGGGAAGGAACATAGAAGCCTATGTAGATGACATAGTTATCAAAAGCAATACGGAAGACATCATGTTGGCTGATATCCTGGAAACTTTCCAAACATTACGTAATATTAACATGAAGCTTAATCCATCCAAGTGTAGTTTTGGCATGGAGGAAGGAAAATTCTTGGGACATATTGTTACACCTAATGGCATCAAAGTCAATCCTAAGAAGGTTCAGGCAGTCATTGACATGCCATCTCCTTCCACCAAAAAGCAAGTCCAAAGCCTAAATGGCAAGCTAGCAGCACTTAGCCGTTTCTTGTCCAAAGCCGCAGATCGATCCCTCCCTTTCTTTAATACCTTAAAGGGATGCATCCGGAAACAAGACTTCTCATGGTCTGAAGAAGCAGAAGTGGCATTTCAAGAAATGAAGAAGTTCATGGCCAATCTCCCAACACTCACGGCTCCAATAGCGGGGGAGACATTAACTATATACTTGGCTGCTTCCAAGGAATGTGTAAGCGCAGTTTTAGTAGCCCAACGAGGCGACTCACAAATGCCGATCTATTTCATCAGTAGGGCACTGAAAGGCCCAGAGGTTAATTATCCATGTTTGGAAAAATTAGCACTCTCTTTGGTTCATGCGTCTAGACGATTGAGGAGATATTTTCAAGGACATCCCATCCAAGTGCTAACAGACAAACCAATCAAACAAATATTGGGTAAACCAGAAGTGTCCGGACGATTAGCAAAATGGGCAATTGAACTAGGAGAACATGAAATTTCTTTCCAACCTCGAAACTCGATGAAAGGACAAATCTTGGCAGATTTCCTGGCCGAAATCGAAGGAATGGAAGAACCAAAGGATCCATTAGTGACAGACAGCCCTCCTTGGACCCTCTTCACAGATGGCGCATCCAGCCTAGAAGGGTCAGGAGCTGGTCTCATACTCACAGATCCAGATAAAACGAGTATACCTACGCCCTTAAGTTTGACTTCCCGGCAACCAACAATGAAGCCGAATACGAAGCTCTCTTATCAGGGCTACGAATAGCTAGAAAGATGGGAGTTCAAAATATAGAAGCTTTTGTGGACTCCCAGTTGGTAGCTAATCATATCAATGGTAGCTATGAAGCAAATCAAACTTCCATGCAACAATACTTGGAAGAAACCAGAAAAATCATTTCGGACTTCTCAAAATTTACCATAGAGCAAGTGCCAAGAAACCGTAACAAAATAGCAGATGCATTGAGCAAACTTGCAGCATCCTCCTTTGCCCACCTCAAGAAAGAATTGTTGGTGGAAGTCCTAACTGAGAAATCCATAGTGCCAACAAAGGAAGTGGCCGCAATAACGGAGGAAGATTGTTGGATGACTCCAATAAAAAACTTCCTTCAGAATGGACAACTCCCGGAAGACAAACAACTAGCAAGGAAAATCAGAATGAAGGCACCAATGTATCTCCTCATAGACAACTACCTGTTTAGGAAGTCTTTTTTGGGTCCACACCTAAGATGTGTCGGCCCAACACAAGCAAAGGATCTAATTCAGGATGTACATGGTGGAAGTTGTGGCATGCATGCAGGCCCTCGTTCGGTAACCACAAAGGTCATGAGACTTGGATACTTCTGGCCATCCATGCACAGAGATGCAAAGGAAGAAATTGAAAAATGTGAATCATGCCAAAAACATGCGTCAGTCTCAAAAATGCCAAAGCAGGACCTCATTCCAGTGACTAGCGCATGGCCATTTTACAAATGGGGAATCGACATTGTCGGACCATTCCCCCCGGGAGTAGGCAATGTTAAATACCTTTTAGTAGCTGTGGACTATTTCACAAAATGGATTGAAGCTAAGCCCTTGGCAACTATCACCGGGCCTCGAATGATAAGCTTCGTTTGGGAACAAATAGTATGTCGTTTTGGAGTTCCACACGTCCTAGTCAGTGATAATGGAAAACAATTTGCAGATAATCCATTTAAGACTTGGTGTCAGGATATGGATATCCAACAACGATTCACCTCTGTGGCACACCCACAAGCTAATGGTCAGGTTGAAGTCATGAACAAAGCAATCGTCAAGGGAATTAAGGCCAGATTGGGAAAATATGCAAAGGCATGGGTAGACGAAATCCCAGGCATTCTTTGGGCACATAGAACTTCCCCCGGCAGAACTACATCTGAAACCCCTTTCAGCCTAGTCTATGGCACTGAGGCAGTTATCCCACCAGAACTTACAATCCCTACTCACCGGACTCTTCATTTCAATCCGGAGCTAAATGAAGAAGCCCTAAGAGAGAACTTGAATATCATCGAGGAGCGAAGAGAAATATCTCTCATCCGACAAGCAGAAAGCCATAGACAGATGGCTAAGTATTATAACCAAAGGGTCCGACACACATCTTTCAAAGTGGGAGATCTCGTATGGCGGAAGAATGAAGCTAGCAGGACCGAAAACTTGGGCAAGTTGGGTCCCACATGGGAAGGCCCATATAGTGTCCTTGAAGCACATGGAACTGGCTCCTACACCCTGTCTGACTTAGATGGACAACCATTACCCAGGACATGGAATGCAATGAATCTAAAGAGATGCTACATTTAATATTTAGATACTATTGCTGATTGTCAGCACTTGCAACCACGACACCCGACAGGATGTGCCTAGCCAACAGTTGTTTCACTGCTGAAAATTATTTTCGCCGGCACAAAAGTGCCGGCTATATGCCGGCTACCAATGCCAAGCCGCCGGCACCGGCACAAAAGTGCCGGCTATATGCCGGCTACCAATGCCAAGCCGCCGGCACAAAAGTGCCGGCTATATGCCGGCTAAATTAACCAAGCGCCGGCACAAAAGTGCCGGCTATATGCCGGCTACCAATGCCAAGCCGCCGGCACAAAAGTGCCGGCTATATGCCGGCTAAATTAACCAAGCGCCGGCACAAAAGTGCCGGCTATATGCCGGCTACCAATGCCAAGCCGCCGGCACAAAAGTGCCGGCTATATGCCGGCTAAATTAACCAAGCGCCGGCACAAAAGTGCCGGCTATATGCCGGCTACCAATGCCAAGCCGCCGGCACAAAAGTGCCGGCTATATGCCGGCTAAATTAACCAAGCGCTGGCACAAAAGTGCCGGCTATATGCCGGCTACCAATGCCAAGCCGCCGGCACAAAAGTGCCGGCTATATGCCGGCTAAATTAACCAAGCGCCGGCACAAAAGTGCCGGCTATATGCCGGCTACAAATGCCAAGCCGCCGGCACAAAAGCGCCGGCTATATGCCGGCTCACAATTTAATCAAGTTGCCGGCACAAAGGGCCGGCTAAATGCCGGCTGCCGGCTAAAAAAAAAAAAAAAAAAAAAAAAAAAAAAAAAAAAAAAAAAAAAAAAAAAAAAAAAACAGCCGGCCAGTCTGGATGCCAAGTCTGGATATGTGGGGAATCTGGCAAACTTTGGTATTTGGCCAACTCACTCATCAGGGACTTGGCCCCACCATAAAAAGACACTCTTCAAAGAGTCATTCACAGAAATGCACCTCAAAATACAAAGTGGTCTGATCTATGTATCCCACAAGGCAACAAGCCTGATACACCACCCCGAACTACGTTTGGGGGAAATTTAGCAAAAGGCACATATAGACATCTTAAGTCTACGCCAAACAAATATTTCGTCTTTTTACCTACCGGGAAAAGACAAGCACTTCTCATTGGGAAGCGACATCACTCGCGAGTAAAACAAAATAAAGGTTAACCAACAAAATTGCCATCGGCAGAATATGAAATATACATGAGTGATACCCACACCTAGATATGTCATTGACATACAAAAGCACCATGGGCACTCACAAGGTGTCATAGACACAATCAAACATAAATATCTTCATGCACACCTAAAACGGTGTCATAAACACATCTAGGATGAAAAGATAGTAATGATTTATTGGCTTGATCACCCAATAAAACATTATTCTTGACATCGCCATATGAGCAAACATCATATACAACCCTAGCCAAGACATGCGACACTAGGGGTTGGACATGATAGGGTCAGGCAAAGAATAGCCGAAACAGGCAATGAGAGCAAAGAAGTTAGGCTTCAAAAACAAACCTTTTTAAAACCTAACTGGGGGGCATGATAGTGTTAGTAGGGAATAGGCTCGATACATATAGCCTATAAGCCCTAAAAAGCTAACACAACACAGTATAAAGACTAAGTCCCTTCTACATCAAGGAAAGGCTCTTAGTCCCTTCCGGCTCTCAGCTCCCGGCATTCTGGCTCCCTGCCGTGTCCCGGCAAAGTGTCCGGGAGCCACGCCGTGTCCCGGCAAAGTGTCCGGGAGCCAAGCCGTGTCCCGGCAAAGTGTCCGGGAGCCAAGCCGTGTCCCGGCAAAGTGTCCGGGAGCCAAGCCGTGTCCCGGCAAAGTGTCCGGGAGCCAAGCCGTGTCCCGGCAAAGTGTCCGGGAGCCAAGCCGTGTCCCGGCAAAGTGTCCGGGAGCCAAGCCGTGTCCCGGCAAAGTGTCCGGGAGCCAAGCCGTGTCCCGGCAAAGTGTCCGGGAGCCAAGCCGTGTCCCGGCAAAGTGTCCGGGAGCCAAGCCGTGTCCCGGCAAAGTGTCCGGGAGCCAAGCCGTGTCCCGGCAAAGTGTCCGGGAGCCAAGCCGTGTCCCGGCAAAGTGTCCGGGAACCAAGCCGTGTCCCGGCAAAGTGTCCGGAACCGGGCCCCGTGCCCTGGCAGTGTCCGGGAGCCAAGCCTCGTATCCGGCTGTGTCCCGGCACTTAGCGTCCCTGTGTCGGGAGACCTTCCTACCAGTCAGACACTCGAGCCTAATCCTTGAGTGTAACCGTCAGAGCATTAATAAGGTCATATTAATAACATAGACGTTAAGGGCCGTTGGAATCCTATTGATGAGCCATAAATGGTCATCATTGCCATACGTTGTTAATACCTGGAAGTGTTGGGTATAAATACTTAACACTTCAGGTTTTGGACACACTAACATTCCATCCTCTCCACACACACACAGTATTAGCTCACCAGCATACCTACTTGCCGTAGTAATCATATTCCGATCACCTTCTTCAACCAACCACTTGACCACCTTAGGCTCGCCAAGAGCTTGATAGGTTTGCACTGCTTAGCAGGAGGTCAAGAGGTTGAACCCCAGACACCCAAGTTACTGAGCCTGCCAATCCTTGCTCAAACAACAATAATTAAAATAAAAATACAATACAATAATTAAAAAAAAAACACAATACAATAATTAAAAAAAAAATACAATACAATAATTAAAAATAAATCTAAACGTAAATAACTAAAACATTATGTCAAAACTGAAAAATTAATGATAAAAAATACAAATCCTAAAAACATTAGGGCAAAATTAAAAATTTTAAAACATATATATATAAAAAAACAAACAAACCCTAAACCTAAATAAATCACCTCCTCCTTTCCCTCCCACTCCTCCCTTCCCTCCCACAGCCTCCCTCTGCAACAAACAAAGAAAAAAAAAAAACAATCACAAACAAGAAAAAAGATAGAATTGAAAGAAGAAAAAAAAAAGGAAGATATAGAAGAAAAGAAAAAGAAGAGAAAAAAAAAAAAAAAAAAAAAAAAAAAACAAAAAGTGGACAACGGCTCGTTGTAGGCACAACGACCGCCTCACAACGAGCCGAGAACGAGCCGCGGCGGTGTGATAACGAGGGACAATCCTCGTTGTGAGGCGAGAACGAGGCGATGGTTTGGTCCACTCCGGGTGCTCTTATAATATCTTAATTAAAAACAAACACATTACGACTTCTTAATTTTAAATCATTATTATTACACGATAAAGCGACGACGAAAAGTTATAGTGCGATAATAGTTTCTTGTAGTTTCCAATTCGTCTCATGATTTATGTCGTGAGAGTAATGATTTATGGGTCGGTCTTTGGGGCCAAAACAAATTATGCGGTAACGATTTCGGCTAAACCTTTCGGGATGGAAAAGAATTATTGATATGGGAATGAGTTTCGATAGTTTCTTATTCGTTACTTCCAGCTATATATTAAGTATAACACTTTCTTATTTGTTCGTTCGTGTTATAATATGTTATAATATGAATTTTAACAATTTCAAGTTTGGTAATTTGAGGCATAAAAAGAGTTGCTATAATTGTTTTCTCATTCAACCATTTCCTCTACTAAGTGTATTTTATTGGTAAAATATTTATATTTATTTGATACAATAGCTCTTTGACTATAATATGGTATAAGTAACAATACAAAGCTGTGATATCTAATAATTTCAAGTTCAACCCTTTAAACCTACTAATAATTATTTAGATTTATCATCTAATAATTTCTTGTTCGGTAATTCGCGTTATAAAGAGAATTAAGGGGTAATATTTTTTTTTATTTCAGCCCTTTGAGCCACAAAAAAATTATGGACTAATGGTTTTCGGTGTATCCCTTCATGCCAAAAAAAAAATTTATTTATATGCACTAACCAGTTTCTTGTAGTTTCGTGATAAATAAGTCAAGTGTAATAGTTTTTGGTTCGTGTGATGTCGCGGCAGTGAAAAAGTTGTATTCGACAATTTACGTTGTCTTAACGAATTTCGATATTTTTTCGTTCGTCTCAAAATAAATTAGAATTATGGGGTAACATTATCTATTCTGACCATTAACAAAATTACATCATCTATTAGTTTATCCTTCGACCATTCAAGACATTGGAAAATTTTATCTTTAGTCATTCAACCTATTTGGGTAATTCGACTTATTTTACGCTATTAGCCCACTTGGTAAATATGTTTTTTACGATTTGACAAAAAAGACATTTTTAATCCTCTTGGTTTTGAAAGTACACCACACACTCTTTATTTGTAAACATTATGCACTCTCAATCTTTTAGTTCATCAGGATTAACTTATTTCAGTTAGTTATATCAAATGACCATTTTACCATGCTTGTATTCAATTGTTATAATGAATGTTTTTTAAAGATTACAGAGATGTATGTTTATCTCCGCATTTTTAGTTTTTAATATGTATCAAACATAATACAAAATCTGTTTTATAATATAAGTTTCTTGGTAGTTTGAGACATAAATGTTATATATTTACAAATACTTTATTATACAACATAAATAAAAAATAAACATATTGTTATCATTTTATTATGTATTTGTATGTATTTGTGTTGTATATCCACCTTTTAAGTTTTTCCCAAAAAACTATATATATAATTATTATAGACGATTATCAATTAAACTGTATAATCAACACTAATATTTATTAAAAAATTAAAACTTAAAAAAACCCGAAAACTTGTTTAATATCTCTTAACAAACATTTAAACATAGTCTATCTACAAAAGCAAAATAAACAACCATCAAAACAATTTCTAGCAAAATAAATATAACTAATATTACTAATACTACAAATTACAAACAATTTATCTTTGAAATAATGTGGTAGAGATATTATTAGTAGTTGTTCGGATTTTAATGTAATTATCTGAAAAATTAAAATGTTAAAAAAAATTCTCTCCTTACTTCTTAGTGTTGACCCCATCAAATATGACTTGTTCATATATTGAAGAAAAAAATTAAATACCAAAAGTTAATTCTAGATTCAAATATTAATTTTTTTTATAAAAATGAATATTTTAAATATATTTATCCAAAAGTTAACTTACTTAAAACATAGAATTCAAAAAAGGCTTAAATGTATTATTATGTAATAAATCATAAAGATATCGAATTTAATGAGTAAATGGGTAACTAAGTAATTCAACTTTATCTAAAATTTCTATGTGTTTGAATTGAGTACGGGTAAATAAGTAATTTAATTACTTAATATTAAAGGGATTAAGAGTATGAGGAGATTTTTTATAATATAGTTAAGATAGTGCTTAAAAATAAAAACGATACATGTATATTAACACAAACAATCACGATTCCGTTGCATTCTTCAAGTACTTGAATATATTGGGGCTTTTGCTTTTGCGGTTTTAATAAATCTCGCCTTTAAAAAAAAAAATAGGAGTTAATTACATAAATCGTCCCTAAGGTTTATCTTAAATTACGAATTTCGTCCCTACGTATAAAAAGTTACATAAATCATTCACTTCTAATTACCTGTTTCGTCCCTAAGATTTGCTCCAATTACGGATTTTGACCTTAAGGTTCGTCCTCAGTTACGGATTTGGTCCCTAAGGTTTGTCCCAATTACGGGTGCAAATTAAAAATTAGAGACGAAAATCGTAATAAATTTCTAAACTTAAACGATTTATACAGCTTTTTAAACTTAGGAACAAAATCAACAATTTTACATAAATCATATGGACGATTTATATAATTAAATCTTCTATTTATAAAACCATAAAGAGCTTAGTTATGTTGATAGTTGACGAATTTTCGGATAATTTATAAAACCATAATTATATGGACGAATTTTCGGATAATTTCGGATCGGATTTTCGGATTTTCGGATTCGGAGTTTCGGATACGGATATTTTGAACACCCCTAGTTGACACTATAAATTCTTCTTTTTTTATGTTTAAAATAGTCAAGGTGGTCAAAACGTATGCGCTATTGTTTTGGTAACTATAACTATGGTCAAAGTTACTGTATTAATTCTGACTAGCTTCAACAACTTGCCCAAAATAGACGTAAACATGTCGTAATGATTTTTAACGATTACAGTAGTTGTAACTTTTAAGTGCTGTTTACTTTCGGTCGGTGTTTTTAAGCTTGGACTTAATTCCCTTTAGTTTCATTTTAGTTTTTTGAATAGTGGATATCTATTAAACGTTATATAAGTTATGCATGGATGGTAAATGAGGTTCGTCATTGTAACGATATGTGAATTTATGGTTTGCATACTATCCAATTTGATGTTTGTTGACTCAAACAAATATACTTGCTTTTAGGAAAAAAGTTAAACAAGATTTATATCGTCTTTTTTTCAAACAGACAAAACCTGACCCTTACCTTTATGTTTAATAAGCCATACCGTAGAGCTAAAAGCTTTTAATAGATTTTTGTCGTCTATCTTGAAGTAAAGTTCAAACAGCTATAACATTTATAAGTAGTTTTTAAACCACTTAATGAAATCACATGTTAAATTTTAGGAAAATGTTATGGTTACAAAAAGTTTACAAACAAATTTTTAAAAGATAATATGGAAATGTATCCAACCAATTATATCATAGCATTCATTCTTTTTTATATTTTTTTCTTTCTATTCATATAATGACACGTCATTTTTTAATAAAAATTTTATAAAATTTTAGTAACCATATCAGCTCTGTATTTTGTACGATATGGAACAGAATAATTATTTTATTAAATAAGTTGGTACCAGAAAAGAATTGGTTTGGTGAAATGTAATGTTAATATCACTTTTTTGGTGTGTGTGAAAAATGTCAATTAACAAAGATGTACCAGCAATCAAAATTTACAGCTTTTGGTAGATAAAGTAATCAAGACCATAAAAAAGGGTCTAGGTCGCCTTCCCAAGTTGCTCAGCTGGTAATTTCGAAGGTTCGGATGAAGATTTCTTTGATGCAGTTTAAAGATTCTTCCCGTGGTGATGAAGTTCGAAGTATTTGGTCGTTTGGTGCTTAGTTTTTGCTGTGGTCTTTAGTTTGTTAAGTCTTTGTTTTTGAGTTTGGTGGGTTGTTGAGGTTTTTTGTTGGCCTTTGGTTTTAGTTTCTTGAGGGATGCCTCAAGTGATGTGTGCTTGAACGTTTGTTCCTATATCTGTAGTTGCAGATATATTTTATATAATTTCGCCGGGGTAATACCCTTTTACCCAAAAAAGTAATCAAGACCATGACATCAAGTGTGAGTTGGACCTTTCAAGACTTGTTAGTTTGTTGGATTTCAATTTTTTGCAAGTTTTCAAGTTGTGTTGTGGTTTTTTTTAGGAGTTAGGTTTTATGATCTAACTAGAATCAAATGATTTCAAAATAAGTGATTTTGGTGTTCAAAACATCAAAGGAGTAAAAGGTATTGATGAATTACGACAATACCGTTAGACAAAAAACATGACGATTGATCAATACATGATATAAGTTCAAAATGGATTTGTTTTAGCTTTATTTATAGAATTGTGAACTTAATTATTCTACTTATTGTTAATATGAAAATAAAAATTACTTATTTTTTTTATTTTATAAACTTAATTTTCAAATTTAAATGGTAATAAATTCATAATTAAATAGAATAAACTCATACCATCAAATTATTTTGTGATGTTCTTATGTGAACATAACTTTAAAAAGTAGAACTTTGAATATCTAATAACAAAAATTAAAATTAAAAGAGATACAATAGACTTTATGTGATCACTTTTGACGACATATCTCCAAAGAATGTTTTCATGTGTCTATATACATTATATATGTTCGAGACAGAGTTGTTATATGGACAAACAATGGATGGATGGTAGTGGCCGATGATCGTCTCGCTCTTTCCGTTGAACCTGAAACACTAAATTAAGGATAGAAGGAGTACGAGCGGGACACCGTATTAAGCTCTGATGTCTAAGTGAGTAACGATGTATTATAGATGGTATATCATTAGTTTAAATAAAGAAAGTTAGAAAGATAAAATGTATGTACGAGTTAAAAGATTATTATCATTTATATGCCAAACTTTGGAGATCCCTAATGACATGTCGTTCGAAAATTGGCTGCAAGACATAGCCTTTCTCACTCTTGATGAATGGATGGAACGTATCCCATAGATCGTGTTCCTATGTTCGATATCCCTATTTTTTATGCTCGGCTTCCACTTATCGGTGACTTAGAGCCTCGGGTAGACGATCCGAGTCTGTTTGGAGATGGTTACGCCATTAACAACCAAATTAATTATTGTCCATATACCAATATCAACTACTTTGATTACCCTACTAAACGATTGAACAATCATTAACATCTGATTTATATTGGTATTTTTTTATTTCTTTTGGAAAAAAAAAATGGCATATACTCATATATGACTATTTTGTTTAAAAATGATGGTATTTGTTCCCCAACATGATGAAAATCGGTCGAAAAAATATATAAAATAATATTATAAATTGCGATAAAATTAACAATGATGTTGTTTTAAAGATCAAGTTTGAGAAAACCAAGTTAACAATGCAAACATTATAAAAAACATGTATTTTAGAACTATCATATATAATTATGTGAGATTTTTTTATAGGTTTAAGTTGAATTGTATATCCTATGATGTTTGCAGGTCTAGAAATTCATATTTGATGTTACAATATACGATTTCAACATTTGAGAGAAAATAAATGTTGGTAATTTTAGTGTAATTGAGATATTAAGACCAAATGGATTTCAAGTTAAGCTTTATTATAGGTTAGACGGTATGGAGTGCACACTTATATAAGTTAATTTGATTTCGGACATATTGAATTGTAAAATATGTAATTATTCATCAAAAGGTTTGACCATTAATAAAACCTTAAGACTATTTATTAAATGGTGTGAGTATTTATTAAGTGGTGTTAATATTCATAAACGATTTTGATTTTTCACCAAAAATCACACATTTTTTTTTTTTTTTTATTATAAATAGACATCATTTGGTGTTTTTAAAAGATGGTCATAAACAATTCAACAAATTGCTCTTTATTTTGATTAGTAATTATATTACGTTGAAGACTAATTGTCATTTTATTAAATTATCTCATTTAAAAGTTTCGTGGTAACTCAAAGACAAATTAATTAAAACGAAATACTTTATTTAGAAAATGAATTTCATACACGATTCATGAAATTAATCAAAATACCATAATCCAATTTTTTAACATTGAAAACATAAAAAGTTATCAACATTCAATTTTTTTTTTCATGAATCAAGATACATTATACATTTATAGCAAATATGTGTTTTCTAAATTTATTTATTGGTGATAAAATCAAATGTAATTTTAGGTTTATGATTTCAATATCAAAAAAGAAATTGACGAAAATATATCAATAATGTAATTAAAGAGTCAAGATAATGTCTTTTGTACTTTAGAAATTTTTTAATTTTTAGTGTATTTATCTAATTAGATATTTAATTTTGTTAATAATATATTTTCATATTTTATATTCTTCTTTCATATCTACTGTTTTCATAACCCAATCACAACTAAATGCACCCGAAAAAGCTCTTTCGTAAAACCCAATTATTATCATTCTTTTATTTCGATGATCTTGACCTTCACACATGTCTCAATCTCTTTATCGACATACTTTTGAACATGTATTTCATTACTCGTACGAGTTGTGTCAAAAAAAGTTAATGGGTTAATGTAAGCACCAATACGTCTATGTGTTTTTAAACAAGTTCAAACAAACAACCATATATAAAATGAACCTAAGACGTTGTACCGAGCCACAAAGAAACCATATAAATTCAATGTCCGAAAGATGATCACTCGGTCATCTTACCTAGCAATGAACTAAAGAGAAATATGAGGGAGTATTTGGCGATTATGTATTAGTAACGAGATTAAGAAGATCCCCATTTGTTATCTTGTGATTTGTGTAACTGTAATGAGATTAATTTGAATTAACTATGAATAAAAAGAGTTCAATTCTTAATAACACACTTGATATTCGATTATATGAATTGAATATATACTAGTGTGAAATTCAATCGTCGCCACATTTCATTTATGCATCAATTTCTTTGTTATGAATTTATTTTAAGTTAATCAAGATTACACTTAAATGGGGATGATTGTTGGTGATTTGTGTCACCAATATGATTTAAGTGTAAAGAGATTAATTTGGTTAACCAATATAATCTTGATAAATATCGAGCAAGTTCGGAAAAGTGTGGAGTGCACGTTTGTTTGAACTTATCTTGATTGTTTAGGGGCGAAACCACTAAACGACGGAAATTTCGATAGTACTTTCAAAATATTTTAATCTGAAAGTGCATCACGACTCTCAGTAATCCTAAAATCGAAACCCTAAGTACATCATGTTATGCAGTAAATTACAAAACGATAACACTTAACTTGAACATTGAAACGAACAGTAACACTTAAACTTTAACTTTAACATCTCAACTTGAAAACTTCATATGAAACAACACGAAATGAAGACTTCACTTAATACTTGAACACTTCACACGAACATTTTGACTTGAAACTACACTTGAACAACTTTTGAATGCTAGACTCGAGACACTTCCCTTCTTGATTTTTCCCCTAAGCAAACATTAGACTTGAAAGCTCCCGACTTCATGATTTGTTCCTAAGCAAACGTTAGTATTAAAAGCACTTGACATTACCCGGTTACTGTAATTAGGATTTATTTGAAAAAGATGCAATCTTCAATATATTATTACAAGTCTGCTAAAACTTTACATCAAAAACTTGACATGTTTACATATATTAACATTCTGATATTGAAAGTTGAGCAAGACATCAATGTTTCTTAATTGCGATTAACTTCACAAGTTGGTTAACCGTCATATAGTTTTCTGTCAAATTGAGGAAGGACTACCAGCATGTTCATTTTTTTCTGCAAGATAACCTTACTAACAAGTACTACATGACAACCACAGTTCATATCAAAGATTATAAACTTGACTCGAGATATTTCCAGATTTATGTTAACGTCTGACAAAAGGTAAACTTACATGAATGCACACCATCTTTTATAATAAACTCTTATCGTTAACGCTAAAATGGAGGAATGACGTGTGGAATAAGCGAGTAAATTATATATATACGAGTAACAGTCAACAATCACATCCAAAATAGTACAGTAATGTTATAGTACGATAAAAAGTTAAAAGACAACATTTATATACTTCAGAATTTGCTTACAAGCAATGTTGTCGTTATATCTTGTTGGTTACTTGTGAATTCAGGTAGCACATTCATAGTAAGTTGTGTAGATAAGTTAAGTGCAAAACGGGCAGCAAAGAAATCAAATGACATACAAAGAACAAAAAATTCCGACCATATTCAAATCGCAAATTCAATGTCACCTATACATCTTGTATACCATTATCATTCAAATCAGTTTTCTTTTGTAATGGTAATGCAGACATCGATAAATATACCTTAGTTAGTCAGCTACCACGTAACCATCATTCTAGCTATATTTGGTAAAGCCTTATTGGTAAAAAACGAACCGAAGGAAATAGTAATGCAACAAGAGTGGGTCAACAATCACATACAATATAGTATTTGCCAACAAGTGATGTGCATACCTAAGTTATAAAACCTGGATTTGTCACTTAGTTCTTGGCATGTGTGACTATCTATGAAGGAAACCATTTCAAAAATTGAAGTAAAACGTTATTGGTATGATGAACAAAGTATGAAACAAGCAGGTGCATATGGTGTAACATCAACATTCACGAGATTTGTGATTAGAACGAAAAGATATATTACTGAAACTAAAAAAGATCGACCAATTGACAAAATTGGTAACTGAACGCTAGAATCAATATTATATCGGTTCATAATACTTGTAGACTTCTAATCCACTTCCAATCCACTTCTAATCCATATTAATAGAGTTGCTTAATTATGGTAACATCATGGCCTATTTTAATCATGAATAATCAGCGTTACCTATCTTATGTATTATTCCACGCCCATTTATGCGCCTATAAGTTATGTGCAAAGCCCTAGTATTCTTAGAACAACAAAAGATTCAACAAATATATGAAGAACCGAATAAGGTTTATCGAGTCACAAAGAAACCCTATAAGTAAAATGTCCAACAGATTGTTACTTGATTAAACATTACTCTATAACCATAACTATCCTTTATTTAAATACGATGCATCGTCAATTCGTGAATATTAAGCTGCTAAAACTTCACATCAATAACTTGACTTATTTAACAGTTTCAAATAAACATATTTAGTTCAAAAGTTTAGCAAGACACCAATGTTTCTTATATGGGATTAAATGCACAAATTGGTTAAACCGGCATATCGATTTTTGTCTAATTAAGGAATAAAATTACCGGTATATTCATATTTTATGGCAGATAGCTTTACTAAGAACTAAGAACTACAGTTTGCATCAGAGGTGGTTATAAACTCGAGTCGGGATATTTCTAGATTTATGTATACTTAAAATTGAATATATCTTGCCACAAAAGATCAAATAGATATATGAATTCAAATCACAACAAGAAACTTGCATTTCTTAGAATTCATCCTTACTTTTACATCTTGTATTCCTTTACGGCTTTACCTTTCTATTACTAATATCATTGATTCCTTACAATGTGAACTAAATCAGACACGAAAAACTACTACGTGTAATACATTGTATATAAAACGTGTCATCTATGTATAACAACAGTAGGGAACTTGAACTTATCTGAAATAAACGGAATCGCTTCAGGTCTCTCCACAAGATCCTGATACAAATCATATTCCGCTTCATAATCATGCAAATGAAGCTCCCGTTTTTGATTCGTATGATAATGATGTTTAGCCAAATCCGACTTCCCAAACCCAAAAATACTAACTTTATCACAAATCCCAATAGCAAGCATCACAGCTTGCATACCCGAAGAATAATGGAAATTAGATCCATCATGTGAACCCGCCCATGATTCCAACGGTTTCCCAGTTTCTTTCACAAACCTTGAAACCGAATAGTACTTCACAATCCGTGCACATAAAACATCAAACCGCGGATCAGTTATCATCAGCGGCGCCTTGTGTGAAGAATTACACACAACGTAATCAAGAAAATGAATCATTTGACACATGTACATCATTATAGGCACTTTATCGCCATACGGGTGACAAAAACATCTTTCTCTCCTCGAACACAAATGCAAAATATTACTATTCACAAACGAAAGACTAGTTTTCGACCCTACATTACGTTCAAAACCACTCGTTCTCGCATTATTCAATCTGATCACAAACTCATGACTATCAATCACACCACCAACATCACTTTTCAACAAAATCCCACTATTACCAACAACAGCACAACTCTTATACTTTACCACACTCTCATTCACATTCACCCCAGTTTTTAAACGCTTTACAACGTTCGCCATATCGGACATTACATCAGGCTGAAACCGATGGTGTCTCCACCAATTCTGCAAAAACCGTCGAAAATCCAACCAAAGGTGATAAAACTCGGGCGATTTCAGCTGCACCGGAACCCCTCTAGCTGTCCTAACTCGAGTATCAATCCTATACTTCCCAGACCACAAAAACGACCGCTGGCGACCGGTTTCGACACCTCGAAAATTCCCACCCACCAACTGTTCGACGTTTTGCCTCAATGAATCTTCAGCTAAATCCACCTCAGAAAATCTCAATAATGTATCATTAAACAAATACCCATTTTGCTTACCTACTCCGGCATCACTCCGGTCATAAAACCCAGCTCCGGCGCCGCCTCCGGTGACCATAATTCGGAAAAACAAAGTTCCGGCAGCTGCGATTAGAAAGACAAAGCTGAAAACTGGCCGGACTGATCTCTTCATTGTGAGATAGCTATGTTGTGGTCAACAAAAGTCAGCGGAGGGTTTTGTTCATTGTTTTGAGAATGGTGAAGAACACACATACATGAAGGTGTGGGTAGTGTGTGTGATTGGATCTAGAAATTATTGAAGATTTTTTTTGGGAATCTTGGTAAGGAGATAGATCATGGAATTATTGAGTGAGTGAGTGTGTGTGTGTTTTTTTTTAAAAAATAATTGGGGGGTTTTTTATGTTTAAAGGGTGTGATTTAGTTGATTAATTGTCATTATCTTGATATTTTTTTTATTTGTTGTTAAAGTTTGATTATCATTTGTTTATATTGTGATGTGATAGTGAAAGGGAGGAAGAAGACAAGGAATGATGTGGATTAATATGTTTGGTTTATAAATATATCTTTAATATAGAGAAAAGATCATTTAAGACAACATAATTGATTAAGACCAAAAGACCTATTTTGGACCATTAGATCAAGATGATCAATGGTCCAGATTTCACCATCCAAATTAAATTAAAATTATACAAAATTAGACATGGAGGATATTTTCGTCATTTTACACTTCTTTTTTTTTTCTTCCGGTTTCATTCACTCTCTTCTCATTATTCAAACAGCCTCTCCGGCGATACCTAACCACCATTCTAAACCTAAATCCGTCACCGTTATCCACCGGAGACATCACACGCTGTCAATTCCTAACGATAAAAACTCCGTCAATTATTATTCACCGGAAAAACGTACACGTAGCTCGATCTCGAGGTCTCCGGCCGGCGGATGTACCGCTAATGGCGGAAAACGGTTATAGTGATGGAGATTCGGATGAGGAGAGGAAGAGTAGGAATGCGAAGAAACGAGAAGCGAAACGAGGTTTTCGTTGGGCTATGGAACTTGCTGAGTTTAATGATATTCAAATTAAACGTATTCTCAGGTCTATATCTATATCTATATCTATATCTATATCTATACCTATATCTATGTATATGTATATGTATATGTATATGTATATATTGTTTTTATGTATATACATTTATTTAATGAAGTTCGATTAAGTTAATCATTAGCACTTTGCATAGGAGAAGTTAAGTTAAGAGTAACGGATATCTGTATGTAATGTTGTAAAATTCGCTAGGCGGTACTCGAAATCTCGAGTGGTCGGGTACCGTCTAGCTAGTAATAGAGCGAGGTAGGGACTTGGATTGGAAACATTAACACAAGGAAACCGAGTTTTGACCAATCTAAGTTTTTTATGGCCGAGTAGCGATTCCTTGGCGCGTAATCCGAGTTGTACAACATTTTCTGTATGAAAATCTTTTAGTATAAACATCAACATCAGGAGTAATCTGATTATTTGCATTTGTCTTTATGTATATATTGACATCTATGAATATGCATATGTATATCTATATATTTAAGGGACATGTATTGTAATATATTGATGTAAATACGTTAAAAGCGACAGCAACGAGACTAAAATAGATTTCTTTTATTTGTGTATTCATATGTGTATATATTTAACTGTATATACGTATTTATAAGATATTATATGATATGTATAAATTGGATTATATATTCTGAAGTACATGATGTATTGTTATTTATCAATATGTTATACTACTAGAGAAGTCTTGTCAAGTTGATATTATGATGATGGAGCCGGTTTAAGCTTTGACGAACTATCAATGACCTTTTGTCACTTAAAACCTTTAAGATCACGAAGGAACTCTTATCAAGCAGTTCCATTTTCATATGAAAAAATGAATTTTCATTATTTTTTAGATGATTTTGTAGTTATTTAACAACTTGCTCATATTTGTGGACGTTGATAGTTTACTTTGTTTTATTAATCATGCGAAACTGAAGTAATTAGTGATTCTTTTTTGTGTCTAGAGTGATTGACCTTGAACGAGAGGTGTTTGATGCTGTCATGTTAGTGAAGGTGAGTCTTATTATTATATTTTTTAATAATTTTTATTTTTGTTTTTCTTCAATTATAAAATATGCTCCACTTTTATTTATAGAGGTTAGGTCGTGATGTACGAGAGGGGAAACAAAGACAGTTCAGTAGTATAGGTATGAACCTTTAATATCTTTTGAATGAGCAAAAAGCATATTTCAGAGAGCGACTATTTTTATTTATTTATTTGTAGGTAGATTATTGCAAGATGTTGAACCTGAATTAATAGACGGATTGATTAGAGCAACAAAAGATGGTGATATGCAGAAGTTTCAGGAGGTGTTCAGATAAGTCGGAAGTTAGAGAGGCCGATGAAGAGGAAGAAGAAACCAACGATGAGGATGAAGATGAGGTAGACTTTATTAAAATCCCTTTTTGTTTCGATATAGTGAAATATCTTAACTTCTTTTTCACCTTTTGGGAGTGGAGATTAGTTAGAAACGTGTTAGTGTTAGTGAGAGCTCATATTCTGTATCTTATAGGTTTAAGAAAAGATATAACTTTCTATACGAGACTGAGCTTCCTGCTAAGAAAGAGGTAACTTTCTAGAATTAAAAAATTGTGTAGTGTAGTATACGCTGTTATTTTATGCATAAACTGTTTTTGATTTGTATTCTTTTATGGTTTTGATAGCGACTGAAGAGCCAGATGAAGAAAACAAAGGACCCCGAAGCACTTAGCGGGTTAAAAGAGCAAGTAGCATGGATTGTAAGTGGTTCATTTTCAAACGTTATACTAGTAATATTTGTCATTATGTTTATTGCTGAAACGTGTGGTGTGTTAGGATAAGCAATTGAAATCGGCAGTCACGAAACATACTGATAAAGAGATTCT
Source organism: Senecio squalidus (assembly GCA_910822075.1). Classification (NCBI taxonomy): domain Eukaryota; kingdom Viridiplantae; phylum Streptophyta; class Magnoliopsida; order Asterales; family Asteraceae; genus Senecio; species Senecio squalidus. The sequence goes on from CAJVGC010000060.1 coordinate 48,770,464, forward strand.
GGTTAAGCACAAAAAGAAGGAAAGAGAAGCAGCAAAACAAGGAAAACAACCTTATTACTTGAAAAAATGTAATCTCTCTCTCTGTCTCTCTGTTTATATGTGTGTGTATGTAGATGACGGATTACCAAATAAGAATTTGAAGCTAAATTTGAAAGAAAATAAACAGATGGTTTTTGTTTTTGTGTTCACGAGCACTTTGAATGAACATATTTATCCACTAAGTTTTTTTTTTTTGTTGCAGCTGAAATCCGAAAACAAGAGCTCGTTGAGAAATTCAAGGAACTCAAGTAACCATTGCTGTGCGGAATTTAGAAGTATACATTCAATCAAACAAGTTTCAGAAGGAACCCGAAGGATGGCGTCTTCTAGAATCTGCTTTGTTATCGAGCGAGTTCATCCCAACTGAATCTGATAACCATGAAGAATATAATGATAACTCTTCGGGAGGAGGATACAGAGATTACCAACAAAATTACAATAATCATTCATCAAGTAGGTTCGTTTATAGGCGATAATGATGGGAATTTGTTTAGAACAAATTACAAGTTATGGATTTTATTTGTGGTTGGTTATATAACATAGTGTAGGTTTATATGTATTTTGCGTAACAATTTTTTGATATTCAATTCTATTCGGTTGTTAGTACTATAATTCTCAAAATGTTGCATTTTCATTTATAAAAATGTATATGGTTTTTATTTAGTATTCTTCAACATGTTTTGGCCTATTAACTGAAGATAACTAGAGGTGTGCAACGGTTTGATACCATCTCGTCCCGCTTCCGAAAATTTGAAAATATTAGTACCGAGTACCATACTATAAAGGCCGATTCAATATCGTAACGGTACATGTTTTGAATATGTTCAGTACAATACCATACTGCGAACCGCTTACAAACTTCACTTGCCTTCATCTCATTACGGTATATGATATGCTTATGATATCATAAGAATATCATACATGATATATGTTTATGATATTATAAACATATCATATATGATATACCGATTTCAAAAAGTAATAGGTATATCATATATGATATGCTTATAATATCATAAGAATATCATATATGATATACCTATTACTTTTTGAAATAGGTATATCATATATGATATACCTATTACTTTTTGAAATAGGTATATCATATATGATATGTTTATGATATCATAAACATATCATATATGATATACCTATTTGAAAGGCTTATGATATCTTATACATATCATATATGATATAACTATTACTTGAAATAGGTATATCATAAATGATATGTAACAGATATCGTAAGCATATCATATATGATATACCTATTACGTGAAATAGGTATATCATATATGATATGCCTATCATATATTTAAGGCATATCATATATGATAGGTACATTTAGGGTTTTGGGGTTTAATTTTCTTTTACCATAAACTGCACAAGCTACATCATATATGATATACCTATCATATATCTAAGGCATATCATATATGATATACCTATTTGAAAGGTATATCATATATGATATGCTTATGATATCTGATACATATCATATATGATATAACTATTACTTGAAATAGGTATATCATATAGGATATGTAACATATATCGTAAGCATATCATATATGATATACCTATTACGTGAAATAGGTATATCATATATGATATGCCTATCATGTATTTAAGGCATATCATATATGATAGGTATATTTAGGGTTTAGGGTTTAATTTTTTTTTACCATAAACTGCACAAGCTACATCATATATGATATGCCTATCATATATCTAAGCCATATCATATATGATAGGTACATTTAGGGTTGTAGGAATAGGTGTACCCTCTATTGAATATTAAGTATAAAGAAAATTCAGTAGCTATCTCTAATACATAAATACACTGTACTATATTAAGAAAATTCTATGGTCCAACTTTTGGTTTAAATACGAAGGAATTGATAAATTCTATCATATTTTTTTTAATGTAAATATTGCCTTTATAAAATTTTATCATATGTGATTTTAGTTGTGTTGATCATTATTTGTTTGTTATATATCTATTTTTGTGCTTGAATATATGATATATCTATCATATATGATATGCCTATCATATGTAATAATCACATATGATATGGTTATCATCCTATCATAAGCAATACAATCACATATGATAGGCATATAAAATATGATATACATATCATATGTGATATATCTATCATATGTGATATACCTATCATATGTGATATACACGTTACATGTGATATGTCTGTCATATATGATATACATATAACATATGATAGGTATATCACATATGATAGGCATTTCACATGTAATAGGTATACCTATCATACATGATATATCATCATATATGATATACATATAACATATGATATGTATATCACATATGATAGGCATATCACATGTAATATGTATACCTATCATATATGATATATGTATCATATATGTGTATCTATCATATATGTCTATCATATATGATATACATATAACATATGATAGGTATATCACATATGATATGCATATCACATGTAATAGGTATACCTATCATATATGATATATCTATCATATATAATATATCTATCATATATGATATGCCTATCATATGTAATAATCACATATGATATGTTTATCATATGTGATAACCTATCATAAGCAATACAATCACATATGATAGGCATATAACATATGATATACTTATCATATGTGATATACTTATCATATGTGATATGTCTATCATATGTGATATACATATCATATGTGATATACACGTTACATGTGATATGTCTATCATATATGATAGACATATAACATATGATAGGTATATCACATATGATAGGCATATCACATGTAATAGATATACATATCATATATGATATACATATAACATATGATATGTATATCACATATGATAGGCATATCACATGTAATAGGTATACCTATCATATATGATATATCTATCATATATGTTTATCATATATGATATACATATAACATACGATAGGTATAACACATATGATAGGCATTTCACATGTAATAGGTATATCTATCATATATGATATGCATATCATATGTAATAATCACATATGAACCATTGTTGTATCAAATTAACTTGATAAAAGAAGTATATATCATATATGCTTTGAAATAGGTATATATCATATATGCTTTTAATATCATATATGATATACTTGTTTTCAAGTAAAAGGTATATCATATATGATATACCTGTTTTCAAGTAATAGGTATATCATATATGATACACCTGTTTTAGGTATATCATATATGATACACATGTTTTAGGAAGTAATAGGTATATCATATATGATATACATGTTTTCAAGTAATAGGTATATCATATATGATACACCTGTTTTAGGTATATCATATATGATACACCTGTTTTAGGAAGTAATAGGTATATCATATATGATATACCTGTTTTCAAGTAATAGGTATATCATATATGATATACCTATTTCAAGTAATAGGTATAACATGATGTTTGTCCTATCATATATGATATCCGTATCATATATGATATACCTGTTTTCAAGTAAAAGGTATATCATATATGATATGGTTATGTTATTTGATACATATCATATATGATAGTTATGATATGGTTATTTTATTTGATACATATCATATATGATATAACTATCATATTACTTTGAAATAGGTATATATCATATATGCTTATAATATCATATATGATATACCTGTTTTCAAGTAATAGGTACATGTTTTCAAGTAATAGGTAGATATACCTGTTTTTAAATAATAGGTATATCATATATGATATACATGTTTTCAAGTAATAGGTATAACATGATGTTTGTCCTATCATATATGATATCCGTATCACATATATTGTGTACTTATCATATATGATATACCCACTATTCTTAATGCAAAATGTGCCTATCACATATGATATTCCTATCATATATGATATGCCTATCATATATGGTATCCGTATCACATATATGGTGTACTTATCATATATGATATACCCACTATTTTCTGAATGCAAAATGAAATAAAACAAAATAAACTTCAAAGTTTACTAAACAAAACATGAAAACAAAGTACTAAATAAAAAGAATATTCAAGTATCAAATTCTTAATTACAAACATGTATAGGCATAAAATTGAATTCTACTATTGAAGCATATTGTTATCGGCAGATTGTTTTGTTTTTTCAAGTAATAGGTATATCATATAGGATATGATCAAATAACATAACCATATCATATATGATATATCTATTATTTGAAATAGGTATATCATATATGATATACCTATTACTTGAAAATAGAAAATAGGTATATCATATATGTAACAAATAGGTTACCATATTTGAAATTTACCATTTGATAAAAAACAACATTTTCGATATTAGTAACAAATCTATGTATTATAAAAAAAGCTGTATACTATATTATGGAAATGTTGATGTTTATTAGTGCGATGGTTAGTAACACCCTTGTTTTTTACCGTTTCGGTTACCTTATTATAAAAACTTATAAAAGAAGTAACAGAAATATTAGAAATTTTTTTTAACAAACGCACTGAATCTGATTTGAAAAAAAATTAACTACGAAAATTACAAGATGTAGTGATTAATATCCTATTTTGTGTACAAGGTTGTTGCTTGAGGTGCTTCAATGGAGATCGATCGATGGAAATAGTAGAATGAAAACTAGTGGCCATGTGAGTTGGTATCTTAATTAACCAAAGTCAGTTTATACATGCTTCTCTTTTTACTAACATTGCTGGTAAAGATGTACAACAAATCTAACTGTCTATTTATTTTAGTATCCTATAAAGATTGGTGGTGGTGGTGACGGGTAACGTGAACCAACATCTGGTGGAAGAGCTATGTCCTCAAAACCTGGAGGCGGAGGAGAATGCACTGGTGCTGGTGGTGGCGGTGGTGAGAATATAGGCGGTGGTGGTGGTGGTGGAGGCGAATGTACTGGTGGTGGAGGCGAATGTACCGGTGGTGGAGGCGAATGTAGTGGTGGCGGAGGTGAATGTACCGGTGGTGGCGGTGAATGTACCGGTGGTGGAGGTGAATGTACCGGTGGTGGCGGTGAATGTACCGGTGGTGGAGGTGAGTGAACTGGTGGTGGTTTTTTCAAGTAGCAGGTAAGTTGAAGATGTTGTTTTAATTTTTTTTCTTTTGTTATATGTTAAATGACCTAAATGCCCTTTCAATACAAAAAATATCATTTAATCTTAGCCATTAGATATTTTTTTTAGATGGCTAAGATGAAGTCTTTGTGTCTTTATTTTTTATTAAGTCTTCCATGAACCCACCCCCTTTAATATATAATAAAAGAGTAGGTTATGATGTCAGCCGTTAGATCCGATTGATTATTTTATCAAAGATTATTTTCATTTTATACCCTTTTATAATATATAATTAAATTCTATCTTTTATTTCATCTCTACTAAAATAAAAAAACATAATAACCTTATTATTATTCTAAAATCTACTAATACAAAATATCAAAACATGTGTATAAAAAAAAGTAAATGTGTTATATGTTATTATACTTATAAACAACATGTGTATAAACGTAAAAATATATATGTATTATACGTATGACATTATTTTCTCATAATAAATTAAAATCTACATAAATATAAAATTTACGATTCAATTTTTATTTTTCCGCGTTACAATAATCTAGTTGGTTACAAATACAAAGGACAATTGGTATGTAATTTGGTTAGTTTATAAGGGTATTGTTGACGGATTCGGCTTAACTAGATTAAAATTATCTAATTCGAATTTAATTTATTAATATAATCAGGTTTGGTTTTGGGTTAGAAGAATTTTGGCTTGAAATTATTCAATTAGAATCTAATCCTTGTAACCTAATTATCAAATATGATGAGGATTCATGATTTGGTTTCAAATCAAACATGTTAGTATCAGGTCACTCATATCAAAGTTAGTTTCATTTATGAATGAGTTAAATTATTAATATTTTATTTATACAACTATTAGTGTAGAAAGTGACTTTTCAAGAAGATTTTTTATTAATACTCGTTGCTCTCGGGTTCGAAACCTACCAAAAGTTCGTGCATGTTGGGTCGGTTGGTCAAAAAATGACATGGTTTGCTAAGAGCCCCCAATAAAACTTTTTTTTTTCTTTAGATAAAACAAAAAGAATGATCCTTGTAGTTTTATATGGTTTTCTTTATTGATATCAAACTCCTACATCAGCAAATGTCGCCGCGTTATACCCACCATCGAGGCCGGATTATACCAACCATCGTCTCATGTTCCATCATTTCGATTACACTAAACAACCCCCAACTTTACACCGATCATTGTAGCCGAATTACATTGATCAACAGCGCACCTTTAACCACCAACACCACCACTACTTCAATGTTTTGAGAGTACATTTTATATATTGAAGTAAAAGTGAAAGTACGTTAGCATTTATATGACTTGTATCCAAACTTAATAGGTACATGGTTTGAAAATGTACCATTTTAGTAATTAGTAATTCTTTTTCCACACATACCTTAGAGGTTAAAAATTCCCTGTTTCCCATCAATGCTTAGAAGCAAGCAGTCCAGAAGGCCTAACATGTCTGATGTCTTTACTAAATCCTTATTCAGGATGCATAACTAACCCAAAACTAGATCTAACTAATAACCAGATCAAACGGACCGGATCAACATCCCTAGTTAAAAACGTACTTATCTCAGGCTTTACATGATATTATTTTAATTTAGTGGTTGAGAACATAAACGGGGTCCTTAGTCAACTTTTATGTTTTAGATTAGATTAGATATATGATTTATCTCTCACATGTTAACGATAATGAATTACCGGTAGATCATGGTTACCATTTATTTATTCCGATAAGAGCATATGCAACCATAACAACGAAAAGCTCGGTATTATGGCTACGTCAGCATAACACAACCCATAACATAACATCAGAAATACTCTCCAACCATAACACGAAACTCTTATCCACCTATTTATAATTTATTTTTTTTCTTAATTAAGTTAACGTTTAAAAAAAAACAAAAAAAAAAAATTAATTAGTAACACGCGTCACACACGTAACGCGGCCGGCATGACGCGGCCTATTTGGCGGCCGGCCAGCCATGGCGGCGTTATAGGCTCCATAACGCGGTGGTTAACACCACCACTGGGTACGCTCTAAGTGAATATGGTATATGCCTGGTTATAGCACCAAATAAATCTATTTGTTGCTGACAGCCGGTTAAAACCGTGACGCTAATAATTGAATTCGAGCAAAATACTTAGCATCCAATATGTTATATACACAAATTACAAAACTTAAAAGATAAACCAAATAAAAACATAATTTATGCTACTCAAGAATAGAATAATTCTGAACAGAGTTATATATTCAATGATCAACTGCCCAACTGGGCAAATATTTACACCTAAATCCTCGATCAGAAATGAGTTCTACCCGGGGTGATACACATGGGGAGTTTAAGATATTCGTGAACATACAGAGACGGAGCCAGAAATTTATGTTAAGGGGGCTCGATTTTTTTTTCCGATAGTAACGTAAACTGTCTTGAATATTAATTATTTAGTAAAAACTCGTTCTCGCGACATGACAAAGCGACGCGAAGATGTAACGTAATATATACCGGTCTTTTCGAAAAACCCGTTCTCGCACTACAGGGTAAAAGTCGAAACTAAAGCAATTTTTTTTATAAATTTAATAATTATTTTAAAAATATCATCTTATTATATGAGATTTTTTTTAAATTTCATGTTATTTTTATGAAGAGTTAATTACATGGTTCGTCCCTATGGTTTGCACCATTTTCACCCGTCCTCCCTAATAGTTTTTTATTACACCACTGGTACCTAAGTTTGAAATTCGTTGCCTCCAGAGTCCCTAAAATGGAAGTGACGTTAAACTGTCCGTTAAGTGCCCTCACGTGTGTCACACGTGAGGGGTAATTTCGTCATTTTACATATCATCTTCACCATCATCTTCTTCAATGTAATCTTGTCAAAAGCCTCTAAAATATAATCTTGTCAAAAGTCAAAGAACTATGTCGGTTTTGGGGATTTTAGATTGATTTGGTAAACATCATCTTCTTCAATCTCAAAACTCCACCCAAAAAAATCAACCACCCGTTTCCTCCGCAGTGCCACCAGAACTTTCAAATCGAAAATCTGCATAAACCCAAAATGGTACAGTAGATGAGTAGAAATCAAAATCTGCATAAACCCCATACAAAACTTTCAAATCGAAATCAAAAAATAAACTTATAATAAAGCCCCCAAATCGAACCCACAACTTACATCGTTGGCGGCGGCGGCTAGTTTTGAGCTGCGGTGGTGACGGCGGGTTCGATTGAGCATTGTATGGTTCGATTGGGTTTTAATTAAACTCGAAAATTTCGAAAATTTGAGCTGCGGTGGTGACGGCGGCTGGAGTGGTAGTTTTCCGACACTTGATGATGAATTCCGGCAAGGTGTTATTCACCGACATCATTTACCTAGAGCAGAGCTACCTCTGACGTCAATACTACATCAAATTGAAACGGATTCAGCGAGCATATTAGGCCATCACAAGCGATTTGCACCTCACTGACATATACCATCATCTTCCTCAAAAACAACGCTCGGTTAATGGTCTCCTCACATATATGTCTATATTCAGTGTGGTTTTTGTCTATAATATCCGAGTGGTAGTTTTCCGACACCTGATGAAGAATTCCGGCAAGGTGTGATTGGAAAGTTACAGATTATTTGTGAGAATGAATTTGTATTGATTTTGTATTGATTTGTATGAGTTTGTGTTGATTTATTTTTCATTTATGAATTTGTATTGATTTTGTATTGATTTGTATGAATTATGGGGATCTTGAAAAAATTAATTTGGGGTTCTGGTGATTTGGGGATGGGTAAAGTGAAGAGGGAGAGAGAATGCTAAATGGACGAAAATACCCTCACGTGTCACTGACTTAACGGCCTTTTTAACGTCACGTCCATTTTAGGGACTCTTGAGGCAACGAATTTCAAACTTAGGTACCAGTGGTGTAATAAAAAACTATTAGGGAGGACGGGTGAAAATGGTGCAAACCATAGGGACGAACCATGTAATTAACTCTTTTATGAACTATATGTTAAAATAGATTCCAACTTCCCAAACACCTCATATGTAAATAATAAATGAAATCTGTCGACACCATACTTGTAACACTCATCAAATAAATAAATATAAAACAATTCCAAAATTTAATCTCAACCGTCCACTCAATCAACATGATGACATCTCACATCCACGTGAACAAACAAACAAATAGAAGACTTTTAGAAAAACAATCCCAAAAAAATCAATAAAAACTTGTCTGAAGAATTTCTCGCCGGAAAATAAATGCTTCAATTATTCTTCGCGGTGGCGTTCTCGGCGGTGCCGTTAACGTTATGCGTACCGCCGATCAGAAGTCTCAGTCTCTTCGTCGGATCGTTTCAGGAACTCCTCCGTCACATCACCGTCTACACTCTCCGTCTCTGTCCACGATTACGTCTCGCCATGAAGGTAATGTAGTCGTCAGGTCAGTTAGGGGGGGCCGAGCACCCTCCAGCCCCCCTACTGGCTCCGTCATATACAACTCTTCATTCTCAGAGAGATTACTGCGGACATATGTCGTCACCTTCTTTAGCTTAGGTGACTTGGCCAAGATAAGCTTTACAAAGTTCAACGCATGCTTCTCCATCCTCCAAAAAGTTCCAATCTCTAGTTCATTCAAACGCTCCAACCATATATCCGAATAATGAGCAAAGTCTTTTTCAAAATACTCACACTCGAAGCATTGAACAATCTACAGGAATTTTCAATAGTTCTTGTGTTAGTGTATTTTGACATAAGGATCTAAATAAAATTAATTGGGTAGAAGAAAAACTTTAGTTATTTACATTTACGTTAAGTTTCTTTAGATTCGGGGAGCTTCTGATCAGAAGAACAAGAAAAGGTATCTCATTTTTGCCAAGAAAACACATATCTTCGATAGATAAGTATTTGAGGTGGACTAATGCGGTTGGAAGCTTGTTCGGAACTCTACCTTGAACAAAACACTTGAACCAAAGCAAAAACAAAGATAAATATAAGCAACGTTTTTTTTCTTCACTTTTCTTAAGTTGAATCAATTACCTGCATGACCTTAACGGAAATAGATAGATGTTCAATCCTTGGCAAACACTTGAATAGGTTAATAATGGTGGAATCGTCCACTGATGTGATACAATCACTGAAATGAGGCTGCATCAACGTATGTTAATACAAAAGACCCCTAAACTTCCTAGTCCGACCCGAATCACACTCAGTCTGACTTGAAGTCCGTTTCCCTTGAATTAACCTCTATGATCTTGAATCCGAATCCTCTGCACTAAGAGAAAACACCAAGTTGAGCGGGGTTGGACAAAAACGTATCAATATATAGTTAATGTAAAAAAGTCGTCTTTATCTTTACTGTTTACCTGGGTATATATAGGAGGTATTTCGGGTAATAGAGGGCTCCCTGGCCCTTACTATCTTTACGCATCGTTTAAGAGAGAGCTCCTTCGTCAGAGTACCTTTTCCTACCTTCTTTGTCGTATCTGTTTTGTCTTTATATCTTTTTGTCGTTTCTTGTCCGAATTAGGAGACTCCGGTTACCTGGTTCGGTTTCGGACCCGAACCAGGTAATCGGACCCCACGCCAACAACTCCCCCCAAGTCTGGCATTATATTCCGAAGAAGTCGGTATAATGCTGGACTTAAAAGCGTTTGACAATCTTGATTTATTCTTGCTGCTGCTTCGGCGGTTTCATGCGCCCTCCTTCGACTTGCTATTCTCTTCCTTTCCACGTGTCCAGCTCTTATGGTCTGAACGCTTCCAGCTGTCATTAGACTATTACACGTGGCCTACTCGGGTGGTTTGAACGATGCCAGCTGTTCTCTCCCCGTCCACGTGTTATCCACGTGTCACGCCTTTTTCAAGGTCACGCGCGCCCCTTGAGGTGCCCGCTACTTGCCTATAAATAGGGGTGTTTGTCTTTCGTTTGCTTCTCACTCACTCTCCGAACCTCTGCCCTTTTTCCTCCAGAATTGCCTCTACTTCGGTGTCTCTCTCTTATTCTTTTATCATGGCGAAAGAATCCAAGGAAAATCTGAAAGAGATGTACAACACGATGCCTGCCGGAGATCTCCGCACGTTTTGCAAGACTTATCATATTGACAGCTCTTATGGCGTCGCTGTTCCCGGACCAACTGACACTATCAGAGATGCCCCTCCGGGTAAAATTGGTGTGTACTGCGCTTGGTTCGAATACTCGAACTTAAGGCTGCCCTTCTCCCGTTTCTTTCTTGATGTGATTCAGTATTTCAAGGGCCATATTTCCCAAATGAATCCTTTGGGAGCGAACAAGATTACCAACTTTGAGATCCACTGCCGCGCTTTCGACAAAGCCCCCGATCTACTGACTTTCCGTCATTTTTACAAGGTGGGGTTGAACGGAGATTGGCTTACAGTTGACAAGAGAAGAGGTGCCCCCGCGTGCATCGACTGGTCCCTTTCATCTTTGAAGAATTGGAAGAATCGGTTCTTCTTCGTTAATGCTTCGGTAGCTCCAATCCGGATGAGGTGGTGCGTCAAGGGCGATACTCTTACTGATCCGGAGCCCGATACTAACGATTTGGACCCTAATCTCGTTATGGATCTACAGACTAACCCGATTAGAGCTCGCTCTTATCCGGAGAGGGTGTTAGTTTTGACTGGACTAAGCTAGAATTGGAGTCGCCCTCTGGCTCGCCCCTGCTTGAAACTTGCCGATGAAGGTTCTTTTTTGCTTTCTTTCCTTATCCATATATGTGTATACCTTCTTTATGACGAACTAACTCTTTTTGTTTTGTGTTGCAGAATTGCCCCTCCTCCCCTTTTTGAAAATGAGGCATTGGGACGAGGTGGTTTTTAGTTCGGCTCCTCTTGCCGAAGGTGCTCCTGGATTTTTGACCACGACTCTGGATCGTGTTGCACTTCCTGACGAGAATATTCCCGCACCCTACACCGAGGCCGAAGTAAATGTTGTTGTAAAAAGAAAGAGAAAAACCAAGAAATCAAATAAGGTTGTGAAAGGTCCTCCCCCAAAGAAACCCAAGACTGTCGTTAAAGCTCCTCCTACTTCTCAAGCTTCAAAAACAAAGGAACACCCTGCTTCTACTTCAGCTCCTTTTCCGTCTGCCAAAGAGCCCAGTCCCGATACTGAGGAACTCTTTGCTGCTTCTGACGAAGATGATTCGGAGGAGTATGGGTTGGCAACCGAGTCTGATGAATCCTCCTTTTCCTCCGATACTGCTGAATCTGAGGATCCTTCCGTTTTTGAAGACCGTCCTTCTTACTCCGATCGGTCGTGCCCTTTAACTCCCAGGGGTGCCACTAATTCGGAAGTTGAGAAGATCTTACAGGAGAGTGGCCATTCTCACGAGGGTGAGGTTGATCAACCTCCAAAATTTTCCAAGCAGAAATCATTATCTTCCGGGCCCCCTCCAGAGGGACCTGGTGCTAGCTCCTCCGCTGTCGATCCAAAGGGCGGAAAATCTTCTAAGAATCCTGATCCATCCCCATCGAAGAAAAGTGCTGAGGGCTCTAAGGCCTCTCCTGTGATTGTTTCCAGCAAGTCCTCTTCCGAAGTTAAAAAGACAGCTGCATCCAAGAAAACCCTTGCTTCATCCGGGAAGACAGACAGTCCCCTTAAGTCCGGCAAAGAAAAATCTCCCCTTGTTAAAACCCAGGAGACATCCAGCTCCCACAAGGAAACTCCCCGTGCCAAAGTGACAGATCCTAAGAGAACCATCTCGGTCAAGGGTACTTCGAGCAAGGTTGTTGATCCTAAGGAGAAAGAACCGATTCTTGATGCTCCGGATTTTAATGGTGTCGAACCTTCCATCGCCGTGAAGAAATTTCAACCTCGTTTTCAGCAAGTCTATAACCGTTCCTTGTATACCGATGCTAGTGTTTGTCGGGACCTTTTGGATACTTTAGCCACCCCAGCTGAAGTCATTCGTGTTGACAATACCAACAATTTTGCCTTAGCTGAGCAACTTGATCATTTGGTATCTCAACTGCTGGTCATCGCCCCCGAGGTTCGGTCCATATGGCTGTTATCTGAAGATGAGATCTCGAATCAGACACGGTTGATTAAAAGTCTTGAAAGGAATGCATCTCTAAGCAACCAGAGGGCTGACATGCTGCAGGTTCGTTTTGACAAAGAGAAGAAGGAACTTGAAGATCAAGTATCCCATCTCCACCAGGAGGTAGAGGAGCTGAAGAAAGCTCGGACCTCCGGCGTCGAGTCTTCATCTCTAAACGATGATGCAGTTCGGGCTTTGGGCGAACTAAACATTACTCACAGCCGAACTGTGAAGGAATTGAAATATCAGATCAATGTTTTATCGTCCGATCTTTTTGCAGCCGAAGCCCGGAGTTCCCAGGCAACAAATGATATGGTCCGAGGAAGGGAACGTATCAAAGAGCTCGAATCTCATGTTTCAGAGTTGGAGGCAACCAATGCTACTCTTCAGGAAGACCGAAGTTGGTTGATATCCCAGGGTCCAAAGCAGGTGGCGGAAGGTCTACTTAAAAGCAAAGATTTTATGGACGCCATCTCCAGTGTCAATGTTGCCTATTATCGTTCCGGATGTCATGATGGTGTGGTTGCTGGGTACAGAGAGCATCGGTTGGGGCAACGTATCACACAATCGCTCTTTTATGATCCTTCTGCCGAAGCTAATCTTACCGCAGCAAAAGAAGCTTTTCAACAGACCCACTACTCATACCTGGATGCCTTGGCTGCCACCGATACTCAAATGCTTGAAGTTTTTCAGTCTGTGGAACCTACATTGCCCGATCCTGAGACTCCTGAAGCAGAAAATCCCTGATTATAGTTAGTTTATCAATGTATGTTTGGATTTGAATCATAGGCACAATTTTCTGTTATTTTTGTATGGCTATATCGGGGTTTAAATCCCCTTCTTAATGATAGTGCCTTTGTGTTTTCATGTGTTGCTTTTTATTTTGAATTGCATATTGTCATCGAATCAAATGTTTCGGTATTACTTCGAATCGTCATTCGGAATTACACTTTTATGGTGTACTTGGCTGCAAAGTCAAGCCGTGTTACTTTCCTCGGATTGTGATCCGGTATATAATTTATGAACAAAATTAACAAATCCAATGCACTGTGTTATAAGAAAATTAACCATTCATTTCTTCCAATGGTAAAAATTACATCGCCTGTTACTTCCAAAATAGAAGGAAAACATACATCTTTGGATCATCAAGACTTTACTTGGCATAAAAGAAAATAAAATGCTCCTTCTCTTCGGGGAGAACCCCGGCATTACATGTAACATTTCCGTAGGTTCATTTCGTTCCAGGTTCGAGGAATTATGGTTCCATCCAAGTGCTTCAACTTATACGAACCATTTCCATTGTTTTGTACCACCTGATACGGTCCTTCCCACTTTGGGCCCAACTTGCCCTCGTCTTCTTGTCTGCTTGCTTCGTTTTTTCGGAATACGAATTCTCCTTCCTTGAAACTGACCTTTCTTACCCTCTTGTTGTAGTACTGTTCTATCTTCCTTTTGTACCGTGCTTCTCTAACATAAGTTGCCTCCCTTCTTTCCTCCGCCAACATCAGATTAATTCGCAGCTCCGTTTCATTGTCCAAGTCACTCCGTTGCACATTCCTGTAAGAGGGCATCCCTATTTCCGGTGGTATGACAGCTTCCGAACCATAGACCAAACTGAATGGTGTCTCTTGCGTACTTGTCTTCTTTGTTGTTCGGTGTGCCCAGAGTACGTTTGGCACTTGGTCAACCCAATTGTGTTCATATCTTCCCAAACGTGTTTTAATTCCTTCCACCAAGCTGCGGTTGATTCGCTCCACCTGCCCATTAGCCTGAGGGTGTGCCACAGATGTCTTAACTTGCTTGATCTGCATTTGCTCGCACCATCCCTTGAAAGGCTCGTCTACAAACTGCTTACCATTATCCGTCACCACTTCCCCTGGTAACCCGAACCTGCACACCACATTCTCCCAAAAGAACTTTAACACTTGAGCTCCTGTAATTCGAGCCAGAGGCTTTGCTTCGACCCACTTTGTAAAATAATCCACCGCTACCAGCAAGAACTTAACCTTTCCTGGTCCTTCCGGAAATGGTCCGACTATGTCCATTCCCCATTTGAAGAAGGGCCATGCTGCTGTTACCGATATCATGTCACTTTTTGGGAGTTTAGGAATCGGTGCATGTATCTGGCATGAATCACACTTTCTTATCTCTTGATGTGCGTCTTGATGCATCGTAGGCCAGTAATATCCTAGATTCATTATCTTTGCCACTACCGCTCTTGGTCCCGCATGCATACCACAAGACCCTTCATGCACCTCCCTTATTACGTAATTAGCTTGCAAAGGTCCCACACATCGGAGCAATGGTGCTAGGTAATTTCTTCTGAATAATACCCCTTCCAATACGATGTATTGCGTGGCTTTCATCCGAATCTTTCTTGCTTCCCCTGCATCTTCGGGCAATGTGTCATTGGTGAGATACTCAACCAGGGGTGTCATCCATGTACTTCCTTCTTCTTAGACAATGACATTTACTTCTACCCCCTCATCAATAGATCTTCCTTCAATTGCCTCCAGAAAGATGTTGTTGGCCAATGCTTCTAAGGTCGACCCAGCTATAGACGCCGCTTTACTAAACACATCCGCCCTCTTGTTCTTGCTCCTTGGTATTTGTTTGATCTTACAAGAGTCAAACTCTTTCATGAGGGTTGTCACCTTGTCTCTGTATCTTCTCATCCGATCATCTTTTGCTCCGTATTCCTCATTCACCTGATTCGCTACCAGTTTTGAGTCTACATAGACTCGTAATCTCCCCACCTTCATATCTTTGGCTAACCTTAGCCCCGCCAAGACTCCCTCATACTCTGCCTCATTATTGGAACTTTGAAACTTCAAACGGATAGCATAAGCAAATTCCTCTTTTTCCGGACTGATTAAGATGATACCTGCTCCGGCACCCTCTTTACTAGATGCCCCGTCGGTGTATAACTTCCAGGTAGTTCCCTTTGTTCTTTTTCTTTTTCCCAGTACTGTTGTCGGTTCAGCCAATGCTACTCCCTGATCCGGAACTTCGTTCAAAAAATCTGCCAACACCTGCCCCTTTGCCGCTGTTTTTGGGGCATACTCTATGTCATGGCCTCCTAACTCAATCGCCCACTTTGCTATTCTTCCTGCCATTTCCGGACGAGTTAACACTTGCTTCAGCGTTTGGTCCGTAATTACCCGTACCTTATGCGCTTGGAAGTATCTCCCTAGTCGCCTTGACGTGAACAAGAGTGCCAAAGAGAGTTTTTCCAAAGAGTTGTAGTTGAGTTCAGCTCCTTGCAACACTTTACTGATGAAGTAAATGGGCAATTGCTTCTTCTCCCTTTCCACCAACAGTACGACACTTACCACTTCTCCGTTCGTTGCTAAGTACACCAACAAAGTCTCTCCCCTTCGGGGGGCCGTTAAGTATGGGAGATCAACTATATATTTTTTCATGTCTTGGAAGGCCTTATCTGCCTCCTCCGTCCATCTGAAGTCCTTCTTGTTCATGCATTGCTTCAATGTTTTGAAGAAGGGTAGCGCTCTTTCGGCTGACTTTGAAAGGTATCTCCCCAACGCCACTATCTTCCCATTCAGACTTTGTACTTCCTGCAGCGTCTTTGGTGCCACCATGTTGGTAATAGCCCGCACCTTATCCGGATGGATCCTGATGCTCTGTGGCATGATACTGCGGCCTAAAAACTTACCCTCTTCCACCCCGAACGAACATTTCTTGGGGTTCAACTTCATGTTTACCTTCCGTAGCACTTCAAATATCTCTTTGATGTCTCTCAACATTGCTTCCTCAGTTTCACTTTTGATCACTAGATCGTCTACATAAGCTTCCATATTTCGACCTATATATATGAGCTTTGAACACCTTATCTATGAGTCTTTGGTACGTGGCACCAGCATTCTTGAGTCCAAATGGCATCTTTTTGTAGCAGTATATCCCCTGATCCGTGTGGAAAGCTGTCTTATCTTCATCCTCCCGAGCCATCTGTATCTGATGATAGCCCTTGTATGCATCTAAAAAACATTTAAATCGGAACCCTACCAACGAATCAACTTTTAGGTCTATCTCTGGCAATGGGTATGCATCTTTAGGACATGCACTATTGAGGTCTTTAAAATCTACACACATCCTCCACGTTTTGTCTCCCTTGGGCACCATGACTGGGTTTGCCACCCATGTCCGATATCTAACTTCCCGGAGTATCCCTGCCTTAACCAGTTGGTCGACTTCTTCACATGCTGCTTTGCTTCGTTCCGGTGCTAGGACTCTTTTTTTCTGTACCACGGGTTCGGAGGCCTTATAAACGCTCAAACGATGTTCCGCTATCTCCCTTGGTACCCCCGTCATATCCTCTGGCTTCCATGCAAATACCTCTCGATTTTGCTTTAACATTGCCACTAACCTTCTCTTGGTTTCCTCCGTTAGGGCTTTTCCAATAGTTATCATTTGATCCGGAAAATAGGGATTGACTTGGATCTGCTCCTCTTGGGTTCTGCTTTCTTCCATCATTAATCTTTGTATCTGATGGCAACCTCTATTTCCCTCCGAGGTAATGGTAGCTATTCCTCCCGGCGTGGGGAACTTCATCATCCCGTGCACAGTCGATGCAACTGCTCCCAACTTCTTTAACCCTGGCCTTCCCAAAATGCAATTATATGGGGACGTCGCTGCCACCACCAAGAAATTCATGCACACCGTTCGGATCTTATCACCTTCAGCCAGCTGCACCGGTAAGCATTGTTAGGTCTCAATAAGATCTCAAACAATGGCTAATCAATCACAAATAAGTATTTAGACGTTAATTATTATTTATCGATTGATTACTCAGTTTCACGAATTATTATAGCGGAATTATAATATTGAAACAGTGAAAATAACACACAGTTATATTTCTTCTAAAGGTACAAAGATTACAAAGTTCAAGCTCACTATTTATACACAATAATAGTGAGCTTGATAAGTATGAATCTTCTAAAAGGATAGAAGATTTTATCTAACTAACATACCAAACTTACTGCTCTACGTCTCTTCATGAGTCTGAGTAGTCAGCTTCAAGTCACTCAGACTCAGTCACTAAGACTCAGTCACTCAGACTCATATCACTCAGACTAAGACTTTAATAAACAGATTTATAAACTTGGGTTAAATCATTGTTTTTCCCAACAATCTCCCCCTATCTGTTTCAATTAAAGTCTTTTACAAACTATGCACCAAAAATAAACCCAAACAGAAGACACATTGTTTGTGAAAAAAAATACATATAACAGTCTACTTTCTCTTCTTGACTTTTCTCTTCTTCTTCTTCAAGGAGGTCTCGAATGGCACAGACTGATTCACTTCATTTAACCATTTCAACCTCTCTGTCTTCCAAGCAAGTAATCTCTCCATTTCAGTGTCAGACTTGTGGAAGAGCAGTTGGTACTCTTTCTTGAACAGTTCCACTTTGTCAGCTAAAGTTCCAATTTCTTCAATCCTCCTGAGATTGTTGAACAGCCAGCTAATCAGCTTCAGTCTAAATGGGAGACACTGAGCAGACTCACATTCACTAAGCAGAGCGATGCAGTGGTAAATGGAGGCCATGTGAAGTCTGTCTTTGGCTTGAAAGCTTTCCTCTCCCCCACAATCTACATAACACAGGCCTGCATGCTTCTCAGTTTCTATATAGGTCCTGTCTTGAAATATGACTTCTCTGGGAACAGGATGCATGTTACTTGTTTCCAGACCCAAAGATTTAGCCCCAGCTCTCACCTTGTGCATAGTGCAGAAAGCTCTATAATCTTTATCAGTCATCAGATTTGACATATGAGCTACATTGACATTGGATGCAGCCTCTCTTTTTATAGCCATTCTGTGATCTATGTTCGTTATTCCTGTGCTCAAGTTAGCTATTTCTTTCCATTCCTCCAGACCCAGAGTATGTAACCTGGTTAGCCCAATCTTGTAAGACCCTCCTCTGTGGTAGCATGTGAGTAGAAGATCATATCCACAAGGACTTATGCACTCTAAATTTTGAATTCTGTTCTTGTGCTTCCTTGTTGTAAAATTTGTTTCAATGTAGTTTAGCCTGGCTTCTTCTCTGAGAACTTGTTTGGCCATTAATCTATCAGCTTTTACCCTCATTTGTTCTTCTTCAATGGCCTGATCTTCCTCAGCTTTCATCTCAGCTTCCAGGTCTTCAGCTGCTTTTGATGACTGATCATATGGATTGACATCAAACTTCTCTACGTATAGCCCCTTCACATATTCTTTGTATTGCTCCACAGTCATTCCAGAGTTGTGAGCATACCGTTGAAGTTTGGCCAATTTTTCAGCTTCATCTTGTTTCTTCTTAACTACAGTCTCAAGTTCAGTCTGTACATTCATTTGTTCTTCTTCTTCAATCTGATCTGGATCACTAGCATTTCCTACTTCGCCCTTTTTCTCTTCCTTCTCAGATTCATCACTTGATATATCGCTCCAATCAGTTTCATAAAATACTTCAGACTGACTAGTTTTAGTGTTAAACCTGGTAGTCTTATAGTACCTTTTCTCCCCCTCTTCACTCTTCCTTTTCAAACTTTGCTTGGGGATCTCAGATTCAACAGTTGTAGCAGCTATTTTCTCCCCCTGAATCTGAGAAACCTCTGCAACAGTCTTCCCTTTTCTCATCATACTAACTTCAGAGGTCAGTTTCAATACCATCTCCTTGAGTTCCTTCATCTCCTCTGCCTTGTGATTTTTAAGAGCATGAATCTCAGTCTGCATTGCTCTCAGTCTGTCATCAAACTGAGCAGACATGTCCTTAAGAGCTTGTAACAGCACAGGGACAGTCAAGGCAACCTCGGACCGAGGGTGAGTAGTAACAGGGGATGTTGTAACAGGTGGCACAGCTTCACTCCCTCCCTGTGATTTAGGAGAATGATCATAAGCCATAGAAAATGAAGTCTGTACCTCACTCAGTTTGGGGAGTAAGGCATTGGCAACTAGTGTAAGAGAGTGTAAGAGAGTTGATGGTGGTACCTGATCGTGAACTAGCACAGAGCTAGTGAAGATAGCCGTTGGAACTGGCTTTGAAACTGAGGGGGGTGTTCCCATACTAAGTACAGGGATGTCCAGGAGTGGGACATCTTCTTCAATGCTTGCCACATATGTCTGTGTGGTAGCAGCAGCGTGTGTCTCCAAGTTTACTACCCTAAAGGGGCTTTGGGTAGTCAAGGCAGTCAGATCCAACTCGTGCTCTAGCAGAGAGAGACTGGTCTGAACTGCAGCACTTGAGGGGAGTTTAGAACTCTCAGCCTCATGGAATAGTGAGTCCATCAGTGCTTGATTTGCTGTGGGGCTTGATGTGAGAGCTTTTTCAAATGAACTTGGTGAGTTCATCAGTTTGGTCGCTTGTGTAGCCAATACATCAAGGTGTGGAGTGGACTGCTCAGACTGAGAGGGGATACTCTCAGACTGAGGTAAGGAAAGAGGAATATCCATACCTGGGTCTGTCTCATCTGGCCCAGCCCCACCAATTTCTACCTCAGCATCTGCTGCAGGGATATTTCCCTCAATCACCCCGTCAATTCTATCAGCCTGGACATCTGAGTCTGAAGAGTCAGACTCAGTCTGTTCTTGATCAATGAAAGGATATGCAATCCATTCAAGCATTACAGGTGTTAATGCTGCCTCATCCTCAGTGATTTGAATATATGTGAAAATTTTTGGAGTCAGCCTGGGAAGTTCACAAGTGTAAAATATTTGATCCAGCTGATCATAAGGTTCTTTTCCCAGGGCTTCCTCAAAGCACAATGAAAGGACGCGAATGAAGGGAACACCATTCGGTCGTTTTGATTTAAGGGCAAGGGAGAGAATCTCATCAAAATATAGTTGTGAGAAAGAGATTCTTCTACCCGTTACCATGGCATGAAATAGATGAGTTTCAAACTCGTTCATTTGATCCAAACTGCCCGATTTACCCCCCAAGCACCTTGTAATCATTGAAAATAAGAATCTCCATTTTCCAGTGAAAATTTATATTGTATGATTCAGGCTGACCAATAAGAGGAAAGGACTCAGCTCGAGCTTGCTGTTTGGTCCTTCTTGCCTGAAAACCACCTTCTCCTGCCTCAGCAAGGGTGGGAAGTAAGAGCGCTGCACGAATGGTCTCTTCTGTAATGGTGATTGTCTCCAGCCCATCATTATATGTCCCAGTGAGGGCGGTCTTGTTAGCGTTGGCGGTGCAGGTATACCACCATTCACAAAGTACCGGGGGACACATCGTGTTTGCACAAAAGAAGCGCCGTAGAGGGGATGTGCCTTCATATACTGAATGAGTTGCTCAAAAACACCCTGTTTTGACGATGCGGGAATTTCAGCGGTAGCCACTCTGTTGTTGTCTTTGATTTGAGCTCGATTTTGAAAATCAGCACCTGGAATCATTCGTGGTGTAACATGAAGAATCATATTTGCACTCGCCATTAGAGAGAAAATCAAGCAGGAGATTAGTAAGAGGAAAAAAATTAGGTAAA
>CAJVGC010000060.1:48792238-48846558 GCA_910822075.1 Senecio squalidus
ATGTGCTCTTATATGCTTTTTGTATGTTTAATTTTATTGTATCACTTTTGGAATGTAGTTTAGCGTGTGAAATTCTAATTTTACTAATTTCTTCCGAGATGTAATGAAAAAAGATATTAAAAGAAAAGCAAATGTGGATCAGTTATAAATGTCATCAATGATGAAAAGTAAACTAACATTAATGGATAAAATCTTAACCAACACACACAAAAAGTAATATGCATAAGTTCAACCTGATTATTTCCTTGTGCATAAGTTCATGTTTTATAAAAGTAATGTTCAAAAAAGAAAAAAAAAAACCTACACAAAGTTTCTTTATTTATTATTAAACCTTGAGAATTTCTTACACAAATGAAATGCATATCACAAATTTGTTATGAACCATTAACAATTTATTTATTAACAAACATAAAATCTGGTAAACAAAAAATATACTTATTATTGTGGATAACAAGTTGAAGTTTGCATTCCTGCTTCATCTGCGAACTTTAATGCACAGTTCCGTGAATCATAATGATGAACAATTTCAAACCAGATCTTGCATTCTCTCTTCTTCTTTCCAGATTGATTTACTTCTATCTTAGCATTTGAAATTATTCTTTTCCTTTCCATGTAACCTTTATTATGGATGCCTCAAGGAACATTAATGATTTCTTTTTCAACAAGCTCAACAACTCTCGACAATGAACACATCATATATTTTTGTTGACTTTAGGCAGAACAAGGACATGTCATTCAAAGTACGATTAATTGAATCTTTAACAAAATACTATGTGCATCACTTTCATTAAGGTTCTCAATAATTATCAAAAGACAGTATAGATCTAAACTGATGTACATTATTAATTAAATATATTATTTTAGTTTTTTTCACTACATAATAACATAACAATTAAACAAAATACAAAATCATAAAAATTACATATAGTTATTTATACAAATACAAATAAATTCCTTTCCAAAAATAATAAATATAATTTAAACCACAAAACTAATCGATATAATCAATAAACATACATAATCGTTAATTTAACTAAAGAACTTAAATTATATAATACGCTATATTCATATAATCGGTTTTGGTAAAAAAGAAAAAACATCATCAAAATTTACGAATAGAAAAATACTTAATTTCATTATCAAATGGAGAAGATGTAGCTATCGGATCTATCACGATTGAATAAATTTTCGAAGATTTCAAATTTTATAACTATTATGAATCGAATTTCAAAATTGAAGACGTATTTAAACCCTAAAAAAATGAATGAAGGTATAAAATAATTTCAAAATCGAATTCATGTTTATAAACCCTAAATAAGAAAGAAAATATATGTAAAAAAAACCCTGCTTGATGCTCTGGAGAAAAAACAAGAAGAAAAAATTGCAAAATTGGGAAGGATAATGATTTGTGTGGACACAGGAAGAAGAACGACATTTGCAAAATCTCAAAAATACCCTTAATGAAATTTAGGCGCTCCTTTTTTTTTCTGGACACATGTCAACTCCTGTTGCTTCCTACACTTTTTATTTTAAACCACTTTTTATAATATCCTAATCCTTTTTATCTAATAAATGGGAGTTGAGGCTGATGTCATTCGGCTGACATGGCGATTGTTTAGACTGTGCACATAGGATGGTTAATAAAGTGATGATGTCTCAATTCAGTTATATATAATTTTTATTTAAATTTAATTTAAATATATTTTAATTTTATAGAATCGAGGGTATTTTTCTTGAAGAAAGGAAATGTATTGAAGAAGCTTTATCTCGGAGTCATAAAGCTTTTTACTGGGCTCTTCAATTCTCGATATCAAAATAAATTTGAATTTTAAAAGTCTACTACTTCTTCATTATCGATTCTTCTGCAATTGTATTGTTAGGTTCTTGGAAAAAGCAAACGTACCATGGAATGGAAGGAAGATCCGCCACCGATTTTTCTGATAATAGTACCAAAGAGATTTGAATATGCTTTTATTTTATACTCCATCCTTCCGTCTCTGTCTAAATTCAAATTATTTGAAAACCTGCTATTTTATGAAGCCTTAATATCGAAACTAACCAAAATGTGTAGTGATGTTTTTGTTTTGATTAGATGTCAGATTTTTCTCGAAGGGGTGTATTTCTTTATTCGTTTGATTCATTTCTCCAATCGATTGTAATAATTTCAATCTATGTTTCTTAGATACCAATTCTTTGCTTAATCAATGTCCACGCAAGAGAGGTAATTTTAAGTAAAAGTTATATTTGATCAGCCATTAGAGTCTTGATCTGATTTTTTTTCCCTCAAATTATGCTGCCATGGATTTTGCAGATGCACGCCAAGTGTTTGATTGAATTCTCCTATGAAGACAATGGTTTCGGAAACATTAGTTTGGTTAGTGATTTCTAATTAATCTGACTTCAAGGATACGTGAGTCTCTGCTATGATGAAATCATTACATTTATTTTCATTAAGGTTTTGTATATTTTAGTTATATTTTGATTTTGTAAGTATATAAATTTAATCTATTTTTGTAAATGCAATCTAGAGGTTCAACTATGGATGGCACTTTGGTGTGTTGGTCACAGGCCCTTGCAATATGTATATATGTGTTTGTAATTAGAAACAAAACAGCAAAATGCTACGTGATGAAAGAAAACCAACACCACATCACACTCTATTCAATAAACTAATGGGGCTATAAATAGACTTTTCACAAAAATATGTTATTATGCTACTCTATGACATGAAGCTCAAAGTTTAGGAATTTCTTTTATAGATAGACAGTGTGGAAGCACTTAATAATATGTTGCTCATTGGCATGACTATAGGTAGGATATGTTTCCCTTCTATATTCCTGTCTAGAATGATTAATCTTTCTTTCTTTTACATATGTTTCAGAGACATGAACAAAAGAAAAGCAACAAATGATTCAATAAGTAATCTTGACCCATTTACATAAAGCGGGTTGATTTTTGCCAACTGGCTCAAAAGGGTTAAAAGAATCACAAGCTTTTTTCAAATGCTTAAACATAAGTCGCTCTTTTTTGAAGTCTAAAATTATGATTTAAGGAAAATGTTATATAACGTCCCTATACTTTAGGCCGTGGACTTGTGGCAAGATTTGGAAATTATACTTTGTTCGTATCCATTTTGTGAATACAAGTTTTTGAATAATCCATGTTAGGGTAAAAGAGCCTACAATGACACATCTTTATTCTGATATGTAACATGTGGAATTTTTTTTATATTTGCATTTTGCAGTATTTACATGAAGCCGGGTATACAACAAATGGCATAGTTGGTTGCACTCAACCAAGACGTGTAGCAACAATGAGTGTCGCCAAAAGAGTCAGTGAAGAAATGGAAACCAAGCTTGGAGATTTAGTTGGTTATGCTATTCGTTTTGAAGACGTGACTGGATCCAAGACTGTTATAAAGGTAAATTAACTCTAAATGTTAAATTTACTTGCAGAATATTGTTGTTCGACTTTTTAATTAAAATTTCTAAATATTGCTTACTTTCTTTTGTTCATAGTATATGACTGATGGTGTGCTTCTGCGAGAAACATTAAAAGATGCAGATCTTGGCAAATATCGGTAACTAATTTTTTATAACCGTTTCGATGGTGTGTGATATTAACTGTAACTGCATTATCATGCAATGTTGCAGTGTCATTGTGATGGACGAAGCCCATGAGAGATCATTAAGCACAAATATACTGTTAGTGTTTGGGATCCTTAAAAAAGTTGTTGCCAGACGTCGAACTTCAAGCTTATCGTCACTTCAGTCGGTAGCCAGAGATAACTCCAGTGTTTATCTACAATTCTTTCTATTTCAATTTTGTAGCAATGTTGAGAAATTGACCAATTATATGCAGGTAAATTCTTAAAGATAGATTTGCGGATAATGGGGCAATTGTTGTATATATATATATATATATATATATATATATATATATATATATATATATATATATATATATTTATAGATGGTGAAGATTTAAAAATGATTTATAGGAAAATGATTGTAAGATTTATTTTTGTTTCTTTTTCTTAAATTTTATGTAATATGTTTGGATGGAATTAATATGGTTTATGATATGTACCTTATTTTCAAGTATTGTCCTTTGTTAATTAGTTTACCGACTTTCTTATCTTTATCTTTTGAATCCATAAACAACTTTAATAAACATAAAATTAAAAGATAATTGTTCTTTTTAATAAATTTACTAACTTGTCAAAACCACATTAGATTAAATATTTAATATAGGGTTTTTCTAACGTGTGCCCCGGGGCACACGATAATTAGAGAATATTCTCCTCGAAAATTGAAAAAGCAGGGAATATTCTCCTCGAAAATTGAAAAAGTATGAAATATTCTTCTCGAAAATTGAAAAAGTATGGAATATTCCCTGCTTTTTCAATTTTCGAGGAGAATATTCTCTACTTATCGTGTGCCCCGGGGCACACGTTAGAAAAACCCTTTAATATATTACTAATGAATTTACTTTTTCTATTACTATCTTTATAAAGAATTTTTTTTGTTATTTTTTACTAACTTTCATATAGTTCCGTGTAGTACACGGGCACTAAGCTAGTCTTAAATATATATATATATATATATATATATATATATATATATATATATATATATATATATATATATATATATATATATATATATATATATATATATATACAGGAGGGTTCTTGTAAAAAGTTTGAAATTTGTAAAAAGTTGAGGAAGCATTGTGGGAGTGACATGTGGCAAGCTTGAATTTTTTTTTTTTTTTTTTTTTTATTATTATTTTTTTTTTAATAAAAAAAATCGAAATTTTTTTTTTCGAGAATTTTTTTTTTTTGCTCGAAAAAAGTTATGTACGAAAAAAATATGATGCACATTTATGATGCACATCTATGATAAACATTTTATGTGTGCATCATAGTTAAATATCATAGTTGAATATCATAGTTTTTTTGTATCATTAATGTGCATCATATTTTGTGTGTGCATCATATGACGTGGCAGATGACGTTATCAAAAAGAATTTCAATTTTTTTTTTTCACAAAAATATTTATTTTTTTACGAATTTTTTTTTCAAATAAAAAAATATTATTTTTTAAATATCTTTTTATTAAAAAGTAAATTTTTTTTTTCTTTCCAAAGTTGTCACATGTCACTCCCACAATGCTTCCTCAACTTTTTACAAATTTCAAACTTTTTATTTGATCCTACTCCTATATATATATATATATATATATATATATATATATATATATATATATATATATATATATATATATAGGGGAAGGTTCTTTGTAAAAAGTTTGAAATTTGTAAAAAGTTGAGGAAGCATTGTGGGAGTGACATGAGGCAAGTTTGAATTTTTCTTTTTTTTTTTTAAATAAAAAAATAATATATTTAATAAAATAATATTTAAAAAAAAAATCGAATTTTTTCTTTTTCGAGAATTTTTTTTTTTTTGCTCGAAAAAAGTTATGTACGAAAAAAAATATGATACACATTTATGATCCACATCTATGATGAACATTTTATGTGTGCATCATAGTTGAATATCATAGTTTTTTTTTGTGGATCATTAATATGAACCATATTTTTTGTGCATCATTAATGTCATCATATTTTGTGTGTGCATCATTAATGTGCATCATATTTTGTGTGTGAATCATATGACGTGGCAGATGACGTTATCGAAAAGAATTTCAAATTTTTTTTTTCCCAAAAATATTTTTTTTTTTTTTCAAATAAAAAAATATTATTTTTTTAAATAATTTTTTTTTTCCAAAGTTGCCATATGTCACTCCCACAATGTTTCCTCAACTTTTTACAAATTTTAAACTTTATATCTTTAATATAATATAAAAGAGGGGCCTTAAATGCCACATGGCGAAGCAAGATCCGTTGGATGGATTAACCTCTTTGATGTCAGCCGTTAGATCAGATTGATGATGTCATCCAATATTATTTTCATTTTACACCCTATTACAATACATAATTACATTCTTTCTTTTATTCAATCTCTACTCAAATAAAAAACATAATTATAATTTATTTATAGAATCATTTAATTTAGACTATAATTTACCTTATTATTATTCTAAAATTTCCATACACAAAATATCAAACCATGTGTATAAAAATAAAGGTGTATATGTTATTATAACTATAAACAATATGTGTATAAACGTAAAAGTATATATATATATATATATATATATATATATATATATATATATATATATATATATATATATATATATATATATATATATATATATATATATATGTATTCTCCGTACAACACTATTTTCTCATAATAAATTAAAATCTACATAAAAATAAAATTTATGATTAAATTTTTATTTTTTTCCGCGTTATCGCGGGACAATAATCTAGTATATATATAGAGAAAAGATCATTTAAGACCACAAAATTGATTAAGACCAAAAGACCTATTTTGGACCATTGGATCAAGATGATCAATGGTCCAGATTTCACCATCCAAATTAAATTAAAATTATACCAAATTAGACACGGAGGGATATTTTCGTCATTTTACACTTCTTTTTTTTTCTTCCGGTTTCATTCACTCTCTTCTCTTCCCACAGTGTAAGCTAAAAATGTCTCACCTCCTATCTCCGGCAACCAAACAGCCTCTCCGGCGATACCTAACCACCATTCTAAACCTAAATCCGTCACCGTTATCCACCGGAGACATCACACGCTTCCAATTCCTAACGATAAAAACTCCGTCAATTATTATTCACAGGAAAAACGTACACGTAGCTCGATCTCGAGGTCTCCGGCCGGCGGATGTACCGCTAATGGCGGAAAACGGTTATAGTGATGGAGATTCGGATGAGGAGAGGAAGAGTAGAAATGCGAAGAAACGAGAAGCGAAACGAGGTTTTCGTTGGGCTATGGAACTTGCTGAGTTTAATGATGTTCAAATTAAACGTATTCTCAGGTCTATATCTATATCTATATATATATCTATACCTATATCTATGTATATGTATATGTATATATTGTTTTTATGTATATACATTTATTTAATGAAGTTCGATTAAGTTAATCATTAGCACTTTGCATAGGAGAAGTTAAGTTAAGAGTAACGGATATCTGTATGTAATGTTGTAAAATTCGCTAGGCGGTACTCGAAATCTCGAGTGGTCGGGTACCGTCTAGCTAGTAATCGAGCGAGGTAGGGACTTGGATTGGAAACATTAACACAAGGAAACCGAGTTTTGACCAATCTAAGTTTTTAATGGCCGAGTAGCGATTACTTGGCGCGTAATCCGAGTTGTACAACATTTTCTGTATGAAAATCTTTTAGTATAAACATCAACATCAGGAGTAATCTGATTATTTGCATTCGTCTTTATGTATATATTGACATCTATGAATATGCATATGTATATCTATATATTTAAGGGACATGTATTGTAATATATTGATGTAAATACGTTAGAAGCGACAGCAACGAGACTAAAATAGATTTCTTTTATTTGTGTATTCATATGTGTATATATTTAACTGTATATACGTATTTATAAGATATTATATGATATGTATAAATTGGATTATATATTTTGAAGTACATGATGTATTGTTATTTATCAATATGTTATACTACTAGAGAAGTCTTGTCAAGTTGATATTATGATGACGGAGCCGGTTTAAGCTTTGACGAACTATCAATGACCTTTTGTCACTTAAAACCTTTAAGATCACGAAGGAACTCTTATCAAGCAGTTCCATTTTCATATGAAAAAATGAATCTTCATTATTTTTTAGATGATTTTGTAGTTATTTAACAACTTGCTCATATTTGTGGACGTTGATAGTTTACTTTGTTTTATTAATCATGCGAAACTGAAGTAATTAGTGATTCTTTTTTGTGTCTAGAGTGATTGACCTTGAACGAGAGGTGTTTGATGCTGTCATGTTAGTGAAGGTGAGTCTTATTATTATATATTTTAATAATTTTTATTTTTGTTTTTCTTCAATTATAAAATATGCTCCACTTTTATTTATAGAGGTTAGGTCGTGATGTACGAGAGGGGAAACAAAGACAGTTCAGTAGTATAGGTATGAACCTTTAATGTCTTTTGAATGAGCAAAAAGCATATTTCAGAGAGCGACTATTTTTATTTATTTATTTGTAGGTAGATTATTGCGAGATGTTGAACCTGAATTAATAGACGGATTGATTAGAGCAACAAAAGATGGTGATATGCAGAAGTTTCAGGAGATGTTCAGATAAGTCGGAAGTTAGAGAGGCCGATGAAGAGGAAGAAGAAACCAACGATGAGGATGAAGATGAGGTAGACTTTATTAAAATCCCTTTTTGTTTCGATATAGTGAAATATCTTAACTTCTTTTTCACCTTTTGGGAGTGGAGATTAGTTAGAAACGTGTTAGTGTTAGTGAGAGCTCATATTCTGTATCTTATAGGTTTAAGAAAAGATATAACTTTCTATACGAGACTGAGCTTCCTGCTGAGAAAGAGGTAACTTTCTAGAATTAAAAAATTGTGTAGTGTAGTATACGTTGTTATTTTATGCATAAACTGTTTTTGATTTGTATTCTTTTATGGTTTTGATAGCGACTGAAGAGCCAGATGAAGAAAACAAAGGACCCCGAAGCACTTAGCGGGTTAAAAGAGCAAGTAGCATGGATTGTAAGTGGTTCATTGTCAAACGTTATACTAGTAATATTTGTCATTATGTTTATTGCTGAAACGTGTGGTGTGTTAGGATAAGCAATTGAAATCGGCAGTCACGAAACATACTGATAAAGAGATTCTGGTTAAGCACAAAAAGAAGGAAAGAGAAGCAGCAAAACAAGGAAAACAACCTTATTACTTGAAAAAATGTAATCTCTCTCTCTGTCTCTCTGTTTATATGTGTGTGTATGTAGATGACGGATTACCAAATAAGAATTTGAAGCTAAATTTGAAAGAAAATAAACAGATGGTTTTTGTTTTTGTGTTCACGAGCACTTTGAATGAACATATTTATCCACTAAGTTTTTTTTTTTTTGTTGCAGCTGAAATCCGAAAACAAGAGCTCGTTGAGAAATTCAAGGAACTCAAGTAACCCTTGCTGTGCGGAATTTAGAAGTATACATTCAATCAAACAAGTTTCAGAAGGAACCCGAAGGATGGCGTCTTCTAGAATCTGCTTTGTTATCGAGCGAGTTCATCCCAACTGAATCTGATAACCATGAAGAATATAATGATAACTCTTCGGGAGGAGGATACAGAGATTACCAACAAAATTACAATAATCATTCATCAAGTAGGTTCGTTTATAGGCGATAATGATGGGAATTTGTTTAGAACAAATTACAAGTTATGGATTTTATTTGTGGTTGGTTATATAACATAGTGTAGGTTTATATGTATTTTGTGTAACAATTTTTTGATATTCAATTCTATTCGGTTGTTAGTACTATAATTCTCAAAATGTAGCATTTTCATTTATAAAAATGTATATGGTTTTTATTTAGTATTCTTCAACATGTTTTGGCCTATTAACTGAAGATAACTAGAGGTGTGCAACTGTTTGATACCATCTCGTCCCGCTTCCGAAAATTTGAAAATATTAGTACCGAGTACCATACTATAAAGGCCGATTCAATATCGTAACGGTACATGTTTTGAATATGTTCAGTACAATACCATACTGCGAACCGCTTACAAACTTCACTTGCCTTCATCTCATTACGGTATATGATATGCTTATGATATCATAAGAATATCATACATGATATATGTTTATGATATTATAAACATATCATATATGATATATCTATTTCAAAAAGTAATAGGTATATCATATATGATATGCTTATAATATCATAAGCATATCATATATGATATACCTATTACTTTTTGAAATAGGTATATCATATATGATATGTTTATGATATCATAAACATATCATATATGATATACCTATTTGAAAGGCTTATGATATCTTATACATATCATATATGATATAACTATTACTTAAAATAGGTATATCATTTAAATGATATGTAACAGATATCGTAAGCATATCCTATATGATATACCTATTACGTGAAATAGGTATATCATATATGATATGCCTATCATATATTTAAAGCATATCATATATGATAGGTACATTTAGGGTTTTGGGGTTTAATTTTCTTTTACCATAAACTGCACAAGCTACATCATATATGATATACCTATCATATATCTAAGGCATATCATATATGATAGGTACATATATGATATGTTTATGATATCATAAGCATATCATATATGATATACCTATTTGAAAGGTATATCATATATGATATGTTTATGATATCTGATACATATCATATATGATATAACTATTACTTGAAATAGGTATATCATATCTGATATGTAACAGATATCGTAAGCATATCATATATGATATACCTATTACGTGAAATAGGTATATCATATATGATATGCCTATCATGTATTTAAGGCATATCATATATGATAGGTATATTTAGGGTTTAGGGTTTAATTTTTTTTTTTTACTATAAACTGCACAAGCTACATCATATATGATATGCCTATCATATATCTAAGGCATATCATATATGATAGGTACATTTAGGGTTGTAGGAATAGGTGTACCCTCTATTAAATATTAAGTATAAAGAAAATTCAGTAGCTATCTCTAATACATAAATACACTGTACTATATTAAGAAAATTCTATGGTCCAACTTTTGGTTTAAATATGAAGGAATTGATAAATTCTATCATATATTTTTTTTATGTAAATATTGCTTTAATAAAATTTTATCATATGTGATTTTAGTTGTGTTGATCATTATTTGTTTGTTCTATATCTATTTTTGTGCTTGAATATATGATATATGTATCATATATGATATGCCTATTATATGTAATAATCACATATGATATGGTTATCATCCTATCATAAGCAATACAATCACATATGATAGGCATATAAAATATGATATGGTTATCATCCTATCATATGTGATATGTCTATCATATGTGATATACCTATCATATGTGATATACACGTTACATGTGATATGTCTGTCATATATGATATACATATAACATATGATATATATATAACATATGATAGGTATATCACATATGATAGGCATTTAACATGTAATAGGTATACCTATCATACATGATATATCATCATATATGATATACATATAACATATGATATGTATATCACATATGATAGGCATATCACATGTAATATGTATACCTATTATATATGATATATGTATCATATATGTCTATCTATCATATATGTCTATCATAGATGATATACATATAACATATGATAGGTATATCACATATGATATGCATATCACATGTAATAGGTATACCTATCATATATGATATATCTATCATATATAATATATCTATCATATATGATATGCCTATCATATGTAATAATCACATATAATATGTTTATCATATGTGATAACCTATCATAAGCAATACAATCACATATGATAGGCATATAACATATGATATACTTATCATATGTGATATACTTATCATATGTGATATGTCTATCATATGTGATATACATATCATATGTGATATACACGTTACATGTGATATGTCTATCATATATGATAGACATATAACATATGATAGGTATATCACATATGATAGGCATATCACATGTAATAGATATACATATCATATATGATATATCTATCATATATGATATACATATAACGTATGATATGTATATCACATATGATAGGCATATCACATGTAATAGGTATACCTATCATATATGATATATCTATCATATATGTTTATCATATATGATATACATATAACATATGATAGGTATATCACATATGATGTATATCACATGTAATAGGTATATCTATCATATATGATATGCATATCATATGTAATAATCACATATGAACCAT
Organism: Senecio squalidus; assembly: GCA_910822075.1. Lineage (NCBI taxonomy): Eukaryota > Viridiplantae > Streptophyta > Magnoliopsida > Asterales > Asteraceae > Senecio > Senecio squalidus. The sequence goes on from CAJVGC010000060.1 coordinate 48,804,205, forward strand.
TGTTGTATCAAATTAACTTGATAAAAGAAGTATATATCATATATGCTTTGAAATAGGTATATATCATATATGATTTTAATATCATATATGATATACTTGTTTTCAAGTAAAAGGTATATCATATATGATATACATGTTTTCAAGTAATAGGTATATCATATATGATACGCCTGTTTTTGGTATATCATATATGATACACCTGTTTTAGGAAGTAATAGGTAAATCATATATGATATACCTATTTTCAAGTAATAGGTATATCATATATGATATACCTATTTCAAGTAATATGTATAACATGATGTTTGTCCTATCATATATGATATCCGTATCATATATGATATACTTGTTTTCAAGTAAAAGGTATATCATATATGATATGGTTATGTTATTTGATACATATCATATATGATAGTTATGATATGGTTATTTTATTTGATACATATCATATATGATATAACTATCATATTACTTTGAAATAGGTATATATCATATATGCTTATAATATCATATATGATATACCTGTTTTCAAGTAATAGGTACATGTTTTCAAGTAATAGGTAGATATACCAGTTTTTAAATAATAGGTATATCATATATGATATACATGTTTTCAAGTAATAGGTATAACATGATGTTTGTCCTATCATATATGATATCCGTATCACATATATTGTGTACTTATCATATATGATATACCCACTATTCTTAATGCAAAATGTGCCTATCACATATAATATTCCTATCATATATGATATGCCTATCATATATGGTATCCGTATCACATATATGGTGTACTTATCATATATGATATATACCCACTATTTTCTGAATGCAAAATGAAATAAAACAAAATAAACTTCAAAGTTTACTAAACAAAACATGAAAACAAAGTACTAAATAAAAAGAATATTCAAGTATCAAATTCTTAATTACAAACATGTATAGGCATAAAATTGAATTCTACTATTGAAGCATATTGTTATCGGCATATTGTTTTGTTTTTTCAAGTAATAGGTATATCATATATGATATGTATCAAATAACATAACCATATCATATATGATATATCTATTATTTGAAATAGGTATATCATATATGATATACCTATTACTTGAAAATAGAAAATAGGTATCATATATGTAACAAATAGGTTACCATATTTGAAATTTACCATTTGATAAAAAACAACATTTTCGATGTTAGTAACAAATCTATGTATTATAAAAAAAGTTGTATACTATATTATGGAAATGTTGATGTTTATTAGTGCGATGGTTAGCAACACCCTTGTTTATTACCGTTTCGATTACCTTATTATAAAAACTTATAAAAGAAGTAACAGAAATATTAGAATTTTTTTTTAACAAACGCACTGAATCTGATTTGAAAAAAAATTAACTACGAAAATTACAAGATGTAGTGATTAATATCCTATTTTGTGTACAAGGTTGTTGCTTGAGGTGCTTCAATGGAGATCGATCGATGGAAATAGTAGAATGTGAGTTAGTATCTTAATTAACCAAAGTCAGTTTATACATGCTTCTCTTTTTACTAACATTGCTGGTAAAGATGTACAAAAAATCTAACTGTCTATTTATTTTAGTATCCTATAAAGATTGGTGGTGGTGGTGACGGGTAACGTGAACCAACATCTGGTGGAAGAGCTATGTCGTCAAAAGCTGGAGGCGGAGGAGAATGCACTGGTGCTGGTGGTGGCGGTGGTGGATGCGTAGGTGTGGGAGGCGGTGGTGAGAATATAGGCGGTGGTGGTGGAGGCGAATGTACTGGTGGTAGAGGTGAATGTACTAGTGGTGGAGGTGAATGTACGGTGGTGGAGGCGAATGTAGTGGTGGCGGAGGTGAATGTACCGGTGGTGGAGGTGAGTGAACTGGTGGTGGTTTTTTCAAGTAGCAGGTAAGTTGAAGATGTTGTTTTAATTTTTTTTCTTTTGTTATATGTTAAATGACCTAAATGCCCGTTCAATATAAAAAATATCATTTAATCTTAGCCATTAGATATTTTTCTTGGATGGCTAAGATGAAGTCTTTGTGTCTTTATTTTTTATTAAGTCTTCCATGAACCCACCCCTATATATATATATATATATATATATATATATATATATATATTTCATTTTTAATGGATCTAGAGAGCACACAACTAAACCGGATCATGTCCACTAGATTGATAATATAAAATGGAATAATTTATTCAAAATAAATCAAGTCTTTGAAAAGTGACATTTTATTAGCTTTAACCTCAAGAATTCAATAACCTACTAAACACATAAGCTTAAACTTCACCGGACTCGAGAATTACCTGCAAATCCAATGAAAATGGCACCGTTAATCCCCGCTATTCTTGTGCTCGGTCCACCGCTCGTTTTCAAAGCCTACGAAACCGAATTCTCAGAAAAATACAACTTTCTCAAACCATGGGAAAACCCTATTCCACTCCCCGAATTCATTTCTACTCATTCAGCTACCATAAAAGTGATATTTTGTTCTGCTTTCAGTCCAGTCACTGCCGAGATAATACAAACCATGCCCGAGCTTCAATTTGTGTTGGCTAGCTCTACTGGTGTCAATCATATTGACCTCCGAGAATGCAAACGTCGTGGAATTGTTGTGGCCAATGCCGGATCAAGCTTTTCAGAGGATGTTGCGGACATGGCGGTTGGGTTGTTGATTGATGTAGTAAGAAGAATTAGTGCTGGTAATCGGTTTGTGAAAGCTAAAGGTTTGCATGATAAAGGATACTACCCTCTTACTCATAAGGTTTGAACTTACCCTCTTACTCATAAGGTTTGAGAAAATTCAAGTGCGGGTTATTAATAATGAGGAAATAATTAATACGTGTTGCTACCAACACGCATCTTGCTAGCAACTATGGGTTAGACAGTGTGCGGTTCATGCTCTATATTTCCTTTTGGTGGATTGCACGTACGCGGCCCAACTCAAAAATGCACGCATATGTGTTTAGCTAGCAACATGAATCATGTATAATATATAAAAATTGAGTTCTTGAAATGAGTAATAATGCAAATTAATGATGATGATAATAATATAAATAATTATAAAAATTTAATCAATAATAATATATAAACCTTTAACTAATTTTAGAATTTGTAACAATATATAAACATAATGATACAAATTAATGGTCATGATAATAACATAAATAATGGTTAAAAAAATTAATCTATAATAATAATATACAAACCTTTAACTATTTTATCAAAAAAGAAAACAAAAGTTGAGTACTAAAGAGTTGAGTCATTACAATAAATATTAGAAATAAATAATTTACTTTAATATTCGAGTTTATAAATTTATTTAATTTAAATAATAATATAATAAATGATAAGTAATAAATTAATCAAAAGAAAGATTAAAAGTTTTGTCATAAATCATATTTAAGTTTAATCATAAATAACTAAGAAAGAAAAACCAAAAGTTTGTCATAAGTTATAGTTTGAGTTTAATCATAAATAATTAAAATAAATCAATTTATTTTTAAACTCAATGAAAGATGAAAAGTTTTGCCGTAAATTTTAGTAAAACTATATTTATAAGGAGTATTTTGATTTATTTAAAAATTATAAACTAAACACTATAAATAGCCAGAATTATATTACAATACAAATCCTCAAATAGGTATAAACCAAACCAACCAAACAAGGATATCATGTTTCTTGATGAACAAGAGAAAAACATTATGAACTAAAACTATCAAAATGATCTTAAAAAACCAAAAAAAGAATATGAAGGGCGGAGAAGGTCGTTCCAAAAATTCGCTTCAATTTCTGTATCATAGTTTTTTTTTTATCATAATTCTATTTAGTTATAAACTTCTATTTGTTTTCAATTATTGGAAAATTGTCATATGTTTGTGTGCATTTTGTATACATTTACTATGATATTTTTTTCAATTATTATTTTTTAGTGTATATATTTGAATGATATTATTATTTTATTAATCAAATAATAATTTCATTATAATTTATCTTTAATCCCATATTAATTTGTATAGTAAAGAATGTAAGAAAAGAAAGTGGTTATGAATGTTGTTCAAGAGTATTGTTTTGAATTTAGAGTTACTATGTAATCATACAAAGATATGTATACAATCTTAAAAGAAATAACATGGAGTTGCAATTGTCACACATATTAACAAACTTTAACCAATTTTGATAAATCATATATTTAATTATTTGTATGAAATTTAAAATATTTAATAAAAACAATACGACAACATTTCTAAAAGATCAAAAAAATTTAGTATCAAACTAAACTCAACATTTTATAAACATATCTATACTATTATATAAAGAGTTTCACCAAAAGTCTTAATATCTTAATTTTAAGTAATTGAAATTTTTTCTTTGTTACCCTTCGTAACAACTTTTAAGAATTCAAAATAATTAATATATTTGGAATGTTATAAAGAATTTTAACTTATATATTTATAACAATTTATATATTTACAATCCTTCTACTTTTACAAATAGTAAGTATTCATATATAAAAAATGTCAGTTACGTTTATTATCTTCCATTACAACATTCAAAGTGATGTCTAAATATTGATACGGTGTTTATATTATCTATACTATTATATAAAGAGTTTCACCAAAAGTCTTAATATCTTAATTTTAAGTAATTGAAATTACTTTGTTACCCTTAGTAACAACTTTTAAGAATTCAAAATAATTAATATATTTGGAATGTTATAAAAGATTTTAACTTATATATTTATAACAATTTATATATTTACAATCCTTCTACTTTTACAAATAGTAAGTATTCATATATAAAAAATGTCAGTTACGTTTATTATCTTCCATTACAACATTCAAAGTGATGTCTAAATATTGATACGGTGTTTATATTAGTTTAAAGGGTTTAACGGGACATAATTTTTTTTATCTATATTATTATATAAAGAGTTTATTCAAAAGTTTTAATCTCTTAATTTTAAGTAATTTAAATTACTTTGTTACCCTTGGTGACAACTTTTAAGAATTCAATCTATACTATTATATAAAGAGTTTCACCAAATATCTTAATCTCTTAATTTTAAATAATTGAAATTACTTTGTTACCCTTAGTGACAACTTTTAAGAATTCAAAATAATTAATATATTTGGAATCTATACTATTATATAAATAGTTTAACCAAAAGTCTTAATCTCTTAAATTAGTAATTGAAATTACTTTGTTACCCTTAGTGACAACTTTTAAGATTTGAAAATAATTAATATATTTGGAATCTATACTATTATATAAAGAGTTTCACCAAAAGTTTTAATCTCTTGATTTTAAGTAAATTAAATTACTTTGTTACCCTTAGTGACAACTTTTAAGATTTCAAAATAATTAATATATTTGGAATGTTATAAAAAATGTTAACTTATATATTTATAACAATTTATATATTTACAATCGTTCTACTTTTACAAATAGTAAATATTTTTATATAAAAAATGTCAATTACGTTTATTATCTTCCATTACAACATTCAAAGTGATGTCTAAATATTGATACGGTGTTTATATAAGTTTAAAAGGTTTAACGGGACAAAATTTTTTTTATCTATATTATTTTATAAAGAGTTTATTCAAAAGTTTTAATCTCTTAATTTTAAGTAATTGAAATTACTTTGTTACCCTTAGTGACAACTTTTAAGAATTCAAATTAATTAATATATTTGGAATGTTATGAAAGATGTTAACTTATATATTTATAACAATTTATATATTTACAATGTTTCTACTTTTACAAATAGTAAGTATTTATATATAAAAAATGTCAATTACGTTTATTATCTTCCATTACAACATTCAAATATTCAAAGTCATGTCTAAATATTGATACAGTGTTTATATTAGTTTAAGGGGTTTAACGAGACATAATTTTTTATATAGCTAAAATGGTGTGACCATAAATCTTTATCGAAAAGTCTTTTATGGCACGAAAAATGAATCTGAAATATTGCGCCCAAAACAATCTATACTATTATATAAAGAGTTTTAACAAAAGTGTTAATCCCTTAATTTTAGAGAATTGAAATTACTTTCTTTCCCTTGTGACAACTTTTAAAAATTCAAATTAATTAATATATTTGGAATGTTATGAAAGATGTTAACTTGTATATTTTTAACAATTTATATACTTACTATCTTTCTACTTTTACAAATAGTAACAGTAAGTATCTATGTATAAAAAATGTCAATTATGTTTATTATATATTACATTACAACATTCAAACACTCAAAGTCATGTCTAAATATTGATACGGTGTTTATATGCGTTTAAAGGCTTTAACGAGACATAATTTTTATATAGGTAGAATGGTGTGATCATAAATCTTTATCGAAAAGTCTTTTTATGGAAAAGTCTTTTTATGGCACGAAAAATGAACCTGAAATATTACGCACAAAACAATTTATACTATTATATAAATAGTTTTACCAAAAGTCTCAATCCCTTAATTTTAAGGAATTGAAATTACTTTTTTTTTACCCTTATTGACAACTTTTAAAAATTTATCTATCTATACCATATTATAAAGCATTTTCTCCAAATTCTTAATCCCTTAAAATTTAAGGAATTGAAATTAATTATCTACCTTTCTAACCATAATTTAAAACATTTTACAATTAATGTTAGTTTATAAAATTTCCATCTATAAAGATTGAATGAAAATCTATACTATATAATAAAACATTTTCCCAAATTTTTAATCCCTTAAAATTTAAGAAATTGAAATTACTTATCTACCCTTCTAACCATAATTTAAAACACCTTACAATTAATGTTAGTTGATAAAATTCCATCTATAAAGATTGAATGAAAAATGAAAAAATAGTTTAAACATTTAGAATGATATTTACTTAATTAGCACAATAACAATAAATATTAACTATTTTGTCTAATAATAACTATTTTCAAGTTTTGTTAAAAATAATATTAATTTGCAAAGTATTATCTATTCATTTTGTTTTGTAAATGGCATGGAGATTTTCATTTTGTATTATCTATGCATTTTGTTTTATATTAATTTTTACATGTTTTTTTTCCTCAAATGATGTCGGTTTATTGGGTTAAGTGTGTTTCGAATGATATAATATAGATTCCGGTCCCAATTAATAAGTATATACAATATTAGTTTCGATCTCGGATTTTTACTCGTGTGATTTTGATCTCAATTTTCAAATAATGTTGGTAAAATAAGACTTATGGAACCCAATATATAAATAAATATTTCTAATATTTGAAATGAAAAGAGTAGAAAATTAAAGAAAATGAGAAAATAAAATTTCAAATAATTTTAAAAACTTTTTCTGGAAACTTTAGATGTTTAATTTTTCTATAAAACTAAAAAACTAATCAAATAATGACTTTTACAAAATTAAAAGAATTGATTACCGTTAGTAAGACAAATGACAACAATAATTTATATATATATGTGAACTACAAATTCTCTGTACGTAAAACTTACGAAAATAAAATAATTAAACCATGCAACTAAAAACCTAAAAACGAAATTGAGTTGTTATAAAAAAACATAGTTTAAGTTCAATCTTCCAAACGAACTTAATAAGTCAAATGACCTTAAACAAACTTAATTTTCCGTATGACCCAAACAAGAATTATTTATTTTTATGTCTGAAGAATAGAAAGTGAAACTATTAGAAATAAAAATAGGTAACTATTTTTAGAGTCTGAATAACTCAAGTAGAAACTAAAAACTATTACATGTAGACACTTCATGTTTATTATGACAATTAAATGGGAAAAGAAATTGAGAAACGATTACAATTTAATTTGTTTTATAAAACGAATGGTCAAACCATAAAACTTACTACATAATGATTTCTAAAGTCCGAATAACCGAACGAAGAACTATTACATCGAACAAATATATTAACCGATAAATGAGAAACTATCATCAATGTTTTCTAATAAAATTTAATCGAAAAATAATTTTTTTATCGCCGCTGCATCGTGCGGGTTCTATACTACATAGAATTTAAGGTTAAACACGGGTCAAAAATTCTAGTTTCCTCTATAATAGTTTGGTTGGTTTACTAATCATCATTGATTGTTTTACAATTTTAAATATTATATGAATAACGTATCAAATATGATTATAGAATTTCTAATTAAATTATTATTCTACTTAACATATGAGAATTAATAAATACTGATATAGGGCTCTTTATGGTATCATTTCTTTTAAAATGTATCAATATAATCAATTAAATCCAGTAATTTGTCAACTTTTTGTTTGGATTTAATTTGGTTTTACATCAATGCATATCCCTAAGTTGCTCAATTTCTAATTGCGGTTAATTTGCAATAACTATGCGTTACTAGTCTCTTTTGATCTTATGTTATTTGATGCCAACAATGTCTCTTATGATTTCTAGTTAGGTGGAAAACATGTTGGGATTGTTGGACTAGGAAACATCGGCCTTCATATCGCCACAAGACTTAATGCCATGGGTTGTATCATCTCATATACATCACGAACTATGAAAACACATGTCCCGTTCCCTTTCTATGGCGGGATTCATGAGCTTGTCGCAAACTGTGAGATCTTGATCATTTCTTGTGCACTATCGGAGCAAACTTATCATATGATTGACCGTGAAGTTATGTTGGTTCTAGGAAAGGAAGGAGTTATTGTGAACGTCGCACGAGGAGCAATTATTAATGAAAAAGAATTAGTCGAGTGTTTGCTCAAAGGGGAGATTAGTGGTGCTGGTTTGGATGTTTTTGAACATGAGCCAAAGTTTCCAGAAGAGCTTTTGGAATTGGATAACGTCGTGTTGACACCTCACCATGGTGCTGTGACCGAAGAGGCGTGTAGGGATCTTTATGATCTCGTATGTAAGAATTTGGACATGTTCTTGTCAAATAAACCTTTAGAGTGCGAGGTTCTTGATTTCTGAAAGTACATAAATTGTTCACTTCGTGTAGTTTCCCATTAATCAAAATGTTGAAAAATGTAATAAATCAATGTTAGAAGACAGGCACACATTTCCAATCACTCATACCAAAGGCCGTTCGGTGATTATTTTCTTTTGAATCAATAAATGTAATCTTCTTTTTCCATAAAGAAAAAGGTATGAAATAACTTGAAAACAATGAATTAGTGATGGGTATCTAATCTAAAATTAAAGTTAACATAAAAATCCAACTGTCTTGATCTTTTTAATAAGTTTGTTTTGGATTTTGGTGCAAATTAATTGTCTCTTTTGTTAAATTATAACTTGTCTCAATGCTTTGTTTCACTGTTTCATAATAGGTAATTACGTGATAACATTTTTTTATGAGCAATACAGATTAACTCTTTTGTTACCTAATGAAAATAAAGTTAAAGAAGAATTTCATAAAAGGAAAACAGACAATAGTTGTGACAAAAAGTTATTTTATTGAGATACTAAAGTTTACTTTTGTATTTATGGAAAAGGGTTAATCTGTATTGCTCTTAAAAAATGTTATCACGTAATTACCTATTGATTAATTGTTAAACACTTAGTTTATATGTATACGAGCCCGTACTTCACACCTAGCTAGTACATAGCATATAAACGAACGTACTTGATATAAAATCCATCCGATCTTTTGTAAATGTCTGCTCAAGGATGATTATCATGTAAAGGCTTAGCATTAAACGCTGCCTAAAAACTTAAGTCATTCTTTGAATTAAACATGTATAACCCAAATTCTCAAAGGCAGGGTATGATCAAATAACTACAATCCGTAAGTTTTTAAATATAATTATCTAATCTAGATATTATATTCCTAAACACATATATCCAACATTACATGACATGAATATAAGTCATGATAATAAGTTATGTTTTAATTTTATTTGACTTATTTATTCTTTATCCGCTTGATGTTTATCTGATTTTTTTTAAAAACAGAAAAGATTTTAATAAAAATCCCTAAGAAGAGGATAAGAAGCAAAACAAACTAGGACACAAAGCCGCCAAATTTAGGCCATGAAACAAACAAATAGCAAAGAAAAAATAACATAATAATTTTCTCGCCTAGAGCCATATCCAAACACCCTCCTAGCTAATTCGAGAAGCAAGCAATCGGATTTAAAATCCACCCGGCCCAATTGATATTCACTTGAGAACGATTCGCCAACCATAAAAGAGAGAACCTTTGGAGTTGAGAAAAAGTATCAGCCCCTATCACTTTAGGCTTCTGCTCGACAGTTGCATGCACATACTCGTTTCTCCACTTCCACAACACCCAAACAGCGACTAAACAAACACCATGGAAAACCTTTCTTGATCTATTATTTCCATTGATAATGACAGAATTTAAAGCAATCAAATCAATATTGAGATTAGATAGAAGAGAGATCCCCCACCAGCTCGCAAGCTTGGACCAAACAGATGTTGAGAAGGAGCACTCGAAAATTCTATGTTGAATATTCTCATTAACCGGATTACAGAATGGGCATAAAGTTGAAGAGAGTTGTATTCCACGTTTAGATAAATTGAGAAGCGTGGGCAAACCATCATTTTTCGCCCTCCAAATACAAACATTCACGTTGTTCGGAACTCAATAATTCCACACCTGCTTGAATTTTGCACCCCATTAAACCTAACGAGAATCTATAGAAAGCGAAAGGGGTAAGTTTGGAGATTATACGACACGGGACCGCCCAAGGCTGTTGAAGGCCTAAAGTTTATTTTAAAAATGGGCTTATATCGAATAAGAAGTTTTTGATAATTATCTTTTCTCATAACGAATCAATTTTTATAGTTTTTCTTGATGAAAAATCTTTAATTAACTAAGTTTCGTAGAATAAGCTTTTTCAAAGAAGACAAAAAGTCATTTTTAGGCCTAAATATGAGTTTAGAGATTTAAAGATCTTTTTTATTGTTAAAAGGGAGGGATTAGAAATTAAAAATTATAAAAAAAAGAGTTTTTAGAGCTTTTATGAGCATTTACTTTTTTATTTTCAAAGATAAACTCATTCGAAATACAATTGAGTTGATGATAAATTATGAGGTTGAGCCACCTCTCTATACAACCATGTACTCATTTTCAAATTTTATCTAATACATTAGAAAGTACAACAACAAAGATTAATAATATGACTATTATGTCTTTAATTTGATTCTCATTTAGTAAAGCACAAGTCGAATATGAATATTTATAAATGATCAAGACTGTACAAAAGGAGTGAAGTTGTGTCTAGGTGATGCCAATTTACTTTCTGCGAAATCTGGCATTGGTTTTTAGAAACTAAATGATTTTAAATATTATTAACATGTACAAAACTGAAATGGGATGCTTAATATGTTAGATATTCATTTCAAATTCTCAAAAACTGTCATAATTTCTTTCAGTCCGAAGCCATTTTGAGAAGGCTTCAAGGGTATTCGTGTCTGCTCTATAATGTTTCTGAGTGAACTCGAAGAAAGTTGACCACGTAAATGTGAGAAGATGGAACGTATGAAATCCTTTGGATTTTATTGATTTACTAAATGCCATACAAGAGATATATATACACAACACATACAATAGATGGGCAAAGCCCAAGTCACACTAAATGGACTCTATAATCCATATAACTAATGTGTCTAATATGCCCCCGCAGTTTGAGCGGAAGAAGGCCGTCGAACGCTCAAGCTGGAGCGGAACTCAGAGAAGAGCGAAAAAGGTAGACCCTTGGTGAAGATGTCTGCATATTGATATCGAGAGGGTACGTGTAAGACTCGAACCTGTCCGGCAGTCACTTTGTCCCGAACAAAGTGGATGTCGATCTCAATGTGCTTGGTACGTTGATGTTGCACTGGATTCGAGCACATATAGACAGCACTGATGTTATCACAGAAAACAATAGTAGCTGCGGAGATGGGGTTGTGCAGTTCCAGAAGAAGATTGCGTAACCAAGATGATTCTGCTACGGCATTAGCGACACCGCGATATTCTGATTCAGCACTGGAGCGTGAAACCGTGTTTTGTCGTTTAGACGACCAGGATAATAAGTTGGAGCCCAAGAATATACAATAGCCAGATGTAGACCTGCGCGAGACTGGGCATCCCCCCCAATCTGCATCTGAGTAGGCAGTGAGCTGAGATGTCGGAAAGCTGTATAACTGAAGGCCATACTCAATAGTGCCACAAACGTAGCGCAGGATGCGCTTGAGAGCCTGAAGATGTGGTTCCCGAGGGTCATGCATGTAAAGGAAAATCTGATGAACTACGTATGCAAGATCCGGGCGGGTGAATGTCAGATACTGGAGTGCCCCCGCAAGACTACGGTATAAAGTGGGATCCGAAACAGGAGGCCCTGAAGAACCGAGCTTGGTGTCCACGTCAACTGGGGTTCTGCTGGGATTGCAATTGAGCATATGTGCCCGCTCTAGAATATCCAAGGCATATTTTTGCTGTGAGAGAAACATGCCCTGAGGTGTGCGAGTAACTGATATACCCAGGAAGTAGCTCAAGTGACCCAAGTCTGTCATATCAAATTCACGGCTGAGAGAGGCAATAATCTGCTGAAGAAGAGTAGGAGAAGATGCCGTAAGTAGAATATCATCCACATATAAGAGAAGATAAGCAGTCTCCCTTCCTTGTTTATATATAAACAAAGAGGTGTCAGTACGGCTGTGGACAAATCCAATACGAAGGGCATATGTAGCAAAGCGCTGAAACCAGGCACGTGGGGCCTGTTTTAGACCATATAAAGATCGTTGAAGAAGACAAACATGATCAAGGAAGCGCGTATCAACAAAACCAGGTGGCTGCTGCATATAAACAGTCTCATCAAGTGTGCCATGAAGAAAGGCATTCTTAACGTCTAGTTGATGAATCGACCAATTTCTGGAGAGGGCTAGACTGATAACAGTGCGAATAGTTGCCGGTTTGACAACCGGGCTAAAAGTCTCATCACAGTCGACGCCTTGTTGTTGATGACGACCATTCGCTACAAGACGAGCTTTATAGCGACTAATCGAACCATCCGCATGACACTTAACTTTGAATAACCACATGGAAGGAATTACATTCACACCTGCAGGCTTTGGTACAAGTTTATACGTATTATTTTTAATAAGAGCTTTATGTTCATCTACCATGGCGGATTTCCATTGGGTTTGGTTAAGGGCTTGGCGGTATGTTTTTGGAAGAGGATGGTGTGTAGTGGTGTGTAGGTTTAGACCTTGAATGGGTTTGAGGTGTCCTAGTCGGGAACGGGTGGTCATATGATGTTGAGTTGGAGGGGGATTGTGAAGGGAAGCAGATGCAGGTTCGGGTTCGGGTTCGGGGGGGTTAGGTTCAGGTTGGGGTTCGGGAGATGGTGTTTGGGCCGGGGCAGGGGAGATGGGTGTGGTTGGGTTTTGGAGTGGGTGAGGTGGTTGGGTGGCCGGTGGAGTGGCAGTAGGCGTAGATGGGGGGTCGGGTAAAGCATCATTGGGTGCGTTGTTGGTGGAGATGGATGGCATTAAGTGAGAGCTGGGGGAGTTAGGGTAGTCTTCTTCAAGAAATGTGTAGGAGGTGGGTGCGGATGTTGTTTTTGGTGCATATGGGAATACAGTTTCATCAAAAGGAACATGGCGTGAGATAATAATCTTCTTAGTTTGGAGATCAAGACACCGGTAACCTCTATGATTAACAGGATAACCGAGGAAGATACAAGGGGTGGAGCGGGGTTCAAGTTTGTGTTGGGTGTGCAAATGAGGATAACAGAGACAGCCGAAGACACGAAGGTGTTTGTATGGAGGGGGTTTTTGAAATAGTTTTTGAAATGGTATTTCATTATTTATTGCAATGGAGGGCAGGAGATTGAGAAGATGGGTTGCCATGTGAAGTGTCTCGACCCAATAGATTGGGGGTAATCGAGCTTGGAAAAGGAGAGTACGAATGAAATTATTGATGGTGCGAATCATTCGTTCGGATTTGCCATTTTGTTGAGATGTTTTGGGACAAGAAAAACGGAATTGAATACCATTTGTTTCAAATAATTTGTGGAGTGCTTGATTATCGAATTCACCGCCATGATCGCATTGAAAAGTTTTTATTTCGCGGTCAAATTGAGTTTTTACATAAGAGCGAAAAATTAAAAATTTTGAATAAACATCACTCTTTTTACGCAAAGGAAACACCCATAAGAAATGAGAAAAATGATCAACAAACAGAACATAATATTTTATTCCTGTGACACTCGGTATGGGAGAAGTCCATAAGTCCGAGTGCACAATGTCAAAAACAGACTCAACAGACGATAACGATGAATAAAAGGGTAACATAACATGTTTACCAAGTTGACACGCATTACACAAGTTTTGAAACTTTAAATTATTGCAAGAAATTAAATTATTGGAAACCAAAATGCGCAAAGCATCGTGTCTTGGGTGACCAAGTCTTTGATGCCATGTATCACGACTCGAGGAAAGAAACGCCAAAGGAATAGAGGTGACAGGGTAGAGGTCTCCGGTGCTATCACATCTAAGAAGATTTGTTTGAGTCCGAGGGTCCTTCACAGTAAAACCAAAAGGGTCAAATTCAATGGAGCAATTATCTATGGTAAATTAGCGAACGGAAATGAGGTTTTTAATTATTTGTGGTGTGATGAGAACATTGTTAAGTTTTAAAGAACGAGTGGGGGTTTTTAAGTGACTGTGTCCGGTATGTGTTACGGGTATTGTATTTCCATCGCCAACCATAATAGATGAAATAAAACTTTTATTAAAAATAGTATCGAGACTACCTGAGTTGGATGCAAGGTGTGAAGTCGCCCCGGTGTCCATGTACCACTCACTTGCACCGTGATCATTGAAGCTTATGTTGGAAAATGCTTGCGGAAGTGTCGTCGGTTCAGCGGGTGGGGCGCTGGGTGGGTGACCCGAGTAGCTCTGGATCGGGGCAGTGGGGCGGATCGGATCAGCAGGGAAACCGGGTTGTGAAAATTGGGCCTGAAACCCGTGACCAGTTGGGCTACCATAATAGGCTGGAGTGGACTGGTATAATTGATTTGCTGGGCTGCCATATTGGGCTTGTATGGACTGAACTTGTCTAAATTGTGGGGTCTGTGTTTGTGTGTTGTAATTTGCATGAGAAGTTGTAGAATTATTAACAAAACCTCCCCGTCGACTTCCATGGCTAGAATTGTGTGTAAACCTGCAACGTTCACCAAATCGACAAAACCCACGTTGGAAATTACGACAAAGATCATTGGAGTTAGTATTACGTGGTTGATGATTATTGCGAACATGTAAAACAGTGGGAGGATGGCGTGTCACGATTCGTAATTTGGACTAGGTTTCTGCTTAAGCGGGATTCTTCGATTTCGAGCAAAGCGCGAGTGTCAATAAATGAGGGAGGTGGTTGATGGATTCTAAGGACCGATGCAAAGATCTCGTATTGTGGCGAAAGGCCATTAATGGTATGCATAACCAAGGTGCTTTCGGGAACGGGTTGTTCCATATTATCGAGCAAGTCGGCGATAACCTTAATTTTGTGACAGTATGTTGAGACGTTAAGATCACCCATCCGGATGTTTCGAAGATCGTCATGTAGTTGCATAGCACGGGCGTTTTTGTTACTTTGAAACAAGTCGTGAATTGCCGATGGAACGTATGAAATCCTTTGGATTTTATTGATTTACTAAATGCCATACAAGAGATATTACACAACACATACAATAGATGGGCAAAGCCCAAGTCACACTAAATGGACTCTATAATCCATATAACTAATGTGTCTAATAGTAAAATCAGGATATAGTCTCTGGTTATCGAGGTCTTCAACCAACGCTTTAGGCGGGCATACGACTTTGTCCATTCTAGGAGACAGAAAGAACGCGAGAGACTTTCTTGGTGTATGGTTGTTAACAACCGCTCTATGTAAGCAACTCTTGTATAATCCGTTCGATAGTGCCTGTGAAAAAAAAAAACTCTACTTAACAAATCCACATGAAAAATTTTCTCACAGATTTCAATATGGAAGCTGTCTAGTTTTGTACGACAAAGACTTACCATGAATGTATCCCCAATGTTGACAACAAAACCTTCGGAATATGGCGTGACGGAGTGCCATTTTTCGTCTACAAAAACTTCAAGCCCACCAACGTCATCTTGATGGAGAATTGTTAGAGATGTTGGATCACAATGAGGACCCGTTCCAAGTGTTTGATTGGGTTTTTGGCAAGGGGGGTAGTAGTTTAATCTCAATATGGAATCATTTTCCTCATAGAAATCCCTAAAATGGGATTGACCTATCCCTAGGCTTATACCTTCACAATATTCTTGACAAACTCTCCTAAATAACAATGTTAAGATTAGTATTTATGGTGTAACATGGTAAGTGACTGCTGGTTTTCTTGTTTTGCAAGCATATTGCTTCTAGTACAAAAAATCAACAAATTACTGGAAAATTTAAATTAAGAAGTTGATGCAAGTTTTGATACCCGAAATGGCTAAAATCTTCTCCCATCACATTCAAGCAATAATCATCACTACAACAAAATTGCTAGTTATTCGCACTTTTTTCTTCGCGGTATATGAAGGCGTGAACAAAAAATTTATAATGTTCACAATTTTAAGTGTGTAAACTTTTAAGACACCTATAATTGTGAATACAAGAAAACCTAAAAAAAAAAACACATTTATAAGTGTGAAGAAATATGTTTACACTTTTAGATGCGAAAAAAAAATATATATTTTTATCACATCTCTAAGTGTGAACAATATTAAAATTCATCACAAGTAATGGCGTGAAAGAATTATTACCACACCTTTGGTTATGAAAGAATATATAAATTTTTTTATTAAAGAAAATTACATTTTAAAAAGTGAGAATATTAAATCGGTTTTTTGTTAGTTGACCGTTAGAGAAAACTTCTCTTTACTCGTAAGGAATTTCATTTTGAAAAAAAAAACTTATTAAGTACGGAATATTTTATTTATGATTGGTTAAATAAGGAAAAGAAACTATGGGACAAATAGTTAGGAAGTCTACTTTTATTGATTAGTCCGATGACTATCACTAGAAAAAAACATCTATTTAGAGACCTAGTTAGCGACGCGCTACTTTGCGTCGCCAAACTGAGACACAATTAACGACATCTTTTGCGATATTATGTCGTATGTGTCGCAAAATATGCCTTAAAATGTGTTATAAACGACGACGTCGCAATGTATGTCGCGTTCATGTCTCTATTTTGCGTCAATATAGGGTATGTCTCTAACGATGTCGATACATTTGCGATATCCCAACACATGTCTTTACTATCGTCTCCAAATTCGCGACTTCCAAATAACATGTCTCTAGTTTCTCAATGTCTATAAACACATGGCTAATGTTGTCGCCAAAATTTTCACTCCCACGTAAACGTCTATTATCATGCCGCTAAACATGTTAGAACTTAACTCGCTTATTTTTTTAGATAAGATAAATGATATTTATTTGATATAACATTAATCATCTTGATAGAAAGAACAATGATAACAATAACAATAACAATAACAATAACAATAACAATAACAATAACAATAACAATAACAATAACAATAACAATAATAATAATAATAATAATAATAATAATAATAATAATAAGGAAAGGAAAATATATATAAATTGATACATAAAAAAATCGAACCTGATCGAAGCAAAAATTTGTCCCAGTATTAATGTTAGAGATTAGAGATTGCATTGAGTCCCAGTATTAACCTTGTTTCTATAAATAATTTTCCTCAATTTCAGTTCTCGCGCCCAAATTTCCCCCAATTTTCAAAATTCAAGCCCTAATTTCCGAAATCCTACAAAAATTTGCAATTCGCTCTGTCTTTTACACAGCTTCGTCAAAAAGCTTTGGAGCAATTGATCTCTGATTCAGATCCAGATGTAGATCTTCATATTCAGGTTTTCATAAGGCGTAGATCACCAAATCTTCGAAGGTGAAAACTAATTCCTTCGTATTCAAATGTAGATCTCCAATTTTGTTTGTAAATCTCATTAGGCTCTGTAAATTTAGGTTTTCATCAACATTTTCAGATTATCCAAGTCAAGCTGAAATTAAACCTAATTCGATCTCGAATTCATCTCCAATTCGCCAAATCAATCGATATTTGTAGCTATCTATAAGTATAGTAAGCTTTATTTTCTCATTTACATAGGTTATTGCAATTGTTAGTTGTTTGATATTTTATGTGTTGAAATAATATTTCGATATTGTTTGTTAAATTAGGTTTTATTAGCTGTATAACTTGATAAGTGTGATTTACTTTTTTTAGATCTTGATTTTGAATTTGCAGTCTCTCTTGTGTGTTTATTAGGTTCATTAAATAAATATTGTTTGTTAAACTAGTGCTTATTTTCTGTTTAATTCAAAATATATGATGCATATCTGCTAGATTTTGTTTTTCAAGTTTTTGTGGTTTTGATATATGAATCTTCTTCGTTTATTTTGATATGCCTTTTACTGTAAAGTCCAACTATGAGCTAGTTGACTTTAAAGTCAAAGTTAATACTATCTAAATGTATTTTGTTGCATATTTCAAGTTAGCGTTTTATATTTGTAGTACTTGACCACTTCTTACAAAGCTTAATGCTAGTAGAAAAAGTTGATTGTATTGAAGTTCATAGACTATATAGTTCTGTAGTTCAAAGTAGCAAAAGTCAAAGTTTAATTTGGGATTAGAAGATATATATGTTTCTTAAATGTTTTTGATTATTTGATATTATACTTTAAATAATTTGGTTATATTTCATGGACGAAAACATTAATAAAAACTTCATAGTTTGTACTTCAAAAGTTTTGCTTTTGTTTTGTGTTAAAAGGAATCATTTACAAGTTCATAATGAAATAAAACTCTACGAACAGAACAAACAACACACAATATATTAGAGTAGAACACTAGTCCAACCTTTTATACTTGTTGAATGTTATTCTGAGATAGTTTTTTTATGAAGGAAAAATGGAAACTGGAGAGGTGAATGATGCTGATATGCAAGACACTAATCAACTAATCAACAGTCTGATGTCGAAGATAGCTTATTGTCTTAGGAATTCAAGGGAAAACGTAAGTTTACAAAATACTACTAACGTTGTGTTCTACATATATACATATACACTTTCATTCATACGAAATGTAATAATCTTTGTGTCTTTGTAGTTTTCATCCCTCGTTTTCATCCCTCTCACAGTGTGACAAGCAACAACATTAGCATTTGGAAATCACATTTCACGGTAGAATGGGACACGTGGGCAAGTATTCCACCAAAAGAGAAGGCAATTTGTTTTTACGAGTTCAAGGTAATATAGTAGGAAGTTTCTAGATTTTTCTTATAGCTATGATTAAAGTCCATTGATTGGTCATGGACTGATTTTCACTTATTCTGCAACTTATGTTTATGCTAAATAAACTGTTTTCAGTACCGGAAAAACTTGTTACATCAGCAACTAAAGACCTTGCTTCGTTGTATCGACCACCATTTGATTTAATGTTTCATGGATCATTTCAGAAGGTATATTAATCTTAATGTCGTTTCTGTAATTTTTGCTTCTTTTTTAATTTGCATATTTATCTCCATATTTTTTTAATTATAATATGTTCATTATGTGATATTTTAGGCTAAAGAAGCTGGACATTGCCAAGACAAATGGTTGTTAGTTAACGTGCAATCAACTAGGGAGTTTAGCTCTCATATGGTACGCAATTCCAAAAAATACAAACAATACATATAATATAACTGCATAAAACAAATAACATTATTGGATCGTCTCTAATTTTTGTTTTAAAATTTATTATATAGCTTAACAGAGACACGTGGGCTGATGAAGTGGTTGCCCAAACAATAACAAACAATTTTATCTTCTGGCAGGTTTGTTTCAAAACTGATTTCCATTTTTTTTGTCCACCGACAACTAGTTTATCTATCTTGTTCTAACTAAAGTCCTTTTTACAACAGATCTATGATGACGCCGAAGAGGGATGCAAAGTTTGTACATATTACAGATTGGATTCCCTTCCCGTTACTCTTGTCATTGACCCTATCACGGGTCAAAAAATGCGTTTATGGCGTGGAATGATCCAACCAGCAAGTTTATTGGAGGTATGTCACTTTATATATTTACTTATATAATTAACTAAATGCGCAAGGGATTTAAGTTTGTACATATTACAGATTGGATTCCCTTCCCGTTACTCTTGTCATTGACCCTATCGGCTCTCGTGCTTTACATTCTTCGAAAGCTGCCTCCCAAGAGAGTATCAGCACAGTACCACCCTATTCGTTAGCAAAATTTGCATCTATTCATTTACTGTTGAATCAGCATGGGGGCAATTGGATTTAAGCAGACTTCAATATATGCATATTTATGTTTGCTATTTTGATGTACAATTACAGTAGCAAAATCGTCATCTGTAACTTGATTGAAGAAATGTTTTTCATCGATTTCTTCATGGAGTTTTTGTGTATTTGAAACTCGAAACCTAAAATGTGGTTGATTTCTGTTTTGTCACCATTTGTATGTTTTAATATATTGTGTTCCATGTGGCATATATATATATATATATATATATATATATATATATATATATATATATATATATATATATATATATCATTCCAAAATCTTCACACTTAAAAATGTGATAAATTTATCCCAAATTCTTCACACTTAAAAGTGTGAAAATAAATCACAAATCCTCCCACTTGGAAGTGTGATAAATTTCTTCACACTTAAAAGTGTGAAAATAAATCACAAATCCTCACACTTGGAAGTGTGATAAATTTCTTCACACTTAAAAGTGTGATAGTTAATCACAAATCCTCACACTTGAAAATGTGATAAATTATCTTAAAATCATCACACTTAAAAACATGAAAAATTATATCAAAATAATCACACATAAAAGTGTGAAAAATTTTGTTACGCCAATATTCCTCGCGCATATGCAAGTGTGAACTTTTTAAATCTACGCGCTTTTAAGTGCGTATATATGCCTTAAAAAGCGTGAAAAATCAGTCATTTTGTTGTAGGGCATGAACCAAGTTTGAGCAGTGAGGATCCTCGGAATAACGAAAAGAAAGTGTTTCTTTCCATGGAAGCTTAGAGGAGAATCTATTAGTGAAACTACTAGCATATCCACAATATTCACCGAGTTTTCTTTGAGCCCGTTGCTTCTCCAGAAGTGGCAATTCAAAGAAAAAGTCCATGATTTTGTGAGCTTCATTTATTAATCTTGAATCAATACCATGGTTAACAATTTGAAAGAAGCCATGTTTTCGACAAGCAGAGTCAACTAGTCGAGCTGCATTGGACAATGCATGTGGTTCACCGGTAAGGAAACCCTTTAGGTCAATGGGAGGAATATGAAGTTGTGGTGGTGGTTCATGGTGGGGTTTTTCATTCTCCGGCCACACAAAATATATAGTAAAATTAACCAACAAATTTTAGATTGCTTTCACCCTAATAATTGAGAGCTTTACGGAATACAATTAAATCAACAAATTATGTATAATTAGCTATAAAAAAATGTTCCCATAATGAGACAACCAGGCCACAAAAGGTGAAGAAAACAAGAACTGCCTTTAAAAAGTTGTTTTCTTTTTCTTTCTTACAAAACAGCCATAGACCAAATGAACTATACTATCATCAGCATTATTTATCGTCAAGGTACAATCAAAACCCACAATCACCGTTGATTTATTTATGTTGATTTTTGGCTAATAAAACTTTCATAATCTTCTTTCCAGATTTTATAAAACTACCTAGTATCAACCATGTGTATTAATTCATATATGTTAACCAGATATTTGTTTTAAAGTTGGTTAAAATTTTTATCTATCTATATTACTATATAAAACATTTAGTTTGTTTGTTTTAAGACATAAATTTCTTTTAGCTCATTTTTCCAGCCTAGAGGATAACCTACTATCTCATAACACCCCTCAATTGTAGCCCAATCATCTCACATTTTGTACATGTTAAATTTGGATTAAGACCTCTCTTCTCAAACTTTTTATTAAAGTTATTATTATTAAAACTCTTATTACGTTCACAAGTTTTAGCCATAAAAGCAGTGTTATGACCATTGTTTAAAGAAGAGGACTGAGAAGAACCTTTGTGAGACTCTTCCCTAGACACAATAGCAAAAGCAGTCTTGACAGATGGAAGAGGGTCAGTGGTCAGAATATTACTTCTTATGGTAGAGTAGGTTTCATCCAGGCCCATCAAAAATTGCATCAACTTAATCAAGTTATTATGATCACAAAACTGTTTAGCACCAGCACAAGAACACACATGAAGTTTAACCAAAGAATCAAATTGTTTCCACAAAGTATTCAGTTTATGATAATAGCCAGAAACAGAACTACCACTTTGAGTTAAGCTATTAATCTTATAATGCAGGTTATATGTAATAGAACCATCTACTTTATCATAAGTTTCTTTTAGCTCATTCCACACAACAAAAGCAGAAGTAGAAAAAACTTGACCCAAATATAACTCATCAGATATAGAACTCAAAATCCAAGTAAGCACAACAGAGTTACCCCTATCATACTGCCTACTCAAAACATCACCAGACATATCTTTTTCAAGAATACCATCAATAAAACCAATTTTATTTTTAGTCTGTAAAGCAAGTAACATAGCACAACTCCACACATTATAATTTTCAGTTCCTTTTAGCTTAAAATTAATGAGGGAAGTGGTATTAGTATCACTAGCATGCAAAAACAGAGGATCACTAAAGTCAAGATTGTTAACCTGATTCATTTTGGCACTACCACTAGTAGCAGGTTTATCGGAGGCACTCATTCAACCAAGAAGCAAGAAGACAACTAAGAAAGCAAGAACAAGACATTAAGGAAAAAAACCAACCACAAATGCAAATGAAATGCACCCTAAAGATCAAAGTGTGTATTGCACCCTATATTGTTCGGTTCAAAGGCCTACTAAGCAGGGACTCAACACAAAGATATATCTTCTACCAACAAAGAGTTAGTATAGAATTCCAATCAACAACCACAACCAACCAACAATCAAACCAGGCAAATACCTCTGGCATCAAGAACAACAACACAACCAATAACAACACCAAACACAAACCTGTAGCACCACAACCAACAACCAACAGAATAGAGAGAGGAGGGAGGAGGACTTACAGTGGGAGCTCAGGAGCACCAGCAACAACAAAAGCAAAGAAAAAAAAAAAAAACAGAAGAAAACTATACAGACCAAATGAATAAAATACAAAAAAGAAAAAAGTAAAGTAACAACAGCGGAAGAATCACGAACACCAACTTCTTATGGAACAGCCAAGACACCAACCAGATCATCAACTTGTCTTGGAACAGCCAAGAACACAAACCAGAGAACTCGAGAAGAATCCCCAAAAATTAGGGTTTACCAAACCCTAGATCTACCGATAACACCACGTCCCAGATCTAGCCCGAACAGAGATCAAACCAAGAACACGAACCCAATAGAACACCAAGATCCAAGCCCTAAATCTATAAATCAAGATCCAGAAACCCTAGATCTAAAAGATCAAGATCCAGAAACCCTAGAAATCCAAACCCTAGATCTAACAAAATCGATCCGTGAACCCAATCAACTCGTATCCAGAGCACCGATATGCTCTGATACCATGTAGAAAACAACAATCTCAACCTCAATCAAACTGAAACACCAAGACTTATGAAATTAACCAGAAAAACAATACTAACAGACTAAGACTAATCGATCAAACGATTATCACTATTACAAACTCAATACTCGAATCAGACTAATTAAGGTTTCGATATGAAACCCTAAATTTCCAACCAGACTTATAACCAGACTTATTTTAGAGAGACAGAGCTCAATGACTGAATGAACTCGACGGCTGAAAGCGATGTATATATACTCCATATTTTCACTGATAACCTCCAAGAATGAACAAATGACTTCCAGACCCTTCAAGCTTCAAAACTTCATTCCTAGCACAACTTAGACACAAAACTTTCAGACTTTGACACCTACAGTCCCTTAACTATAATCTACACAAAACACTTTAAGTTAGTAAAACCGTTTAGACCAAGTTAGGACTGTTTTCGTTTTTATCTTTCGAACATTCCCCCTCAGTCCTAACTTGAAAAGCATTGAACAAACCTAATTTGGAACACAAATATTTATGTTGATTTGGTGGGAGACTTTTCGTAAAAATATTTGCAAGTTGTTCTGCAGAATCTATTTTTAAAAGGTTAAGAACCCCGGAACAAACTCTTTCTCGTACCACATGTAAATCAATATCAAAATGTTTTGTCCGCTCATGAAAAACATGGTTATTAGCTATCATCATTGTCTCCTTGTTATCACAATAAAAATTGACAGGAGTAAGACCATTTACTTTCATATCATTCAAAAGATTGAGTAACCAAAGTGTTTCACAAGTGGCAACAACCATAGCTCTATATTCTGCTTCAGCCGAAGATCTAGAAACTGTTGGTTGCTTTTTACTTTTCCATAGAACAATTGAATTACCAAGATAAACACATAAACCAGTAACAGATTTTCTAGATACTTGACACCTTCCCCAATCAGAATCAACGTACACAGACAGTTTCACACTATCAGATTTACACACTTGAATTCCTTGACCAGGAGCATATTTAAGATATCTTAAGACTTTTAGAGCCAGATTAAAGTGTAATTCAGTAGGTGCATGCATAAATTGGGACAAACTTGGCATGGTAAAGCTGATATCAGGTGTAGTAAGAGTAAGATATATCAGTTTGCCAATAAATTTCTGGTAAACAGATATATTACTCAAAGGTTCACTAGTTTTGTGTTCTACTTTATCAAATAACACAGAAATATTAGCATCAAGATGAGTACTGTCAGGTTTACAACCCAACAAACCAAACTCATCAAGTAACTCAAGACAATATTTCTGTTGAGATAGACAAACACCTTTATCAGTTTCAAACAACTCAATACCAAAAAGTACTTTAAGGTACCTAAGTCCTTAATCATGAATTTAGAGTTAAGAAACTGTTTAACAGCCACAATTTCATCATTTGAATTACAAGTAATGATGATATCATCAACAAACACCAACAACATAATATGCACTTTATCTTTAGTCAACACATACAAGGAATAATCAGACTTACTTTGCACAAATCCATACTCATGTAAACTAGGAGTTAGTTTTTCATTCCATTTTCTAGGAGCTTACTTTAAGCCAAATAAAGATTTTTTAAGTTTACAAATTCTATCATCAGTTTTATCAAAGAAACCTTCAGGTAAGTCATATAAACATCTTCATCAAGCTCACCATACAAGAAAGCATTATTAACATCTAATTGAAACAGAGACCAGTTATTGCACATAGCCAAAGTAATAAGACATCTAACAATCACCATTTTGACAACAGGAGAGAAAGACTCTTCATAATCAATACCATACTTTTGACTATAACCTTTAGCAACTAATCTGGCTTTATATCTTCACCAGATGCTTTATACTTAATTTTGAACAACCACTTGCAGTCAACTATGTCTTTGTTCACAGGTTTTCAGCAATATCCCAAGTATCATTTCTAAGAAGAGCCTCCATTTCAGTATTCATAGCATTAATCCAATTAGGATCAAGACAAGCTTGTTTAAAAGATTTAGGCTCAAAACTTTTATTCAGATTAGACATAAAACATGCAATATCCCTTTTTAACCAAGACTAACTAACCATTTTATCTACTCCATACTTGTGTTTTTCCCCCTAAGACATAATCATCCCATTTTCTAGCCACATTTGTTTTCCTAGAGGACTTTCTAGCATTAATATTTTCATTTATTACAGAATCATCAATGTTTTGAAATAGGTTGCCCTCAGGGATAAATGTAGTGTCAGCAAGCTGTGTTGCAGTGGTATTCTCTTCTACAACAGTTCCATGTACAGGAGTTGTAACTTTGGAACTATCATGAGAAACAAAATCAATGCCACTACCATGACTCTCATTACCCATCCCTTCATCATTGGGAATTTTAGGAGTTTGATTATACATGCTATCAAAGAAGTTTAAGGTATTTGTAGTAGTGGTCTCAGTTTGTAAAACAAGATGATCATTATTAATGGAAACACATTTTCATAGAACTTTACATCCCTAGAAAACATAGTACACTTCGGTTGGGAGCTGAATTGATTAGATGAAGCTATGAGATCTAAGAAGGGTACCTGAATAAAGATGATTTAAGTTCGGGAAGGTTCCGAACTGAAATCAGGAATAATCCGAAGTGAAGTTTTCAGTTCGGGGAACAAGTTAGTTCAGATACTCTGAACTAAATGAAGTTCCTCCGAACTGAAAATAAACTGAAGAATAACTTAAGTCAACTAGTCAACATTGAAAATATCAACTCGGAGGCTGAAGACTTTGATTCCGAATTGAAGTGAACTCCCCGATATGAAATTAAGATGAAGACATGTAGTAATAATTAGTTCGTAGTGTTTTAGATTTTGTCTATAAATAGTGTGATAGGTTGTTAGAGTTTGTTGTCTTTGAACCCGGAACTCAAGTTTGAGTTCCGTTGAGCTTGAATGTCAGTTGTAACAAGCTCGATCCAAAACCTGGAACCACTGTCAATGAAATCTTAAACAGTTGCGCCTAAATGTTTGTCTCAATTTCAGTTTCAGTTTCGATTTCATGTTTCCTTCTTTTTGATTCCAAACTCAGGTCATGAGATTCCTCATCATGATCTGTTTCAATTCGATTCGCCGAGTGATAGAGAGTCTAAATTCAGGACCTGTCAATTGGTATCAGAGCCAGACAAATTGATTCATTAAATTCAATTGAGTCTGGTTCATCAATTTGACTTGATTCGAAAATTAGGTCAAACTATTAGTGAATCGAAGGAGTCCGAAGTGAAATTGAAGAAGTCCGAAGTGAAATTGATGAGCTATATTGAAGGATCTGTGAAGATTTCAAGGTGTTCAGGGTGGATCTGGAGTTACACATATCAGTTAAAACGACCGTTGGTGAAGGGAGCGAAAACACGAGTTATCAATTTGAGAAAGGGGTGTGTTGGAAGTAGAACGGAGCTCAGGCTCACGTCATCAATTTGAGAAAAAGGTGTGACGTGATGCTTCAGATCTAAAATCAGAGTGACAAATCATGTCAATCAACTCATAGTGAAGATGATTGAAATTGACAGTGATCATTCACATATACAAATGATGAAAGAACAAAGATTTCAAGTTGATCCGGGAGTGATTAGGAACGAAGTGTTGAATAACATGTTTCTTAAAACCTGGATAAACTTGTAATTAAGCTCTAAATTCGGAGGTATACTGATGATCTACATGCACAAATCAATTGGAAGACTTGATGAATCTGGTTGAAATTTCTGTAAGCAAGGTGGGGCTCGTTTGAAAATAAGTTATTGTGGCTAGTCAATGTCGTGCTGAAAAGGGTCAACAAGGATCAACGATCAGTATGGACTAGCAAGTATTCCAGAGGTAACTCCGAAGAGTAAGTGTAGAGAGATTATAGAATTACTTTCTTTTGTCATCTGAATCGGCAAAATTGAGAAATCTGAGTTTGGCCAATGATGGGAAGAAAAGTGACTTTGGCTACTGAATAAGTGATTAAAAGGTATCAATACTCATAGCATCATCAAAGGGGGAGATTGTTGGGAGCTGAATTTATTAGATGAAGCTATGAGATCTAAGAAGGGTACCTGAATAAAGATGATTTCAGTTCGGGAAGGGTCCGAACTGAAATCAGGAATAATCCAAAGTGAAGTTTTCAGTTCGAGGAACAAGTTAGTTCAGATACTCTGAACTAAATGAAGTTCCTCCGAACTGAAAATAAACTGAAGAATAACTTAAGTCAACTAGTCAACTAGTCAACATTATATATATCAACTCGGAGGCTGAAGACTTTGATTCCGAATTGAATTGAACTCCCCGATATGAAATTAAGATGTAAACATGTTGTAATAATTAGTTCGTAGTGTTTTAGATTTTGTCTATAAATAGTGTGATAGGTTGTTAGAGTTTGTTTTCTTTGAACCCGGAACTCAAGTTTGAGTTCCGTTGAGCTTGAATGTCAGTTGTAACAAGCTCGATCCAAAACCTGGAACCACTATCAATGAAATCTTAAACAGTTGCGCCTAAATGTTTGTCTCAATTTCAGTTTCAGTTTCGATTTCATGTTTCCTTCTTTTTGATTCCAATCTCAGGTCATGAGATTCCGCATCATGACCTGTTTCAATTCGATTCGCTGAGTGATAGAGAGTCTAAATTCAGGACCTGTCAATTGGTATCAGAGCCAGACAAATTGACTGATTAAATTCAATTGAGTCTGGTTCATCAATTTGACTTGATTCGAAAATTAGGTCAAACTATTAGTGAATCGAAGGAGTACGAAGTGAAATTGAAGAAGTCCGAAGTGAAATTGATGAGCTATATTGAAGGATCTGTGAAGATTTCAAGGTGTTCAGGGTGGATCTGGAGTTACACATATCAGTTCAAAAGACCGTTGGTGTAGGGAGCGAAAACACGAGTTATCAATTTGAGAAAGGGGTGTGTTGGAAGTAGAACGGAGCTCAGGCTCACGTCATCAATTTAAGAAAAAGGTGTGACGTGATGCTTCAGATCTAAAATCAGAGTGACAAATCATGTCAATCAACTGATAGTGAAGATGATTGAAATTGACAGTGATCATTCACATATACAAATGATGAAAGAACGAAGATTACAAGTTGATTTGGGAGTGATTAAGAACGAAGTGTTGAATAACATGTTTCTTAAAACCTGGATAAACTTGTAATTAAGCTCTAAATTCGGAGGTATACTGATGATCTACATGCACAAATCAATTGGAAGACTTGATGAATTTGGTTGAAATTTCTGTAAGCAAGGTGTGGCTCGTTTGAAAATAAGTTATTGTGGCTAGTCACTGTCGTGCTGAAAAGGGTCAACAAGGATCAACGATCAGTATGGACTAGCAAGTATTCCAGAGGTTACTCCGAAGAGTAAGTGTCAAGAGATTATGGAATTACTTGCTTTTGTCATCTGAATCAGCAAAATTGAGAAATCTGAGTTTGGCCAATGATGGGAAGAAAAGTGACTTTGGCTACTGAATAAGTGATTAAAAGGTATCAATACTCATAGCATCATCAAAGGGGGAGATTGTTGGGAGCTGAATTGATTAGATGAAGCTATGAGATCTAAGAAGGGTACCTGAATAAAGATGATTTCAGTTCGGGAAGGGTCCGAACTGAAATCAGGAATAATCCGAAGTGAAGTTTTCAGTTCGGGGAACAAGTTAGTTCAGATACTCTGAACTAAATGAAGTTCCTCCGAACTGAAAATAAACTGAAGAATAACTTAAGTCAACATTGAAGATATCAACTCGGAGGCTGAAGACTTTGATTCCGAATTGAAGTGAACTCCCCGATATGAAATTAAGATGTAGACATGTTGTAATAATTAGTTCGTAGTGTTTTAGATTTTGTCTATAAATAGTATGATAGGTTGTTAGAGTTTGTTGTCTTTGAACCCGGAACTCAAGTTTGAGTTCCGTTGAGCTTGAATGTCAGTTGTAACAAGCTCGATCCAAAACCTGTAACCATTATCAATGAAATCTTAAACAGTTGAGCCTAAATGTTTGTCTCAATTTCAGTTTCAGTTTTGATTTCAATTTTTGATTCCAAACTCATGTCATGAGATTCCGCATCATGAGCTGTTTCAATTCGATTCGCTGAGTGATAGAGAGTCTAAATTCAGGACCTGTGAACTTTTGATCAAGATTAAACAGTTTATAGCCTCTCTTAGAACTAGAATAGCCAATAAAAACACATTTAAGAGACCTACACTAAACTTATCAGAGTTGTTTAACACGGTAGCATAATAGCAAGACATCCAAAACTCCTAAGGTGGGAAAGGTTAGGTTTATAACCATAAACACACTCATAGGGAGATTTACCATTTAGCACAGAAGAGGGAGTCCTGTTAATGAGATAGGTAGCAGTTAGCACATATTAGGCCACATTTTAAGAGGAATGCCTCCCTGAAACATAAGGGATCTGTACACATTTAACAGATGTCTATGTTTCCTCTCAGCTATGCCATTTTGTTGTAGAGTATATGCACAACTTATTTGAAGAATAATACCATTTTGTGTAAAAAAAAACTCAGTCAGTCTATGGTTAACAAACTTTGTGCCATTGTCACTTCTAAAGACTTTAACAGTTTTAGAAAATTGATTTTTAATCAAATTATAAAAGTCAAGGATGTAGTGAACCACCTCATCCTTAGTTTTAAGCATATACAACCACACAGCTCTAGAGAAATCATCATCAACTGTTCAGGAGTACCTAAATCATTCCTTGCTTATTACTTTATAAGGACCCCACAAATCCAGATGAACCAATTCACCCAAGTGACCTGACTTGTGATCACTCAGTGGAAAGGGCTCTCTGGTTTGTTTGGCCTTACGACAAATATCACAAGGAACAGATTCATCTCTTCCAACAACATTTAAAGGGTTTTTTAAAACATGTAAAACCTGGTCAGAGGGATGACCATGTCTATCATGCCACGGATCAAAAGACATACCACAATTAAGCACATTATTGACAGCACAATTACCTTCACTAGTCACATTAAAGTAATATAAACCATCAGAAACACTACCAGTCCCCACGGTATTCTTTAGAGTTAAATCATGAATAAGGCAATTATGTTCATTAAAAACAGTGGAAAGTTTGCTATCTCTAGCAAGCTTAAACACATATAGCAAATTCACATTATACTCAGGAATAACCAGAACATCATATAAAACGATATTGGCATTAATTTTTAAGTTTCCAATTTTTACAATTCTAGCTTCAGTTCCATTTGGATGACCTATTTTTACGTTTAAACCAGAAATATTTACAATATTATCAAGAAACTCATCTGATAATGTCATATGTTGATTTTCCCTTGGATCTAAAATCCGTCCATTGTAGAACTTGACAGAATTGATAGAAGAAATGGAAAAAAAATATTTATGAAAATTGGTATTGAAAAACACATTATTGTTTTGAAATTTAATACCTGCCATATTGGCATGAACACCCCCTGCAACTGACTTATCACCAATCAATTTCAATATTCTATCCATTAGATCACTAGTAAAAGACATAGAACCACTAGAAACCACATTGTCAACTAAAGCATTATTATTATTAAACTTGCTTTTAAAGCCCTTTTTCCAGCCTCGAGGATAACCTACTATCTCATAACACCTCTCAATTGTATGCCCAATCATCCCACATTTTGTACATGTTAAATTTGGATTTTGACCTCTCTTCTCAAACTTTTTATTAAAGTTATTATTATTAAAACTCTTATTAGGTTCAAAAGTTTTAGCCATAAAAGCAGTGTTATGACCCTTGTTTGAAGAAGAGGACTGAGAAGAACCTCTGTGAGACTCTTCCCTGGACACAATAGCAAAAGCAGTCTTGGCAGATGGAAGAGGGCCAGTGGTCAGAATATTACTTCTTATGGTAGAGTAGGTTTCATCCAGGCCCATCAAAAAGTGCATCAACTTAATCAAGTTATTATGATCCCAAAACTGTGTAGCACCAGCACAAGAACACACATGAAGTTTAACCAAAGAATCAAATTGTTTCCACAAAGTATTCAATTTATGATAATAGTCAGAAACAGAACTACCACTTTGAGTTAAGCTATTAATCTTATGATGCAGGTTAAATGTAATAGAACCATCTACTTTATAAT
Organism: Senecio squalidus; assembly: GCA_910822075.1. Classification (NCBI taxonomy): domain Eukaryota; kingdom Viridiplantae; phylum Streptophyta; class Magnoliopsida; order Asterales; family Asteraceae; genus Senecio; species Senecio squalidus. The sequence continues at coordinate 48,835,968 of CAJVGC010000060.1, forward strand.
AAGTTTCTTTTAGCTCATTCCACACAAAAAAGCAGAAGTAGAAAAAACTTGACCCAAATATAACTCATCAGATATAGAACTCAAAATCCAAGTAAGCACAACAGAGTTACACCTATCATACTGCCTACTCAAAAAATCATCAGACATATCTTTTTCAAGACTACCATCAATAAAGCTAATTTTATTTTTAGTCTGCAAAGCAAGTAACATAGCACAACTCCACACATTATAATTTTCAGTTCCTTTTAGCTTAAAATTAATGAGGGAAGTGGTATTAGTATCACTAGCATGCAAAAACAGAGGATCACTAAGGTCAAGATTGTTAACCTGATTCATTTTGGCACTACCACTAGTAGCAGGTTTATCGGAGGCACTCATTCAACCAAGAAGCAAGAAGACAACTAAGAAAGCAAGAACAAGACAGAAAAGGAAAAAAACCAACCACAAACGCAAATGAAATGCACCCTAAAGATCAAAGTGTGTATTGCACCCTATATTGTTCGGTTCAAAGGCCTACTAAGCAGGGACTCAACACAAAGATATATCTTCTACCAACAAAGAGTTAGTATAGAATGCCAATCAACAACCACAACCAACCAACAATCAAACCAGGCAAATACCTCTGGCATCAAGAACAACAACACAACCAATAACAACACCAAACACAAACCTGTAGCACCACAACCAACAACCAACAGAATAAAGAGAGGAGGGAGGAGGACCTACAGTGGGAGCTCAGGAGCACCAGCAACAAAAAAAAAAAAAAAAAAAAAAAACAGAAGAAAATAATACAGACCCAATAAATAAAATACAAAAAATAAAAAAGTAAAGTAACAGCAGCGGAAGAATCACGAACACCAACTTGTTATGGAACAACCAATACACCAACCAGATCACCAACTTGTCCTGGAACAGCCAAGAACACAAACCAGAGAACTCGAGAAGAATCCCCAAAAATTAGTACCAAACCCTAGATCTACGATAACACCATGTCCCAGATCTAGCCCGAACAGAGATCAAACCAAGATCACGAACCCAATCGAACACCAATATCCACGCCCTAAATCTATAAATCAAGATCCAGAAACCCTAGAAATCAAAACCCTAGAAATCAAAACCCTAGATCCTAGATCTAACAAAATCGATCCGTGAACCCAATCAACTCGTATCCAGAGCACCTATGTGCTCTGATACCATGTAGAAAACAAAAATCTCAACCTCAATCAAACTGAAACACCAAGTCTTATTGTTAGGTCTTAATAAGATCTCAAACACTAGCTAATCAATTTACAAATAAGTATTTAGATGTTAATTGTTACGAACCGTTTAATCGCTCAGTATCTTAGTATATTATAGCGGAATTATAATAAAGAAGTATTGAGAATAACACACAGTTATTTTGATTAGAAAAGTTCAACGAATTACAAAGCTTAAGCTCACTATTTATACACAATAATAGTGAGCTTGATAAGTACGAATCCTAGTAAATCTTCTAAAAGGATAGAAGATTTGATCTAACCAACATACCTAAAATAAAGCAATACGTTTCATTATGGAGTTGAGTAGTCAGCTTCATAATGCGTTAGTCGCTTTTTGTCACTCAGACTTAGAGCCACTCAGACTCAAGTTCACTCAGACTCAGCAAGTAAGACTTTAATAAACAGATTTATTAATTTGGGTTAAATCGTTGATTTTCCCAACAATCTCCCCCTATCTGTTTGGATTAAAGTCTTTTACAATTAATGCATCAAAAATAAACACAAACTTAAAAATTCAACATAAAACAGTTTGTGAACAAAAGCACATCACTTTCTTCTCTTGGAAGATCTCTTCTGCTTCAATGGCACATCCCATGGATTAGGCTTATTCACTTCTTTTGCCCATTTCAATCTCTCTGTTTTCCATCCAAGTAGCTTCTCCATTTTAGCATCTGATTTGTGGAACAGTAGTTGATATTCTTTCTTGATCAGTTCTACCTTGTCCATCAATGTCCTCATTTCTTCAATTCTTCTAAGGTTATTGAATAACCAGCTGATCAGCTTCATACGAAAGGGGATGCATTGATCAGATTCACATTCACTGAGTAGAGCAATGCAATGATATATGGAATCCATATTCAATCTATCTTTAGCTTGAAAGCATTCCTCTCCCCCACAATCAACATAACATAGGCCTTCATGATTGTCATTCTTCACATAAGTCTTATCTTGAAAGATTACACCTTTGGGAACAGGATGAATATTGGTGGTTTCCAAACCAAGTGATTTAGCCCCAGCTCTGACTCTGTTAATAGTACAGAATGCTCTGTAGTCTTCATCTGAGATCAGTTTCAGTAGGTAGGCAACATTCACATTTGACACTGCTTCTCTTTTGACCTCAAGTCTGTGTGCAATGTTGGTTATTCTTGAGCTCAGACTAGTGATTTCTTTCCATTCTTCTAAGCCCAAGGTATGCATTCTGTGAACCCCAATTCTGAAGGAGCCCTCTTTGTGATAACCAGCCAGCATGAGGTCAGATCCACCAGTATCAACACAATCCAAGTCTTGGATCTTATTTGCATTTCTCCTTATTATGAAGTTTGATTCAATGTAGTCCAGTCTGGCTTCTTCCCTTAATACTTGTTTAGCCATTTGTTTGTCAGCTTCTATCATTTGTTGTTCTTCATCAATTGCCATTTCTTCTTCCTCCTTCATCTCAGCTTCAAGTATTTCAGCAGCTTTTGTGCACTTGTCTTGTGGTTCTGTGGGATTGGCCTCAAACTTCTCCATGTATAGCCTTTTGACATACTCCTTGTATCGTTCAACTGTCATCCCAGCATTGTGTGCATATCTTTGAAGTTTTGCTAGTTTTTCAGCTTCAGCTTGTCTTTTCTTTATTTCTGTTTCTACCTCAGTTTGAACAGTTGGCTCTTCCATATCTGTGTCAGTATCAGTTTCAGTATCAACTGCAGCTTTCCCTTTGACATCCATGTCACTTCCTTGATCTTCTTTCTCAGATTCACTTGATACATTGTTGTAATCAGTCTCATAGTGGTCCTCAGACTGACCAGTTTTCAGATTGAATCTAGTTGTCTTGTAGTATCTTTTCTCCCCTTCATCTCTTTTTCGTTTCAAGTCTTTCTTGGGAAGGTCAGACTCGTCAGTTGTCTTGGGAAGGTCAGACTCATCAGTTGGTGTAATAATTTTCTCCCCTTGAGTATGAGCATCCCTTGGAGAGCCTTCAACAACATTCTTCCCTTTTCTTGTCTGACTGATCTCAGATGTGAGTTTTAACACCATCCCTTTCAACTCCTCCATCTCCACTGAGTTTTGACATTTTAGAGCATGTAACTCAGTCTGCATTGCACTCAGTTTGACATCAAACTGAGTTGACATGTCCTTAATTGCCTGTAACAGCAAAGGAACAGTCATAGCAACCTCAGACTGAGAGGAAGTAGTAACAGTAGGTAATGAAACAGTTGGTATAGCCTCACTCCCTCCTTGTGATTTAGGATAATGATCCTCAGCCAAAGAAATGGAAGTCTGTACCTCACTCAGTTTGGGAAGTGAGGCATTGACGACTTGTGCATAGGAGTGAGAGAAATTTGGTGATACCTTATCGTGAACTAGCACAGAGCTAGTGAAAATTGCCTTAGAAATTGGCTTTGAAACCGAAGGGGGCGGTCCCATACTAAGTACAGGGATATTCAGGAGTGGAATATCTTCTTCAATACTTACCACATGTGTCAGTGTGGCAGCAGTAACGTGTGTCTCCAAGCTGACTACGCTAGATTGGCTTTGGGTAGTCTGGGTAGTCAGATCCACCTCTTGCTCTAGCAGAGGGAGGATGGTCTGATCTACAGCACTTGATGGGAGTTTAGAACTCTCAGCCTCATGGAAAAGTGAGTCCATTAGTGCTTGATTGAGAGTGGGGCTTGATGTGAGTGCTTTTTCAAAAGAACTTGGTGAGTTCAAGAGATTGGTCGCTTGTGTTGCTAAGACATCAAGTTGAGGAGTGGACTGCACCTCAGACTGAGAGGGGATACTCTCAGACTGAGGGAGAGAAAGAGTTATATTCATACCTGAGTCTGCCTCATCGCGCCCTGCCCCACCCATTTCCACTTCAGCTTCTGTAACAGGAATGTTTGCCTCCAAATTCACTTCAGCTCCGTCATCGTGATTTTTTGAATCTGAATGGTCAGACTCAGTGCTTTCAGGGTCAATAAACGGATTAGCAATCCACTGAAGCATAACTGGTGTTAAACCTGGCTCAGCTTCAGTGATGTTGATGTAAGTAAAAATTTTACAGGTCAGTGTGGGAAGAGGGCACACATAAAAAATTTGATCAAGTGCCTCATAAGCTGCCTTTCCCAGAGCCTCCTCAAACCTGAGTGAAAGTACCCGAATAAACGGAACATCATTCGGTCTCTTTGTTTTTAAAACAAGGGAGAGAATCTCTTCAAAATATAGTTGTGAATAAGAGATTCGTCTACTCATTACCATGGAATGAAAGAGATGAGTCTCGAATTCATTCATCTGATTCAGACTCCCAGATTTACCCCCCAAACATCTTGTAATACTGGAAAAGATAAATTTCCATCTGCCTGTGAAGAATTTGTATTCGATGACTCCCTGAGTGACAAGCTGACCAATGAGAGGGAATGCCTCAGCTCGAGCTTGCTGTTTGGTCAGTTTGGCTTGAAATCCCCCTTCACCAGCTTCATTAGCAGTAGGTAACAAGAGAGCCGCGCGAATGGTGTCCTCAGTAATGGCCTTCCATCATTATACGTGCCAGTGATTTCAGTCTGATCAGCATTAGCGGTGCAGGTATACCACCACTCACATAACACCGGTGGGTACATCACCGTTTCACAGAAGTACGCTCCATACAGGGGATGGGATTGCATGAACTGACACAGTTGTTCAAAGCCCATGTTTTGTCGATTGGCGGGAATATCAGTAGTGGCCACCCTGTTGTTGTCCTTGATCTGTACCCTGTTGTGAAAATCGGCGCCAGGAATCATACGAGGAGTAACGTGAAGGATCATGTTCATATCCGCCATTGATGAGAGTTCAAGAAAAAGATTAGAGAAGATAACAATTAGGTTAAAATTTGAAATTAAGTTGAATATAAACTAAAGGAGCGAAATTTAAGTAACTAAGTTATGAAACTTTCCATAAAGTCTATGTAGTTTAACCCTATTGACAATTTTGACCCTTGAGGTTGAAAAAGATTTGCAACTGACCACTAAAAGAATTAAAAATAATAAAAAAAAACTTTACAGACTAATGAAGAAAGAAAAGAGAAAAAAAAATTTAAAAAAAATATTTACGAAATTTACATTCAGTCTGAGCACATGGTCAGACTGGAAAATCTCGAGCTGATTGAAAGGTCAGACTGAGAATTTATTCTTTTGACATATTAAGGGTTTAACATGCCCAATTCTCCTAACAGATAGAAAAACCTGTCCTCACTCAGAGGTTTTGTGAAGATGTCTGCCAATTGATCATGAGTGGCTACAAACTCCAATCTGACTTTGCCTTTTTCCACACAGTCTCGAATGAAATGATGTCTTATTTCAATGTATTTTGTCCTGGAGTGAAATACTGGATTCTCAGTTATTTGAATAGCACTCTTGTTGTCACACATGATTGGAGTATTTTGAATCTTGATGTCAAGATCAGCCAATTGATGTTGCATCCAAAGTAATTGTGCACAACAGCTCCCTGCGGCCACATACTCAGCTTCAGCTGTGGATGTTGCAACAGAGTTTTGCTTTTTGCTTTTTGCTTGACCAACTGACTAGTATTCCTCCCAGAAGCTGACATCCCCCTGAAGTACTTTTTCTGTCCAATCTACACCATGCATAGTCTGCATCTGTGAAACCAATTAGTTCAAAACCAGAATCTTTAGGGTACCATAGGGCAAGATTTGGAGTACCCTTAAGATATCTGAAAATTCTTTTGACAGCTTTAAGATGGGATTCCTTTGGGTCAGCTTGATAACGTGCACATAGACAGGTAGAGAACATGATATCAGGTCTACTAGCAGTTAAGTAAAGTAAAGAGCCAATCATACCTCTGTAAGTAGCTTGACAAACTGACTTGCCAGATGAGTCTTTATGCAACTTATCAGAAATACTCATTGGTGTTTTCATTTAAGAACATGATTCAAAACCAAATTTCTTTATTAAATCATGGACATATTTACTTTGATTTATAAAAATGCTATCTTTCTTTTGTTCTACTTGTAAACCAAGGAAAAACGTGAGTTCTCCCATCATACTCATTCTATATTCACTGCAAATAAGATTTGAAAACCAAGTACACAACTTTTCATTTGTGGAGCCAAATATAATGTCATCAACATATATTTGTACCAAAATCACATGTCCTTTTTCCTTTTTGATAAAAAGTGTCTTATCAATTGATCCTCTTTTAAAATGGTTTTTGAGAAGAAAGTCAGATAGAGTATCATACCAAGCTCTAGGAGCTTGTTTGAGACCATATAATGCTTTGTTTAATTTAAAAACATGATCAGGAAAGTTAGGATCAACAAAACCTGGAGGCTGCTTGATATAGACTTCCTCTTGTAGATCACCATTCAAAAATGCACTCTTCACATCCATTTGATACACCAAGAAGTCTTTAAAGGCTGCATATGCTAAGAATAAGCGAATTGCTTCAATACTGGCCATTGGAGCAAAAGTTTCATCATAATCAATGCCTTCTTCCTGCTTGTATCCTTGAGCCACCAATCGTGCTTTATTCCGGATCACCACTCCATCTTTGTCATATCTATTTTGAAATATCCATTTAAGTCCAATGATAGTATTAAGCAGGGGACGTGGGACCTTTGTCCAAACATTGTTCCTTATAAATTCTCCAAGCTCCTCTTGCATACCATCAACCCAGTCTTCATCTAATAGAGCTTCTTCAACCTTCTTTGGTTCCATCAAACTCAAGAAGTTTTTATAAAAACAAAAGTTAGCTGTGGCAGTCTTTCATATGGTTTTGACTCCTTCAGTTAATGAACCAATTACTGATGATATTGGATGTCCCTTGAGAGTCTTGATGTTACCTATCTCATTGTGGGAAACTGTAGCTGCGTGAGACTGAGTAGCATCAGTTTGAGTGTCATCACGCTGAGTATTTTGGATCTGAGTTTGGTCAGACTGAGGGGTGTCAGTCTGAGTTTCTTCAGTTTCATTAGTCTCAGTTGTTTCAATATCAGGGACACTCTGGAATGTTGATTCATCAGGTTCACTCTCAGACTCTTGATTTTGATGAGCTATTTCATCATTCTGAGATGCAGTTTGAGAGTCAGCATCAAACGTTGTTACTAGCTGTCATACCCCGCTAAAGCGGAAACACGGAATGTGAAGAGCAAAGAATCATTTCACGGGTTACACTAAAATCAACGGTTCAAGTCATTACGATTTAAATTGAAAAGTACAGAAGTCAAAGTTACAACCAAGATTCAAAGTTAAGACCATAGTACATAATAAAATGTTTTTAAATAAAAATTCCCAAAATAAGGTCTTCTTCCCGAGGTACACTTCACATAAAAGACTTGACCCGCCTGAGCAATGCACTTCGTAACTTACGCTTAGTTCCTGAAACATGAGATAAAGTGTCAACTACGAAAACGTAGTGACTGAGTTACAGTTTATAAGTTGACAAGGTTTCAAATAAAAGTTCGACCAGTATATATATATAAGTACAAAGTTTTCCAAAAGAAGTAAGCGAATGAGCAGTCGCATAAGATAGTTTATATACTGTCGTAATAATTCAAATCAAGAATTTAGAGTTCGTAAGAGTTCGAGACAAGTTCAAAGTTCATAAAAGTTCAAGATTCGTTCAAAGTCAAAGAAGTTCAAATTAAGTTCAAGTGCTTAAAATTCAAGAATAGTTCAAAGTTCAAGATAAGTTTAAGTCCAAATAAGTTCAAGTTCAAATAAGTTCAGGTTCAAATAAGTTCAAGTTCAAATAAGTTCAAGTCGCGTAGCAAGCGGTAAAAAGAGTAGTCATTACCTCAGTGGTGGATTAATCCACATGTGTAAGACAGAAAGTAAGCATATGCATAAATAATAAAGACCTATGATCCTCGAGTTGTACCAACCACTAAGCTTAATATAACGTAAGATTTAGTTTTGCACACTAATCCGATTCTGGTCAAGTTCCAGCCCCTAGTTCCAGTCTAGAGTTCAAGTTCGCGAGAACTTAGCAATATGTACCCAGGTTGCTACCCTAAAGTAAGGAGTGACCGCTCCTAAGTATCGATACCCATATTGGCTAACGGCTAGTGTTAATAGTGTGTAGAGTCCAGTTCCAAGAAAAAGTTTCGGGGCATTTAGTTCGTTCCGTTCTAAAAATTGTTTGTTTGTACTTACGGCGCTTATATCCTCACCTAGGGTTTTGCTCCAAAATACAACCAAGCTATCATTGTCTAATCAAATATCCAAAGAGGCAAACCTATTTAGTCTATGTTAGGTCTCACTAAGATCCCAAAAAATGGCAAATCAATAACAAATAAGTATTTAGACGTTAATTGTTATATATCGATTAAGTATTCAGTTTCAGTATATATTATAGCGGAATTATAATATAGAAACAATGAAAATAACACACAGTTATATTTCAATCAAAAGTGTTACGATTACAAACCTCAAACTCACTATTTATACACAATATAGTGAGTTTGATAAAGATCAATCTAAGTAAATCTTCTAAACAGATAAAAGATATTCACTAACTAGATTACCTTAAATTACGCCTGACTTCTCTCATGAGTCTGAGTTACTCAGACTCATGTCACTCAGACTGAGTCACTCAGACTCAGGTCACTCAGACTTAGACTTTGATTAACAGATTTATTAATCTTGGGATAGATCATTGTTTTTCCCAACAATCTCCCCCTATCTGTTTCAACGAAAGTCTTTTACAAAACATGCTAGAAAATAAACACAAACATAAACATCTTTAATTAAACTCTGTTTGTGAACAAAACAAGCATCAGTCTGCTTTTACATCTTCTTCTTTAATGTCCTCTTTCTTTTCTTTACTGAAGTCTCAAATGGTAATGGCTGTTCTCTATCACTTAGCCATTTTAGTCTCTCAGTCTTCCATGCCAGCAGCTTCTCCATTTCAGCATCAGTCTTGTGGAAATGGACCTGATATTCCTTCTTAATCAACTCCACCTTATCAGCCACAGTTCCAATCTCTTCAATCCTTCTCAGATTATTAAACAACCAACTGACCAGCTTCACTCTGAATGGGAGACACTGAGCAGACTCACATTCACTTAGTAATGCCAAACAATGATAGATTGAAGATGTGGTGAGTCTGTGTTTGTCTTGGAAGCTTTCTTCTCCCCCACAATCAATATAACACAACCCAGTGTGCTTCTCAGTCTCAATGTAAGTTCTTTCCTGAAACGTAACAGCCTCAGGAACAGGATGCATGCTGCTTGATTCCAGACCCAAGGACTTTGATCGAACCTTCACATTGTGCTTTGTACAGTATGCTCTGTAGTCTTCATCTGGCACTAGATTGAGCATATGAGCTGTATTTAAGTTGAAAGTGGCCTCTCTTCTTATAGTCATTGCTTGAGATTTGTCTGTCAGATTGTAGCTCAAATCAGCTATTTCTTTCCATTCTTCTAGACCCATAGTGTGCAGTCTAGTCAGTCCCACTCTGAATGATCCACTTTTGTGTGTGCAGGTGAGTAACAAATTAGATCCATCATGACTCAAACAATCTAGGTGATGAATTTTGTTCTGAAGTTTTCTCAGGGTAAAGTTTGCTTCAATGTAATTAACCCTTTCTTGTTCTCTGAGTACAAGTTTGGCCATTAGTGCATCTGCTTTGACCCCTCATTTGATCTTCTTTAATAGCCAGATCCTCCTCTGCTTGTATCTCAGCTTCAAATTCTGCAGCTGCTTTTGCAGACTGATCATATGGATTAAAATCGAATTTCTCTTTGTAGAGCCCCTTCACATAATCTTTGTATTCCTCTACAGTCATCCCAGCACTTTTAGCATATCTTTGAAGTTTTGCCAACTTGTCAGCTTCACTTTGTTTTGCTGTTTCAGCTTCAGTTTCTTTCTTTTGCACTTCAGACTCAGTTTGAGTCTCCATTTTGTCTGCTTCTTCTTCTGCAGTCTGGTCCACTATCTTATCAGACTCATCACCCTCATCACTAGAAATACTCCAATCAGTTTCATAAAATACTTCAGATTGTCTTGTTTTCGTGTTGAATCTGGTTGTCTTGTAGTATCTTTTCTCCCCCTCTTCTCTTTGTGGTTGGGTGGGGATCTCAGATTCAATAGCTGTAGCAGGCGTTTTCTCCCCCTGAAGCTGAGAATCCTCTGCAATTTCCTTGCCTTTCCTCATCAGACTGACTTCAGAGGTCAGTTTGAGCACTATTTCCTTCAAATCCTTCATCTCCTCTGCATTATGAGTTGTAAAAGCATGGAACTCAGTTTGCATTTCCCTCAGTCTGTCATCAAACTGAGTAGATACGTCCTTAAGTGCCTTTAACAGGACAGGAACCGTCAAAGCAACCTCAGACTGGGTGGATGTTGTAGCATTTTCTGATGTAACTGGTGGCA
>CAJVGC010000060.1:48846658-48991079 GCA_910822075.1 Senecio squalidus
TGTGTTTGCTTTCCAAGAACACAGGCTGAGCAAACTTTGTCTTTGGTATAAGTGAGTTCTGGCAGCCCTCGTACTAGCTTGCTTTTGGATTAATGTTCTTGAAGTTTAAATGAGATAACCTTCGATGCCATAACCAGTTTAATTCCTCCTTGGTTTCAGTAAACAAGCAGGTCTCAGCTTCATCATTTGCTGTACCCAGATCCAGACAGAACACATCTCTTTCTCTTTTGGCTAGCAATAATGGTTTTCCCTTGGCATTGTAGTTTATCCCAGCTTGTTTCCTGAATCTGACTTCATGATCCTCATCAGTAATCTGACTCACACTGAGTAGATTGTGTTGCAGTCCTTCTACATAAGCAACTCTCTTGAATGTGACAGCTCCAGCATGAATCTTGCCATATCCCCTTGTCATTGAAAATCCATTGTCTCCATACCTTACTTGAGGTCCATCTTCTTCCTTGTAGTCCTGTAGAAAGGACTTCATCCCTGTCATGTGCCTTGATGCTCCACTGTCTAAGTACCATTTTGTAGAGTCCTGCACATGAAAGAAGGAAAATTAGTTCCTTTTGGGTACCCACTTTAGAGTGGATAGACAGGGTTAGGAGCTGATTCAATCTTGCATTCAGTTTTAGAACTTGAATAGTTCCATTTGTTTATTTCATTCATGCAATTTACAGAATAGTGACCTATGACCCCACAGTATTTACAAGGAGCATTTTTGTTGTTGACTTTAGATGGAGCTGATTTAACTTTAGAGGTTTGAACATGTTTTGCTTTTGCTTTTGATGGTGAAGTGTTTCTAGAAGAGACTGAACTGGATTTTGATAATCCTGATTGATATGAAGCTGACCCCTGTTTTGATGAAACTGACTTGTGAACATAAGGATTCTTAGGTCTAGACCTGGTCAATAACTTACAAAAACACAGCTTCATGCCCTTTTTCCCCACAGTTATAGCAGTTTCTCTTTGGAGGAGATTTGGATCTGCCTTGATTAGGTGATTTATCCCTGACTAAAGTTTTGACAATGTTGGTCAGTTCCAGTAATTGATTTCCTAATTTATCAATTGTTTTAGCTTCAGGACTTTTGTTGTGACTTTTGGGACTAACAGAAGTTTGACTCTTGGGTTTTCTCAGAACCTGTGGGACAACTTTGGGCAAGGATTAAAGATCCTTTGCAGTCTGTAGATCAGTTTCAGACAGGACAACACTTTCAGATTTAGAAGAAGATGAAGGCAAAAGACTATTTTTATTCAAAACTTGAGAGATTACAGGTTTGACAAATGCATTTGACATCATTGTCTTGTTTCCTTTCAAATAGGTAAAAGTATTTGGAAGGATTTCCGGTTTAAAACTAATTTTTTCTCTCTCTGCCTTCAAAGCTTCTTCCTCCTCTTCTGTCATATACTTCTTCAAGCTGAATCCTTCACCCAACACAGCTTGAACTTGATTTGGTACCTGTCTGTTTAAGCAATCCTCATTTTTTAAAGATGATATACACCATGATTTACAAATTCTTTTATAGTGCTCAGTTTCTTCTCTAAGTTTGTGATTTTCTTTTGCAAGATCACTGTAGGCTTCAGTCTGAGCATTTAAAAGGACTTTATAACTTTCTAATTCAGTTATTTTATCATCTTTACTTTTCATAAGATTTTCAAGATCTTTGATTGTGTGTTTGAGGTCATTTTGTTCTTCTAGAGTGGTGGTTAAGTCAACGAAAATATATTCAAACATTTGAATTTTTTGTTCATTTGTATAAGTTTCAAAATTATGTACCTTATAAAGTTTTGACTTGTTCCAGTCTGAATTGCAACTCATTCTTTCAGCTTCCTTGAGATCCTTTTCGAACTGAGAGGCAGATTTCTCAGCTTCAGTAGTTTCCTCCACTATTGCCATCAAGCATTGATCTACCACTTCTTCTTCATCAGAAGACAGTTCTTCATCCAACCATTCTTCAGCAAAGAATGCTTTTTGTTCAGTTTGAGACTTTTGAGGGTTGGAGCTGTTGCCTTTCTTGTATTTCAGATACTTGTTTCGATATCTTTGGGCCCGTTCAGCAACTTCTTCCATATGCTCAGTCTGGGCATTCTTCACTTTGCAGTCAGCAGCCATGTGACCATATTCATTACATTTGAAGCATTTTACCTTTTTCAGATCAAAAGGTTTCTTGCCTTTGTAGCCTGTCTTTTGTTCAAGTTTCATGGTCAACAGGGCAAGCTGACTCTTTAGTTTCTTGACTTCAGAGTCGTTTTTAGATTCTGAGTCTGAGTGTGACTCAGACTCAGATGAGTCAGCGTGAGAATAAATTTCTTTATTCCTTCTGCTTGTTGCAACTAATGCAGCTTCTGGGTCTTTTGCAGTTCTTCTATTGTTGAGCTTCTTTCTTTCTTGAGATTCTTCAAAGTTTAACAATAGGCCAAAGAGTCCTGGCAGCTTGTAGGTGGACAGCTTCTCACTTACTACAAGTGATGTGATAACAGATTCAAATTTGTTAGGTAATATATCAACAAATTTCTTACATATATCATCATCATCTTTTGTCACTCCCAGAGCTGACAAGTCATTTAGTAGAATCTGAAATCTGGTATGAACATCAGCCAAAGTTTCCTTTTCTTTCATATAGAAATTTTCGTAATTTCTAATGAGACTGTTTAGCCTTTGTTCCTTTACAACTGGAACACCTTCATAAGACACAATTAATGTGTCCCATAGTTCCTTAGCTGTTTTACAGCCAGCAATTTTGGAAAAGATTTGTTCTGACACTGCATTTCCTAAAATACTTCTGGCTTTGGGATCAAGATTGAATAAGAGTTTGTCTTGATCTGTCCATTGAGATTTGGCAGTTTGGACCCATCTGGCACGTTGAACAACTTTATCACCTTCTTTCACTTCATCAATCTGTTTACCTGGAATTATGGGTCCTTCAGTTATGACTCTTATCATTTCTTCATGAATTCCAGATAAATGGCACTCAGCCTTAAGCTTCCAATGTGCAAAGTTATGACCATTGAACACTGGAATTCCTTTTCCAGCCATTGTGGTTATGTTTGAAGATGATGACATTGTTTTGAGATTTTAGGTATTGATCGTTTAAGATTTATAAATTTATTAAAATTTAAATCTTATTTGCTCTGATACCAGTTGTTAGGTCTCACTAAGATCCCAAACAATGGCAAATCAATAACAAATAAGTATTTAGACGTTAATTGTTATATATCGATTAAGTATTCAGTTTCAGTATATATTATAGCGGAATTATAATATAGAAACAATGAAAATAACACACAGTTATATTTCAATCAAAAGTGTTACGATTACAAACCTCAAACTCACTATTTATACACAATATAGTGAGTTTGATAAAGATCAATCTAAGTAAATCTTCTAAACAGATAAAAGATATTCACTAACTAGATTACCTTAAATTACGCCTGACTTCTCTCATGAGTCTGAGTTAGTCAGACTGAGTCACTCAGACTCATGTCACTCAGACTGAGTCACTCAGACTCAGGTCACTCAGACTTAGACTTTGATTAACAGATTTATTAATCTTGGGATAGATCATTGTTTTTCCCAACAGTCTAAAGTAAGCCCATCCGAATAAGAGATATTGTCTACACATATTAGTTTGTAAAGTTCCGAAATTTGTTAAATAGTTCTCAAGTTCCAAAAGTTCAGATAGCTCAAAAGTTCATAAAGTTTCTAAGAATAGAAAGGTAGCTCAATAGTTCAAAAGTTTCCAAAAATAGAAAGGTAGCTCAATAGTTCTAAAGTTTCCAAAAATATAAAGGTAGCTCAATAGTTCAAAAGTTTCCAAAAATAGAAATGTAGCTCAATAGTTCTAAAGTTTCCAAAAATAGAGAGGTAGCTCAATAGTTCAAAAGTTTCCAAAAATAGATCACAACACGTTGTACATAGATTCAAGCACGTAAAACAGTTTCGCATAAAAATATTGTTCACAAAAGAATTTGATCTCATGTTTCCCCCAATAAGAGTACTTAAATTGTGGAGTAAGGAGGGGTGTAACTCACGGTTTGCGAAGATAAAGAGCTCGGGAATCGGTCGGAGCGGGAGTCGGGAATCACGGGTCGCCTAATAATACCAAGATAGTCCAATTATTATTAACTTATTATGTTATTGTGCTTAAGATAATATAATTGAGTTTTTAATTAAACTTTAAGTGTCAAGGTTAAGTTTAATCAAAATAGTCCCAAAACGGTGAAAGTTACGTTTTTGTCCAAAAGTTCAATTTAACGTCTATTATTGTTAGGTCATAAGTGTTTTTGCTTGCTGAAGTGGTTTACATTTTTCTAAGGAAATTTGGGCAGCGCTTCCGCGCCCAAATTTCATATCCAAAAATGTACCTACCAATTCTGCTCACAAAACACATACAACACTATTTTATATCCAAACAAGTCCATTTATGTTCCAAAAGTTCATTACAAGACACCAATGTATATTATTTTTCCAAACTCAGTCCCAAAATGATGTTTTACGAAAAGTCAGCAAGTCAAACAAGTCTAAAACGTCGAAATAAAGCGAATCGGGTAAAGTCAGTGGCCTGTGCGCCGTTGTGACCATAGGAACGGCGCACAGTGACCAAAAACTCACCCGCTGCGTCGTTCTGGTCACGGGAACGGCGCACGGGTCGCGGGTTTTCGAACTTTTGTTGCAAAACGTATTTTAAGCCTTAGATTCCGACATGCAATTGGTTTAAACTTATTAAAACATCATTTTAACAGTTTATAAAGCATTTTTAGTTACAAAATCGTGGATTCAAAGACTATTTTGGTTAAAAACGTTTTTGACCATAAAAAGCCATAGATTTGAATAAAAACTTATTTTAAACCGATAGATCTTACATGCAAGTAGTTATTTACATAAAAACAGTAAATAAAAAGAAATCTACCGGTTGAAATCGTTTGGATGATGATTTGGTGATGTTTGAGCTCCGAAAATCTTTACAAAAATGGTCCTTTTTCCGAAAACTTAGCTTCTCCTTGCTTCTCTTGATGTTTAAATCGATTTGTATGGATTAGAATGGATTAAAATGGGGTTTAGGTGGCTGAAGTTACTGGAAATGATGGATTCTTGAGAGTGTTTTTGAGAGAAAGTTTGTAGGTGTTTTAGTTTTTGGTTTATAAAAATGAATAAATGAAAAGAAATAAAGAAAATGATGGTAAAAAGGAGTTGGGACTGTAGTCTAGCAGTAAATGATGGGTTATAATCGAGTTTGATTGGTCAAAAGTGTAGGAAATCGAGACATGCAGAATTTTCAAATTTATTACGAGAATCGTCCTCCAGGAGGGCGCACAAGGTCACTGTGCGCCGTTCTGGACCATTTCTGCAAAAAAATTTGGACTTTTGCTGTTTTTTGTAAAATTGTTTATTTGGACCTTTTCGTTAACTAAAGTTTTAAAGTATGTTACATTATGAACTTAGGAAAGTTCATTAGGTGTTTTCTTGGCATTAGGACTTATATAAGTTGATTCCGGTTGTGATTCTGACACGAGTGCGTTTCCGATAAAAGTTCAATTTAAAGACACAATAGATAAAACGAGAGACATAGAGCGTAAAGAACACCTGAAATTTGACGATTGTCACATTCTCCCCAGGTTGAAAGGAATTTCGTCCCGAAATTTAGTTCGTCTCATGGGGAAGATGTGCCGTCGGATCATGGTGGATTTTCCTGACGAGTTTCGGTCCTTGCGTCTTCACGCGGTTTTGGGACTACGTCGGGGGTTCCACCGAACTCATTGATGGGAACAAGATTCTGACTAGATTGTTTGACCTTGGAGTCAACAACTTAAGCGGTTCATCCAGGAAATCGGGTTTGGCACCAATCTTGGTCTTGTCTAGAGAGATGACGCTGGCCGTATCCGATGAACACTTTTCAAGCGTGAGAATGGAACTTATACGAATGCTTAAAGAAGACTGGGGAAGTTAAAGGCGATGAGCAATCGGACCGATATGTCCTAAGACTTAGATTGGGCCGGTGTACCTCGGGCTCAGTTTGCCGCGTCTCCAGAAGTAGGCTACCCCTCTTGTGGCGATATTTTGGGAAACACTCCATCGCTATCTTGGGGCTCGAGGGTTTCTCTTCCGTTTGGTTACGCAGCTCCTTGGTCGGGTACGGAATGCTTCCAGTCTTTCACAGGTAGAGATAGACATTGGACCTTGCAAGTTGTCGACCGTCAGCTTCTAGCCGATAGGGCGGTGTTCGACACTTGTGTCCATATAGAAGTTGAAGGGTGCGCTCTTGGTGCTGGCATGGAAGCCGTTGCCACAGGTGAACTTCGACCAAAGGGGAGTGGGTTTACGAATACCTTCGGACTTCCGAACTCATGCTTGAAGCTTGGCGTAACGAGTCACGTTTAGCCTGAGTTCGAGTTCCTTCAAGGTTGACTATAGAATCGTGGAAATGTTCTACTCAGGGTCAGAATTTGCACCTTGGGAATTTGGTGTACCACTCCTGATCTCGGGAGAGTTCTAGAGTGAGCTTGGGATGTTTCACATGATCTTCCTTGAGTAGGTGGGAGTGTTGACAAGGAGTATGGTCACTAATCGTCTAAGCATGGCCTACACACTTTGTTCATTAAGTCCATTAAGTCCATGAATACCGGCAGTGTGTTGTTTAGGCCTACTGACTGAGGGGAAGGCTTGGATTGCTTGCATCGAGTTTGGGGATGCGGCTTTGGTAATGATGGGTATAATGACACGAACCTGGTGATAACCCGAACGGGGGTCGACTTTTGAGAGGTAAGTTCTATCATGCAACTACTCGAATAGGTTGTCGATCCTCGGGAATGGTTATCGGTTCTTGACGGTTGGCTTGATACGTTCATGACGCTCAGGGTACAAACGGAAGGGTCCGTCTTTCTCTTGTTAGGGAAATTGGGGCTTCCCATGGAATTGGATTTGAGTGGTAGGACTAGGGTCGGGAAGTTCCTACAGCAGCTTTGACCGTCTTAGCATCTCGGGTGGTGCTAGATGGTAGGGAGCCTCGGCTATTGGTGTCGTGCCAGGAACGAGGTTTATTCGAAATTTTCACTTGTCGATTCGGCGGTAGTCCGGGCAAATTCTCAGGAAGGCTTTGGATGGTCCTTGACTACAGAAATGTCTTGGACTCGGCTTTCCTTAGATTTACGTTCGACGTTGTGAGCGGAGGGTGAGTCGTAGTCCCCCTCGAGATACTGGCGCATCATCAAGGGATACACGCTGCGAAGTTGTCATTCAGGCTTGCCCTCCTGAACGACGGGAGTTTCACTTTATGGGTAGGGATACGGGTGAATTTGTCGGAACGGACGATCTTGGCTCAGAAATGGGGTGACCAGTCCATCCTAACGATAGCGTTAAAGCTTGATGGTTCGATAGGAATTAGGTCGATGGGAGAAGGGTTTAGGTCAATGGAGTATCGGGTATCCTAAGGTTGTATCCGTAGATTCGACTATTGGACATTGGCATATTCGATGGAAAGCTATCTGCAAAGCTTTAGGTCCTAAGTTGATGAGGGGTTAAATTTCTGAGGAGGCAAGGGTCCTTTCAGTTCTTGGATCAAATAGTACGGAAGAAAATTATCGTTTGAAAGAGAACGTACCGGTAGCTGCATCGGTGTCCTGATGGGTCTCCCCGGCCGTGATTGCGAGAGCACTGAGGGTTTATGTGGTATGCTCTAAGAGGCAATCCCCACGGAGGTGCTGGTCGCTTCCACATTCGAGGCACCGCAGTTTTCTGTTTGCATTTTCTGGACAGCACCAGGGGTAATGCCCTACTTCGTTGCAAAGTCGGCATACCGGTCATCTTCGAGCATGATGGAAGTGGCACCTGTTGCACTGGGGGTGCGGTCCAGAGTAGGTTCGGGGTACGGTAGGGTTTCCTGGTCGTTACTGGCCCATGAGGGTTGGTGGTGAATCTTCCTTCTCTTACTCTCTCTTCGCTGGAAGAGGGCTGGAGGGGGAGGTAGGCAGTTGGTCCCAAAATCCTCGTCCTCGTCCTGCCTAGTTGGCACAAGAGGGAGAAGGGGTTCGTTGATTCCGAAGATCCCTTGGTTGATTCCAGCGACGATCTGAGCGATCACGCTTGGAAGTACCGCTTGGAATTGCACAATGATCTGTTCGGCTATGCGATCAGCGCGGCTTCTCTTGGGAGGCATGGTTCTACAAGGGAAAGAAGAAACTAGTTTAGAACGCACAATTTGGAATTTACTACAAGAATTCAACTCAGAGTTAACAATTATCGAGTACACGAGAGTAATGAGAGTGGACAATTAGCACAAGTATGATAACGATAGTAGTAAAAGAGTGTACAAGAAAGGTAACAGTATGCGCACGATGATGATTCAAGAATTTGTAATAATGTTTGACGATAGTAAAAGATTCACGCGATAAGACAAGTGTAATTAAATAGAAGATAGAAATTTTCATTAATAATAGGAGGTTTTAGTACATAGAACAAAATACTGAAAGAAATACAAGTACAATACATAGAGAAATAATAGATAATGGCTTAAGTCGTGTACAATAGAAAATTACGACTAAGCCGGTACAGTACAAATAAAAGAAGGTATGCCTAATAACGCTCTTCAAAGAACATCATGGCGGCAATGGCTACGATAAGCGCTCCCATGACCAAACAGGCTATGGGGAGGCACTGCGCTGTCCGGGCGGTGGCCTGAGCCGTTGCGATGATCCGCCGGGACTGCTGTGCCAATTCATTGGCAGCATCGGAGACTTCAAAGAGAAGAAGACCCTGCTCCTGGGCTTCCTCCGCGAGTCCCCGGACCTGACGGTGCAGGTTGAGAAACGCATCCGGTGGAAGAGGCTGGTGAGTAGGTGGCATCATGGGTCGGGAGGGTCCGACCTCCTGGGCACGTCGCCTCTCTTCGATAAACTGACGATCCCATGCTTAGCGTTCCGAGATTGGAGTAAGCAGGGCGGGATCGTAGGGATCCAAGAAAGACTGGGGAGGTGCGGGTCGGAACGGGCCCGATTGCTGATGCATAGGCGCTCTAGCATTGGGTCCTCGGGGCTGTGGTGCTGCAACGGGCACCAGCCTAGAAGGTGGGAGTACCGTCCTTGGGCTGGACCCATTACTGCTGCTGATGGTCCGGGATGTGTCTTCCGTTGGGTCAGTCGTCTGGTGACGCTGACTTTCGGAAGCCGTGTGGCCCTCAGAGGGTTCGTGCGAGGGGGAGGCGGCTCGTGGGAGCGATCGAGTCTGGGATCGGGAGCGCGACGACTGAGACATGGCGTATCTGCGAAT
Organism: Senecio squalidus; assembly: GCA_910822075.1. Taxonomy (NCBI): domain Eukaryota; kingdom Viridiplantae; phylum Streptophyta; class Magnoliopsida; order Asterales; family Asteraceae; genus Senecio; species Senecio squalidus. Next base: position 48,855,918 of record CAJVGC010000060.1, read on the forward strand.
AGAGAGTTACATAAGTACGGGGGAAACTAAGAATAGGAAAAACGTAAGTAAAATGCATGCACGGGTCAGTTATGTGAGTGTCGGGAATTTTTCGACTCAAAACCGTTAACGATAGACATTTACTTTCCGTTCTTGCATAATTCATTCTGAACTATGCATGGTTGATCAAGTCACGCATAGTTAAAAAAGGTAACCATGCAATTGCGGAAAGTAATGTTCTAAAGTTTGAACCCGAAATGAATTTTCTGAAAAGCCTTGGTTATAGTTTTGGTTTCGAAAACTTTTTGAAAATTTTTAAAACCGTCTTCACTATAACCCGTGCTTTGATACCAAGTCTGTCACACCCCGCTAAAGCGGAAACACGGAATGTGAAGAGCAAAGAATCATTTCACGGGTTACACTAAAATCAACGGTTCAAGTCATTACGATTTAAATTGAAAAGTACAGAAGTCAAAGTTACAACCAAGATTCAAAGTTAAGACCATAGTACATAATAAAATGTTTTTAAATAAAAATTCCCAAAATAAGGTCTTCTTCCCGAGGTACACTTCACATAAAAGACTTGACCCGCCTGAGCAATGCACTTCGTAACTTACGCTTAGTTCCTGAAACATGAGATAAAGTGTCAACTACGAAAACGTAGTGAGTGAGTTACAGTTTATAAGTTGACAAGGTTTCAAATAAAAGTTCGACCAGTATATATATATATATAAGTACAAAGTTTTCCAAAAGAAGTAACCGAATGAGCAGTCGCATAAGATAGTTTATATACTGTCGTAATAATTCAAATCAAGAATTTAGAGTTCGTAAGAGTTCGAGACAAGTTCAAAGTTCATAAAAGTTCAAGATTCGTTCAAAGTCAAAGAAGTTCAAATTAAGTTCAAGTGCTTAAAATTCAAGAATAGTTCAAAGTTCAAGATAAGTTTAAGTCCAAATAAGTTCAAGTTCAAATAAGTTCAGGTTCAAATAAGTTCAAGTTCAAATAAGTTCAAGTCGCGTATCAAGTCGCGTAGCAAGCTGTAAAAAGAGTAGTCATTACCTCAGTGGTGGATTAATCCACATGTGTAAGACAGAAAGTAAGCATATGCGTAAATAATAAAGACCTATGATCCTCGAGTTGTACCAACCACTAAGCTTAATATAACGTAAGATTTAGTTTTGCACACTAATCCGATTCTGGTCAAGTTCCAGCCCCTAGTTCCAGTCTAGAGTTCAAGTTCGCGAGAACTTAGCAATATGTACCCAGGTTGCTACCCTAAAGTAAGGAGTGACCGCTCCTAAGTATCGATACCCATACTTGCTAACGGCTAGTGTTAATAGTGTGTAGAGTCCAGTTCCAAGAAAGAGTTTCGAGGCATTTAGTTCGTTCCGTTCTAAAAATTGTTTGTTTGTACTTACGGCGCTTATATCCTCACCTAGGGTTTTGCTCCAAAATACAACCAAGCTATCATTGTCTAATCAAATATCCAAAGAGGCAAACCTATTTAGTCTAAAGTAAGCCCATCCGAATAAGAGATATTGTCTGCGCATATTAGTTTGTAAAGTTCCGAAATTTGTTAAATAGTTCTCAAGTTCCAAAAGTTTAGATAGCTCAAAAGTTCATAAAGTTTCTAAGAATAGAAAGGTAGCTCAATAGTTCAAAAGTTTCCAAAAATAGAAAGGTAGCTCAATAGTTCAAAAGTTTCCAAAAATAGAAAGGTAGCTCAATAGTTCTAAAGTTTCCAAAAATAGATCACAACACGTTGTACATAGATTCAAGCACGTAAAACAGTTTCGCATAAAGATATTGTTCACAAAAGAATTTGATCTCATGTTTCCCCCAAAAAGAGTACTTAAATTGTGGAGTAAGGAGGGGTGTAAGTCACGGTTTGCGAAGATAAAGAGCTCGGGAATCGGTCGGAGCGGGAGTCGGGAATCACGGGTCGCCTAATAATACCAAGATAGTCCAATTATTATTAACTTATTATGTTATTGTGTTTAAGATAATATAATTGAGTTTTTAATTAAACTTTAAGTGTCAAGGTTAAGTTTAATCAAAATAGTCCCAAAACGGTGAAAGTTACGTTTTTGTCCAAAAGTTCAATTTAACGTCTATTATTGTTAGGTCATAAGTGTTTTTGCTTGCTGAAGTGGTTTACATTTTTCTAAGGAAATTTGGGCAACGCTTCCGCGCCCAAATTTCATATCCAAAAATGTACCTACCAATTCCGCTCACAAAACACATACAACACTATTTTATATCCAAACAAGTCCATTTATGTTCCAAAAGTTCATTACAAGACACCAATGTATATTATTTTTCCAAACTCAGTCCCAAAATGATGTTTTACGAAAAGTCAGCAAGTCAAACAAGTCTAAAACGTCGAAATAAAGCGAATCGGGAAACGTCAGTGGCCTGTGCGCCGTTGTGACCATAGGAACGGCGCACAGTGACCAAAAACTCACCCGCTGCGTCGTTCTGGTCACGGGAACGGCGCACGGGTCGCGGGTTTTCGAACTTTTGTTGCAAAACGTATTTTAAGCCTTAGATTCCGACATGCAATTGGTTTAAACTTATTAAAACATCATTTTAACAGTTTATAAAGCATTTTTAGTTACAAAATCGTGGATTCAAAGACTATTTTGGTTAAAAACGTTTTTGACCATAAAAAGCCATAGATTTGAATAAAAACTTATTTTAAACCGATAGATCTTACATGCAAGTAGTTATTTACATAAAAACAGTAAATAAAAAGAAATCTACCGGTGGAAATCGTTTGGATGATGATTTGGTGATGTTTGAGCTCCGAAAATCTTTACAAAAATGGTCCTTTTTCCGAAAACTTAGCTTCTCCTTGCTTCTCTTGATGTTTAAATCGATTTGTATGGATTAGAATGGATTAAAATGGGGTTTAGGTGGCTGAAGTTACTGGAAATGATGGATTCTTGAGAGTGTTTTTGAGAGAAAGTTTGTAGGTGTTTTAGTTTTTGGTTTATAAAAATGAATAAATGAAAAGAAATAAAGAAAATGATGGTAAAGAGGAGTTGGGACTGTAGTCTAGCGTAAATGATGGGTTATAATCGAGTTTGATTGGTCAAAAGTGTAGGAAATCGAGACATGCAGAATTTTCAAATTTATTACGAGAATCGTCCTCCAGGAGGGCGCACAAGGTCACTGTGCGCCGTTCTGGACCATTTCTGCAAAAAAAATTGGACTTTTGCTGTTTTTTGTAAAATTGTTTATTTGGACCTTTTCGTTAACTAAAGTTTTAAAGTATGTTACATTATGAACTTAGGAAAGTTCATTAGGTGTTTTCTTGGCATTAGGACTTATATAAGTTGATTCCGGTTGTGATTCTGACACGAGTGCGTTTCCGATAAAAGTTCAATTTAAAGACACAATTAATATAAAACGAGAGACATAGAGCGTAAAGAACACCTGAAATTTGACGATTGTCACACTAGCAATTCATCACACAGCTGATTGATAGTGGCTATGTCAGTCTGTGATGACAATTCATCTTTGTCAGACTCATTGGTGTCATCAAAAGTAACATTTATACTTTCTTCCACAACTTTCCTTCGTTCATTGTAGACTCTGAATGCTTTAGCGATGCTTGAGTATCCAACAAACAATCCTTCATCAGCTTTAGGAGACATCTTACACAGCAGATCCCGTTGATTAAGAATATAACATCGACTTCCAAAAATATGAAAATAATGAATGGAAGGAACCTTATTATGATACAATTCATATGCATTTTTCCCATGTCTCTTCACGATGATGGATCTATTCTGTGTAAAGCAAGCAGTACTCACAGCTTCAGCCCAGAATTTTATCTTCATGTTCCCATAACATAACATTGTTCTGGCAGCTTCAATTAGAGTTCTATTTCTTCTCTCTGCAACTCCGTTTTGTTGAGGTGTCCGAACTGAGGCAAAGTTTTGTACTATTCCTAATTGATCACAAAAATCTATCAAGACTGAGTTTTTGAACTCAGTTCCATGATCACTTCTCATCTGTCGAACAAGAGTATTTTTCTGTCGCTGTTCTCTTTTGATCAGACTGATGATTTCCTCAGCTGCATCACTTTTAGCCCTTAAGAATATAACCCAAGTAAATCTAGTAAATTCATCTACAATCACAAGGGTGTATTTCTTTCCTCCTTGACTCTCAATCCCAATTGGTCCAAACAGATCCATATGTAGCATGAATAGAGGTTCATCAATTGAGTGCAACATTTTGGATGGGAATTGAGTCTTGGTTTGCTTTCCAAGCACACAAGCTGAGCAAACTTTGTCTTTGGTATAGGTCAGTTCAGGAAAACCTCTAACCAATTTACTTTTTGACAAGGCATTTATGTTTTTGAAGTTTAAATGTGATAATCTTCGATGCCATAGCCAATTAAGTTCTTCTTTAGTTTCTGTGAACAGACATGTCTCAGCCTCATCATTGGCTGTACTCGAATCCAGGAAAAATACATCTCTTTCCCTTTTGGCAAGTAGCAATGGTTTCCCCTTGGCACTGTAGATTATTCCAGCTTGCTTTCTGAATCTGACTTCATGATCTTCATCAGTGATTTGACTTACACTTAGTAAGTTATGTTGTAAACCTTCTACATAAGCAACTCTTTTGAATGTGACAGATCCAGCATGTATCTTTCCATATTCTCGTGTCATTGACACCCCGTTGTCACCATATCTCACTTGAGGCCCAGCTTCTTCTTTATAGTCTTGCAAGAAAGACTTCATTCCTGTCATGTGCCTTGATGCTCCACTATCTAGATACCATTTTGTAGAGTTGCACATGAAACAGAGAAAATTAGTTCCTTTTGGGTACCCACTTAAGAGTGGATCCATGAACTGAAACGGATTTAAGTTTAGGTTCAATCTTGCATTCAGTTTTGGAGCTGGTGTAATTCCATTTATTGAGTTCTTTCATGCAGTTAACGGAATAGTGACCTATGACTCCACAGTATTTGCATGGAGTATCTTTGAGACTGACTTGAGGTGGAGCTGACGTATTTTTGGTATTTTTTACTGACTTTGGTTTAGTTTGAAAGATTTGTCTTTGCTTTTGAGGCGAGACTGACTTCGATTTTGATGATACTGACTTAAAGTTTGGTGAAACTGACTTCTGTACGAATGGAGCTGACAGAGGTTTTTGTGGAACTGACTTTTGAAAAATGTTTTTCTGTGGTCTAGACTGAGTCAGTTGCTTACAAAACACAGCTTCATGTCCTTTTTCACCACAATTGTAGCATGTCCTCTTAGGAGGAGTCTTGGGCCTGATATGATGAGGTGATTTATTCCTGACTAGAGTTTTTACGATGTTAGTCAGTTCCAACAATTGATTTCCCAATTTATCAATAGTTTTTGTTTCATGAGTTTTGTTAGGGATTTTGGAACTGACTTGGCTCTGAATCTTAGGTTTACTCACAACCTTGGGCAACACATTATTTAAATGCAAAGAATTTTTCACAGCATGCACATTTGTATCAGTTTCAGATATATTAACACATTCAGACTGAGAAGAAGTTGAAGAATCACTTTTATTAAAAACTTGAGAAATTACAGGTTTGACAAAAGCATTTGACATCATAGTTTTTTCTCCTTTCATATAAGTGAAAGTGTTTGGAAGAATTTCAGGTTTGAAAATAATTTTTTCTCTTTCAGCTTTTTCAGCTTCTTCTTCTTCTTCAGTCATATGCATCTTCAGACTGAAATCCTCACCCAACACAGCTTGAACTTGTTTGGGTACCTGTCTGCTTAAACAATCTTCATTTTTTAAGGATGATATGCACCATGATTTACAAATTCTTTTATAATGCTCAGTTTCTTCTCTAAATTTATAATTTTCTTTTGCAAGATCACTATAAGCTTCAATCGGAGCATTTAAAAGAACTTTATAACTTTCTAGTTCAATTATTTCATCATCTTTAATTTTCAAAACATTTTTAAACTCTTTAATCTTTTGTTTAAATTCAGATTGTTCTTCTAAAGTGGTGGTCAAATCAATGAAGATATACTCAAACATTTGAAGTTTTTGTTCATTTGTATAAGTATTGAAGTTATGTACCTTGTAAAGCTTTGATTTGTTCCAGTCTGAATTATGGCTCAGTCTCTCAGCTTCCTTCAGATCCTTTTCAAACTGAGATGCAGACTTCTCAGCTTCAGTCACTTCCTCCACGAGTGCCATTAAACACTTATCTACCACTTCCTCATCTTCATCAGATGATAGTTCCTCATCTAACCATTCTTCAGCGAAGAATGCCTTCTGCTCAGTTTGAGGTTTTTGAGTTGTTGAACTGTTGCCTTTCTTGTATTTAAGATACTTCCTTCTATATCTTTGAGCTCTCTCAGCAACTTCATCTATGTGCTCAGTCTGAGCATTTTTCACTTTACAATCAGCAGCCATGTGACCATACTCATTGCATTAGAAACATTTAACCTTCTTTAAATCGAAAGGTTTCTTTCCTTTGAAACCTGTCTTCTGTTCCAGTTTCATAGTCAACAGGGCAAGCTGACTTTTCAGCTTTCTGACCTCAGTTTCATCATCTGATTCTGAGTCTGAGTGTGACTCAGACTCAGATGAGTCAACTTTAGAATAAATCTCTTTATTCCTTTTGCTGGTAGCAACTAATGCAGCTTCAGGTTCTCTTGCAGTTCTTCGGTTGTTTATCTTCTTCCTCTCTTGAGATTCTTCAAAGTTCAATAGTAGTCCGAAGAGACCAGGTAGCTTGTAAGTGGACAATTTTTCACTAACCACAAGAGATGTTATTACAGATTCAAATTTGTTTGGCAAGATATCAACAAATTTCTTGCACACTTCATCATCATCCTTTATTAGCCCTAGAGCTGACAAGTCATTCAACAAGATTTGAAACCTTGTATGCACATCAGCCAATGTTTCCTTTTCTTTCACATAGAAATTTTCATAATTTCTAATCAAACTATTCAATTTTTGCTCTCTTACTATAGGTACACCTTCATAGGATACAGTTAAGGTGTCCCACAATTCTTTAGCAGATCTGCAACCGGCAATCTTTGAGAAGATTTGCTCAGACACAGCATTTCCTAGAATGCTTCTTGCTCTTGGATCTAGATTGTATAACAGTTTGTCAAGATCGGTCCATTGTGATTTTGGAGTTTGAACCCATCTTGCACGTTGAAAAACTTTGTCTCCCTCCTTGACCTCTTCAATCTGTTTTCCTGGAATGATTGGTCCTTCTTCAATGGTTCTCATCATTTTTTCATGGATTCCTGATAAGTGCCATTCAGCCTTTAGTTTCCAATGGGCAAAATTATGTCCATTGAAAATGGGAATGCCTTTTCCGGCCATAGCAGGTGTAGAGGATGATGACATTGTATTTGAGATATATGTATTGATCGTTTAAGATTTGTAAATTTATTAAAATTTAAATCTTATTTGCTTTGATACCAGTTGTTAGGTCTTAATAAGATCTCAAACACTAGCTAATCAATTTACAAATAAGTATTTAGATGTTAATTGTTACGAACCGTTTAATCGCTCAGTTTCTTAGTATATTATAGCGGAATTATGATAAAGAAGTATTGAGAATAACACACAGTTATTTTGATTAGAAAAGTTCAACGAATTACAAATCTTAAGCTCACTATTTATACACAATAATAGTGAGCTTGATAAGTACGAATCCTAGTAAATCTTCTAAAAGGATAGAAGATTTGATCTAACCAACATACCTAAAATAAAGCAATACGTTTCATTATGGAGCTGAGTAGTCAGCTTCATAATGCCTTAGTCGCTTTTTGTCACTCAGACTTAGAGTCACTCAGACTCAAGTTCACTCAGACTCAAAGTCACTCAGACTCAGCAACTAAGACTTTAATAAACAGATTTATTAATTTGGGTTAAATCGTTGATTTTCCCAACACTTATGAAATTAACCAGAAAAACAATACTAACAGACTAAGACTAATCGATCAAACGATTATCACTATTACAAACTCAATACTCGAATCAGACTAATTAGGGTTTCGATATGAAACCCTAAATTTACAACCAGACTTATTTTAGAGAGACAGAGCTCAATGACTGAATGAACTCGACGGCTGAAAGCGATGTATATATACTCCATGTTTTCACTGATAACCTCCAAGAATGAACAAATGACTTCCAGACCCTTCAAGCTTCAATACTTCATTCCTAACACAACTTAGACACAGAACTTTCAGACTTTGACACCTACAGTCCCTCAACTATAATCTCCACAAAACACTTTAAGTTAGTAAAACCGTTTAGAACAAGTTAGGACTGTTTTCGTTTTTATCATGTTTGGTCATCACTAATGTGATTTCCTTGTTGATATCGATACTATTTTTTGACGTGAAAATGGCACGATGACGACATGATACATCATATAAAGAGAAATCTTAAAGATTTCTCGTGCCATATAAAAAAATCTTATATATTTCATGTGCTAGATAAGAGTAGGGCTCATATTACACTCCAACGGCTAATTAAGATGATGAATAAATGAATAGCCCTTAATAATCTACCACCAATAAAGTGAGAGTTTACTATTTGTAGGAGCAACTTTTTAGGTTGGAATGCGACATGACGCTTCACGATTGGTCAAGAGACACCACCTATCTTATATTTGATCGTCTTCAATGAGGGAGTGACACATTTCTGATTCGTGTGCTTGCGATTACCAGTAATCTAATCACCTGCAACTTTTTCGTTATATATCCATGCATTTAGCCGGTAGTTTTATCCTCAAGCAGATGATCCTGACGTGGTCATGTCATATTAGTGACTTTTGATCATAAAGAAAAACTATAATGTATCTAATGTTGGGAGCTAAAAGGGTTTAGTACTTGAAGTGAAAATTTTAAAAGGTCATTACATTTTTGTACTTAGAAAGAATAGTTCTATTATATATATCCTCGATCAATTTCAAATGGCGAACCTAGTTATTTATTATTAACATAGCATGGTGTTATTCGGTCACACATATCTTTCATTGCAAGTGTTGTGACTATTGTGTGACATGTTATCAATCTTGTTCAAATTTTGTCGGTTCCAAGCCTTGTGGTGTAGGATCTTCCTCGTTGCGATATTCATACTTTTTTAATATTTTTGTCCATAGCTCTAAAAACCCCATTTATTTATATTTATAGATAACATGAAAGACTAAAGTTTGATGGATTGCATTTCTAAAAGGAAATCCAATCAAAGAATTGGTGGAGATTATTGGTTCTTTTAGATTATCGGGGAGCAGAAATGACTTACTCTAGAACATTTCATTCAACTATTTAAAAAGACACGATGTGATTGTAGTGGAATACAAAAGTGAATGGGTTTTAGGTCTTTAATTTTATAAATTGAATTAAGTATTAAAATTATTAAATTATTTTTAATTTGTCAACTAAACATATATGAATTTGCTAACTCATTTGAAATATTATTAATTGACAACATATCTTTACTTACTAACTATTGTACTCCTTCTGTTTCAAAATTATTATTTCCACACAAAAAACATACAATTTTGAAAAACATAATTGTTTCTGTTTTTTCTTTTTCTTAACTTTTGCAAAATGACAGTTTTACCTTTAATTAATATATTCTAAAAAAAATGAAATAATAACTTTAACTAATGATAATTTGTAAAATCATTTAACTTTTCTATCTAGTTTTAGTAGTAGAAAATTAAATTGGGACAACAAAAAAATGGAATAGTGGATGAATAATATGTGACAGATGGAGTATTACTTTCTCAAAAAACAAATATATCAATTCAAATTTGAAAAAATTACATTTAGAAATAATTTAACACATAACATTGTTGTCAATATCACTTGTTAAAAGTCATTTGTTGTATAGATGTCAATCTCATATCCAAAATAATATGACAAAATTTAATAAAATTAAATAAAAAATTAACCTGTAACATCGCACGGATATCACATCATTTCTTAATATCATTAAGTACAAGGATCTCATATGATACTTGACCACTATTCTTCAATAAAAACCAATATTGGTTCGAGATGAAGTTGGTAGGCAAGAGGGTGCCAAGCCCTCTATGTCGAAAAGAGGTGGCATGGTTGCCTAACGTCACCTACGCCTGACGACAAACCACCACTCTCCTATACTCCAGACTCTTTTTGCCACATATAAATGATGGATTGTCGTTATTACAATTTTATTTGTAATTCTCAATCATTTATCATATTAATTTCTTAACTTTTGTTGACAATGGCTTTTACCCTTAACATATTAACAGTTATACCCTTATCTTATATATTTGTTTTGATTAATTATTAATTTTATATTTTAACTTTTCTTATTGACTTACGTTAGATGCTGACAACCTTTAGGACTATCAACACAAAATAATTATGCGCATAGTTTAGTTGCATTTTCATTAATGGAAGATGGATTCCGAAATATACTAGATGAGTTTGGAAATGTACAAGAACATAAAAAGTGTGATAAATTTTTGTAAACAATTCATAAAATTGTCACTATTAATTCTTTTAAATATATTAGTTACGTATTTATTGTAATTAATTATTACTTAAGCTGCGTTTGATAGGATATAATGAATATTTAAGCAAATTTTATTATTATATAACATAATCAATTGAATGATATATATTTTTAGGACAATATTTTTAGGATATAATTAATTAAAAGTATGATATATATTTTTAGGACAATATTTAAGCAAATTTTATTATTATATAACATAATCAATTGAATGAGTTATGGTACCGTCTTCTAATTTTTATTGCAAGTGCTTATATAGTAATTTAAATTATAGTGGTTTTACATCTAAATTGATAGAAAGATAGGACAAATATAAAGAAGGTTAAATAAGTCTTTTCAACTATTTATTTCATTTCATACAAAATGTCATAGAAATAAAATAAACATGATAAAGAAGTGTAATAAATCATTCCATTACGTTATTTATTGTATTACTTTATCTACTATATTCATTATTCATTACATTCTTGTCAACCAAACATATCCTTAGTCTTTCTTTTTGCAACCTTCACCAATCATCATACCTATTTACCTTTTATTTTCATTTGAGCTTTTGGTTTGGAATTATTACATTCACTTACGCTATTAAATAAAGTAGATGCATCTAACTTTTAATATTTACTTTTGGGCTGCTATGTTACATAAAGTAAGGCTAAATTGTCTAAAGCTATTATGTACTTTTTGTTTTGTCCCTTCCAAACCATTATACTTTTTTATTTCCTAACTATTCATTATAAGTTGTCAAATTGACCCTTTTCTAATTTTCCTTTTCTACTAATTTACAAAACAACGCGTGTAGTCTGTACAATACGAAATTCATCCCTAATTCATATGCTTTTATATTATCATTTATTTCACTAATTACTTTTTGTTTACTCCGTTGTTTGTTAAACTTAACAATTAGTATGTGAAATAACAAATTACTATTTTGTCCTTATTATAAACACTATCAACGAACATATCACCCTATTCACCGTTACATCTTCGAATCCTACTATATTTGTTGTATTCGAAGTTTTGTTTTCATCATCTTCGTCGTATTTGTCACACCATGATGTTGCGGAATGTATCGGGGTTGCGACATTCATGGATCTCAGTCAAGATAAATAGCAATGACTCTAATGAGAAGTTTTTAAAATAAATAATAAATTTTAAATCTTTATTGAAAAGAAAACTTGTTTTGACATCATAATCCATAATATATTAAATAAAACCGTATTTTTAAATAAAGAAAATCGTGTCATGCAAATGGGGATCTTAGGGAAAACTGTTAGCTTCATGATTCACTTAGTTACCTAAGAATATATTAAAACAACTGTCAACTAAAAAGTAGAGTGAGTTCATAAGTTTGAAAAATGTAATAATTCGTATTAAATTTTGCATTGACCACGTCAACATAAAATTGTAGTCCATATAATAATATTTTGAATATATAGACCACAAGATTTATAAAGTAACCAAGTCACTATAGACATATAACGTAAGCATTGCATTAGACTAATGAGATAGAAACCTTAATTAAGATAAATTAAATATCTAGGGGTGCCTTATCGTCTAGATGTAAAGACTAGTATATCTGATGTGTGAAATCTAGTCTTCCCTTTTTGCTTTCGCTAGACCACAACACCGGGCAGTGTACCCTTTCGTTTGTAGTATAGTTTGGGCAAGTTCGGGTTCGAACTCAGGGACTTTCAATTGGGATATTTCAATTGTCGTTTATGAAACATACATAAGTAACAAAGTGGGGGTTTAGTCTTAAGAAGACTTGATTATACTAGCGGTAAAAATACTTTGGAATTCAAATATGGATAAAAAGACGCTTGCTCGGACCGTTTACGAATGTGTGTTATTTCTTAGGTGTGAAAATGTCGATAAACTTCTAATGTAAAATCCTAAGTTCCTTTCGAATACCGGATTTCTCCAATTACCTAACCATGCAACGATTCCTTTCGAATACCGCTAACACCTCAAGTAATTGTGCATAAAGTTTCAAGCCGATGTGTGAGAGTTAACCTATAAGCTTCCTTCCGAATAGCTTACTAACTCCTAAACCGATTTCTCTTAATTTAGTAGCTAGCGTTCGTGTTAATACCTACTTGTTTAAATCGTTGTTAATGATTCCTTTCGAATATCACTAACTTATAATCAACTAAATACCGGCCGATTAATTCGTTCCTATTTGAGTAAAAATTACGGATTCCTTTCGAATACCCGTTTTTAGATTACCAAACAAGAGTATAAACAATTTTAACAATATAATTAAGATATTAACCCAAACGGATCCCCGATTAACCTCTACACATCAATCTAATTTCACACCCAAAATCTAACACACAAACGATCACAAATCCAAGCAAACGTTTAAAGAAATTAGCTACTCATAATTGTAACAAAACCAATCAAATATATGAAAGACATAATTCAATTGCAATGAAAAATAGGTAAAGGTTCAATACCAATTGTAAGTAACAAGTTCCCAAAAATTCTCCAAGTAACTAAACGAAATTGAAATTGACGATTGTTTGATGAAATATGAAATTAACGATTGTTCCAAATGAAAGTAATGCTTTCCATTTGATGATAATGCCCAAATTGTGATCAAAAGGATGATAGAATACTGCTCCCCTCGTCCCTATTTGATAGTGTTAGGATAGACTTTTGGTATTCCCATGATTAACATTAAAAAACTGACAAGTAACTGCCAGCACAAAGAATGTTTCGCCTGTCAAACGAATGCCTCGCATTCTCACCTCCTATGGCCTGAATGCTTCGCCTGTCAAACGAATGCCTCGCATTCTCACCTCCTATGGCCTGAATGCTTCGCCTGTCAAACGAATGCCTCGCATTCTCACCTCCGAGCTGAATGCTTTGTCTAGCTTGCTCCAATGCGTCGCCTGTCCCACATTGCTTTATCCATTTTCATTTTAAAGTCCAAAAACTCATTCCTTTTGCTCCAAAAACACCTAACTCAACCTAAAACATAACTTTACAAAAACATAAGCATAAACGGGTCTTTCCATTACGTTTGGGACTCAAAACACAATGAATATCGCGATAAAATACTCGTATAAATGAGCGATATCAAACCCCCCATACTTAAACATTTGCTTGTCCCTAAGCAAATCTGACTCAAACCTACTAACAAGTTTCCAAAACATACAACTTAAGAAAAGATAAGGAATCACGGGCTCAAACATTTAACTAAATTCCGGTGTTAGAAATTAAAGATATGCGTGAAATTGCTAGATCGTAAAACCGACTACAAACATCTAAAGCTACTAAATTACTTAAGTAAACAAAAACCGCAATTTTCTAATGTTAACTCCTAATTCATCCCCTAGTTATGATATGTCTAAATAATCACCCCCTTTCCCTCACTCTCCAACCGAAGTCGAAGCGATCAGCCTTTACGGCCGACCCCTATACCGCCTTGCTTTCGGGGGAACCCTTAAAATATCACTAAGCATTTTCTTCATTTGAGTACTTCTTTCTTTTGAGAATTATTTGGTTAGTCTACATCTTTTTCTTTTCCTCTCACTTTTGTTCACTTCAAATATTATAGATATATATTTAAATTTTCTTTGAAGTGAACGGGTATAACGGGATTTGAGTCTTCGTTATAGTGAGGATCAATTTCTATTTTGTTGACGGGAAAGACCTATGGCCTTTTTCTTCGCCTCTAATTCTCCAATGGCTTAAGTAATACTAGGATTCCCCAACTACCCCCGAAAGGGTGCAAGGACTACAAGGGCTCGGTACTAAGGATATCTAGTGATTATCTAGATTTTTGATTTTTCGGGGAAACTTAAGGAACTAAAATTAGAAAACCTAAATTCTTATTTACAAGTATTTTATTAACTAAAGATGTTCCTAAACAATTTCACGTTAAAGTACCGGAATTAAGTTAAATATACAAGCCCCTATCATTTTCCCTAACTACGTTTAAGCGTTTTTTTTTTTTTTTTTTTTTTTTTTACAAGACTCAAATGGGGCAAAAATAAACGTAATGGATATAAGGGAAATAAAACTAGCTAATTTCCCGACCCCCCATACTTATCTAACGCATTGTCCCGAATGCGTTTTCAAACTAGAAATTAAAAACTAAAAACTAAATAAGCAAACAAAACAAAAATAAAAGAAAAGGAAAGAAAATGAAAAACCCGGGTTGCCTCCCGTAAGATGTAACACCGCCCAACACACCTACAAATCAAATCATCATAAAGAAATTCATAGTTAGATACAATGAGCTCATTGCGGGTTTTCGCCCATGCGTCATGCCACTCCTTTGTTTCCCGCATGATCGAAACATCCTTCCATGGTCTATAGTAGACAACAACTCCCCCATACTTATATTTTTCATACCCTTCCCCACTCGATTCTTCATCCATGAAGTCGTCCAAATTCACGTACTCCTCGTCTGTGTTATCTTTAAACTTCGGCTTCGTACCGATTTTCAGCTCGAGACAAAACTCCCCATCACTTTCTTTACCGATTTCTTTCTCGGGCATTAACTCCTCCTTGGCTTCAACCTCCTTCTCCACTTTGGTGACAACCGGTTTCGTTCCCAAATCAAATAACTCCTCAAAATCCTCCAAGGTAGTTTCACAACACTCTACTTCCTTTTTTACACCATCGCCTATTTCCCCGCTCTTTGTGGTATTTAAGTCGACATTTGAATCGAACATTCTTTCTAATCCGTCCCACGTAATATCTCCATAGTCACCAATAACTGACCCCTCCGAGGTTCCTATATCCAATCCGAGGAAATCTTCCAATTCCTCATCTAAACTATTTACCCAATGCACTTTATCCCAAAATTCAGCTTCTCTTGCAAACGGTTTTGGCGGTTCGGGTTGTACCTTCGTTTCCTCCTCTTTAAGTTGTTGAAAAATTTCCGTGTCATAAACTTGAACCTGTGGACTAGTAGCTGATTCGGATGTGGCTATATATATTTGAACTACCGGGTCCTCCCATTCTTCCTCGTCCGACTCAAAATCACTATCAAAATCGGAAACGGGTTCTGAGATACCACTGCGTCGCAGTGAGTGTGACTGCGGCGCAGTGGGTTCAGGTTCAGCTTCGGGCTCTTCTTTGTTTTCAGTTTCTTCATCCCAATACTCATATTCCCACCGTGTTGAAATTGCATTTACTTGTTCCTCTTGTTGATCCCTTGCTCTTTCTTCCAACTCCTCCAACTGCCATTCTAACCGTTGTTTTGCGACATCAAAATCCTGACGATCAAGTTCAAGTCGAAGATCTAGCAATTCCAAGTATTTAAAAATCCCATCATTAAACTGTTTTTTCATTTCAACAAAGATTTTAAACCACTCTTTCAACTTTTGCTCTTCTTCTTTCTTCGGTTGATTTTCCTCATACCAAAATTCTCGTTCGTAAGATTGGTTGTTCCCCTGTCCTCTATCATCATAACCAAAATCACATATTGGGTCTCGGTAATTTCCCTTATCCGAATATCCATAATAGTTGCTATATCTCCTGTTCATCATCTAATATCTACAACCTGTAAATCATAACTAAACAAAAACCAAAACGTGAAAAGCACCTGAAAATAAATAAAACAAAATCTAAAAACTAAAATAGATAAAAACAAATACTTTGAACGATAAACGACAAATAATAATCCCAATTATCAAGTCCCCGGCAGCGGCGCCAAAAACTTGATGTGTGAAATCTAGTCTTCCCTTTTTGCTTTCGCTAGACCACAACACCGGGCAGTGTACCCTTTCGTTTGTAGTATAGTTTGGGCAAGTTCGGGTTCGAACTCAGGGACTTTCAATTGGGATATTTCAATTGTCGTTTATGAAACATATATAAGTAACAAAGTGGGGGTTTAGTCTTAAGAAGACTTGATTATACTAGCGGTAAAAATACTTTGGAATTCAAATATGGATAAAAAGACGCTTGCTCGGACCGTTTACGAATGTGTGTTATTTCTTAGGTGTGAAAATGTCGATAAACTTCTAATGTAAAATCCTAAGTTCCTTTCGAATACCGGATTTCTCCAATTACCTAACCATGCAACGATTCCTTTCGAATACCGCTAACACCTCAAGTAATTGTGCATAAAGTTTCAAGCCGATGTGTGAGAGTTAACCTATAAGCTTCCTTCCGAATAGCTTACTAACTCCTAAACCCATTTCTCTTAATTTAGTAGCTAGCGTTCGTGTTAATACCTACTTGTTTAAATCGTTGTTAATGATTCCTTTCGAATATCACTAACTTATAATCAACTAAAGACCGGCCGATTAATTCGTTCCTATTTGAGTAAAAATTACGGATTCCTTTCGAATACCCGTTTTTAGATTACCAAACAAGAGTATAAACAATTTTAACAATATAATTAAGATATTAACCCAAACGGATCCCCGATTAACCTCTACACATCAATCTAATTTCACACCCAAAATCTAACACACAAACGATCACAAATCCAAGCAAACGTTTAAAGAAATTAGCTACTCATAATTGTAACAAAACCAATCAAATATATGAAATACATAATTCAATTGCAATGAAAAATAGGTAAAGGTTCAATACCAATTGTAAGTAACAAGTTCCCAAAAATTCTCCAAGTAACTAAACGAAATTGAAATTGACGATTGTTTGATGAAATATGAAATTAACGATTGTTCCAAATGAAAGTAATGCTTTCCATTTGATGATAATGCCCAAATTGTGATCAAAAGGATGATAGAATACTGCTCGCCTCGTCCCTATTTGATAGTGTTAGGATAGACTTTTGGTATTCCCATGATTAACATTAAAAAACTGACAAGTAACTGCCAGCACAAAGAATGCTTCGCCTGTCAAACGAATGCCTCGCATTCTCACCTCCTATGGCCTGAATGCTTCTCCTGTCAAACGAATGCCTCGCATTCTCACCTCCTATGGCCTGAATGCTTCGCCTGTCAAACGAATGCCTCGCATTCTCACCTCCGAGCTGAATGCTTTGTCTAGCTTGCTCCAATGCGTCGCCTGTCCCACATTGCTTTATCCATTTTCATTTTAAAGTCCAAAACTCATTCCTTTTGCTCCAAAAACACCTAACTCAACCTAAAACATAACTTTACAAAAACATAAGCATAAACGGGTCTTTCCATTACGTTTGGGACTCAAAACACAATGAATATCGCGATAAAATACTCGTATAAATGAGCGATATCAATATCCAAAGTGTAATTCAAACAATATGTGTCTGTTTGATAAAAATCATATGGGCGCTACCCATCCGAACAAAGTTTTCAAACTTAATAGATCTATTCACAAGGTTCGCGTTCAAATCCATAACTAACTATCGACGATGGAAGACAAATTTAGTCTTAATGTTATCTAAGCAATGTATACTGATGTTGAGTACTTGTGTCTATCATGAAAACCATTTGAATATATGAAACGAAACTAACATATAAAAACGTTGAATATACTCTCACCTTAAAAATAGTAATAAAAAGAGGGTTTAAAAGCATGAAAACTCACTTTAGTCTCGTAGTAAGCAAATAAGCAAATAGACTTGACAAATTTAGAAAATCCTAAATATGAGTAAGTCTAGATTAGGATTTAGAAAAATAGTCTATTTTTTAGAAAGTTTCCGTTTTTAGAAAGTTAACAGTATTTTAAAAAGTTTCTATTTTTAGAAAGATTCTTGTTTTATAAAGTTTTCCATTTTAAAAAGATGTCATAAATAGTAAGTTTCTATAAATAGCACTATTCATATTATGTAGTAAATTTTCATTTATACATTTGACCTAGATGTTATAATTATTAACCTATTTTACTTAGCTTAAACCATTTCAGTAGCTTTACTTAAGCGGATCGGGTGAGAGGGGCCAATGGAACTACCACTTGTTAATAGTCATTTTCATTAGGATCATATTGTCAATCTTGCCTAGACATCACACTTAAATAGGTGTACCTATTTGGGAATAACTTTGTAAACTATTTAATACGATTTAACCATCTTGCATCTATAGGGGTCTAATATATAAACAATTTATACCTAATATAATAAGAAATAAATTAAAATAATATTTACATATATATACATATAATCGACATATACATATACATATAACTTAGGGTTTTGAAAATTGTATACAAATCATGTTCATAATCTATATCTAAGCTTACCGAAATCGTATTTTTTAAATTCAATCTAACATCAATTGATCAGATGTAATTTAAGATTAAACAACCAATTGAGTAAAATTATATTTATAAAAACATATATATATATATATATATATATATATATTTATATATATATATATATATATATATATATATATATATATATATATATATATATATATATATATATATATATATATATATATATATATATATACTAACATCAATTGATTAGATGTAATTTAAGATTAAACAAACAATTGAGTAAAATTAGATTTATAAAAACATATATTTTATATATATATATATATATATATATATATATACATATATATATATATATAATGTCCATACCGGAATTATTCATGGAATTGAAGTATCAAATGGCAAGAAATATTGGAGAATCGTCCAAAACTAATGAAGAGATGGAAGATACCATAAAAAGTAAAGTAAAGTTTATCATAAAAAGTAAAGTGTAAATGAAATTGAATAGAAAAGGTTTGCAAGGATTCGATTTACAATCTGCTTGGTCAAAGGGATTTATTTACTATCTGGTTGTCAAGTATATATAATATGTAAACTGGTTAGTCAATGAGCTTTTGCCCTTGACGCCACAGTTAGGCTTAAGCGGGCTTAATCACGACAAGATTTTTACATATTATATATATAAGGGACCAGATTAACCTCGACTAATAGCAGAATTGACCTTACTAAACTTTCATTTCAATTTCCAGAGTTGTTTTTTTTTTTTTTTTTTTTTTTTTTAAACAAAAACTAATTTTTCGTATTTGGCCCGATTTGTAACAATTGCAAACTAACACCTATACATGCTTAAAAGCAATAACCGACCAAAGTAAATGACTTTGAAATAAAGTAATTGATCATTTCTTAAAAATGAATGTTTTATGTAGGTCCTTGTATTATCTCATAATAATTTCCCAAAATAGTATATGTGAAAGTTTTTATGTTTAAAACTATGCATCTATGTTAGACTAAGTCTATATATAGAAATGAAATGAAAACACATTAAAACAATGAAGTAAATAGATACTAAAAGTTTGAACATATGTTATATAATATCTATATGTTGTTTCTAGTGACGGATGCTAAAGAGTTTCTTATTCGAAATCTTTCGGTTGTCACAGTATTCTAGCTTTGGCTTCCATTTACGAAAACCATAAGATCTATTAAAAAAAATAAAAATATATGTTACAAAAACCCAAAATCCGTAGAATTGGAAGACATTGACGGTACATTTGGCAAGAATACAACGAAGATGATGAAACAAAACTTTGGATACTACAAAATCCAATAAGATTCGAAGATGTAACGCGGAAGAGGGTTATATGTTCGTTGATAGGATTTATAATAAGGGCAATATATTAATTTCATTTTAAAATACTAGCTGTTAAGTTTAACAAACGAGGGAGTAGGAGCGTAAGAAAATAGTGTAATAAAAGACGATATATGTAAAAGAAAATTAAATTAGGGACGAATTTTGTAATTATACAAACTACATGGATTTTTTGTAAATTACTCTACAAAAGAAAAATAAAAAAAGTACAACTTGAAAACTTATAATGACTAGTTATGGAATAAAATTGTTCGGTGGTAACAATTATTAAATAAGTTTTTTTGAACAAGCGTAACAATTAACTTTTTTTTTTTTGATTAATTGTTAATTTTAGTTTTTTTTTTTCTTTTTGTTACGTTATTAAATAAAGTACTACGTCTTCATTTCGATTAATATTAGTTATTTTTTTATTACACTATTAAATAAAGTAGCAACATTCACAATTTGTTTTAGTTGTATACAATCAATTCTATAGAGTCTAAATTCATTTTACTTTTTTAAATTAATTTTGCAAATGATTATTATAGTTTATAATAGTATAAGACAAATATATGTAAGTTAACACAAATGTTATATACGTTATTGATATATGTTTATATATTATATTGATATATGATTTTCGATAGTAGGCAACTTAGTTTTTATACAATCTATATTACATTACCGACTACTATGTAAATTTTTAACACGCTACAACGCTCGGACCATAAAAACTCGGTAAAAGAACATAATTACATGAAGCAAAAAAGTACAAGGAAGATTACAAAAATGAGGAAATATCATTTACTCGCTTGAAAATTAGATACATGACACGAAATTGGTAACAAAAAGCTCTAGAGTTGAAGAGATCGACTTGTTTTCTATACTTTCTACAGGGACAATCACCAACCTTCTATGTGTTATTTGACACCTTTAACATACTCTAACAACATGTTAACATCACCTTTACTTTATCGTGCGAAAACATTTCATTGCATAGCATTTTTGTTAAGTTTTGGTCACCCGTCATTCTTGCATTTTGGTAGTATGATGGTTCAAGGAGTTTATATTGATATGGCCAAGATGTCATACATATAACATCTTCCCAGATCGGTGGTGATCTTGGATTGTTCGTCCACTTCTCTTCACCGTGGTTTTATTTGAATCGGAAGTTATTTGGGTCATTATTACTTAAATCCTTACCAAAAGGATGATGTCTGAAGCAATTAACCATATAATACAAAATAGACTGTCCTAAGTAAAACTAACTAGAAGATACGTCCAACTTTGGCGTCAAAGCGACAATAGTAACATCACGACAATTTTGTGTTCATGTTTAACCCAATCTCCCAAGAGTTGTGTTACCTTGTTCAAAATGTAAAGAGACATCAAAGAAGTTTGTTTGGTTCAACAATCTAGGAAAATTTCCTTGCCAATTTTTTAGACTTATTGTACCCAATTTCCGCACACGTTGAACTTTGGTCTAACCCTAAAAAGGAAAGAAACAAGTAACTTTACCTGAACAAACAACAAAAAAAGTTTCCTAATGTAAGAAGCTAAAGATGACCACTATTGGTCAAAGAACTGATAGATAGCCATGAGACAAACCAATTAAATTAGATTGTAAATAAAACGAAAGCTCACATCAAAAACTTAAACGTGCAAAAGAGGGTCTTCAAATTTTCATCAGTTTGTTTTACAACGTCTACTTATGACATAGTAAAACCGTGTAATTCAGCAATTTCACCTAAGATACGCCTTGTCACATTGCACATTCATAATTTTAAGATAAAAGACACCCCATGAAATCTTTCAACCAAAACTTGGCTCTATATTTCAAAAACATATCAGTGTCGAGATCATTTCAATACTTAAATGTCAACTATAATGTTCTTCGCTACTCATATTAACTTTAGGGGAGTAAGTTGCCTTACAGATTAGGGGTTGAAGAACTAAAAGGAAATAGATAACAAAGAATAACATCGAACTCACAAGAATAAACAATGTGGGACCCATTACCAATCATTCATTTAGTTTGCAACCTCGGATGTATGGATGGTCAAATTTGATGTATTTGACCCAATATGACCGGTATCTAGTCATAGCTAACTCGAGCCATGGTTTCATGTTACCGTTGTAATGAACCACGGCTGCGTTCTCAATGTCACTCTTATCGATGCTAGGATTATAGCCGAGACCAAGTACATGCCAAGATTTATCAAGTGGGTGTGTAAGCCCATAAAACGTCATTAACCCTGGAGGCAAAGTCCCAAGCTTCCATAAAACCCTGTCTTCATTCTAATATCCAAAAAAAAAACGTTAATATTAAACAGGAATAATATATTGATTGAAAAATAAGACGAAATACGGATCTTACCAAATTTTGCCACCTATGGTAAATGCCGGTTATATCCCTCTTTTTCCACTGCTTGAGGTCAAACACGTTCATCCCGTAAGCCCATCCACATGCATTCGGGTCAAAGTTACGAGCAATAAGGGGATTTGAGAAATTTAAATACTTATCAAAACGATGAAAACTTTCACCACAAGTTTCGACGGCACCATTGACTTTTCCATGAAGGTCAACTTTCCACAACCCGGTCAAATCTTTTTGAACAACAATATCGTCATCAAGAAAAAGGATTTTATTTAACTTCGGATAAACTTGTGGAAGATAAAACCGAAGGTGATTTAGCATGGAAAGATACTTGGGGTTTCTATACTTTAAATTTGATGCTCCCCCCGATAGAGTTGTGTGATGATCTGCTTTAAAATAAAAGTCCTTCATTGCAGCAGATTCTAGTTGTCGAAGAACAGGACAGTAAGATGAATTTAGCCACTTAAATTCATCGACGTTTTCTACATGAATAGTGGCGTTACCAGGAGGGTTTAATAAAAACCACATATTCATCGCTCCAAAGTTTAATTTATCTGATACAAGATGGAAAACATGTTTCTCTGGTTCCTGCATTTCCGGCCAAGAAAACATACTTAGACCCATGAAAAAAAAAATGATAACTCATTAAAGTTTCAATTTCAATAAAATTGTCGCAGAAAACATCCAACTATGATATCCCTTGGCACGCTTACTTCAATATGAGGTATTCATCAACTTACCATGCTTCAGGGCAGTTATGTTGGCCATACAAACGCAACATATTTCTTTTGCAAGAATAAACAACTTTGGACAAACTTTGAAAATGCAAATGAAAAAGAAATTGGATTTAAAATTGTTTGTCCGATATCACTCATTCTTGCCAAGTGTAGTGATTTTCTCTTTACATATTCGCATAATAGAGTTTTTAAAAAATAAATTCCAAAGCATATGATGGTTCAGAAAGTCAAACACTCATCCATTCAACGGTAAGGTTTCATTTTTATGATTTGCATTTTAACACTGAAGTTCTAAACTGAGCAATTATTTGACCCGACATATTATATTTAGCACATTAGCGATGCCCATAGCCCCAAAAATCTACAAGACACTAAAATTATAGGGAGGGGGGGGAATAAGAGGTTGGGTAACGGCCTAACGGTCACAAAGAGTAATTTTAACTTTCTAGTAGGATTTAAAACAGGTCGGGTCAGGTTGGATTGCAGGAAACAACCTCCGATTATAAACTTATTTTTATACCTTTGAAAAACCAGTGGGATAAATATGGTTATAAAAAAATATATTGTCACAACAATAATTTAATGTTCTAAATAGAGCTATTGAAAAAGTTGAATAGATTAAAAACACACTTGGGCAACTTCCAACCCACCAACATTTTGACCCGTTACCTCTTCAGTTAATTGTTTTGTTCAAAACATTTGACCTGCTAAAGATAAAACATAAATGTAAAATCAGATAATCTATTTACCTTCGCATTCATGATTGTAGAGTTGACCACAACCGATGCAGCCAATACATTATCAGAGAAGAGAGCATAGTGATATAGACTTGGATTCTCAAGGTTCTCACTCTTAGGGAACTTTCTCTTCTCTGGTGGAAGAAGGTAATACTCTATCGTTAGTCGCATCGATAAACAATGAATTCCATTTGGAATTGTTTTAGCTGCTAACTGGCTTAAAAATGTGCTTTGCTTTTTCAAGCTACGAACTTGCTCATCAGCCGTTTGTAGCATCGCTCTCAGCTTCCCAGTAACTAACTTGCAGTCGTAAAGTTGATCTCTAGCTTTCGACAGCAACTGACCCATAGCTTTAATTTTCTCCGGGGCACTAGAGTCAATATCAAGAGAGACCCAAAATCAGGAGGAATGTGCATTTTGAAACTGATTATGTAATACTGAAAAATCATAACCACATATCAACTGTAGCAGAACACGCAGCACGAAATATAATGTTCGGATGGGTTTCTGCTATTAGAAGTTGTGCTTATCGAATAATCAGTTGTTTTAAGTGTTCGACAAACTCTGATAACTAATGATAAAATGACCAATAAGGACACTTAGATATATTTCTATGATTTAAGCCTATTTATCGTTTTCCATTTTTAAACTATTCATCCATAGTTTCTAAGAGAAATATTTATCATATAAACTCCAAAACCTATCTCTTTTTCATAATAGAATTACTAACGATAAGAAATGTAAAAGAAAGTACAAAAAGAAATTGGGGAGTAAATAAGCACTTCTAGTATTTCCTTAATAATCAGTTTTGCTGTAGCTGGTATTGAACTTATTATATGAACCCTATATAATCAGAACAAGAATCACTTAATCCAAAGCGTAAAAAATGGGTATTACAGCTTTAAGTCTCAATATTCAGATAGTCAGATTAATTAATTTAATGCCACATCCAAACATTCCCTGGAACTTAGAGAAGTAATACATATTGGCACACTACCTGCGATTAAGATCATTATCATTCGTTGCATCTCCTAAAGCACGTTGACTTTCTTTAATTCGAATTTGTAGTTCATGAGCCATGCTTGTCTTGTTCTTCATAGTTGCAATGCTCATGTAAACCCTAGCCATGATGATTTGATCTCGCATCAAGCGTACGGTTGTGTCTATGTTCTCATTATCAGTCTCTTTCCTCCATATACTGTACTTCCCAAGAACAGCAGAATCAACTGATTTTGACCGTTCAATGGCTGCATTTTCAAGCTTTAAGGATACGTCATCATCTTGTTTCATTAGATCAGCCGCACGTTTTTCACGTCTTTGGTCTCTCAGTTGCTTTAAAAGAAAATTACAATTATAAGTTTAATAATGTTAAGATAAGCATAGCACATGAAATAAGTGTGTCAATTTTGGAGGTGGCCATCACTTACTTATACAGAATTAATCTGGGTTAGGTTTTATCTCAAACGAGTCAAGTGGGTCAAACAAAAAATAACTAAAACGAAAACAGTCAAATGGCTTGAACTAGTAGTCAGTCGCCAAAACTGTACTTTTAATGTATATAAACTCCTGTATTTGAAATTTTCAATTATTAATGTAAAAATATATTTTATAATCAAATATAATGCATTAGCTATTTATTAACTTTATTAAAAAGAATGGACAAAAAGTGTTTTGACCCGAGCCCGTTTTGACCAGTTACACAACCCAATGTCCCTCGAATTTGACACATCTAGTCTAATAGTTCAAGAGTTCAATACCCTTCTCGCTAGGTTTGTGGGTGTATCCACATGTTCAGAATGATCAGCTGCATTAATAAACACGTAAACTTTATTCAGATTCACATTAGCTTGAACGTTTAATTAAAACATTAATCAAAAGAACAAGATTACCGTCTAAAGAATTATCTGGTTTCTCTTTCGGTATTTCTTGTACGTTAACAGTATCAATCACATTTTCCTGTCCATCAAACTTCCAAGAAGCCGAAAAGTTGTTTTTCCGGAAAGACTCAAGACTCAAGGGTCCTAAATCATCTGTGTTGGCCTTGATGACATCGATAACCTAACGCATATAATTAACAAGTATACGCTTATTAAAACGAAGCATAACTAAAGAATAATGGTTTAAGATATAGAACAGAATATTCAGTAGCATGCCTCCTTTGAGAAAAGAGATTTAACGTGTTGCAAAGCCAGCTTTGTTCTCCAATCTACATCCTGCAACTCTCCAAGTTTACTAGTACTTATAGAGGAGTCGTTTTGATCTGCATAAAAGAAATATACACCTCACTTCAAAATTAGAAGGACATAAATCAATCGGTTAACATATCACAAATAAAAAAATATAGTTCAATGAAACTGTCAATGCAAAAGATCTCCGTTTTTAATTTTATCTTTGAATTTGCTAGCAAATGTAATAACTAAGGATCAGAAGCCCTAGAGTCATGTTGCAAGCGTATTACAATACCTAAACGACTTGAAAACTTATACAAAACTACTGTGTCCTGAAAAATGTTCATACGAATTCACCCCTTTTTGCATTATATTGGTCCGGTCTCAAGTCTCCTACCATCAAAAAATGTCGAGAAATTTTTTCACGTGGGAGCAAACTAAAGAGAATATATCAAATGGATAAATTTTCATTGTTTACGTGTGGGCAAAGTTTAGATTTTTCGATTTTTATGGGGGGAAAATTTCAAAAATAACATAAAGATAACCATTTTTTACATTGCGAAAAATAACTGCCTACCTAATCAAGTTTCTAAACCACACTAACTAAAATGCCTTCTAAACCACACTAACTAAAATGCCATGTTAACTACCTAATCAAGTTTCAGTCTTTATTCATCGCGCATAAAAATCGATTAACCAAATCTAAAAATCTAAAAAAATCACTAACCAGATGAATAAATCCCACGACCAATGAAGAACACCATTGGAGCAAGAATCAAAACCAAAACAAAGCTCAAAATTGGAAAACGAGATCCAGCATTTCCACCCCTGTTTCTATTAACACCCAAACTTGATCTTTTGATCCCCATCTTCAATTCAAATTAATAAATAAATAAAAACTTACCAAAAAACTACAAATTCTTACTGGGTTTTGAGGGAATTGAATGATAATAATATATTATATTACATTGAGGAAATTTAGTAGGGCTAGCAATGAGGGTAGATCTGCAATGGGGGAGTTGGGTTTTATGAATCGAAATCTGATTTACGAGATTTTCAACAGAATTTAAATGACTTATTGATTCTATAACTATGGTTCGGGTTTGACCCAAAACCGAATCGGGTTTGAACCCGAACCGGTTTGGTAAAACATACCCACGGTTTTGGGTTTAAACCGGTTCGGTTTTGGGTCGGTTTCTGGAGTTTGAAGTATAGACCTGATGGAACCGGTTTGGGGTCGGGTCCAAACCGGTTCGGGTTTAAAAACCGGTTTGGCTAGTTTAATAAAATAAAAAATCGTAACTTGCATAAACACGTTAAAATTCGACTTTTTTAAAAAATTCTTGGCACACATCATACATAAACGCTAAACGAAAAAACATATGGGAGAGGTTAGAAATTTCGGCAACCAGGTTAGACATTGTTAAAACGCTAAACGAAAAAACAATTTTTTTTCAGAACATAACATTTTAGCCAGCGACTGAAATTATTTAGCCTGCGATTGGAGGGTACCAGCCGGCGGCTGGATACCTGGATTTTGAAAGTTATATAACATTTATTAAACGAACTTGTAACACATCATACCTAAACGTTGTCTTGTCCAAAAAAAACTTGAAATACATCGTTATAACCTTAATAT
The DNA here is from genome assembly GCA_910822075.1 of Senecio squalidus. Classification (NCBI taxonomy): domain Eukaryota; kingdom Viridiplantae; phylum Streptophyta; class Magnoliopsida; order Asterales; family Asteraceae; genus Senecio; species Senecio squalidus. Next base: position 48,883,573 of record CAJVGC010000060.1, read on the forward strand.
TACGATAATCGGAATAAAAATGTGCGAAAAAAGTATTATTTTTTATTAGAAATGTAACTAATAACATTGGGGGAAAAAAATTGATTTCTTCATTCTTAATCTTCGCCTACTTGAATAAATTCATCTTGAACTTGAACTTGTTCATCTTCGGAGCTATATGCTCGGCTAGCTTCATCGAGAGCGATTTCTTCATCGGAAAGTGATATTGCAACTCCTTCTTCCACCTCGATATCGAGTACTTCGCCTTCATATTCTAGTTCGCCTTCAAGATTTTGGTGGTCTTGTGTACGTTCGAGCTCGTCTAAGTAATCCTTCAAGCAAATGCGCATCTCCAATGCCGCCGGTGTGAGTCTTGTTCTTCGTAAAGATAATACCCTGCCACTAAGAGAAAAAACGGATTACAAAGCTACCGAAGAAGCTTGGACGGTTAGTAGATCTTTGGTCATGGCGGCTAGAACGGGAAATTGAGATTCCCGTGCTCTACACCACGCCAAAACCTCAAAGTTGGAGAATTCTTCAACTCCCATAGTGGCTAAAAAATCGGTTCCCGTATACCTCCCATATTCTGTATTTGTTTGGTCACCCCCATCCCCCCTAGCACGTTTAATGTTTTCTCGTCTTAAATTGTTAAACAAGTCAATTTCCGGGTCCGCGCTAGTATAGTTTTCATAGGTCGACGCCATAAAGAACTTGATTCACCCACATTTGATGTTCTATACTTGTTATAATAAACCCCATATAACCCTTTAAAAGATTTATCAAATTCGTCTATGGCATTATCGGCATATAATGGGTCACCAACGCTATCCAATTTTTCAAAGATTTTTCTCATTAGATGTTCCACCCCAATTTTGTTCAAACACGGGTTTAATGCGGCGAAAACGGTAATTAAAGGTGACAATTTTTCAAAATATTTTCTCATTTTTTGTTTCATGGGGACTACTACTAGCTTATACAATCCACCTTTATATTCAAAAGCGTCTAACTTTGTAGCCATAAAACAGATTTGTTTAAGGACTAAATAACTAGTGGGATAATAAACACCCGATAATAAAGTTGTTGCGGTTTTAAAAACTTTGAGCAATTGACTTAGTTTATGAATAATTTCCCAATTTTCAAGCGGAAATGGTGTAAGCCCCAATATCTAGCCACTAACACGCCATGATAATAAGTTAAAGTACCTTGTTGGCGTAAACCACATACAAGCATATTGTAAGTCGAATTCCATCGTGTGGGAACATCCCAATTAGGGGCCAAAAAGACGGAATTCGTTTCCTTACAAACTTTCGTATATCCCTTGTATCTACTTTTGTGGTTTGAAAATATATCGCCTAACATTTTTCTATAAGAGCTTATGGGGTCTTTTACTTCGGTGACTTCTAGTCCGGCTTGCGCAACCAAATTTATAATGTGTGCAACGCATCGACCATGATAAAAGTCACCGTTCATTGGTGGTTTGTATTTTAGTTTTAGTTTACCCACCGCGTTTGTATTATTACTCGCATTATCAAATGCAATTGAAAACACTTTTTCTTCCAAAATATACCTTTGTAAAACATCCCTTAACATATGAAATAAGTTTTGACCCGAGTGAGGATAAGAAAATGAGTCAAAAGAAATAACCCTCTTCATCATTTGCCACTATTCGGGATCACACCAATGTGAGGTAACGCAAAGGTATGAATCGGGCAAATTATGAGGAGCCGACCAAACATCGGTTGTTAAGTTTACATTTGTATTTAAAGTTTCAAAACCTTTTATTACCACATCACACCAATGTGCGGTAACGCAAAGGTATGAATCGGGCAAATTATGAGGAGCCGACCAAACATCGGTTGTTAAGTTTACATTTGTATTTAAAGTTTCAAAACCTTTTATTACCATTTATTTAGCTTTTTCCAAATTATTAAACAATCACTTCTAAGAGTATTACGACTTACGTGAGTATATCGCGGTTGGAGGAACTTTTGAACCACCCTAGTGAATCAAGGGTTGTCGAAGTGATTGAATGGAAATGCGGATTGAATCACATAACCCGCAAACTCTTGACGCATCCGCTCCACTGAATAAACAAAGATACTCCCGTCTTGACCCATCGATGATTGACCCGATTCTGGTGCTTTATTGAGTACTTTATAATGCTTCTCTACGTGATTCTTCAACGTCGAGTTGGATTCTTGTTTCAAAAAATTGCCGCAATGATTACAATGCGCCATCTTTTCGCCATCGGACAATCTTACCAACCGGTAATGTTGCCAAACGTTACGGTTTCGGGTTGTTTCGAGAACCTCTACAATCGTTCTTTCGCTTATAGAACCGGTGGAAGCGGTAGAGCTTTAAGTTGCCATTTGATTGTTGATGTTTTTCGAGAATTTTTCTAACGTTTTTCGATCGTATTTTTTGCGTTTTTAGAGCTTTGAGAGTGTTTTGAGAGAGTTAGAATTGTGTGTTTAATCTCAAACTCAACCTACATACTTATAGTAAATTTGGAATGGCAAAATGGTAAAAAAAAAAACCAAAAAAAACGGTCAAAAATGACCCCCAACGCTAAAAAAAATGGCTATTTTCTTTTGCCAACGGTATTGTTCAAAAAAACCGGTTTTAAACTGGTTTCCCAAACCGGTTTGGAAAAACCCGGATCCAAACTATAAAATCCAGTGTTTTGAAAACCGGTTCGACCCGGCCGGTCGAACCGGTTGAACCGTTTTTTCGACAAAAACCGGGTCAAATTAAACCGGTCCGGGTTTTGTGATTTTTCAGGATTTTTTGCAAATAAAGCAAGCTAATTACATATATTTACGGTATAATATTAGTTTTTACATGTTATATTTATTAGTATATGACTTTTAAACTAAATATATTAAATATTCATGATTTTATAGGTATTTTTTCGTATCATCAGAAATATTGTTTTATTTTGTTGTGGTGGAAGACCGGGTTGATCCGGCGGTCGAACCGGTTGAACCGGTAACCCGGTGACCCGGTGACTCGACCGGGTCGATTCGAAACCCGGTTTTCAAAACATTGATAAAATCCCAAACTGGCGGTTTGGGTCAAAACCGAACCGGTTTTGGTCAAACCCGGTTTGGACCGGTTTCGGTTTCGGTTGCGGTTGTTTTTCTAAACGATTAATCTCATAAAGCAGTTAATTGATATCCTAAAACAGTTATTGTATAATTGATTGGTGACCCCAATACTATATAAAAATAATGTTTTATTTGATTTATTTATTATTCATGATTTTCATCTATAATATAATTATATATTATATTTAAACATTTTATAAATAAATTACTAACTATTTACATTCAATATCATATCATAATATGTAACGATTGGGTAGTCATTCGTTATAATTCTTATATAATAAATGAGAAATTATGATACAAAATGATTTAATAACAAAATATGTCATTTTCATATATTTTATCATAATAAAAAAGTTTATGTTTTAATATTTAATAATTCAAAAATTGACTTTCTAAAATTAATAACCTATTGTTTTCTAGATTTTATCAATTTCGTAACATGTAAATCTGAAGTTAGTAAAGTTACGTATTATTATTTGACTGTTTATTTATTTATATAAAAGTAACACAATAGAAAAGAAACATGCTATATTAAATATTGTAGAGTTGTAGAAGAATGACAACCGCGGGTTGGGACGTGAATGCCCATTAACCACCATCCGTGTTTGCATGGTCTTTTCTACCCGTGACTCATGTGTATATGCGGGTTTTATATAAAAATGAATAATTAATAAAAGAATAATTCATATACCTTTAGGATATGTTTGGTAGAGAGAAATTTAGAGAAATGAAATGACGTAAAGAAATGAAATATGGAGAAATGAAATTGAAGAGAAATTCAATTTATTTCACTTGTTTGGTAACATAGAGAAATTGAATCGAGAAATGTACAATAAATCAATTCCTTAGTTTAGTTGGGAGAGACAGAGAAATGAAAATATATTTTAATTACAACACTATCATTAGTTATTTTTTTTCATATTTATACAAATACAAAACACTGTAACACCTATAAAAAATCAAAATGAGTCATAATTAATTTGTACAATGAATACCTATACACCAACTATAATTCAATACCTTTAACTGTTTTGCACTAACCAAAAATTTACTTCCTGAGAATTTGCAAAGTCTTGTATACAAGTAGTTTATTTATACACCGATTATCAAGATTTGCAAAAGTCATTGAACCTAGCTAGTGTATAATAATGCTAACATATTGTAACCAACGAGTACGAATACATAATCTAATAACCGAACCGCATCATCTAACGCACATCAGAAGCTTATAAAATAAAAAATCAGCAACAAACTTCCAACTCACTTATAAAAACAACGTCCGGTATCATTTCCAGAACTGTTTACATGCCTTCACTTTAAACTAGAGATAAAAATGTATTTTTAGAATTCGAAAAAGATGAAGATACAAAGTCACAATATGATGAGTATGTAATCTATTTCAAATTACTGAACATGTTTACACCAATAAATTTATTGTAAAATGAAATCAACGTAGGAGTGGGGAGGGACCTGTCAAAGTCGGCAATAAACAAGTAATGACTAAAAGAGTGAAAAAAAAGACCGAGTTCTAACATTAGCTAAACCAGATTCCAATAATACGACTATATGAGCTTACCTAACTAATTTTATATTACTAAGCCTCCATGGGTTAGACATATAAACTATAAAGAGTATGAATCCATTAACCTTTTCTTTGAGATGCTGCTAACGTTTAGACAAGCTATGGATTTAATTGGTACATTATTAACTAAAACAAAAGAGAGACAAAGCTTTTCAATAATTTTTAAAGATACCTGCATAAATTTTGATGATAAAATCACATAAAATCAAAATCTTAATAATATAGTGATGATTCATTCTTATGACCGCAAAAAAGTAGAGGTAGCAATTTCGTGAAGCATCCGATTAGGGTTGGGACACCCTGGTGTCGATTAATCGCCAGAGAAGAAAAGGGGCTAATGTTTGTTAAGATTTCAATTGTATTTGTATCATGTGGATCTTACGTGATGCAGCTTCTTTATACTATTACTCAAATTGATATCTTCGTGTTTTATATTTTGATTTCCATCGAAATTGGCTTAGGCGTAATATGATTTCTCAAGAGAAATCTTATCTCTGTGTTTTAATTTCTCCACCCTACCAACGACGGAAATGAAACCAATTCCATATCTTTGGCTTCATTTCCTTCTACCAAACACATCCTATAGATTTTTGTCTTTTGTATACACAGTTTCACTCATTTATTAATAAAAATATAGGTTTATGATACATGTAAAAATCGTATTTAATACAATGCTTAAAGTTGCTCTTCTATAGTGTTCAAAAATATAATTGATTTAATATATTCTTATAACTTTCCTATTATTAGTTTTAAAACAAATGTTTTGCAAAAATTTCGACTATAGAAAAAAACTAAAATCGTCCCAGGAAACGGCCCAGGTATTACACTAGTTGACTTTGATTCCTACTAATTTCTTGTCTATCTTCTAATTTTACTGCATCATAACGAACAAGGCTCCATTTATGTTCAGTATGTTTTGTTATGTACCCCTTAAGTTATTAGTTTGTTAGGTAACGTTTGGTATGCATCATCGAATCACTATGGGTATGGGTTTGGTGAGAGGTCGGAATGGAAATGAATACAATGATTCCAAAACCTTTGTTTGGTCTGTAACTAGAATTTTTGACCCCCGCGCGTTGCGGCGGGACAAAAATATATTTGGCGTAAAAATAAATAAAGTCGTAGCTACTTTATATAATGGCGTAAACCTAAAAGAATAGCTAAAACTTATATATTATAAATTAATCAAAATATAAAAAAGGAAAAAAAGATTTTAATGGAGTATATCCTAAAATTTCATTAAAGAAAAACAAATGTTTTTATAAAGTTAAAAACTAAAAGTAACTCGTAAACATTGATCCAAATCTTATTTCTAAAAACAAAAAAAAAACAAAAAAAACAAAACAAAATTGACCCGTGACCCGACCCGACCCGACCGAAGTCGAGCCGAGCATGCAAAACTGATTGGTTGTGCCGACTTGAACAGTGGCATGTTACTTCTCAAATGTTATAAACATATATATTTGATGTAAAAACAAATAAAGTCGTAGCTACCTTTTATAATGGCGTGAACCTAAAAGAATAGCTAAAACTTATATATTATTAATTAATCGAAATACAAAAAGGAAAAAAAGATTTTAGTGGAGCCAAGTCAGTCTACCCTAAAATTTAATTAACAAAAAACAAATGTTTTTATAAAGTTAAAAACTAAAAGTACCCGTAAACATTGATCCAAATCTCATTTTTTTTTCAAAAAGAAAAAAGAAAAATAGAATTGACTCGCGGACCGATCCAACCCGACCCAAGCCAAGCCGAGCCGGCAAAGCTGATTGCTACCGACCCGACCCGACCCAAGTTGGTTTATGAACAGTGACATGTTACTTCTCAAATAATATATTTATAATACAATGTTTGGTATCTGTGGGTTTTGTTTTTTATATAGGTTTTCATATTATTTTATTATTATTTCTTTATTTTCTTATAATTATATACTATTCAACTATATAAATCAGGTTCTTATTTTTAATTGTACGTCGAAATTTGTTTAATACACAACATAATAATTCCTAAATAAGATGAAATTACATAACTAGTTTTTCTATGGGACAATTCATCAAACACGTTGTGGTGGCTGTCAGGTCTTGAAATCCTCACAGCTCCCAATCTATGAATGGATTTAATCACTAGCAGCAGAATAACTAGTAATTGATTGAAAGCTAGACAAATTAAGAACACGAAATCAATGAATAGAGAGAGAGTTTATTGAAAGCCTTAATTGGCGGGAGAATCAGTTACAGAAAAATATCTAACCAACTCGTACATTTTGCATGACTATCTCACCTATTTATAGGCTATTCTACCTAACTATTACATTACAAACACCCTTATGTTTATTAAAAAAAAAACACTTCGGGTGAACTATAAATTTACTACTCAGTTGACTTTAGTTCGGGTGAACTTGAACTTAACTCTGGTGAAAAGTTAGTTCATCCGACCTAAATTCTTCCTGAGACTACACTTTATTACTTAGTTCGGGTGATGAACACAGTTCATCCGAATTAAAACTAAACTACACAAAACTATGATTTGAATATTTGGAAACTTCACCATCACTCTTATATGCTCCAACAGTGGCTATTTAACCTTAAGTTACTAGAAAATCTCCATGATAAGAACAAATAATAAGAACCCATGAGATGCAGGTTCGAGAAAAAGTAGATATATCAAAAAAGATGTACGAAAAAAATATATTAAAAGATCACCTCATGAGTGGAATAGATTTCTCTAAAACAAATATAAAAATTATAATATGATGAAAGGAAAAATATAAAGTATGAATTATTAGGTGAAATTTATGCGGGATCTGTCGATACAAGGTTTGCACGAAACAAACGATTAGATCTAAATCTATCAAAGAAGTTGCAGCGGATCAACACTTTGATATTACAAGGTTTTGTGAATAACAATTTATGTATATGAATAAGAATGAATAAACGATTAAGAACACAAGATTTCCTCCAACATCCTCAATTTATTAGAATTAGGGTTTCGTAATAGACGTATATTTACAACGATATAAGGATCTATATTTATAGACCTTGAGGCTAACTAACCCTAGACATAATCGGGTTATAATATCTAATTGAATCTACTTTGTAATTATCTAAATCTGTTACACATATATCTGCTAATAAATCGTAACTAACATTATCAGCTCAGCAGTAGTAACCTCCATTAGAAACTCCCATGCAATCCATGCATCAACAGTAGTAATAGTGATGATCAGTAATAACTTTATAGTGACCAGTAGTAACCATCTTCACTAGTAGTAATAGTTACCAGTAGTAACTTGACCAGTGACCAGTTGTAACCATGTTCACCAGTATTATTACACTATAACCCAACAATCTCCCCCTAAACTCTTGTTTTCTATCATAAACACAAGTTTCTTCAATCAATCAAAGGGAATGCTGCCAAAAACCTTATACCTCTTCACATGGAGTTTCGATGATATGTCAGATGGCATCTGATCTTCCATAATAGCTGAATAGCTTCTTCAGAATCTTGATGAGCTTTCAACTTCACATTCAGCATATTGATCATCACCTTAATGCCATGTTTATACTTCTTCTCCACCAAGAAATACTCTGTAGTACCATCAGTTATGCTCAAAGAGTACACTCCACAGCCTTCATAATAGATCCATTCCAAAACAGGAGTAAATCTTGCAATCTTCTCAGGTACATTCTTTGGCTCAAACATGATCTCTAATAACTCAAAAATAAGTCATTAAAGTCTGGAAAATTACCTTGCCCTTGAGAATACTTTTGTTTTCTAATTAAGTACATATCCACCAAGTCTCTTCTGCTTATATCTCTGAAGATATCCAAAGAATTGTTATACACCTTGAAACTCTTGGAAGCTCTGACAATATTATACCCATTCTGACCATTGATCACAACTGCATACCAATCAATGATAGGCATTTCAGTGAATGTTGAGGCATACTTGATGTCTTCAGAATTAATTATCAAGTATTTCATATGATAAAATACTCTGTCTGCAACTTCATTCACTTGTTAATCAGAGATTTCAGGTACACATCCAAAATCATATTCTTCAGAGAAATCTTCTTTTCTTACCTTCATGACTTGTGGTTTCTGTTCTTCTTTCTCTTGTTCCTGAGCTTTCTCTTTAGTAGATTCAGATTTTTTAGTTTCTGATTTCATCTTCTTAGCACCAGTATTAACCTGCTCACCAGTACTTGTCTTCCTCTTACCAGTAGTAACTGTTTCTACTGTTGATTTTGTTCTTTTAGCAGTAGGAACATTACTAGCCTGGTTTTTTTTCTTTTAAAAAATTTAGGCTTAGATTTATCCGCAACTTTCTTCTTTCCTTGCTCCTTTCTGGTCTATTCATCTCCAAAATGAACAACCTTATATCCTCTGTCCAATGCAGCCTTCAAAGCTCTCTCCTTTTCAAACTGAGATACAATAATGTATAGTTTCATAGGCCCTATTTTTTTTCCACTGTACTTTCCAGTAGATTTCAAAAGTTAGTGTACTTCTTCTTATCCTCAGCTCTTGTAACATTTCTTTTAATTGTTCTTTTGCTCCCGGCATCTTCCTCCTTCTTCTTTCTCTGCATAGCTTCATCTTTCTCTGACATTTTTTGAGCTAATTCGAACTTTTTGGTATTTTCTGTTTTGTCGAGAGGAAGGATCCAAATGCCAGAAATCCTCTTGTTCTTGAGTCTTTCGTTTAAGCTCTTCCTCTATTTGCTCTTGTGCCATTCTCTTGGCAGCCAACATATCTTCTTCTTCCTGTTTTCTTAATCTTTCCCTTTCTTTCAATTCAGCAGCCTCTATCCTCCTCTTTTCATTCCTTTTTTCATTCTCCTTCCTTCTCTGTTCAGCTTGCTCCTAATTCATTTCCTCCTTACTCTTCACTTTTTCTTTACCCTTGCTCTTAAAGTTTGGGTCTTCTTCTTGAGATACTTTCTTGATCTCTTTCATTCCCATATAAAAACCCATTGGTCTTCTTTCTATTCTAGGAGGAATAATAGGCTATGTTTTCTCAGTTGTAGGACCAACAGATTCACCAGTATTAAGTGTAACTGGCTTCTCCTTTGGTCTACTTGCAGCAGCCTTTCTTTGTCTCTCTACAGCAGCAACTATTTCTATCTTCCTGATTGCTTCTTGTTTTAACCTTTCTTGTTTCAACCTTTCCGACTCAGCAACTATAGTAATGTCTTCTTCAGGTAATGGTGCTACTGGTGGATCAGCAGTAGGAACTTCTCTTTCATTTGAACCACTTCTCACTAGTAGTATCCTGCTCTGCTTCTTCCTCTTTCTCTTCACTTCTTAACATAATCTCATCTACCTTTTCTCTTGCTTTCCGTATCTCTTCTTCTCCTTCACCCATGTTCATTATCACGTCCTTGATTTCTCTATCCTCTGCATTCCATTCAGAAGTTTTAGCATGTTCAGAAGAATAAGGTGGTTCGGTCACAGGTCAATCAGTAGAATCTTTTGGACCAGTACTAACATTTGGATCTTCCTGTTTTTCAGTATTATCCTTCAATTCCTCTTTAGTAGTAGAAGCCTTGGACTGCTCAACCTCCTTTTCAACCATCTTCTCAACCTCCTTTTCACCAGTCTGCTCAACCTCCTTTTCACCAGTCTACTCAACGTCCTTTCGAGCATTCTGCTCTGTTTTCTCTCCCTTTTTGGTAGCATTATGTTCAGACCCACCAGAAGAGCTAGAGCTGGAGATAGATGGAGTGGGCAACTTGTAAGTTTTTTTTCCTGGAACCACCCCTCTTGACCACTTTCACATGCCTCTTCGTTGAGAATATGTAGTGTTTAACTTCTTTCATCAGCTTATTCACCATCTGCTTGAGTTGTTTGATCTCCTCTGCTTGTGTAAGCACCTTGTCAGTATATTTGAGGCACAATTCCGTCAATTCAAGATTTGAGTAAGTATATCTATCCTCCCCACTTTTTTGTTGAGTACCAACAGTAGGCGGTTCCTTGGATGTAGGTTTAGAAGGTGCCTCCTGCCTAGCAGGAGCATTACCTTCCCCCATGGTTTCTTGGCACATGGGTCCCCTTGACAATGATTCTAAAGAATCATCATCATGTAGAGTTGTCGTTGGTTGGGTCTTATTGCATGTCACACTGTTCTGTACACCACTAGGTGGTACAACAGTAGTATGAGCCCTTCCAACATGGTCTCCCTCTCCTTATGGACCACCTTCTTTAGGAGCTTGGGTGAGGGATCAGTTGTACCCGTTTTCATTGTATTAGTAGGAACTGATTTGACAGTTTTATTGTGGACACTGTTCTGTACACCACTAGGTGGTACAACAGTAGTATGAGCCCTTCCAACATGGTCTCCCCTCCTTATGGACCACCTTCTTTGGGAGCTTGGGTGAGGGATCAGTTGTACCCGTTTTCATTGTATCAGTAGGAACTGATTTGACAGTTTTATTGTGAGTTTTTGGTTTTTGTGCTCTGGGTTGTTCTTTGGGTCCAAGAGGTTAAGGAACCCTCTTAGACTTTCTAACATATTCTTTCAATGGAGCTTGTTTGGTTGAAGCTGAAGGTGCATGAGAAGCACTAGTTGGTTGTTCAGTAAGAGGAACTGTAGATGAACCAAAAGGTGTGTGTTGGGACTCAAGTGAAGTACTTGATCCTTCACCTTGAGGAACTGTGACACCCACCATTGTAGAGAACAATGGGGTCACCTTGCCAGAAAAAAGTATTTACTTGACTCCTCATGTTTGAAAAAGTTTTCTTTGAATGAGAATCCATGAGGAGGACCTTTCCTGTAGTGGAATAACTACCAAGCTCTTTATCCATAATGATTTGTGAAAACCATGAATACATTAAAAATTTGTTGTCTGGATTAGCAAGGTTCCACTTTAGATCATTGAAAATCATGTTTGAAAAATTAAACACCCTTCCTGTTGCTAAACAGGCCATAGCAGTAGCTATAGTCCGATTAAACTCATTCAAGGTGTAACGTTTTTTGGATATACATTGTTGTAAAACATGAACAAAATATCTCCATTGGGGAGAAATAAGCGCTTTTTGAAAGGTAAATTTTGTTAAACTTCCTTCATACCCCTTTCGTTCAAAAATTTCAAACAGTTCGTTCTTAGGAAGAGATGTTATACCATAGTCATCTTGAAGTTCAAGATGAGATCGAATGGTGGACTCTGTAACAATAACTTCCCTCTTATCTGCATGTGCCCTAATTCGTTGAATGCCATCCACCTCCTCAAAAAGAGTCGTATTCCAGTACGCCCTTATGTGCTTTTCATAAACCTCAGGGTTAACCATTAAAGCATAACGTATTCGTGATTGGCGAAGGAAAGTCATGATAGGATGAAAATCAATGGTTTCTGGATGAATCTCTAGCTCGGCAACAATGTTGTGGAATACCCCAAAAGCTAATTGTTGTTTCGCCATCAAAATGATTTTTAGGGTTAAAGGATTAATCGGATTAAAAGCTTTCGATGAACAGGTATTAGGGTTTATGGAGAGCGAAAGAGGTTTTATAGAGAGAGCGAAAATTTGATTTGAACGATATTTAATAATCATGGAAGATTTAGCTATTTATACCGATTAGTCCCTGCAGTAGAAACATCAACAATAAAACATTATCAAAGGAAGTAGTAACTTCCACCAGTATTAACTACTGGAAGTAATAACCATTATCAGTAGGAATCATCAGTAGTAACTGTTTCAGACATATACCAGTATTAACTCTCAGCAGTAATAACTACCAGTATTAACTTTTTTCAAACAACATATACAACATGTTTCAAGCACGTAGTCATCAATTTTAAAAATGAACCTAAACATGATTAATCATGCCAATACTATTGATCAAGAAAGTAAATCTTATCACATCAAACACTTTTGTGAAAAAATCTACAAATTGATTATCAGTATGAACCTTGACTACTTGAATAAGTTTCTTTTCATTACAATCCCTGATAAAATGAAAACGAATTTCGATGTGTTTGGTTTTGGAATGTTTTACTGGATTATGAACAATGCTTATGGTACTCTTATTATCAATAAAAATAGGAGTATGTAGGAAAAAAAATACCATAATCTATCAATTGATTATGAATCCAGGGCACCTGAGCACAACAGCTTGAAGCAGCAACATATTCTGCTTCTGTTGAAGATGTAGAAACATTAGTTTGTTTCTTGCATTGCCAAGAAATCAATCTAGACCCAAAGAACTGACATCCTCCTGATGTTGACTTTCTATCTAGATTTTCGCCTCCATAGTCACTGACCGTATATGAAATAAGCTCAAATGGAGAGTCTCTTGGGTACCACAATCCCATATATGGCTTACCCTTCAGGTATCTGAAAATTCTCTTTACTGCTGTCAGAGTGAAACTTTAGGACTAGTCTGATATCTTGCACATACACATACACTGAACATTATGTCTAGTCTTGAAGCAGTTAAGTATATCAACGATCCTATATTTGACCTGTACAAATGTTCATCCACATCCTCCCCCTCAGGATCAGCCTCTAAATGCTTGTGGGTTTCTACTGGTGTACTTGCACTCTTGCAATCCTGAAATCCAAATTTCTCTAGTATGTCTTTAACATATTTTGCTTGATGGATAAAGATACCAGTTGGTTTCTGCTTCACCTGTAGTCCTAAAAAGAAAGTTAGTTCTCCCATGGAGCTCATCTTAAACTTCTTATGCATCATCTGCTCAAATTCTCTGCACAACTTGTCATTGGTAGACCCAAAAATAATGTCATCCACATAAATATGCACCAACATAATGTCATTTCCAACATTCTTGATAAACATGGTTTTGTCAATTGCAACTCTCGTGAATTGATGATGAAGAAGGTATACTGATAATGTGTCATACCAAGCTCTGGGAGCTTGATGTAGACCATACAATGCTTTATCCAGTCTGTACACCATACATGGATGGTGAGGATCTTCAAATCCTGGAGGCTGACAGACATACACTTCCTCTTCAATCTTCCCATATAAGAATGCGCTCTTGACATCCATTTGGTACACAGTAAATCCTTTAAATGAGGGGAAAGCCAGAAAAATCCTTCTGGCTTCAAATCTTACTACTGGGGCAAAGACCTCATCATAATCAACTCCTTCTTCCTGAGTGTATCCTTGTGCTACAAATGTTGCTTTGTTTTTTATGACAGTCCCTCTTTCATCAGTTTTATTCTTGAAAATCCATTTAGTCCCAATTACTCTCTTGCCACTGGGAAGTACTACCAATGTTCAGACTGCTTGAAGTTTGAACTATAGTAATTCTTCCTGCATTGCTTCAATCGAACTTGGGTCTTTAATAGCTTGTTCTACCTTCTTTGGTGTTAATTATGAGAGAAAACACACAAATAGACACTCATTGAAGCTATGGTGTAATTTTATCCTTGTTTGGACTGTAGAGTTAAAGTCACCAATGATTTGTTGCAGTGGATGATTCTTATTGATCCTATGTGTTTGATACTGATCTTCTATTATTTCTTGAGTCAAATTTGTACTTGCTCTAGCAATTCATCATTTTGGGATTGAGGAGAATTTGTATTGTCTTCTGGGTTACTATTGGTAATGATTTCTTCTCCATCTGAATTATGTAGCTCCTCATCTTTCTTAGTGCTTAAATCACCATCATCGGTATCTTGATCCATGTCTTTGAAGCTACCATCACCTGAGGATTTGGGCTGAAACACTGCAGGTGGATCAATGGTGATATATGGAAAATAGACAAATTGTCCATTCCTTTCAGATGAAGTAGTAGTAACTGACTGACCAGACTTAACAGAGTCACTAGTAGAAACTGATTGACCAGTATTAACTGACTTACCAGTTTCAACTGATGCGCTAGTATTAACTGATGCACCAGTTTTAACTGATTCACCAATATTAAATGATTCATAGTATTAATTGAGTCGCCAGTTTTAACACCATCTCCAGTTTCTTTTTCACTGTGACATGTAAAGTAAGAATTCAAAGACTTGGTTAGTTCATCAATATTAAATAACCAATATGGTCCCTCTCAAGTAGCATTAATTGTCTTCTCATTGAAAGTCACATCTGTGCTTTCTTCCAAAATTCTGTTTTTGATGTTATATACTCTGAATGGTTTGCTTTGAGTGGAGTAACCTACAAAAAAACCTTCATTTATCTTGCTGTCAAACTTCCCTAAGTATTCTTTGGTATTCAAAATTGTACAAGGACACCAAATGGTTTTAAAAAGCTTATGATTGGCTTTATCTTGTTAAAGAGCTCATAAGGGGTCTTTGTATGTGCTTTGACAATTAATACCCTGTTTTGGACATAACATGCAGTATTCACTACTTCTGCCCAAAATATGATAGGAAGATTTGAATCAGCTAGCATTGATCTTACTGCTTCAATGAGGGTACTGTTTCTCCTTTCTGCCACTCCATTTTGCTGAGGAGTTCTTGGTGCACTGTACTGTCTCTTAATTCCCTTTTCATTGCAGAACTCATCCATTCCCTGATTTTTGAACTCAGTGCCATTGTCACATATGATAATCTTCACTTTGTTCTTTGTCTTGTTTTCAATTCTTGTCATGAAATGATCTGAGAATTTCACCTGTTTCATCTTTTGTGCCAAGAAAGAAAACCCATGTATATCTTGTGAAATCATCAGTAATAACCAAACAATAAGACTTCTTTCCTAGACTCATTCCATGTGTTGTACCAAAAAGGTCCATGTGGAATAAGTGCAGACTTGAGTAATTTGAATTTGTATCTTTGATTTTATGTGAAGAATTATGTTGTTTACCCTTTAGACATGCAACACAGTGATCATTGCATGTGAATTCTTTTTAAGGTAACCACCTTACAAGATCATTTTTCACCAAGATGTTCATGTTTTTAAAATTCATATGACACATTCTCATGTGCCACAGTGACGATTCATCAAGTGATGCTTTTGAAATAAAACAATTTTCTTTAGTTTCTGAATCATTATTTCCCATGTCTAAAAAATATACATTATCTTTCCTTGGTGTTCTTAGTAGAATCATGCTTTCATCAACTACATAAAATTTAATCAAGAATGATACATTAAGTGTTTGTAAAAAGAACTTTATTCTTTTTATCGCAGACTTGAGAGACACTTACTAGGTTATAATTTAATTCTTTGACAAATAATACATTTTCAAAAGTAACCTTACCATTGCTGATTGTTCCTCTACCTGTAATCTTACCACCTCTTGGATTTCCTCCATATTCAACATAGCCTCCATCATATTCAACAAAGTTTTGAAGCTTCAGCTTATTTCCTGTCATATGCCTAGAGCACCCACTATCTACATGCCATGCATCTTCTTTTTTCTTACCTGGCTTGCTCTGCACATGAGAAAGATATTAGTTTCTTTTAGGAACCCAAGCCAAAGTAGTCTTGGGTTACCTTTTTCATTTACATAATCAAATCTTTTAAAATGATATGCAGATCTCCTGGTCTTTTCATACAGAAAATTACTACTGTCAGAGTTACTACTGGTGTCGTTTCCATAGTTTCTACTGGCAGTATTATTTTCTTTGAAGTTTGGTTTTTGATATTTTCTGTTATAATTCCTTCTGCTCCCAAACTTCTGAGTAGTTATACCAAACCTAGGTGGTGAGTTTGAGACATTCTTATTAAATCCAATTCCATATCGGTTATTTCTTTTGTTACATAAACAGTCTTCAGTTAAATGGTTTGTTTTTCCACACACAAGACATCTTTTAAAAACATTTTGACCCTTTTGTTGAATGACACATTGACTCCAGTTCCTTACATTCCCTCTTACAGGTAATGCATGTTCATGTTTACTCATGCAGTTGCATGTCTTGACATGTTGTCTTTGTCCAATATAGTGCCAGTTTTTTTCTTTATACACATTTGGTTTGTTTTTAAGATTTTGGTGAAAAGTATGATCTTGATTAGAGTTAAAAGCAAACTTTTTGTCTTGTGGGACAGTTTGTTCTTTACTTTTCTGAGTGACTCTAGATTGTGTTTGAGGAATCTTTCTTATCATGGGATCTGCATTTGCATTTGTGTTAACTTCAATTTCTTCCTCACTTAATTCTTCACTAGAATCTAGACTGAGAGGAATGTAATTGTTGTTAAAAGGTGGTGCCACATTATTGTACCCAATCCCATTCTTGTTATTACCACGCACTTGTGATTATAGAATTTGATCAACAGTTTTGAAGCATTCTCATACTTTGTGATTGTTAGCTTAATTTGATCATTCTCAATTTTTATTTCATGAAATTGTTCTTCTGCTTTAATCAACTTAGCTAATGCATTATCCCTTTCCCATTTCACAACTACTAGTTCCTCTTGGCATTTAATTTCATTCTTAACATAAGCTTTAACTTGTTGTTCAAAATTAGCAATTATTTTAGACAACTCCTTTCTTCTGTCCTCTAACTTATGTAAATATTCACACACAAGTTTATTATGTTCTCTATAATCCCTAACTTGTTTAATGCACGCAGGAGAGCAAAGTCCAGATAATACCTCATTTGGGATGTCATCTTCTTGAACATCATCCATTAGAGCTTGATTGGTTATTTCTTCATTAGCTTGAACATCATCCATTAGAGCTTTATTATGTTCTATATAATCCCTAACTTGTTTAATGCACGCAGGAGAGCAAAGTCCAGATGATACCTCATTTGGGATGTCATCTTCTTAAACATCATCCATTAGAGCTTGATTGGTTATTTCTTCATTAGCTTGAAAGCTCCAGTCAAACCATAGTCCATCCTGAGTAACCAAAGCAGTAGATTTGGATGACCTTCTTTGATAGTTGTTGCTTGATTGTGTTGGATTGTTGTGATTTGTTTGCTTTTGATTGTCATCTTTGTTAGTATTTGGACATTCCCTAGCAAAATGTCTAAGTTTCTTGCATTCAAAACACCTCACTTTGCTTTTGTCAAACCCAATATTATCACTTCTACGAACATCAAAGTTGTTTCTACCAGTCCTTTGGATAACCTTCTGGTTCTCACACTTAATATTGCAAACTGCCACTTCAAGTCCATCTCCTCCAGATCATCGGCATTAACTTGTTCCAAGTCTTCAATTGCTAGTCCAGAATTTTCATGACTAACAAAGAAAGATTCCCTCACACTTTCATCCGAGTTTCCAGTTTGCTTCCCTTTGTTTCTTTAGAGACAAACCCAGTTTCTGATGATGATCCACCTCCCATAGTAGTAAGAAATGTTGCATTCTGAGTTTAGTAGCTTGATGGTCTTTTAGCATTTACTCCAGGTTCAAAGACACGTAGCTCATTTTTTAGTTCATCAATCTCCATTGTGTCAAGAGTATTTCCTTGTTTATAGCTTACAGTATACATAGTGCACTCTTCTCCTAGAGATCTGAGAAACTTCCTATTGATATCATCTTGAGCAGTATTCATTCCCATAATAGATAGCTCTCCAATCAGTTTGTTGAATCTGTCAAAAGTTTGAGATAGTGTGTCTCCGTTTACAGACATAAAGTTTTCAAATTGTTGCTTTAGCAAGTCTTTATGATTTCTTCTTGTACTCGTTGTTCCTCCAAATCGTTTCTCCAAAGCTTCCCATAACAACTTAGCATCGGTAAAATTTCTAAACTGATGTTGGTATTCATTAGGTATAGCTATAAGCAAGGTGCTTAAATCTTGACATTCATTATGAATATCCCTTCTTTCTTGCTCAATGGCTGGTGGTTCAGATGAACCTGCTGCTTTAGTTTTTGACGTTTGTTTCAGGAAGTGCAACAGATTTAGCACCATTCTTAACTACTTTCCACATAGAGTAATTGCTTTGAAGCATGTATTGATACATACGAATTTTCCACATATCATAGTTTGATGATGTGAGTACTGGAACCCTATTTTCTTGAACGCCTTCATTGAGATCAGACATCTTAGATCTGTTTGCGAAAACTTGTTAAACGCCTTGTAGATCTTAGATCTAGAGCAATCATGTGCTCTCTTATCACTTGTCAGGATCTACCGATACTAGGTTTGTACGAAACAAACGATTAGATCTAGATCTATCAAAGAAGTTGCAGCGGATCAACACTTTGATATTACAAGGTTTTGTGAATAACAGTTTATGTATATGAATAAGAATGAATAAACGATTAAGAACACAAGATGTCCACCAACAACCTCAATCTATTAGAATTAGGGTTTCATAATAGACGTATATTTACAACGATATAAGGATCTATATTTATAGACCTTGAGGCTAACTAACCGTAGACATAATCGAGTTATCATATCTAATCGAATCTACTTTGTAATTATCTAAATCTGTTACACATATATCTGCTAATAAATCGTAACTAACATTATCAACTCAGCAGTAGTAACCTCCAGTAGAAACTCCCACACAATCCATGCAACAACAGTAGTAATAGTGATGATCAGTAATACCTTGATAGTGACCAGTAGTAACCATCTTCACCAGTAGTAATAGTTACTAGTAGTAACTTGTCCAGTGACCAATTGTAACCATCTTCACCAGTAGTAATACACTATAACCCAACAATTTATAAGGGGGAAATCTGGAGACACTGGCCCCACATAATTCATAAATTTCGAGAGAGAAATGGAATGGTTTAGTATAACCTACCTTTCCCCGGGTTTAGAGAAACCTTCATTTTCCAGGTTTTCTTAATATCTATATACCAAACATTATTTATAGTTTTCAAAGTCATTCCTTCAAAGTAAAACCCTTCAATCAAACACTTCCTTAATGTTATACCTCGGGTATTTGGAGTGACAACCGCGATTTTTGTTAGTATTTCGGTTTGCCAGTTTTCGTGTTTATCGATATATTTTTTTGACCCATTGTGATTTCTTTGGGTTTTTATCACACTTTGTTACATGTTTGTCGGGATATTTGATTATTTGTGGATTTAAACTCTGTTCTTCGGAACGATAGTATGTTAAGAACTAGTGCCTTTTAGTTAAGTACTCTCTTCATATAAGTTAGGGTGTTTATGCCTTAGATTATTGGATAAAATTAACGTTAAAAAAATATTACAAAGTTAGTCCTTTAACGAGGATTAGCGTTAAAAATATTACCAATTAAGTCCTTTTAACAAAAAGTTAACAAAAAGTTGAGTCACTGCGCAACATTGAGTACCTAATGCGAGGAAGTGGTACCTACTACGGCACAACGATGCAGACAAGGCCTCGAGCAGATTATGCCAAAAACGTCGTTTTCGATTGTTTGGACACCACAACACTTTCAACACGTGATTTTGGTCTGGAAATTACCTATTAAGTGGGTATTTTACCATGATCTAGATCTAAGACCATATTCAAACCATCTTTCATCCCATAATCCATAATTCACACTTCATTCCAACTTTTTTCTTCCATTTTCACCATTTCTCTCTCATTTGCAACACTTATTTTCTCCATTCTCTCTAAATTTCCAGAACTTATGAGTGAAATACAACACATATTTGAGTGGGTTGAGTTAAGAGAAATACTACATCATCTCTCATAATCATCTCCTTTGATTTCACCACCTTTAGGTAAGTTTTTCTCCATGAAAGCTTCATCTTTTCACACTTTTTTTTCTATGTTATGTTAGAGATTTCTAACATATGTTTCCTTTTGTGTGAATTACAAGGTTTACCTTCCATTTTCATCCTTCATATTCGTATTTTCGACTATGATATCGCATATTTATATGTTTATTTCTATGCGATATTTAGTCGTTTTCGTATTAAACATGATGGATAGGATAGGTTTTTGCATTTAGTCGTGTGAAAAGTTTTTTTTATTCAGTTTACAGGTTTATATGATCGGAAGTGGAAGATTGGACGAGAAACGAGTTAAAACGATGAAAAATACACAAAATGGTGAAAACAGCAGAGGAGTGTGACGCACAAGGCATGTGGTGCGGTATACCGGGTCAACGAAAGTCAAAATGTGCAAGAAAGTTCTACAAAAGGGAGTGCGGCACACCTAGAGTTTGATTTGGTTTCAAAGTAGGACAGTCCACGGTGCGACGCACTGGAAGGGAGCTGTTGCGCACTAAATCAGTTTTGCAATTTTAGTCGAATACGGATTTCTTTGCTATAAATACAAACTAAAACTTTTTACCCAGTTTTTGGTATTCGATTTTTGAGTTAAACAATCGGTTTTGGAGCTGCAAGAGGAGTTAGGAGCTTAATTAGAGAGTTCTACATTCACGATTTACGCTTTTCGCAATTCTACGCTTTCTTTTCATCGACTTATTTAGTATGTTTACTTTATTCATGTTTGTTTCTTTTGATCAGATTATGAGTAGCTAAATCTCTTAATACTTGTTTGATTATGGATCTTGTTTGACGATTTAGTTTATCGCAATTGAATGTTTTAGGTGTTTATGCTTAATCGAAGAACCTTATTTGTTCATGTTTGATATATTTCTTAAAGTTATTTATATGCAACTTGTTAGTTAATATTCTAGGTATTCGAGAGGAATCTAGAGTTAGATTAATTAAGTTGTATGAAACAAATCAATCGGTCTATAATTGGTTTAAATTGCTAGGATTCGAGAGGACTTAGTAATAATAACTTAGGTAATTAAACGTGAATGAGTAAGACTAGTTAATAAGATTCGAGAGGACTTAGTAACTAGAGAAGTTATTCGAGAGGAAACTTTATAAGGTTAAGACATAGAACACCGGCTTGTTAATTAACGCTTGATTATCTAGAGTTTTAACTGTATTCGAGAGGAACATTAGAATTCGAAGTAATCAAAGTTAGTAAGGTATTCAAGAGGAATCTTACTATACATAAGAAGTTAAAACATACATTCAATTACGTAAACTAAATTAGATGACAAGTGAAGTACCAAAAGAGTGTTTTTCTCCTTAATTGATAATAAAGCAATCACTTTTCTCAAACGATTTTTATAATCACTTTTCTTTTTAATTAGTTAATCAACGTGACAAAAAAAACCCACAAACAAAATTAGTATCGTTAATTCTTAATTTAAAGCTAAAATAGTCCTTGTGATCGAACCTTTACTTATTGTTGCTATATTATATACGAATAGATACACTTCCTATAGTGTGTAATCGAGCTAATTAGTATATCGAGTTTTTAAAACTAGATTTTACACATCAAGTTTTTGGCGCCGCTGCCGGGGACATATTGTTAGTTTTTGTTTAGAATTTGTGATACTATCCTTTTGAGTATTAACATACTTGAAAGTTACTTTAATTGATATTGCACCGATACATTTTACGGTTTTTTTGTCTTTTTTTTTTGTCTTTGTAGGTATTCAGGTAGTTGATGAACACAAGGGCTTCGGGATTACCACTCCTAAGTCCTAGATCAAATCCAAGAGTATCAAAGAAGCGAGGCAAGAAGAAAGGAAACACATCAATTCCGATTCCACCAGGGTTTAGGCCTTTTTCACCAGTAAAATTTGAAGATATTACGTCTTCAGAAGGAGGAGGAAGTAATACAGATTCTAGGGTTGAAGAGTTGATTTTTGAAGAATGACCAAAACCTCAACCAATGGCACGCCCATTTGATGTTCCGATGCACCGACGTGTTGCAGCCGTTGCAGTACCAACCACCAGAGGGTCAGCTATTACCACCCCGGACTTGGGTGAAGATTTTGTGGTCAAGGGTCATCACCTCAAGATAATCCAAGACAACACATTCGATGGACGATACCATGCGGATTCGCATAAGCATGTAGCCAAATTCAATGAGCTATGCGAGATGTTCAAGTACGGAGAAGGAAAAAACGAGAATGTCAAACTGATGTTGTTCCCTTCGTCTCTCACCGGAGATGCGAAGGTTTGGTTTGAAGAATTGGAAGAAAATACAATTACAACATGGACACAAATGCGGGAATCCTTCATCAAAAGGTTTTCCCCCCCCACCTTGGGTAGGAAATTACTACGAGATATTCGTGGTTTTCGACATGAAGATGGCGAGACATCTACTGAAGCATGGGGAAGATTGAAGTGATGCTTAGAATTTTCTATGGTCATGGATTGGGCAAAGATAACATCATCGAGATTTTCTTTTATGGTTTAACCAAGGAGTCACAAAACGAGCTTGATTTAGCCGGAGGGGGAGATTTTATGTACAAGTCAACAAACGAAGCATACAATTTAATGGAGGATAAGTTGGTAATAAGTTTATCTAGGGAATATCGAGATGATAGTAGAGGTCGAAGAACAAGAGGGAATGTTGCTCAAGCGGAGAGTAGCGACGAAATTTTTTCAATCGTGAAAGAAGTTAAATCTATGGCGGTAATGATTGACAAACGCATTGGGAGGATCGAGAAAGACATACACTTGGTTAAAATTGGATGTGAAACATGCGGAGGACCTCACTACGCTAGTGACTGTGATCGACAAGTTGAGGATGCCAATTACGCACAATATGGCTATCCTAATCGTGGAAGAAATTGGCAAAACCGTGGAAGTAACTACAACCGTGATGATGATCGAGACAATCAATGGCAACGCACCAATCAAAGATCACCACCAAGACCAAGGTACGATGTCAATACACCGAAGGATGAAGATGATCAAAGCTTGAAAGATCTAATGAAGACGTTTATTCACACTCAAAACGCAAAGAATGAAGCGGTGACAAATCAACTTAAAGTGTTAAACGATCACATTGAGCAAGGACAGAGAAATCAACAAGCGGCGATGCAAGACTTGGAGAGGAGGTTTGATCGTATGAACGATCGTTACTCAAATCGGCCACCAGGATAATTACCGAGTAAGACACAACAAAATCCACGACCACAAAATCAAGGAAACAATTCTAATAATCAAGGGTCAAAATATCAGCATCCCAACATGAGAGATGAGCATGTTAATGCAATTACAACACGCTCGGGATTTGCGTATGGAAGGAATCGAGACGAAAACGAGAACAACGAAGAATTTTCGAAAAAACTACCAGGTAGTGCGCCGTAGTCCCCCTTATTGCAACGCACTGACCTGGATTTCGGGCAAACTTTTCTTGCAAATAAGCCCGCTGCGTCGCAGGTTGTCGGTGGTGCGCCGCAGTCCTCAACAGAACCCCTTACGAACGATTTGGCGATCGAGGACGAAGAGGAAGATGTACCACGGGTTAATTCTAAAGCAAAAACACCAGAACCAGTGGAGGAAGTACCGATAAAAGCTTAAAAACCACGAATTCCATATCCTCAAAGTTTGAGGAAGGAAAAAATGAAGGAACAATACGGTAAATTTTGCGAGATGATTAAATCCGTCAATATTAACGTTCCACTTGTTGATTTGATTTCAGGGATACCGAATTACCCAAAGTTCATCACAGAGCTTATAACGGAGAAAGGGAATTCATCGGAAGTACAAGCCGCTTTCTTGAACGCGGAGTGCTCGACTTTGGTGAAGAACACACTACCGCCAAAGTTGGACGATCCAGGGAGTTTCCTTATTACTTGTAATTTTAGTAAGACCTATAGTTGTAGTGCATTGGCCGACTTAAGAGCTAGCATAAATTTAATGCCATATTCATTATATGCTAAACTTGCTTTAGGAGTGTTAAAACCTTCTAGAACGAGTATCCGTCTAGCAGAACCGATCATTTCAATACCCATTAGGAATTGCCGAAAATATGCTAGTTAATGTAGGAAAATTCACATTCCCCGTTGATTTTGTAATTCTAGAGATGGAGGAGGATTGAAAATGTGCCACTTATCTTAGGAAGACCATTATTAAACATGGACGACGCGATTATTCATGTTAAAAATAGACAAATTTCATTGGGGGTTGGGAATGAAAGAATTACTTTTACATTAGATAGAGCTATGACACATTCATATTCCACTATTGAAACTTGTTTTCGGATTGATGTTTTTGATGATTTAGATTGGCAGGAAATTCTAGAGTTGGAAGCCGGATTGAATGAGGATTTGGAGAACGAGAAGATTGAAGAAGTCAAAGTTGAAGTTAAAGAAGAATTGAAGATGGACAAGAGCATGAGGATTAAATCCTCGATTGAAGAACCACCAACCGACTTGGAGCTTAAACAATTACCGGTACATTTAGAATACGCTTTTCTTGAAGGTACTAATTTATTAGCGGTTGTTATTTCTTCATCACTTCCGGGGGACGAAAAAGCTAGATTATTGACGATCCTTAAAGGTCATAAAAAGTACTTTGCTTGGCGTATATCCGACATACCCGAAATTAGCGCTGAATTTTGCAAACATAAAATAAATTTTCTTGACAATGTAAAACCCGTTGTTCAAAGACAGCGGAGGCTAATTTCGAATATGACGGATGTCGTTAAAAAGGAAGTTGTGAAGTTGTTGGATGCATGAATTATCTATCCGATTTCGGGTAGCCAATGGGTGAGTCCTATTCATTGTGTGCCGAAGAAGGGAGGTATGACTGTGGTGATGAATGATAAGAATGAGCTAGTGCCAACAAGGACGGTTACGGGATTGAGAGTTTGTATTGACTACCGCAAGCTCCACGATGCAACGAGAAAAGACCATTTTCCGTTACCTTTCATGGATCAAATGATTGAAAGGTTACCAGGGAATGAGTTTTATTGCCTTTTGGACGGATTTTCGGGGTATTTTCAAATACCCATTGACCCCGAAGATCAAGAGAAGACCACCTTTACTTGTCCTTTCGGGACGTACGCTTACCAAAGGATGCCTTTTGGACTATGCAATGCACCCGCAACTTTTCAACGGTGCATGCAAGCTATTTTTCAAGATATGGTGGAGAAGACGATGGAGGTTTTCATGGTCTCGGTTTTTAGAGAATCGTTCGATGCTTGCTTGGAGAATTTGGATAAAATGTTAGGAAGATGCGAAGAGGCGAACTTGGTATTAAATTGGGAGAAATGCCACTTTATGGTTCGCGAGGGAATTTTTCTAGGACATAAAATTTCGAAAGTTGGGATAGAAGTGGATAAAGCAAAGATCGAGGTTATCGCAGAATTACCACCACCAAAGAACGAGAAAGCAATTCGAGGTTTCTTAGGAATGAGGGATTCTACCGAAGGTTCATCAAGGATTTCTCGAAGATTTCTCGTCCCATGAAGAGATTATTAGAGAAGGAGGTAGCTTTCGTCTTTTCGGAGGATTGCTTGAAGGCTTTTGAGTTACTCAAGGAGAGGATAACCAATACACCAATATTGGTGTCACCGGATTGGTCTCAACCTTTCGAATTAATGTGTGATGCAAGTAACTTTGCGGTGGGGGCTGTTTTGGGACAACGGATCGAGAAACATTTTTGACCAATCTACTTTGCTAGCAAGACTTTGAACGAAGCCCAACAAAATTACACAACAACCGAAAAAGGAGCTTTTGGCGGTTGTTTTCGCATTTGACAAATTCCGTTCTTACTTAGGTGTTGAGCAAGACAATTTTTTTCACGGATCACTCTGCTTTAAGGTTTTTATTTTCTAAATTAGGTGCTAAACCTAGACTTATTCGTTGGATTTTATTGTTGCAGGAATTTGACATCGAGATTAAAGACAAGAAAGGAGCGGAAAATGTGGCGGCAGATCACTTGAGTAGATTGGAGAACCCAAGTTTGGGGGAGTTGAAGGAGGAAGAAATTAATGACACTTTTCCGGGTGAGACGTTGGCTTATGTCAGTGACAAAGACGGAAATGCTCCATGGTTTGCGGATATTGCGAATTTCTTAGCCGAGAGAGTTGTTAATAAAAGCCTAACTTATCAACAAAAGAAGAAATTGATCGCGGACGCTAAATATTATTATTGGCATGCACCTTATCTTTTTCGAAGGTGTGCGGATGGAATGGTGAGAAGATGTGTTTATGGCGGAGAAACTCGTAGGATTATGGACGAATTCCATCATGGACCTACCGGAGGACATTATGGACCAACGTTGACGGGTAAAAAGGTGTATGATGCGGGTTTTTATTGGCCGACGATTTTCAAGGAGGCCTACACTTTGGTGAGCACTTGTGACGCGTGTCAACGTCAAGGGAATATCACAAAGAGGGACGAGACGCCACAACATGGGATTCAAGTTTGTGAAGTTTTGGACATTTGGGGAATTGATTTCATGGGACCATTCAAGCCTTCAAATCGAAATGTTTACATTCTAGTTGCGGTCGATTACGTTTCTAAATGGGTTGAAGCAAAGGCGTTGCCTACTAATAATGCTAATGTAGTTGAGGATTTTCTTAAAAGTTTGTTTTGTAGGTTTGGAGTGCCATAAGCTTTAATTAGTGATCGAGGGAGCCAATTTGCAAATGCTCAACTAGCGAAGGTATTGAAGCGATATGGAGTAAATCACCGGTTTTCTACATCGTATCATCCGCAAACAAGCGGTCAAGTGGACAATACAAATCATGCGATCAAAAGGATTTTGGAAAAGACGGTGAACAACAATCCAAATATTTGGTCGAAGAAATTGGAGGATGCGTTATGGGCATTTAAGACGGCATACAAAACACCGATTGGAACCACCCCGTATCGACTACTCTACGGGAAGACATGTCATTTGCCGGTCGAGATTGAGCACATGGCGTATTGGGCATTGCGGAATTTTAATGTTGATATGGACTTGGCGGGAGATATGAGGTTTTTACAACTTCATGAAATGGATGAATTGAGATTACACGCATACGAAAGTTCAAGGCTTTACAAGGAAAGAACGAAGGAGTTTCATGACCGAAAGATTATTTGAAGGAATTCAAGGAGGGAGATACAGTGCTTTTATTTCAATCGAAGTACAAATTCAGGGCTCCGAAATTGCGTACGAAATGGATGGGTTGTGCGACGCACAGGTCACTTGGTGCGCCGCACTGAAAGGAGAAATACAAAAACAAAAGTCACGGGGTTTAGATGGTGCGACGCAACATGTAGGTCACTGCGCCTCATCGTGGTCCAGATCAGGTTATATTGTTTTCTCTTTTAATTTCACACACACACAAACAAACACATACACAGCCGCCCGAGAGAAAAAAAAAACACATACACTACTTGTTTTTGATTTCTTGCTTAATTCCTTCATCTAATCCACGCATCATGAGGAGAATGGTATGTTTATCTACTTTTTCTGTTTCAATTAGTTAGATTTTAGTTTAATTTGTTAAAATCAATTTGGGGGAAATTTTAGGGTTTCTCAAATTAGGCTTAGAAACATCAAATTAAGTGTTTATATTGATTATCCCCACCGACATATTGGTGCAATTAATTGTTGGATTTGGAGATTGAAACATAGTAAACAGTTTTTGAAATTCGTCAGCTCTCAGTGCGCCGCATTAGGTACTCATTGCGACGTAGTGAGCTCACAGACAGCTTATTTTTCGTCGTTTTTATGTGTTTAATGTGTTGGTTTGCTTTGTTTGTTTGTTACTTGTGGTGTGTAGGGAAAACGACCAACTAAAGAAGGTATTGGTAGTGGACGTAGGCGAGCACCGGCTCCGCCTAGCGAAACCTTAAATGCCCAAGCGATGATACCGGAGAATCATCCTTGGTTGAAATGGCCCGGATGCACCCCAGAATGGAAAATTGCCCTAAATAACAGATTAGCAGAGTTGCACGATCGGGTGGTTTGTGTACCCCGTATTATGGATTGGAAGTTTTTGAATAGGATATGGGTATATTTGAGTGGGTTCATGGTAACGCGAAGTGCTACTGCCCAATATGATATACCTATTTGGGAAAGTGGAAGGTTGAGGAGTCGGTGTATAGGGAGTGGGTGCTAGAGTTTTATTGCTCGATGGAGGTTGAAAAGGATTTTGATGAAACTGAGTTGTCCACGGCTCCATTGATCTCTTTTCGGCTTGGTGGAGAGGACCACACTGTGGATGTGGTGGAGTTTGGTAGGCTTACTGGTTTGTTCGAGGATCATGAGGCGGTGAATGAGGCTTTTATGGCCGCCTATATTGCTGATGCGGAAACACTCATCGGGGTTTAGTGCAAATGAGGTATGGAACGAGGTCACTGGGCAAGTGGAACATAAGCCTACGAGTCGGGTCAAGGATATTCAGGACTCTATTTTGCGAGTGTTACACAAGATCCTCGCTTACTCATTTGTGCACCGAGCGACTCAGCACGATAAGTGCTAAACTGATGACTTGTGGATGCTTCACAAGTTCAGTCTACGAGACTTGTACCAGTATATCAATGTCCCGTGGACCCTTGCGAAGTACATGGCGGATCGAGGCATGGGGAAGACTGATATCGCATATTTATACGTTTATTTATATGCGATATTTGGTCATTTTCGTATTTAATCATGATGGATAGGATAGGATTATTACATTTAATTGTGTGAAAGTGTTTGATTCAAGTGATAGGTTGAATATGATGGTAAAGTGGGCTTTTAGACGAAGGATAATACGTTAAAAGATGGTTCGAGGCATGTACGGTACGGATTAAACAAGGAAAACGCGAAAAATGCCCGAAAAGGCAGTGGGTGCGTCGCACCTAGCCTTCAGTGCGACGCACCGGGGTTTCCCAGTTCGAAAACAATTGCAATTCACTGCTGCGACGCACAACCTTGTTACTGCGACGCATTATCAACGTTTCCAGCTTTTAAGGACTTGTTTTTCACCTATAAATAGAGGACATAACCCCATATTCAAATACAACTTCTGGAGATCGAATTAAGGGTTAGAAATCGACTGGAAGGCATCGTTGAGGTTGCAAGAGGAGTTTGAAGTCGAGTTCGAGTAATATTCGGTCACGAATCGAAGAAGTTTGAAGCTTTTCTTTGTTCTTTCTTTTCAAGAACCTTTTTAGTATGTTTTCTTATTACTTGTCTTCGATTTCTTTCAAGATTATGAGTAGCTAAATACTTTAATGCTCGTTTGATTATGGATCTTGTTTGACAATTTCGTTATCGTATTGAATGTTTAGGTGTTTGTGTTTAATCGTTGATCCTTAATTGTTTATGTTTTGACATGTTATTTTGACTTGTTTATATGCAGTTTATTAATCAATATTCTAGGTATTCGAGAGGATTCTAGATAGATTAATGAGGTTGTATGAAATAATCGATCGGTCTATAATCGGTTTAAAAATGTTAGGATTCGAGAGGACCTAATAATAACAACTTAGGTAATTAAACGTAAACGAATAAGTCTAATTAATAAGATTCGAGAGGACTTAGTAATTAGAGAAGTTATTAGAGAGGAAACTTCATAAGATTGAATCATAAAACACCGGCTTGTTAATTAATGCTTGATTAATTAGAATTTTAATTGTATTCGAGAGGAACATTATAATTCGAAGTAGTTAAAGTTAGTAAGGTATTCGAGAAGAATTTTACTATACATTAGAAGTTAAATATACATTCAATTTCGTAAACTTAATTACATTTCAAGTGAAGTGTCAAACGAGTGTTTTTCTCCAATATTTGATAAACAACAATTACTTTTCTCAAATCGATTTTTATAATCACTCTTAGTTTTATATAGTTAATCAATCGTAATAACAAAACCCCAAAAACAAATTAGTATTATTAATTCGTGATTTAAAAGCTAAATTAGTCCGTGTGTTCGAACCTTTACTTACTTTTGCTATATTACATACGAATAGGTCCACTGCCTATGAAGTGTAATTAAGTTAAATAGTAGGTAGAGTTTTAAGACTAGATTTTACACATCAAAGACTGCCTCGAGTCAGATGGTTTGAGGGAACTTTATCACCCGCATTGCGAGGAAGTTGGGGTATTATACTCGGGCGAACATTCAAAGATGTTCAACTCCTGTGAAATGCAAGTTGATAACCCAAAACGACTTAGCAAGGGCGGAGTTGCTTACCCGAGCGGGTAATCAGTTGGTAGGACCGGGGCAGGGTTCGAATCAGCCACCACCACCACCACTCACGCGGGGCATTCATCATATGAGTTTCGACATGGGTCAGATGGGTCGCCAGATGGCGAGTATGGTGGAGCACACTCATTATCACACCCAACGGTATCAGCCGACATTGGAGGATATGGCGAGACAACGCTATGAGGCATCAAGTTCTACTCTATCGTGGGAGCCTTACGTGTCCCCACAGTTTTCTTATCCTCAGTCGTATCCGGGTTATCCGCAACCCGTGTACGAGGAGGCGGGCGGTGGCGATGGAGATGTTGATGATGATGCCATGGAGGATTAGGTGGTGGTCATATTTGGTGATGTTTGATGTTGTTGGTGATGGTATTTTGGTATTTGTTGTGTAATTTGTAATGTTATTGTTTACCATTTTTCCTTATTAGAAGTAAAAAATAGTCTACTCTTTTTTTTTATTCATCATAATTTGAATATTTTTCTTTATAGTTTTTATTTTTCTTTTGTGGTTCTACCGGTTTTGAGTCTGACATTCAGTTCAACACAGCTTTTCCACGAGGACTTTTCAATATCTAAAAACGGGTTCTACTTTCTTCCTTTCTTATTTTGTATTTATTTTTCTTTTTAGCTTAGAGTTTTGTAATTTCCCTTAGGTTTTGAGTCGTTTTCACATTAGGGGCAATGTGTTACTTAAGTTTGGGGGGTCATCGGGAAATTCCAAAGTTATATTTTTCGACCCTTAGTTTTCCATCATGTTAGGTCGTTAAGTTTTGTACATTTTTAAAAAAAATCGAGAAAATACAAAAAAATTAAAAAATTGAAAAATTAAAAAAAAATATAACGTGTCTAGTTGGTAATTACCTTAAACTTTTAGCATAACCGAGCGCATGTGATACCCTATGCGATTTAATATTGAGTATTTTGAGCTTTGAAAGCATTCATCTTTAATGCTAGTTTTTCGATTTTTTGAGTGTGTCGATGGTTGATGACTTTAGAACTTGACATTGTTATACATTTCGAGACCACATAGGAGCATTACATTAGGGTAACTTAGTGTAATTTGGTACAAAGGTAGTGCAAATTAGGATTAACCATTTGTTTAGCCTTTTTCCTTTCTTATATATTTTGTATAGTTTAATCACATTGATTTGCTATTTTTCGTCTAACCCTTGTAACACTCATTTTTAGTGTTAGAAACTCTAGAAAAACACTTTGCGCCTAAACCTTTTCGTTTCTTTTTACACTACTATATATTTTTGTACACTCGCCTTAATTTTCATTTCATTATTAGATTAGATTCGAACTTAGTTTTTTGATTGCTATTATAACATGAAGTTTGAAGATTAGAAGTTTTTAAGGCATGAAAGTTATCG
Source organism: Senecio squalidus (assembly GCA_910822075.1). Taxonomy (NCBI): domain Eukaryota; kingdom Viridiplantae; phylum Streptophyta; class Magnoliopsida; order Asterales; family Asteraceae; genus Senecio; species Senecio squalidus. Next base: position 48,915,372 of record CAJVGC010000060.1, read on the forward strand.
AATATCGAGGCCTTTGTATTATATTTATACGTTGAGAAAAAATTAGTTGTATTAGGCCTTTTGAGTATACAACCTTAACAGTAACAAAGGAAGGCATACACTAGGTACACTAATTGATACTCGCGGAAAAAAAAATTGAAAAAACAGAAAAGCGGAAAAAAAAGTCGTCGAAGTGAAAAAAACAGTGTATATTGAGTTCTTATAAAGTATTGTACGAAGTGTGTACATTTGGAGGAAAGTTGAAGTTGAAGTTGAAGAAAGTTAAGCAATTCAGTTTGTTAAAAACTTTATGAGTTCGGATTTAATCTAATTTAGCTGTATAATATGATTATTGTATACATTTTATTTTAATACCCTCCACATGCCTTTACCTGTATATTACAACCCGAATAAAAGTCCCCATGTAGTTGTACCTAGACTCTAGTTGTGACAATCCGTCTTTTCGAGGTATTTTTCATTACCGATATTTATTCTTTTATTCGCAATTATGTTGACCCTTGATTTTCGCTTTATATTTACTCACGTTTTGTATTTTTGAGTCGGGTTTTATGTGTTTTATTACTTCGTCTCTCGAGACGTAAGCTTTATAATCGTCTAAGTGCCGAATAGTTAATATTCCCGTGTTATTAAAGTAGGGTGTTTACGCCGTAATCGTCGGTTAAGAAAATTATATTTCAAAATTTCATTTCAAAGTTAGTCCTCTAACTTAATCTATTACAAGTTAGTCCTCTAACTAAAGCTATTACAAAGTTAGTCCTTTAATGGTAACTAACGGTAAATCTTTTACAAATTTAGTCCTTTTTAACCAAAAAGTTACTTTTTCTTGTCAATGCCTTGGATAACATTGTAGATAACAATAAAATCTAACTTTTCCTGCAATCTTTTGAGTTCCAATGTCCAAGCAAGCACCCCCCCCCCCCCCCCCCCCTCCCCCCCTTTTACCTTTCATCTCTTTTTGATCATCAACATCAAACTCACCCATCTCTCTCTCTAACTCGTTTTCTCTCCATCTCTCTCTACCCTATCTCATTTAGAAACTCTCTGGAAGTGAAACAAATCAGAAACTTCAAGCTTTAAATCCAAAAATCGAGTTTCATCTTCATATTTCGGTTTGGAGTCGTTAACGAGCAAACTCAGTTTCGGGACTTTTCACACGTGTTAACCACCCAAAAACCCTTTGTAAGTACGTTATTATAACACCCTTAAAACCCCTTGAATCCATGCTAAGCGTATCTAACAAAAAAACCCAGTTTTTTGTTAATTTCGGACCAGGTCGCGACTGACCGGAGACGGGGCGCTTTTACCCGGTGACGGGGCGCTTTTCTCGAACACAAGACCGAGCCAAGACACTTTTATCTGGTGACGGGGCGTGTTTACTCGGTGACGGGGCGTGTTTACTCGGTAACGTGGCTATTTGCTCGGACACAAGACCTAGCCGGGGCACTTTTACCCGTTGACGGGGCTGGTTGTCCGGACACCATCAGGTCAGTTTCCTAGACAACTCGTTTTTCTACCGTTTCGACTTTCGTTTTCGTTTTTCTTTCACCCCGTTAACCTTCATTTTTGTTGCGTTATCGACGTTTTCAGGAGTTTTAACTTTTCGGAAACTTTCGGATTTTTCGGAGATCGTGTAGATTGTGCGGAGGACGTCAGTAGTACTCATTTTTCCTTAAAATCTTAATATCTCATTTTCTTGATGTAAACTTTATATTTTTGAACTCACCATCTTTATCGTAATTAAAAAGCGAAATTATTGGACGGTATTAATGTTGACCATACTCGGACCTTTACGTAAAAATCGGTTAAATATAACGTAATATATACCGAAAATAATGTTTAAATGGTTAAAATTATAAAGTACAACTTTTATAAAAATTCTTATAATTTTATATTCTGTAATAAAGTATAAAAATATATAAAAGTGAACTTGAAATATTTATTTGACATTTTTAGCCTATTTATTTAAACTTATAACGTATTTAAAACGTTAAAACATTAAAGTCAATTTAAAATGCGAAATAAATATAAAATCTTGACATCTCAGTTTATGGGACATAAAAATGTATAGATTTTACTAAAATAATTTTATTAAAATTATCGGAACGTTTTTCGTAGGTATTATGTACTTTTTGACTAAAAAGACGTTATATAAACACGTCAAAACGCATATAAGTATATTACTATACGTAAAAATAGTAACTATTAACAAATATACGTTTTTGGACTCAAAAACGTAATCGCTATCATAAACATAATATTTATTATTATTATGCTCACTAAACGTGTATATTTTTGATAAATATACTTTTCTCAAAAATGCGATCGTAATCTCAAATGATGATAAATATTGTATTTGCTTCTTTAAACTCTTTTAAAATCGTTCTCAAACTATTTTCATTCAAAATATTTTAAACTCTTAAATTGTCAAAGATTGACTTTTACGTTGACTTTGACTTTCCTTCAAAATTGTTGACTTTGACTTTGACTAAGGCACCATCTTTAATTTTGACTTTCCTACAAATTGTTGACTTTGTCCTTGACCAAGTCAACATCTTTGACTTTGACCAAGTCAACATCTTTGACTTTGACCGAGTCAACATTTTTGACGTCGACCTTGGTCGATCTCAGTAAAACTATGGTAACACTATTCCTTTCAACCGATATTCCTGGTAGTCATTTTCGGCTCGGAATATCATTCCTTACTAATAGTCAATTATGACGTGAATTTATCGATATCTTCCTATCATCCTTATCGGCGCGGAACATCGTCACTTTGATCCGTCATCACGACTCGACATGGAAATCATTGAAATACTTTAATAAATCTTAAATATTAACTTAACCGACAAGGCTAAACCGTACTGTATTTATAAGAGATACTTAGGGGTCTTTTGTTTTTTCTGAATACTTAAGTCTGAAATCTGAAGACCAGTTCTGAATGATAAGAGGCAGTGTCTGAAACCTGAAAGCATAATCAATAAGACTGTTTGAAAAATAGTCTGAACATTTTTATTTTTTTATTTTTTTCTTTTCTCTTTTAGTTCCTCTTATCATTTTTAATGATATTAAACTAGCTAAATGGCATAAAAACAATAACAAATAATTGAATGTAAAATTTATCAAAAAAAATATCTTTATATTACAAAACAAGTGCTTTCAACAATAATACCGAATATTAATAAAATGTTAGTGAAAATATTATAACAAGCAAAGTACGATAAAAGGGTGAAATGTAGTACTTTTTTCTTCGTAAACTAACATGATAAAAAAATTTCTATCAATTATTTTTCGTTTTCATAATTTATCCAGTTATTTTTCACGTAAATTAATCATAACTATTCAAACCATTGACTTTTTTTTTACCCTTTTAAATCAATGTAAATAATTATATATATATAACGTATGTAACACTTATTAAAAAAATCATAAGTTAGTTTAAACTTAAAATAACGAGATTTTAAATTAAAATATATATATATAATAGTAACCGACTCAAATTTTTTTAAATAAAAACTAGATAAATAGAAAACCTAAGTAACAATTAATTTTATTGATTGAAATATCAGTTTTTAAACAAATACACTAACAAAGACGTGAGCCTTAGTTTTAATAAAAGGGATTCAGACTTAAAATTAGGCTGACCGAATAAGAGGAAAATAAGTGATACTAAGATCTTAATGAAATAAAAATTCAAAACATCTTATTTGATTTTCCTATGATCGAATAATACAAATAGACTATTTTAAGATCTTAATTGAAAAAACAAACGAGGCCTTAGACTATGTTATATTGTTTTAGGGCACTTAGGCGGCGGAGTGTTAGCTCCATATTGATTATTTACCCGATACCTTGCCGAGCTTATCTTGTGAGTTATTCGTGGCCCTATTCTTTTACTATTTTTGGGCTGGAAATCGTATTTTAAATTGTCATATGATTGTATATCTTGTTTACCTAGTGGATTAGTATCACCTTAGATTAAGATGTTCATTAGGCCTTGGTGGCCCCCCTTATACACTTGTTAAGCTTTTGCCCACGGTTTACATATATATAGATCTATATGGGTTTGACCTAACCCTCATTGCTCAATAGGATGTCCCTATGAGTAGATGTTATGGCCGTATGATTATTTGTTGCCTTTGGTTTTACATCGCCTTAGGCTAGGGGATTGTTGTGTGGTCAGGTTCAGTGTATGATTAATCTTTGGTATTTATACTCACACTATGGTTATGAATCAAGATATGCTATTTGAAACTTGTCATGATTATTAAACCTTTATTGGGTCAACTTTTACTTAAATATTGCGAATAATTCACCAACATGTGTTGATGTCGTTTTTAACGCTTTTTCAGGAGTTTGAGGATTTGTTTGATCATGCCATGCTTATTTTGGGATCATTTATTCTATGTATTTTGGAATTCATTATGTTGATGTAATTCCTTTATGATCCACCTTATGACTTTGAATTGTATTTGTATTTGACGATTGGTTGTATTTGATAAACCTTTGGCATGATTAATATGATTCGATGTTTTGTTTATGGTTGTAATGTTGTAATCCTTGACTCTTGATATCTTTAACTGGAACACTTCTTGTTTCCGCTTTGAGCGGGGTGTGACACTAGTGGTGGAGAAGTGATTCTTTATCAAGCCTATGATAGAAAACTCACCATGATTGAGCAATTGAGCGAATCTACAGAATACGTTACACACCCTTTAGACTAGTTCGAGAGATTGTGTGATTTACTTCCCATAAAATTCGTGAGGGGTTTGGTTATGCAAATTAAAACATGGCTTTGATAATTTGTTTAAAACATAGTTTTTGCTTGAGGCAAGCAAAACGGTAAGTTTGTGATATCACATATTTATACGTTTATTTCTATGCGATATTTAGTCGTTTTCGTATTAAACATGATGGATAAGATAGACTTTTGCATTTAATCGTGTGAAAAGTTGTTTTATTCAGTTTACAGGTTTATATGATCGGGAAGTGGAAGATTGGACGAGAAACGAGTTAAAACGATGAAAAATACACAAAATGGTGAAAACAGCAGAGGAGTGCGACGCACAAGGCATGTGGTGCGGCGCACCGAGTCATTGAAAGTCAAAACGTGCAAGAAAGTTCTAGAAAATGGAGTGCGACACACTGGAATTTGGGGATGCGACGCACCTAGAGTTTGAGTTGGTTTCAAAGTAGGACAGTCCACGGTGAGACGCACTGGAAAGGAGCTGTGGCGCACTAAATCAGTTTTGCAATTTTAGTCGAATACGGATTTCTTTGCTATAAATACAAATTAAAACTTTTTACCCAGTTTTTGGTATTCGATTTTTGAGTTAAACAATCGGTTTGGGAGCTGCAAGAGGAGTTAGGAGCTTAATTAGAGAGTTCTACATTCACGGTTTACGCTTTTCGCAATTTTACGCTTTCTTTTCATCGACTTATTTAGTATGTTTACTTTATTCATGTTTGTTTCTTTTGACCAGATTATGAGTAGCTAAACTTCTTAATACTTGTTTGATTATGGATCTTGTTTGACGATTTAGTTTATCGCAATTGAATGTTTTAGGTGTTTATGCTTAATCGAAGAACCTTATTTGTTCATGTTTGATATATTTCTTAAAGTTATTTATATGCAACTTGTTAGTTAATATTCTAGGTATTCGAGAGGAATCTAGAGTTAGATTAATTAAGTTTTATGAAACAAATCAATCGGTCTATAATTGGTTTAAATTGCTAGGATTCGAGAGGACTTAGAAATAATAACTTAGGTAATTAAACGTGAATGAGTAAGACTAGTTAATAAGATTCGAGAGGACTTAGTAACTAGAGAAGTTATTGTAGAGGAAACTTTATAAGGTTAAGTCATAGAACACCGGCTTGTTAATTAATGCATGATTATCTAGAGTTTTAACTGTATTCGAGAGGAACATTAGAATTCTAAGTAATTAAAGTTAGTAAGGTATTCGAGAGGAATCTTACTATACATAAGAAGTTAAAACATACATTCAATTACGTAAACTAAATTAGATCACAAGTGAAGTACCAAACGAGTGTTTTTCTCCTTCTTCAAGGTCGTTGGGGGATATTAAGGCATGCAACGAGATTTTACAAGATGAACAAGTTGAGGAGAGTTATGTATGGGGGTATCATATTGCACAACATGATTGTTGAAGACAACAAACGGTCGATTTGTGATGCCCAAGAATGGTATGCTTCTCCGGTTACAAGTGTTACCTTAACTTATAACGACATAGTCAATGAACGTATCCGGATTACTATAGAGATAAGAGACATGGGTACACACAGTAGACTTCACGATGATCTCGTGGCGTACATTTCGACATTTGCGGAAGACTATCGACAACGTTAGCTATTTTATTTCTATGTATTTGTATTTGTATTTTAATTATTGTATTGCAATTTTATTTTTATCAATAAAATGTTATTTTTATTCTATTTAAATGTTAAAAAATAAAAAAAATAAAAAAAACTAGGGGGTCTCACACATCCCACAACCATGATTATCACTCCACCCAAAATTCCAGAACCATGGTTGTGGATGTCACGTCAATAAAAATCCCACAACCATTCCACAACCATGTTACCACTCCTCGTATATAATTTAAAACTCTGCCACATAACTTGAGTAAAATTCTTCGTTTCATTTTTTAGATCAAATAATCACTTTTATCCCACATTCTCAAATAATATTGTGTAGCTATTGTAAATTTTAGTGGTCCCCAATGTTCTGGAACTAGGTTTTTTAGTTGAACCGTATTTGTTGTTAAAAGTGATTGACCTGTTTGAACATGGTTAACAAGTCAAAGTTATATGTCTATTAAAACACATACTAATTTTAAAATTCAAAACAAGACTAGCTAAGGTGTTATATATAAACAAAAATACACTTACAATCCAATCAAAAATAATACCAAATAGTTACATTCCAACAAAAATTTAAATTTTAAACTTCACAAAAAACCCAAACATATTACCAAACAATGCAAATCATGAAACCATCATAATATCAACAAAAACAACATCTAATTTATCGATAAAATCATCATATTAAACAACTGAACAATAATAACAGTTAATTGTAATGATACAAAAAATAACAAAAGATTAACAACTTAAAATAACATGTATAAAATGTTTTACCTTGTTATTACATTTTTAAAATTTTTATATTATCTGAAAAAACCGATATTTTCCGCACCAGTTAAACCGTAAAAACCAACCGATTTTGATGATTGTCTGATTTCATTAAAAACCCGCTTATGATTAAACCGGTCGACCGATCGATACATCGTTCAACCAGTCGAGTCAGCCGGTTCAAACCGGTTTTTAAAATGATGGTTGTCCCAATACAATCTTTTAATCAAAATACCATAAATATTAGAAACTTTTTGTGATTTGTGATTATGACTAGGAGGGTTGTGAGGGTTGTTATTTGTTAAGAGGCACATAATTTATTTAATCAAAATGGAAGGTGTCCGTCCATGTCGTTGACCATCTCTATATTTAGTAGTAAAACAACAACCATTGGTTGACAAGCGACATACAAAACCTATCAATTACTTTCAAAAAATTAAAAAAAGGCGGTTTAATTTTTGTGATGGGTTCTTCATCATTTTACAAATCAAAAATTCAATCTCTGTGCTAAAAATGTCGTATAAAATTCCTACGATCTCTAATCGATCATCGAGGGGTCCGTTAAAGCGTAATAAAAGCGCGAGTCCCTTAACCTCAAGTGAGTCATTCCCATTTACTAATTTCTTTGCTTTATAAATTGAGGTGATAGAATATTGATTGATTTGTTAAAGAATTTTGGTAATGTAGGTGAGGGGGGAAGAGAAGGAATGGGGAGTCCCCAGGTGGTGTGTTTTGGTGAACTTTTGATTGATTTCGTGCCTACGGTTGCTGGAGTGTCATTGGCGGAGGCTCCAGGTTTCAAGAAAGCTCCTGGCGGTGCTCCTGCGAATGTTGCCGTTGGTATATCAAGATTGGGAGGTTCTGCAGCTTTTCTTGGCAAGGTACATTTAATCGCATCTTGGTTTTTGGTTTTTTGTTTTTTATTGCAAAGGAGAAACATTAAGAACGTTAGAATGAGTATTCGAGTTTCTAATTTATTTTGCGATTTGGCCAATAATCAGAGCAAGATAATTAGTTTCATACTATGTGATTACTACAAAGTATTATCCTATACACCTATTTTATTACAAGATGATTATGATTATATGTTGACCGTTTCCAAAAAGTACATTTAAACACCCGCAACCTGGACTAGTTTTTGTTTCATTTGTTTGTTTTCTTGGCTTCTTTGCATTCACCACTTTTCGTTTGTATGATTTTAGGTATTTATTTTTGTTTTTGTTTGTCACTAGGTTGGTGACGATGAATTTGGTTTCATGTTAGCTAACATCCTTAAAGAAAACAATGTGGATAACTCAGGAATGAGGTTTGACAAAGATGCAAGAACTGCACTGGCATTTGTTACCCTAAGAGCTGACGGAGAGCGTGAATTTATGTTTTTCCGTAATCCTAGTGCTGATATGCTTCTTACCGAAGCAGAACTTGATAAAGATTTGATCAAGAAGGTATTTCGGATTAATTAATATAACACGACTAGATTTTAAGACTCTTATCTAAACAGCCACTAAGATTCGATAATTGGACATATATTTATAATTATGTGTCTGTGTTGTTTGACCAGTCAATGATCTTCCATTACGGATCCATAAGTTTGATTCATGAACCATGCAAATCAGCTCACCTAGCTGCAATGCAAGTTGCGAAAAAGGAAGGTAGCATTCTTTCATATGATCCAAATCTAAGACTCGCTCTTTGGCCCTCAGCTGAAGCTGCTCGAAAAGGCATCATGAGCATCTGGGATCAAGCCGACCTTATCAAGGTACAAAATTTCATAACACATTGACTTTCACTGACTAAAATCTTTTAAGGTTTTTTCTTTTTGGATATGCAGATTAGTGAGGACGAAATTGAATTCTTGACAGGAGGCGCGGATCCCTATGATGACAAAGTTGTCATGACCAAGCTTTTTCACCCGAATCTCAAGCTTTTGATAGTCACCGAAGGTCCTAATGGTTGTAGATACTACACCAAGGTTAACTGAATTTATTTAAATATGAAATTTGGCCAAAAAGGTAATTTTTCATAGTTTTAAAATGAATATTTTTTGTAGGATTTTCATGGCAAAGTTGGTGGTGTAAAGGTCAAGTGTGTTGATACGACAGGTGCAGGGGATGCTTTTGTTGGAGGACTCCTTAGTAGTTTGGTTTTAAATCCTAAACTGTTCAAGGTAAAACTAGAGAGAGTTCGCTCCCTTCTTTTTATACTTTTTTGATCCTTTTCTGATAATTTCCGCTCTTGTTTTGAGGCCCCCGGCCATCTTCATTCCCATAAATGAGACACAGAATATGAATGGAAAATTTGTCTATGTACTTATGAGAGGAGGATTCTGGTTATAAGTTATCTCCCAAATGGAGTGAATGGGTCAAATTAAATAACCAGCTAAAAAGTGAACGGGTCAAACGGGTTGAAATTCATTCATATCTTTTTTTTATGCATACAAGTAGAGCGCCTTCTAAATTATTTTATTCAACAATTCAGGTTATTGTTGTAGTAATTTTGTAATCAAATCAACCTTTTGAATATTTATGATGCTTTTTAGATGAACAAAAGTGTTGCAAGTCAACCATCTTTCAAAAAAATATATTGTTTCAACCGAAAACCTTTTTGACATTACTAAAAAATAGTTTGTTTCAACATGAACTCATTTTGACCCATTACTTAATCCGCACGAACCACCAATCTTGCCAAGTTAACTGACCATAAGACAAATGATCAAAGCTAAAAAAAGAACTCATCTAATTTCTGGCACAAATTATTTTGCCACCCGCGCCTGTTTCAGGATGAGAAGAAGTTGAGGTATGCACTTAAGTTTGCGAATGTTTGTGGTGCTATCACTGTGATGGAGAGAGGAGCGATTCCATCTTTGCCAACAAAGGATGCCGTACTCAAGAAGTTGGAGGAAGCCTACCCTTAAAGTTAAGTTGGAGGAAGCCTGCACTTAAAGTTGAGCCACTTTTGTCCCTGAAATCCAAGGAAATGGCTATCAAACAAATTAGTACTTTAGAAAAAGGATAGAATTACTATGAACAAAATCCAAAAAATATTTGTTATTTTTATCTTTATACTTGTACATTTAACATGATGTAAATGAAAATGTTTTTCATATTTTCATGTGTACGTGGAACTTGCGTTTTTTTTTAGTTGTTTTAAGTAGTTTATTTTCCATTTTTTCCGATAAACTTTATCTTCTATAATATAATTGTCAACTTTATGCATGTTATTCAGTTTTTGGTGTGCTTTATGTTTTAGTAATCTTCTATAAATAAGAAAAGATACATTTATTCAAACTCTAAAATGAATATAAAAGCTAACAACAAAAATAAAAAAAAAACTTAGAATTGAAGCAAACATAATATCATGATAAGAAAGGAATTGAATAACATGAAGAAAAAAAATGATGTTAAAGCAATCATGTTTCCAGAAATTCATAAAAATATGCAACCAACCAAAACAACAACGAGATCCATGACATGATCAACACCAAGTGTTCATATATACAAGAAGGGAAATCAGATTAGGTTTAGTTTTGCATGAACATTTTCTGCAAACAAGCGACAACACATTACACAAATTAGATCTATTGCAAGATCGATAAATATAGAAATGTGCATTTTATGTATAAATCATGTAGATCATTTTGATCTATCTTGCTTCATCCGTTTTTCAGGTAATCCAATGAATAATTCCGTTTCCACATCAGAACTCTCTTCATATTCCACAATTTGTAAATTTTCTCGTTGTTCTATAGTTTCTTTGGTTTGAAGTAGACACTGCACAACAAATATTTGAGTTTATTTACATCCTTTACATTTTTCATCTACATAATATTACAAGACTATTTCGACCATTTGTATCTTGTAATCACCTTGTTTTTCTTTTTTTTAATTTTAAAGTATTGACATATAGTTTACTCTTTCACTTATAAAAAAATGTATAATATCATAACGAAAAGTACTTAACAATGAGAACAAACTTACCTTTACATTTAGCATTGCATTATGAGCAACTAACATTTTCTCCTGAAAATGGGCAGACAGAATATGATGCATTTTCCTTGGATGTCAATTAACCATGAAAATATATAAACCAAGTTCATAATTTATAAACCTATTAAGAAGATCTAAACACCTAAATTACTACAAAAGACTCTTTCGTGGTCAATTTGTAAGATCAGAAACTACAAAAAACAAGATTAAAATTAGGGTAAATTACAGAAATCGTCCCTATGGTATGCTCAAATTGTCGATTTAGTCCCTATTGTGAGGAAACAACACTTTTAGTCCCTATGGCGTAAGGTTTTCCACAAATTTGTCCCTATCAGTTAGATTTAACATACTTTTTATTAAATATTTTTTAAATTTAACACTTTTAGTCCCAAACTTAAAATTTTATTTTGTTAAAAAATCAATTTCCCCAAATTTATTTATCGGTCTTTTCTCTATGTCTATTTTCTTAAAACGAGAATCTCAATTTATCAATACCAAATTATAACCTATATGTGTTGAAATTTGTATATAGTTTGATAATTTATTTAATAAATACGCTAATATGAAATATTTAAATATCATATGTAAATAACCAACTTTATTTGAGATAAAAAATATTGTGGAATAAAGTTATGTTAAAGTAAGAATAATAATTTTATGAGAATTTGGTAACACATTAAGTCACTTTTTAAATATCAAAACACATTATTTTTTTTTTAATGTTTTCGGATATTTTTTTTAATTAAATAAGTTATTGAACTCGATTTCTACTTTGTTTTATTATTTTTATTTTGTTAGCGAAGATTATTACAAAATCTTCGATAATCAATTTATTACATAAATTAGTAACTATATAAATAACCAATTATTTACATATAATATTTAAACGGGTATACGTATTAATAAGTTGTGATTCTCGTTTTTTAGAAATTGACATTGATAAAGAGCGGTAAATAAACTTGTGGATTTTTTTTTTTTAATTTAATTGTAAATTAGGGTCTAAAAGTGTCGATTTTAAATAATATTTAACAAAAAGTCTGTTAAATCTAACTGATAGGGATGAATTTGGGCAAAACCTTAGACCACGGAACTAAAAGTGTTGTTTCCTCACCATAGCAACTAAATCCGCAATTTGAATATACCACATGGACGATTTCTGTAATTTACCCTTAAAATTATCATTTTATCTTTCTTTTTCAAAGAGCTGATATAAACATATAAATAGTTAAATAGCTTTGCAAATTCTAACAATATTTGGAGTTTTTAACTTCAAGATTGTACCTTTGCTTGAAGCTCCTCAATCTGTTCATTATAAACTTCCATCTGAAACATCAAATAAGAAAAATCATAATGAATCAAATCCCTTAATGTGAGCTTACACTCGATGGGGTTTTGAACTTCTGTTCATGTTTGGTTATGTGTTGAATCAAAACTAGTTCATGAGAGTCGATCAAATTCTATTTTTTTTCGTAAAAAAACTAAACCTTTCGAGCTCGAATGATGGATACGCTGCGTTCCAGTTGCTGTTCAATCTGCTGCAGTTCCTCAATGGTGGATGATCCCAGACCTTCTCCCAAAAGTTTCCTACAAAAGATGACACGGCGGTTTTATTACAGGTATAGAATCATTGATTTAGTTTCACCTTTTATCCATCGGATTTAAAACATGAACATCATACCTTTTCGAGAGTTCTAGGACCTCTATCTTTTTTGCCATACTTGCTGTTTCATTCTTCAAATGCTGCCACTGAAGCAAAAATGAAGACAGTAAGTGACATTCTAATTATAGCCATAATCGTCATTACAAAATTTAGCGATATTTAGAGATTATAATGTACCAAGAAACCTGAAGCACAGTGCACTACTAAAAAACTTACAGCCAAATTTAAAAGTACAACTTACAGAAAAATTCTCATAATCGAACAGTCAAGCACGAGTACGACATTTGAGAAAAATATAAGAATGCAACGAGAGGATAAAAACCTGAGCATCTTCCACACTCGAAGAATTGTCGGTTTGAACTTCTTTTACTTGATTCCTATAACGTTCAATCGTCTCCTCCATACTGAACAAATTCAGAACAACAACAATTAACTAGATGCAAGATTGAATATTTTTTCTATTTCTTACAGAAAAATATATGAAAAATGTTTAAGAAAAAACTTTAACCACACAAATATCCTACAAGTCTGTGCCCTAAAACTAATGTTTTAAATTTAAAAAGCGCATGATTTATTGAGATCTAACAAGAATAAAAAAAAATGAAAAAATTGTCCCTCCTCATATCCTGTCATGAAATGCATATCTATCTCAATTCAAACACTTGATGAATTATCAAGAGTTTCTTTTATCGTAAGTTAGTAACACTAAAACATCTGATTAAGTGTCTAGATATATTTTGTTAAACTTTATATTTAATAAACATTACTACATAGTTTCAGTAGATCAAACAACCTAATTTCTCACATTCATTCCTTTCCTATCATCTATGTGTTATACGAGCTAGTATGAGTGGATACAAAGACTTGAAATTTCCAAAAGTGGAGGATTAAATATATGTTTGCTATGTCATGTCATTGGTCATTTTATGTGATTGTTATTTACTTTGAGATTGAATGGATTTCAAGGTAAGCTCAACTTAGAAGGTGCGAGATGCACGCTCATGTAAGCTAACCTGATTCCACTTATGATGAATATCGGGTCAAGGGGTTGCGGCCTTAGCTGGCCTAAATGAACTACTAGATTTTTCTGACAAATCCCAATGACTGAATTAATGGGTTTCCCCACAAATTTGGCTTACACAATAGTGCACTCCGCATCTCATGTATGTTGGTCAATCGCCAAAATCTATGTTGAGATAATTCAAGACATGTATATTGCCCAACCGGCACAACTGTTGGTTTTTTCCCCAACAATCAACCAATTCTGTTATGTTAACATATGGAATTTTAGTCTCTCAACATAAGAAAAGCATGAACATAATCTAAGTGTTTTGCTTTGATCTCTTGGGCCTAGAACCTTAGAGTGTTTCTTGAATTATCCAACATAGATTCTGTGTAACCCATGCATAATAGGATCGGAAATATACTGGATTTTGAAAGTGAACGCAACACGATTCAAACAATTACCCAAACAATTCATTGATTATCATCACCTTAACCCAAACTTTTAACATGTTTACACATATTTGTATCTTTAAACATATCTAATAACAAACAAGTAAATAAAATAAGTTATGCTATTATCATATGAGTAATTTACTTATCATGATCTATATAAATTAGTATGAACTATCAAAAAATTAACTTCATGTGGCGGGTCTCATTTTTATCTCTTATGAACGAAAAAAGAAAATTTAAGTTTTTTTTTGTGCTCAAATTGATCTCTCTAATGTTATTCATAGTGCACACCTTAAGAACTGCATTTTCAAAAGACCTGATATTAGAAATAGAATTACAGAAGTAAGCTTGTTTTAATTTAAAATCTAATATGCTATTAACTCTTAAAACGAATTCTTTGCTAAATTCTTTAATTTAATGAACCAATTTTTAACTTCTCATGATACTAAATCAATGACAAAAAGACAACATTAATGAATTTATAGTAGAAACGACTACCTCTCCATTAGTGATTACCACAATTCGCTTTTTACATAAGTGAATAGTTACATGATAGACTGATAGTTATACCAATACTTTTTCTGTTTAATCAATACATAACTTTTGTTGATTCTTGCAACAGATAATTCTTGAACATGATTCATTTTAGCAATTAAACATGAAAACCATTTTATCAGCTAAATGGCATCATCAAAATATTCAAAGAATTCAATATTCTTACTTCTAACACACATAATAAGTTGGTAAAAACGTCTCGCGACGAATTCAAAAAAATGCACATGGAGTTGACCGTTACTAGTTAATGATTTGTAACTCGTTAATCATCTTCCTATGTATGTAGAAGATGTTCAAATGCATGAACTGAATATTTATTCACTTTGTAGAATTGTGGTCGAGTTTGATTCACAAACCTTATTAGAAATGAAAAACCTTAAAATGATGTGTAGGATTACTTAAATGGTCTAACAAATAGATCATAAATGATACTAGATAAAGTCACTGCATTTATATGTTTTTTTAAAATATATCTTGATATATTACTAACATAATATCATGTTATCATAATCACATCAATTTATTTTTCTCTTTTTTCATCTAACTTTAATCAAGTTAAGTAATAGAAATGGTCAATTTGTGATAGGAAAAAAGGGTCAACAGAGAAAATGTTACATTACAACAATTAGTGATGATTAATGTTTTATAATAGTGTGAAACTAATAGATATTACAATACACCAAGACAAAACCAAAACTCCAAATCTGCATATTACGAGAACCTCTAAAGAAGTAAAATTTAACACGCTTTCAAAACCACAACTGTCAAAACAATGAAACTCAAACGACACGTACCATATAAAGACGACATTGAACTAGCAAAAGACAACCAACAAGGAACCGATTGAACAAAATGAAATATCATAAGGGTATCATTATTACTTTATTCAGGTTTACGAACATATAATTAGTATTAATATGTAATATTAATATGTTATATATACAAGAAGATTATAATCTCTTTCTCCTTTATATTTATCTACCCATGAGAAGTACATATTATCACTTAATTTGGAGAAAAGATAACAAGTACGTACTTGATAGACCATTTATAATTAATTGGAACATGATAGATCTATGTCAATACATGTATTTTATGTCAAACTCTTCCTACTCCATCTTAGATTAGTTTTACTTGCTATTAAATCTGAAGCTAAAAATTTAGGAACTTTGCTTTTATAATCATTTAAAGTATTGGTTTTAGTGCTAACCATTTATAGAAATTAACTAGAAGACATCAGTGACCATATATGTATCATGTATTTTAAAGATATTAAATATTAAGTTCGTACATCTATATTTATAGTATAGTATATAAGTGTACTATGATAATAGATATATTGGAATTTTGATTCTTTTTATGGTAAAATCTGAAGAAAAGTAAAAGCTGAACACTTTCTGTAGAAAAGAAGTTGGAATATATGAAACAACCACTTCATGTTATAATCTGATTGAAACATGCCTGGCAAAGAGTGTTAGCGTTTGTAGATCTTTTATGGGTCATTACAAAATGTCATGAAAAACATGAAAAAACACATCTAATGTGTAATTTTGTCAGAAGTTTTTCATATTTTATTAGTACTTACTATTCAAAATGTAAAATACCAAATAAATATCTTAAAAAAGGTTTTAATGGTACAATGTATTTGAACTTAAACCTTTTTAAAGAAGGTTAGTTGCATAAAATATATATTAGACAGACTGACAAACACCGTTGCCTTCATCGTTCTTAATTGATCTTAAAATATCAAAATTTATGTGAGTGAAACCAGGAAGAACTCCAATTCATATATCCATAAAGATCCCTATTCATGCCCTAGAAGTAAAAGAAAATCTAAATATGGACAAAGAAACCCTAATTAAGGTTAACAAGCTAATACTAAAACAAACAAATTAAAGAGTACTCATATTAACCAATTATTTGTATGTGTGTGTGTGTGTGTATATATATATATATATATATATATATATATATATATATATATATATATATATATATATATATATATATATATATATATATATGCATGAGATAAGGTAAAACCTCAAGCTTAAATGAAACAAGAATTAGAAATAAAACCTTGAGCTTGCAAATTCACAAAGCTTGCCTCTTGGAGAAAACACAATCAAAGCAACTTCAGCATCACAAAGCACAGAAAGCTCAAAAGCTTTTTTCAATAAACCATTTCTCCTTTTGGAGAAAGTCACTTGTCTACTTGTAGCATTTTCAATCCTTCTCATCTGGGTCTTTCCTCGAACCATCTTAATTAACTAGCTTTCTTGAAATTCTCCTAATAATATAATTAAATAATATTAAGTCAAGATCCATTAATAACACAAGCCCTAGAAGCTTATAAACACAAGTTACTTCAATTGTTAAAAGATGCAAGATAGCAAAAAAAGAACTTTGTTGCTAAATATGGTCTTTCTATAAGGAGATATATGTCTAGAAAGAAAAGAGCTTACAAATGAAGCAAAAACTCAGATCGGTGTTCTTGTGTGTGTGTGTGTGTGTGTGTGTGTGTGTGTGTGTGTGTGTGTGTGTGAGAGAGAGAGAGAGAGAGAGAGAGAGAGAGAGTGTGTGTGTGTTGTGTGTGTGATTGGGTAGTAGTTGTAGGCCTTTAGAATGGCTATTTACAATTATTTGTTGCCATTATTTGATTGGCTACTCTCTTCAATCTATAAAAAGGAATAGAAGTATTGCAAACTAAACTCACCCAAATTAAGGCTAAACACCTTTTTCCAAACTTACCAATATTAATATTCAAGTTTCAATGCATTAGTTATAACTTTCATTACATCATCCATGACATCTATCCTTATAAAGCAAACCTAAAAAAGAGACTGCCCAAATTTAAACCACAATCCTCCCCTTTTAGACATTTAGTTAAAACTATATATGTATTGAAGTCCTAATCATCCATGACATCTATCCTTATATCATTTAAATCTAATCCCACGTCTAGATTACTATAAGCATAAGACAAAACATAAACATCAATGATGTAGGATATTAAGTTGATTTGATGATTTAAAGCTAGTTTGTATGTTGGCTTGTGTTAAGTTGATTTGATGATTTAAAACCATTACCACTTCACCCAACAAACTTATGGCATCAAATAATTTACGAACCATCTCAACAACTACCATCTTCACCACCTTTAATTGTCCTTTTCATCCCCAATTCTAGGGGAAAAAAAAGAACGAAATACATTTCAAATTAGAAATATAAAAGAAAATCAGAAATCGAGAATGAAAGATTACCAATACGTGTTAATCTTGATAAACGAGGTATTTACCTTAACTCAACTAGATTCCCTATATGTGACGACCCTCAAGAAACGTAATTTCTTCTTTTTGGGAGATATCGGGTGGCTAAAGAAGTATGGAGTAATGTTTTGAAATGGTGGTCCTTACTCAGTTACATGAAACCAGTTTCTTTTTAAGAAACAAGACATCATCACAAGTTCGGATCATACTACTCTTTGATGCGGTGTTCAAACAACTATTAGGGTTTTGTGACATTTTTGAAATGAGCTTATTTTCAATAAAATAAAAACAAGAAGTGATATTCTTTGTGATGATGCCAAAACTATTGTCGACTATTAGGTAAGTATAAATTTTCAAATTTCTCATTCAGCCAAGAAATTATTATATAACTGGTTAAGAATAAAAGTGACATGACACACACACACACACACACACACACACACACACACACACACACACACACACACACACACACACACATATATATATATATATATATATATATATATATATATATATATATATATATATATATATAAAATTTAGCAAGTTTGGTCTAATCCAATTTTGTGAGTGAAATTACTATTCCGTAGTGAAGCGACTAGGTTGGCTGTTCCCAACAGACATCTAATCTTCTTAATTTTTTTTTTATTTGTTTTCTAAAATAGAATGTAATTTTTTTCTTTTTAACATTATTTCTTTTAACTTGATGTATTTCATGTTTTTACCTCTTTGTGTTGGTTATTTAAAGAAAACGAATTAACACATGCACAATTTGTAGCATAGTTAGGACTAAAAAGTTGGTCGCTCGAGTAGTTGAAGTGTTTTCCCTTTTTTTTGGAAGATATGTTTCGACTCTCTTTCATATTACTTTTTAAAAATTTCAGTGTAAACTTTTTACTATTTCTTTCATTGTTTTTTAATATACGTTTCTAATATCCGAAGCAACGTGCGGACAAAAGTTTCTCGTTTTAATTAAAAAGTAGATGTTATAAATATAATTAGTTTTTTTTTCGCGTATACACGGAGAATCCATCAAGAAAGCTATAGTATATTATATAAAAATGAAAAGAATATTGTGTATCATTAACAATGTTAAACAATATGAGTTGTGATGATTATTATTTTTTTCCGTTTATATGTACGTTTTTCAATTTCAACTTTAAATTAGTATACGTAGAGAAGGCGCTAAAATTGAGGTCGAATGGTGAAAGAAAAATCAACCGAAGAGTTTTAATTCTATTAAGTGTTGATATTGGTCATTTGTGTGTTTTTTTTAATGATTTTACTCCATTAAAATTTATATTTATTCATGCACAAAGAGTCTCATTTGAATGTCGATATTCACTATTATTATTTGGTATAGTTTTTATATATCTATGCAATATAATATCCTTTTACCGTTAAAATATATATATATATATATATATATATATATATATATATAGAGAGTAAATAGGAAAATATTTTGTATTTAGAAAATCATTATCTATGAAAAATAAAATTAAGTATATTGTCTAATATTATATCGTTTCATTTACACAATATAAACTAATTTTTAAAAGATAATGATTATAATTTGATGAAAGTTCTTCATTCTAACTTAGATTTGTATTATTTCACATTGTAAACTAATTTTAAAAGAGGGTAAATTGCAGAAATCGTACGTGTGGTATGTCCAAATTGTCGATTTAGTCATTCGGATGAGGAAACAACATTTTTAGTCATTATGGTCTAAGCTTTTTCCCAAATTCGTCCCTATCAGTTACATTTAACAAAATTTCTGTTAAATATTTTTTAATTTTGACAGTTTTAGTCCCAAACTAATAAATTTATTTTGTTAAAAGTTAACCAAATTTATATATCGTTATTTTCTCTATGTCTATTTCTCAAAAACAAGAATCTTAACTTATCAAAACCATATATACCTTATACGTGTTGATATTTATATATAGTTAATAATTTATGTAATAATTGTTTTTTAAAATATTATATGATAAAGGAATAAAAAAAATTATATATAAAAATTATGTTGTTATATACATGATATCATCAAATATTGAAGGTAATATCATTAAATTAAATTTTAGAAGATCAACATTGAAAAATAATTTTAAAATTATATGTCGATATTTTTAAAACATAGACATGTATTCATAATAGTGGTTCATATTTAGTATTTACAAAAATAATGAGCAACTCTAAATGAAATAAACATATTAGTATATGGTTATGTTAAAATAAGAATAATAAATGCTTCGAGACAGTGAGAACCACTTCTAAGTCATTTTTTAAAAACCTCAACATGTTTTTTAAAAATGATTTATGGATTTTTTTTTTTCAATTAAAAAGGTTTTTGAACTTTTTTTCGGCATATAGTGGTGACGGTAGTTACAAAAGCTTCGAAAAACATTTTTTTAATTATTTAAAAAATATTTTATAGGTGTTTTACGTTCTTACGAATTTTAGGCAAAACTTAACTAATTAAAGTAAAATAATAACATGTGAGAAAATAGACTTAAATAAAAAAAAACTAAAGTTAATAGAATTACAAATTGCTATTGTTTATAAATTAAATTATAAGTAAAGGACTAAAAGTGTCAAATTTAAAAACTATTTAACATAGAGTATAAATCTAACTGATAGGGACGAATTTGTGCAAAACCTCAGACCATAGGGACTAAAAGTGTTGTTTCGGGACTAAATTGACAATTTAGACATACCACATGGACGATCTCTGTAATTTAAAAGATAATAAAAAAGCTAAGTTAGAACGAAGAGCTTTCATGAAAAAGTTTAATGTCGGATATTTTAGATTTAATATAAAGATGTCAAACTATTTTATACAAATATATACTAAAGTTGAACGGCTGAAATTTTATTTAAATTGAAAGGGGTTAAATAAAAAATAGTGAATGATGATGTCATATGACATCATTATTTTAATGTAAATGTCCAAAATTAATTTTAAAACTTATCTAATAATCTACGATTAACAAATAGCTTTTGATACAACTTTTAATATATATTACAAATAATTAGTATATTTTTTTTAATGAGTGTTTTTTATGTCTCTATCAATTATATTTGAATGGAGGTGATATATATATATATATATATATATATATATATATATATATATATATATATATATATATATATATATATATATATATATATATATATATATATATATATATATATATATATATATATATATACCCTATTTTTAGTTTAGCATTACTATTATTATTTTATGTTTTGTTACATAAATAAATTTTAATTCAAACTACTTTGTCAAGTATATTTAAAGTTTACACGTCTAAGTAAAAATTCCAGCTCCAAGTACCATGTTAACCTCCGACTCCAACCATAGGTTACTACTATGGCTAATTTTGCCAATATACATATAGAGTAAAAAAAAAAAGGTTAAATAAAACGTTTTTCAATGTTTATTATGTGTATACGATTATTATAACCTCTATTATGTTTATTCAAATTTATACAAGACAATGAGATTTGAAAATTTACTAATTAAATTTCAAATGAATCAAAATTAATAATATTTATACTTTAATACTACCTTATATAAGTCAAAGAAAATTAAAAACAACACCATTAACAAGTTACCGTTAATTATCTTAAAGTATTTTTTTATTTATAAAATAGATATATAAAAGGTTTTCAAGTTTCATCACTGTTCTAAATTAAATGAAAATCTAGTCACTATTATTATGATGAATAGTTATACATAAAAATAATAATAAATGCATACACACATGTGTCTATACATACTTGATCTTCAAATAGTAGGGGTGTTTACCATTTAGATAAAACTGTATTGTTTATTTGAATAATTTAGATCGGGCTATATGGTGTGATATTTCGGATTTTCGGATCGGATTGGACCAAAACCGAATTAGTATTTTGGATTTTGGATCGGTTTTTGGTTCATATAGAAAAATCGGATAGTCCAAATAAACCGAATACCAAATTATTTTACTTGATATTCGATATATTATAAATATATACATCAATATTTTATTACTTTGTTCAACTCTAATGGTTTTATACATAGAATATTAGTGCGGTTGTACATAAGTGTCGTTGTAATTATTGTAATATACATTTAGATAGCAATACAAAACCAAAGTTTAAAAACTAATCCAATCGAATAGTAAGTTTGTTCGATTGGGTTCGGATCCTAAGTTTATTTGGATGATTCAGATTTATATTTTAAAAACCGAAATTTAATCGAATTCATCTATTTGAATCGGATTAAATTAATCTATCCAAACGAACATCCCTACTAAAATGTGCTCATGATGCTGTGGACCTCACCCTAGAAAATAAGCAAAGGTAAAATGGATATTAGTACTAATTAACCATATTCGGTGAGGAGAACCTCACTCATTCCTTTTGCCTCTTTTGGTAAATTACCCCATAAGCCACACCCCAAAGTAGAAAAATGAGTCACATCCCACACATTCTATTAGGAAAACAAAAGTTAAGGAGAGAGAAACACAATAAAAAATGTATAAAATAAGTCTTTTTTGTCTCCGCTTGTTATAACGAGTTAAAAACCTTGTAATTTAATCAGTGACTATATATAAATTTAAAAAAACTAGAAAAAAACTAAAAAGAAAGATAAGTAAAATCCAACATATTAAAAAAAACCAAATTGCATGTTATGGAAAAGCACATATCAATATCAATGTAATACATACGCATATAGTTAAAATGTATATAATTCTTATGTTAACTTCACATGCAAATTATCACAAGGTTGGTCTCCAATATTCTGATATCCCGTACAAAATATAAAAACACTTTATAAAAATAATAAACTTAAGAAAAAAAGGAAGAAAAAGACTCAAGCTTGTAACCAAGTGTATTTGCCTAACACCTTTTACCTATTAAGGTAAGTAGTTTTTTTCACTTTTTATTTTTTATAAATTACTCTATTTACTATATGTCACATCCTATTAAAATAGAAACACGAGGTGCACAGTTTATGATATCATGAGTTAAGATTACAACAAATAATTATAACAAAACAACATCATGTAAAATTAATCATGCCAAAGGTTTACAAATACATAATAATCATCTCAAATACATAACCAAATCAAAATACACGGATCCTCTATGAACTACATCAAATCAAAATAAGTTCCAAATAAGCAATCAAACGGTCCGCATAACAAGCATGGCATGACTAAAGGCAATCCACAACCTCAAGCTCTTGAAAAGAGTTAAAAACACGTCATCAAAAATGTCGGTGAATTATTCACATGTTTAGGTAAAAAGTGACCCATTTTTAAATAAAACATTTGTAATAAATTTCCAATCATATCTTGTTTTACAAACATAGGGTGACGTATGTTGCCTAAATAACATACACCCGATCCTGCCACAATAAATAACCACAATCCTAAGGCGTGTCAACCAAATGCAACAAATAATAACAACATACGGCCATGATACGAATAAGCAGCGGAAAACTAACAAAAGGTAGTATGTTGATTGATTTAGGCCTATAAATCAACCAACGATGACAATCAAGCAAGACCTATTACTTGATTAGTCAATTAAATCCTAGATAACGCCATCTAAAACTGAATTATGATAACACAATCAAGACCGATTGATTTGTTATCGAATCAAACCTAGATTATTCGATCTAATAATGAAACAATTGATAATTGAAGCCTCAATATTAAAGAAAAAGGTTAAACCCTTAACAATATATTCAAAATCTGAGTTCTAAACAATAAAATACGCCTCTATATATAGGGTAAACAATAGAAACCTAAAATACGAAAAAGGAAACAATAAAATTCGGTTTTGGCCGACATGCAGCTACTGAGCCGTAGTGGAACACGGTTGCGTCGCACGGGAAGGTTCTCGAACATGTTTGGCTGAAAAATCACCTGACTGCGCTGCAGTCAGAGCCCAGATGGTTTTTCCGTCGTTTGTTGTTCCCTTGAAGGCGTAGCAGTGGCCAAGCATTCCCTCTGAGTCATGGTTCATTGAAAAACTTTAATCCCAAGTCTTGAGCATCCATAATCGTATCATCCCCTCCTCCTTTAAAAGGAATTGTCCTCAATTCCAAAATACTATGAAGAGACAAATTACCAATAATGAAAATAGTATGAATTCAGTCGGGGTCAAAAAGAACATCTCTCCGAAAAGTATGAATTCGTCTCTTTTTTTTCTTTTCTTTTTTCTTATCTTAACAACGAACAACACATCATTAGTTGACCCAAAAATGATATCATCTACATAAATTTGCACAAAAATAGAATCCTGGTCAACTGTCTTAATGAAAAAAGTTTGATCTATGGTGCCCCTGAGATACCTATGTGCATTTAAGTATTTGGACAATGTATCATACCAGGCTCTAGGAGCTTGATGTAAACCATATAATGCTTTGTCCAACTTAATCACATGATCAGGGTATTGAGGATCAATAAAACCTGGGGGTTGACTCACATATATAGTCTCCTCAAGAACTCTATACAAAAATGTTGATTTAACATCCATTTGAAACACCTTAAAGTTCTTAAAAGAATCATAGGGCAAAAATAATCTTATAGCCTCTATTCTAGCAACTGGAGAACACACTTCATCATAGTCAGTACCTTCCTCCTCTGTATATCCTTGAACTACAAGCCTAGCTTTGTTTCTAACAATAATCCCCTTATCATCTCTTTTAACCTTAAAAATCCATTTAACTCCCAAAATATTTTCTCCTACAGGCTTTTCTACCAAACTTCCTACTTCCTGTTTCTTGAACTGTAAAAGTTCTTCCTACATAGCCTATCCCCAACTATTTATAGTCAATGTTATGTCCACATTTTTAGGCTCAAGTTTTGACAAAAAGCATGAAAACAAACAAAGATTAATCAGTCCATAACTCCCTCTTGTTTTGACTCCATCATGCAAATTTCAAATAATATTAGACAAAGAATGAGTTTTATGAATTCTCAAAAAGATATTTGCATCCTCTGTAATATTATCAGACAAATTTGTATGATTTAAGTCAAAAGCATCAATTGAAAATGAGTTAAGAAAAGCTTCACTGGATTGATCATGGTTTGTAGCATCAATGGTGTCATGCACACTATCTGACTTATGTTGATCACCATAGTTGTTTTGATCTTTCTCAGAGTTGTTTACACTTTCTACACTTTGATCAATTTCTGCACCCGAGTTAACTTGTTTTTCACCCGATTTTCTTGGGTTTCCAATTCTTCAGGTTGTGAATCCGAATTAAAATGATCTTCACCAGAATTAATATCTTGAGCTTCCAAAGTAATTCCATGTTATTCAACTGAAACTGGAATGTCATCTCCATTGAAAATGTCTGCATTAGTTTGAATTCCTGAAGATTCTTGACTAAGAAATGTTGGCTCTTCAGATAAATATGTTTGATCATTGACTGATTACTGATACACTTCACTTGAACTTGCTTGAACACATGCTTCCTTTCTTGTACCAATCTCAAAATCATCAATATCTTCAACATGTGTATAAGTTACTTGAGAATGGTGTACAACTTCTGAAACATGATCTTGACAAAAACCATCAAAAGATTTCACAAAAGTGTCTAAATCAAATAACCAATCAGCACCTGAATTCTTAACATTTGATGTATGTTCATTGAAAATCACATCGATAGACTCTTTTATGGATCTAGTTCTTCTATTGTAAATCCTATAAGCCTTTGATACAGAATATCCAAGAAAGTATCCCTCATCTGTTTTAGAATCAAACTTTCCTAAGTGATCTTTAGTATTCAAAATAGAACATTGACACCCAAAAGCTTTAAAGAAACCTATAAAAGGTTTTCTTACTGAAAACAATTCATATGATGTCTTTCCTATGCTCTTAACAACATGAATTCTATTATTGACATACAATATAGTGTTCACAGCCTCAACCCATAATGTAATTGGTAAGCATGATGCACTCAACATGGCTCTAGCTCCTTCAATTAATGTCCTATTTTCCTTTCAGCTACCCCATTCTGTTGGGGTGTTCTAGGAGGCTAAATTGTCTGGTAATTCCCTTAAGTGCACAAAACTCATTCAAAATGGCATTTTTAAATTCTGAACCATTATCACATCTGATTATTTTAACCTGCTTACTACATAAACTCTTACTTTGCACAACAAAATCTTTGATAATCTTAGAAGTCTCATGTTTGTAAGCAAGGAAAAATACCCAAGAAAATCTTGAATAGTCATATGTGATAACTAAACAATAAGATTTCATTCCAAGACTTTTTACACTAATAGGACCAAAAAAATACATGTGTAAAAGATGAAGGACTATATCTACTGAATTGTGAGTCTTGAGTTTAAAACTTGATTTATGTTGTTTACCTTTTAAACAAGAAATACAGTGGTCAAGTAATTGAAAATTCCTTTTGGGTAATCCAGTAACTAGATTATCTATGACCAATTTATTCATGCTCTTAAGATTTACATGACAAAGCCTTCTTGCCATAAATTTGACTCATTTTCAGTAGTTTTGGATATGAAACGGTTAGAATAATCATTTGTCTTAACTTTGTGAATATCCAAAATGTACATGTCCTCAAAGCTTGGAGTTTGCAAAACTATCATATCCTTTGGTATGACATATTCAGGTTTTAGAATGTAAAAATATTCAGAAGTGAAAGCAGATGTGTACTTTTTATCACATACCTGAGAGTATGAGACACAGAAAGTAAGTTATAATTCAACTCTTTCACAATGTTCACCTGATCCAATGTCAATTCAGCATTTGAAACCATCCCTTGACCAGTTATTGTGCCTCCCATGTCTCCTCCAAAAGAAACATGTCCTCCAATGAAAGCAATAAACTCTCGTAGTAATTTGAAGTTCCAACTCATATGTCTAGAGAATCCAGTATCTACAACCCATATGTTATCTTCAGGATCAGTAGATTGCTCCTACACAAACACATTTCTTAATGAGATTTGGGTACCCAAGTTCTTGTAAACTTGGAATTGAATCTTTTAAAGTTGTTGAATTTGAAATAATCATGAAAATTTCTTTCAGGCATTCAAGTTTGATAGCCTGAACTAAAAATTTCATCATCCGAGTTAAAATCTTCTACACCAGAGTTAATTCTTGTCATTAAAATTTTATCAGTCTTGACAGTCTGTTTACCCGACTTAACATTTTTAACCTCCGAGTTGATATTTTCAATACCAGACTTAAATTTACTATCAACATTGAATTTCACTTCACCAGAACTAAAAATTTATGTTGTAGATTTTAAAGAATTTAACTCAGATGATGCTTTTGTCAACTTTTGTACATTTTTTCCACCCAAAATTTCAGCAGTAATTCTACCAAATTTAATCACATGCACCCACTCTGATTTTTCATGTTTAATCATGCATTCTTGAAAATTTATTCTACCAAATTGCAATTTAACAGACATTTTAACACATTCAAGCACAATCTTAGATTTCGATTTCAACCAACATTCAACTAATTTATGTCTCTTTTTGAATAAACTACACTTTGGTTTTCTCTTTGACTTTCCAGGTTTGACCTTTATAGATTCAACTTTCAAAGACTCTCTAAGTGCAATCTCATTCAAAATCAACTCATTTCTTGTAACCATAGAAACATTTGAATTATGAAAACTATAACATCTTTCATGAATACAATCTTGAATACACTCAGCAGATTCTTCCTCAATATCTAACAAATCCAAATTAATCACACAAATTGTCATTATTCAAATTCAAATTACAAACATCAACAGACTTAAACTCTCACTTAATCTCCTTAGCTACTCTAACATCTTTCTCCTTCTCTTTAACCTCTTTAGCAAACACATTAACACATGACTCTTCTACATTATGACCTGCTACAACATTAAAATTTACATTAAGACTAGTAGTAGCACCTGAATCATTCAAATTATGTACAGAAGAACAAGATTCATCAAATTTTTTCATTTTCAACTCAACATTAGACTGTAACACAGAAACATCATCAAACTTATTTAACTCAGGTAAACTACTTTCAAAGCTTGTAGATTCAGGTTTTATAGAATAATTATCATTAAAAGGTGGTGGTACTGCATTGAAACCAATACCAGCTTTTGCTTTGCACACAATCTGACTTTCAATTATCCCATTCAATGTTTTAGATAACAAATTGAATTTATCAAATTGAATTTTTGAATTTTCAAACTCATGTGATATTTTCTTGAATATGTCAAATAAGTTTTCATGTCGAGTTTCCAATCTTCTCAATTTACCCTTGTATGCATCAATATCTTTCAAAAAAGAAATAATTTTGTCTTTATAAACTTTTTATGTTTTTCTGAAATTCTCTTTGATGAAATTTAATCAAGTCAATTTCTTTTATCAATCTTTGATTGTGTTCCCTAGTGTATTTAAGAGTGTTTAAGAATTCAATAGAACAAGATTCTGAAAGTAACTCATCAACTGAAACTGAATCAATATTACTTATGAGAGCTTGAACGTTTTTGTTCTTGAAATCATCCTCCTGAACTCCATCCCATTCACCAGATGTGATAAATGCATGTTTCTATCCACTTGCGCTTGGATCTTCATTTCCCACTTTAACCTCGACTGCAGTCAGCTTCTTTGCATCATTTTTCACTTGATAACTGTTCCTTTAATAGTTATTGTTCATCCTTCTAGGTGCTCTGCATTCTCTAGTAAAGTGACCAAGCTCATCACAGTTGAAGCATTTCACCTTAGTCTTGTCAAATCCAACTCTATCTCCATTATCTTTCCTGAAGTTGTTCCTTCCAGTATTCTTGAAGAATTTGTTTGCCCTCACACTCACCATTGCCATTTTCCATTTCAAGTCAATTTCCTCCAAGTCATCAGGATGACTTTGTTCAGGATCTTCTCTAGCTAACTCATCTTGAGTCAAACTACCAGCCACAAGTGCTTCATAACTACCCACAAACGCTCTGTAAAGCATGTCTTTTTCTTCTAACCCATTCATATTCAATCCACCCATACTTGCATTCAAATTTGATGACTCATATGCACTGATTCTCCAATTTGACCAGAATATCCTCCATAGCTAGTAGCATTGTATCCAACTAGTGTTTAATTTGTTGAATAACAATTTCCATAATGACAACTATTATGAGGTTGAGGGTGAGCTTGATTAGGATAATGAGTTGAGTTCACTGGAATTTGAGCTTTTAGAGCACATCCATAAGTATTGATTGCTTGCTTCTTATCATTAATCTTCATATCTACTTCATATGATTGTAGAATTTCAATCAGCTCCACCAAGGTCATTGCATTTAGATTAGCAGTTCTTTTGATGATCATAACTTGAACAGACCATTTGGTAGGAAAAGATCCCAAAAGCTTCTTACAAATGTCACTATCCTTCATCACAACTCCAACACTTTTCAAATCACTGAACAATTAGGTATATCTACTAATTTGTTCACCTAAACTCTCACCCCTAACATATTCAAATGACTCATACAACTTCTTCAACATGTCCTTTTTGTTTTCCTTTATCTTTAGAATACCTTCATAGCGCAACTCCGTGGCATCCATTAACTCTTTAGCTAAAGAACAGTATTTGAAATTGTTATAAATCTCAGTAGGTAATGCCAAAATCACAACTCCAAACACTCGAAAATCTCTGTCAATGAGCTTGTTATCTGCTTCAGTGTACCTTTCTGGTTCAACATCTATCATTTCGGTACCACCAGTCTCCTACACCCTAGGACGATGAGGTCCCTTCACAATTGAATTCCAAAGTTGCACCTCACTGTAGTAGATAAATGCCTTGAAACGAAGCTTCCACATCATAAAATCAGATCCAGGAAGAAATTTGGGAGGTCTTCCACCCGAACCTGTTTCATTATCGTAATTCACAACTGGATCAGCCATTGTAGTAACAATAATTTTGAATTGATGAATTGAAGTTTAAATCGGATGAACAGATTTTAACTCGGATGAACTAAATTAACTCGGATGAACTGAATTCACTCGGAATGAATCAAACTCTTTCAAATTTGCAGAAACTATTAAATAAAACCTATAACAACACTCTATTGATCAAAATCACACTAACCCAAACGATTAATACTGAATATCCTTAGTAACGTCTTTTATCGCCAAAATTTCAAACTACGATTACTCAAAAACGTTGATCTTGTTTTCTAATCCTTTATAACTCTTCTAAACACCTTAGAAGTCGCTCACTATCACTGGAAAACTGAGCTGAATCAAACTGAATTTGATTTACCAGCTCTGATACCAACTGACAGGTCCTGATCAATCTCAAATGAACAACTAGGTGATTAAAATCACTAATATGTTGCGGAATAACGAATTAGTGATTGAGTTAACGAAATGAACAATGAATCAAAGTATATTTAAGTAAAAGAAAAGTTTCATTCAAAGTTAAAAATGGCGGAAGAAACGGTTACAATATGGTTTTTCATTCATTCAAGCGCTACCTACATGACATACTTCTCTCGCTATTTATAGGCTATCACTAACACTAACAATTTCATTAAACATCCATTATGTTCATTTAAGAACACTTCGGATGAACAAAATACATTAACATTTCATTTAACTTGAACTTTGGTGAACTCCAGTTAACTCTAGTGAAGAGACTAGTTCACCCGAGTTAAAGTCTTCATGAATAAATTGTCTAAGTTTTAGTTCGGATGATGAACATTATTCACCCGAACTAATTCCTTAGACACAAAAACACTTTAATTTGATGAACTTTTGAAAGCTTCAACCATCACTCCTTTTATGCTCCAACAACTTCTACGTAAAAATACACAAAATAACATTTTATTGTAGTGATATTATTTCTTCTACACATTTATAAGTTTCATTTCCTTTTGTTTAAGTAAGTTTTTTTTTTAGTATAGAACTTTTATAGTTTTCATGTATATATTAAATATAGTTTAATTATATCTTTGCTATACTTATTTTTACACACCGATCATAAAACCGACAAAACTTAGATTTACATGTTAATGTACATTGTAGAAGTATAATATAGTTGTTTTGGTGAAGTAGATTTGTTTGTATAGTGGTCGCCAAGATCTTAATCTTTAAATCTTACGTGCTACAATTTCGATTAGAAAAAAATTTGTCGATAAGATTTTATGACTTTCAATCATTGACAACATTTCTAGGATGGAACATCCATAGGGGTAAGGGAGGGGTTGACCTTCGAAATTATACTTACAAGTAATATTTGAGTTTTATAGATCTACCCAAGATTGTAGTAGTCGCTAGACGCACGTTAGGCGGTGGAGTACGGATTAGAGATCTATTGGGATTAATCGTAGGGTTAATCGAAATTAATCGAGATTGAATTCTATATATAGTGTGTTATTTAAGTTTTTTCTGATTTATTATTTAAATATTTATGCAATAGGCTAATTTAATGGGTTACGGTCTCACGACAATCTTTTTGGCCTCCATATTTTCACACTTCTTTCAATAAAAAGTTAGTTAAACCGATTATGACCGATTAGTTGACCGATTATTGACCAAAGGATTAATTGATGGATTAATGAAAATCTCATCAATAAAGTAGGGATTAGGGATTAAACGTCTATTAATCGGCAGATTACTAAGATATACCCTTTCCCTCAAAATCAGACCGAACGAAAGTATTAAACTTAAAACCAATGGCCATGAGGTTAGGGAGTAAACTGATACCACTACCTCAATTTACTAGGATAAATGCTTAGAGCACGGGGAGTGATAACTTGAGTTGTTTACGGTTGTGGGACTTTTTGCTGACGTGACATTCACAACTTGAGTTGTGGATTTTTTGATAGACTGATAACTTGAGTTGTGGTATGTTTGGGACCTCCAGTTTTTTTTTGTTTTCTTAAACGTATAAAATACCAAATTAAACAAATAATGTTACTCTTATTTTTTAAATAAAATCTATAATCAAGTTTAAAACAAAACAAAATTTCAATTGTTTTAAAAATATTAAGTTAAAAAGAAATCAAAATATAAATAAAAAAAACTTTATGATTAAAAATGCAAATAACTAAATACATTAAACAAAAAATAAAAAAAATTAGAAATATATTCTACTTCTTCCTCCTCTATTGTTATACCTAAGGAAAAGAAAAAAAAAACAAAAAACAAACAAACGAACAGAGAAGTTAATCAAATAATAGAAAAGAAAAAATTGATAACGGATCGTTAGGAAGAAAACGAGATCGACAACGAAAGCCAGAACGAGGGAGGTGGGGAGTGGTAACGAGGAGAGAGCCCACATTATGGGCGGAAAACGGCTCCACAACGAGCCCACTCCTTATGCTCTTAGAATAACTCTTTTGTCGTATGAAGTAGAGCTTCGAATAATACTCGACTCTTAACATATTTTAGTGATAACAACTCATTAGTTGTGAGCCA
The DNA here is from genome assembly GCA_910822075.1 of Senecio squalidus. Classification (NCBI taxonomy): domain Eukaryota; kingdom Viridiplantae; phylum Streptophyta; class Magnoliopsida; order Asterales; family Asteraceae; genus Senecio; species Senecio squalidus. Next base: position 48,947,895 of record CAJVGC010000060.1, read on the forward strand.
TTCTAAATTAATGTTCAAAGTTTAAAGTTATTCAAGACTAGAAACATCTAAAACTTTTTAGAAAGAACCTAGATATACTCGACTCTTAACATATTTTAGTGATAACAACTCATTAGTTGTGAGCCATTCTAAATTAATGTTCAAAGTTTAAAGTTATTCAAGACTAGAAACATCTAAAACTTTTTAGAAAGAACCTAGATATACTTTTCATAAATTACTTGAATAAAAAAGGGCTATAAATTTTGTTGGCCTAATTAAAGATTTCTTTTGCTTTATAAATAAATATGTTATAATAATAGCCTAATAGCAAAACATTGGATAAAGATATTAGAGAGAAAAGCTAGTACTTGTTGTTTTTCGATGTGTGTCTTACAATAACAAGATGCCACTATTTATAGGGCTTTACATGTCCATAGTAATAAGTGTATCACTAAATAGAAAATAGGTTAAGAATATGGATAGTCATATTCATTTATAACATCATTTATAACACTCCCCCTTGACTATCCATTATTCGAAAAGGAGTACATGTTATTAAAATACGCTTATGGATGTTGCCTCGTTAAAAACCTTGCCAGGAAAACCCAGTGGGACAAAACCATGGCGAAGGGAAAAAGAGTGCAACGCGTATTTCTCCCCCTAATGAGCACATCACTTCAACTCCTTGAGTCTGCGCAAACCTATTCCATGAACGAGTTTCTCAAATGGTGCAGTAGGAAGTGCCTTGGTAAATAGGTCTGCTAGATTGTCACTTGAACGGATTTTTTGAACAATGATATCACCACTCTTCTGCAAGTCATGAGTGAAAAAGAACTTCGGTAGGATGTGCTTGGTCCTGTCGCCCTTGATGTATCCCTCTTTAAGTTGAGCGATGCATGCTGCATTATCTTCAAATAATATGGTAGGCGCTTCGTCCCCTGAATGTAGCCCACAAGACTCACGAATATGGTTTGTCACATTTCGTAACCAAATACATTCCCGACTTGCCTCATGGATTGCTAAGATCTCTGCATGATTGGATGAAGTTGCTGTGATTGTTTGCTTTACAGAACGCCATGAAATTGCAGTACCGCCACTTGTGAATACATATCCAGTTTGAGATCGACCTGTATGAGGATCAGACATATATCCTGCATCTGCAAAACCGACTAAACTCGTTTTGGATGAGTTAGCAAAATATAAACCCATGTCCTTTGTTCCTTGAAGGTACCGAAATATTTGCTTAATCCCATTCCAATGTCTCCTTGTAGGACATGAACTATATCTTGCCAACAAATTTAAAGAAAATGATATGTCGGGTCGTGTATGACCTGCGAGAAACATCAATGCTCCAATGGCACTTAAATATGGTACTTCTGGACCAAGAATTTCTTCATTCTCCATCGGAGGTCGAAAAGGATCTTTTTCAACATCGAGTGACCTCACAACCATTGGAGTGCTAAGTGGATGGGATTTTTCCATATAGAATCTTTTTAGCAATTTTTCTATATACGCTTCTTGATGCACAAGGATTCCATCTTTGAAATGTTCAATTTGAAATGAATAACTAAATAGGTTTTCTTCATACATGTTTTTAAAAGACATACTACTATTTTTACTATTGTTACATTCAACAATATTTGATTCGATATGATTTTATTAATAATGTTAAAATTGTGATAAATGATGCATTTATAATAATTGTGACGATCTGATGTTCCTCCTTGAAATGTTATTTAAATAATTGAAAGAGAAATAAGAGTTGGTTTTTAATATCTAAACAGTACTAATCATTAACATTTAATAGTATTTTGAATTTGAAACGGTTATTTACTACAATAATATTTTGTATGCTTAGATTTCTCTACAACTATTACTTGGCAGTTACATGTTTTTGTTATCTTCATGATACCTACGTTATATTTTATTTATTTATGTTTATTTTCCTTATTTTAATGCTTGTATTATTCAAATTTTTCATATAAGTTTTACATCAAACAGTTTAGTTACATCACTTAAAGACAATTTCATTTAGTGGTATGTTTACCTATAACTGTTTATTATGCACATTGTTGTTACCCATATTTGATAATATTTTTGTTATTGTATTACAAAACTAAATCACAAGTATTAACCCTTATTTGTTGCTACAAATTACTTTGCTATATGTTTTCATACCGATTGCATTGCTTATTAAAATATCCACTTATATATTATCTGTTCATGCATATATACGTGATACATGTTTAGTCAAAATTTTGGATATTTTAAAATGTGTAGAGATATGTAGAAAAACTATCCTTGATGAGTACTCTGTAATAGTTTTTCAATATTATAAGTTATACGAAAAAATTTATCATATATCTTTCTAGACTAAAGTAAATTAACTATTTTATAATATAGTTCATCATGTCAAACATTGCAAAGCTTGATTTTTTGGCCCTAGACATCACTGGAAAAAACTATTTGTCATGGGTTTTGGATGCTGAAATGCATCTAGATGCTAATGGCCTTGGTGATGCAATTAAAGAAGAAAATGAAACATCTGCTCAACAAAAGGCCAAGGCAATGATTTTCTTACGCCATCATCTTCATGAGGCTTTGAAAACTGAGTACCTCACGGTCAAAGACCCACTTATCCTTTGGAACAATTTGCGAGAAAGATATGACCATCAGAGGACTGTAACATTGCCTAGAGCTCGTTATGAATGGGGTCACTTAAGGCTCCAAGATTTCAAGTCAGTAAGTGAATATAACTCAGCCATGTTCAGAATTACTTCCCAAATGAACTTATGTGGTGAAAATATAACTCAAGAGCAAATGCTAGAAAAAACCTTTTCCACCTTTCACGCATCAAACATGGTCTTGCAACAACAATATCGTGAAAGAGGTTTTCAAAAGTACTCTGAATTGATTTCATGCTTACTTGTGGCTGAGCAAAATAATGAACTTCTAATGAAAAACCATGAGACCCGTCCAACCGGCACTGCCCCATTCCCAGAAGCGAATGCGGTGCAATATAATCACAATGGAACTCGTGGTCGCGGTCGTGGACGCGGTTTTGGGCGTGGACGTGGTCGTGGTCGTGTCAATGGTCGTGGTCGTGGGTATGGTAGAGGAAACTTTCATGGTACTCAATTTAAAAGCACAAATCGCCATCAGAAGTGGCAAGACAATGGCAAAGGAAAAATGAATGAACGAGGTGGCAAAACCAATACATGTTATCGTTGTGGAGGTGAAAATCATTGGGCTCGTACTTGTCGTACAGCCAAGCATCTTGTGGAACTATACCAACAAGCTCTTAAAACCAAAGGAAAAGGGGTAGAAGTGAATTTTGCTTATGATGATGGAAAAGTTGATAGCCCCAATGGTCCTGAAGACCATACTAATGCAACTCATTTGGATATTGGTGATTTCCTTACTAATGAGTGATTAGTAAAAGAAAACCAAGAAATTATCTATCCTTTTTCAGTTATTCCAATTACTTTTAATGTTTTTTCTTATTTTATTTGAGAGGTTTTGGTACTATTTTGATAAACTTATTTTTGGTTGTTTTAAGACTTAAAATTTTACGAGATATTTATTTATGGTAATTTCTTTTGTGTTTTTGAAGAATATGAGTTGTCTAGCTACTTTGGCTATTGGTGATGAAGATATGTGTCTAGTGGATAGTGCAACTACACATACAATTATTAAGAAAAGAAAATATTTCTCTAATTTAATTTTACAAGAGGCAAATGTTAGCACTATATCTGGTAGTGCAAAATTGATTGAAGGCTCTGGAAGAGCAAGCATTTCATTACCAGGAGGAACACAATTTAATTTTGATAATGCATTATATTCCCCCATATCTCAAAGAAATTTGATAAGCTTTAAAGATATTCGTAAAAACGGATACCATGTTGAGACGACATGTGAAGGACCTAATGAGTACCTTAATATTACAAATACTATATCGGGTAAAAAGTATATAATTGAGAAATTACCCGCATTTTCCTCCGGTTTGTACTACACTAAAATTAGTGCAATTGAATCAAACGTAGTCATAAACCAGAAGTTTATGGACAGAGAGAAATTTATTATTTGGCATGACCGGTTGGGCCATCCTGGTTCATTGATGATGCGAAAAATCATTGAACAATCATGTGGGCACCCTTTGAAGAACCACAAGATTCTTCAATCTAATGATATTACATGTGATGCTTGCTCAAAAGGGAAGTTGATTATTCGTCCATCAGTAACTAAGGTAGGGTTTGAATCCCTTAATTTTCTAGAAAGGATACATGGGGATATATGTGGGCCCATACATCCTTCTTGTGGACCATTTAGATATTTTATGGTTTTAATTGATGCATCAACTAGATGGTCACATGTTTGCTTATTGTCAAGTCGTAATTTAGCGTTTGCAAGATTACTTGCACAATTAATACGATTAAGAGCACATTTTCCCGATTTTCCTATAAAGGCAATTCGTTTAGACAATGCCGGTGAATTTTCATCTAAAACGTTTAATGATTATTGTATGTCTATTGGGATAAGTGTTGAACATCCTGTAGCTCATGTTCATACACAAAATGGGATGGCTGAATCACTTATCAAAAGACTTCAAATGATTGCTAGACCAATGATTATGAAAGCAAAGCTACCGGTTTCTACTTGGGGTCATGCTATTTTACATGCAGCATCCCTGATTCGCATCAGGCCAACAAGTTATCATAATTTCTCCCCAGTACAATTGGTTTTTGGTCAGGAACCAAATATTTCCCATCTAAGGATTTTTGGTTGTGCAGTATATGTTCCAATTGCTCCACCACTACGCACAAAGATGGGACCTCAAAGGAGGCTGGGAATATATGTTGGGTATGAATCAGCATCTATAATAAAATATTTAGAGCCATCAACGGGGGATTTATTTACGGCTAGATTTGCTGATTGCCATTTTGATGAAACGAAATTCCCAACATTAGGGGGAGAGAATAATAAGCTGGAAAGTGGAATTACTTGGAATGAATTATCATTATCTCATCTTGATCCTCGAACTAAACAATGTGAACTTGAAGTTCAAAGGATAATTCATTTACAAGGATTAGCAAATCAATTACCAGACGCATTCACTGACCCAAGAAAAGTGACTAAGTCACATATACCAGCTGTTAATGCTCCAATAAGAGTTGATGTCCCAGAAGGACAATCCAACATCGCTAATGAATCTAGGGCACGCTTGAAGCGTGGTAGACCAATCGGTTCCAAAGATAAAAATCCTCGAAAGAAAAAGGGAGCAAATATTAAGGATGGTCAATTTGAGGTGAAAGATACAAGAGAAGAGTCTCCTGAAGAGACGCTAGACATTACGGTTCCAGAAGAACCCCAGGTACCTGAAAATGAAGAGATCTCGATAAACTATATAATGTCTAGAACCGTATGGAACCGAAACAAAATCGACGTCGATGATACTTTTGCATATAATGTAGCGCTAGAAGTGATGGGAAATGATGAGGATCAAGAACCAAAATCTATACAAGAATGCAAACATAGAAATGATTGGCCAAAATGGGAAGGCGCAATTAAGGCAGAATTGAATTCTCTCGCGAAACGAAAAGTTTTTGGATCAGTTGTCCGTAGACCTGAAGGAGTCAAACCCGTTGGGTATAAATGGATCTTTGTGAGAAAAAGAAATGAGAAAAATGAAATTATAAGATATAAAGCGCGATTGGTGGCACAAGGTTTTTCACAAAGACCTGGAATAGATTATGAGGAGACATATTCTCCTGTGGTGGATGCAACAACGTTTCGATATCTTATTAGTCTGGTAATACAAGAAGGAATTGATATGCGTCTATTAGATGTTGTAACGGCCTATTTATATGGCTCACTTGATACAGAAATTTACATGAAAATCCCTGAAGGATTTAATCTGCCTGAATCATGTAAAATAAACTCTCGAGAAAACTATTCAATCAAATTGAACAAATCATTATATGGGTTAAAACAATCTGGGCGTATGTGGTATAATCGCCTTAGTGAATATTTGATGAAAGAAGGTTATAAAAATGACTCTATTTGCCCATGCATTTTTATAAAAAGATCCGGATCTGAGTATGTTATAATTGCTGTCTATGTTGATGATTTGAACATAATTGGAACTCCAGGAGAGCTTCCAAAGGCAGTTGAATATTTAAAGAAAGAATTTGAAATGAAAGACCTTGGAAAGACAAAGTTTTGTCTTGGATTACAAATTGAACATTTCAATTTTCATATTGATATTTGAAAATATATTTTTAAAAATCTTATATAGTTATACATGTAATTAACAGAGCAAAACAATCAGTGGTATATATATGACATGTACTATATAGTGATTTAAACGTATATAACTCTTATTATAATTTTAACAATAACAAGTAAATAAAATCATCATTTCAAGTAGAGCAATGATTATATAAATATAAAAGTAATGCTTACTTGTAGGATGGGATCTTCAAATTCAACGACTTATTAGAATCGAGTTACTAGAGACTCGTGCTGATAACGTGTTATAATAATAGCCTAATAGCAAAACATTGGATAAAGATATTAGAGAGAAAAGCTAGTACTTGTTGTTTTTCGATGTGTGTCTTACAATAACAAGATGCCACTATTTATAGGGCTTTACATGTCCATAGTAATAAGTGTATCACTAAATAGAAAATAGGTTAAGAATATGGATAGTCATATTCATTTATAACATCATTTATAACACTTACACGTAAACTTTTCAATTTGATTGTTGTTTTTTATAGAATGGATACATATATAAGACAATTAGAATTTTAGACACTATATTTCTGAAATTAGTTCCTTACATCAAGAAACAAAATTGTGTGTTTAGTTAGAATAAATAAACTATCCAATTTTCTCGAATAAATTTTAAAGAAAATAAAATAACTTGGAAGAACTTTCAAATCAGGTTTTATAGAAAGAAAAATAAACTTTTTACCGAAAACAAAAACTATGTTTTTCAATTTTAATACTACAATTTTGGAAATTTCGTTTTATTATTATATCAAAAAATTAGTTCCTTACATCAAGAACAAAATTATTATCTAAATTTATTTGAAAAAAAATTCGTTAACTAAACGCAGCCTAAAATATTTTTATTTTGTTCTGTATTGAAATATGTACGAAATTTAGACATTTCTTTCAACCAATCTTTTACATGAAAAAGACACTGGGAAAAAGAAAAGAAAAAAAAACTAATCCAAAATGATATATATTGAAATTTGGAATTCTTATTTAAAAACATATGAATAGAAGAGTGAATATAATTTTGTGGAGTTTTCTTAGTTAAAACAAGTTTGGCTTAAATGATTATAACTAAAAATCAATTTTAACTGAAAATAAGCTAAATACAAATAAAACGTTGCATCTCTTAAGGAAAGAAAAAACAGTTAGGCCTTTTTCAGATATGCATATTTAATATTTTCTTTTTATTAAGAAATGAAAGTTTTCTTATAATCACTTCGAGTTTGATAGGATTGGTTATTACTTGTTTTCAATGAGTTATGAGTTGATATTCACCTACATTAGTTGCCTGATTGGATTTTTATTCGATCAATCTTAATAAATCGAGTCACGTACATGATACTAGGGGTATTTACTATTACGATAAAACCAAATTGTTTAATCAAACAATTTTGATTGGATTATATAGTTTGGTTTATCAGGTTTTTTGATCGGATTGGACCAAAACCGAATTAGTATTTTTAATTTTATTTGTTCACATTGAAAATTGAATAGTAAAAAAAAAAGGAATATTAATTACTTTTGATTTATATTTCATATAAAAATAAATAACTATTAATCTGTACTAATTTCTTGAACTATAAGTTTCTCAAATATGATATCAATATAATTTTTATTACTATTTTAATAAATTAATGACATTTCAAAAGAAATTACAACTTTTCCTCTTATTTACAAACTTTCTTTTAATACATTTGCGCATAAGTGTATTGTAATTATTTGGTTGAATTTTGAGATAAAACCGAATTTTAAAACTGTTCCAACTGAATTGTAATTTGGTTTGGTTCGATTTGGATCTTAAGTTTAATTGGATAGTTTGGATCTTAAGTTTGTTTGGATGGTTTACATTCTTATATTAAGAACCGATCCAAGCCTCCTATTTTCAACAATGTTTACAACCAACAACTATAAGTTTAGTTAAACAAGCTTTCCTTGGTTATATGCGGTACGACGAAAAAATTATATTCGACAAAATCATGATGAGTGTAATAGTTTCTAGTTCGACCATTCGGGCAATGAAAAGAGTTATATAGTAGCGATTTCATGTTCATACCTTCGGTCCATATAAAAAATTTTGTGTCTCGTTCGGTTCATTCAGTCCATTAAGATTATTCGAGCTATAAAATACATATATTCATGGTGACATATTAAGCTTATATAATAACGTTGAGTAAATGTGACGACGCGTAGCAACATGTCTAATAATTTACATGTGTGATGTCTAAGAGTTTTGTGAAAATAATCGGAGCAACATATCCTATAGTTTTTATTTATATATATAAAAACATGTTAGTAAAGTAACAGAGTTTTATAAACGTAGAAAAGATCAAATAACTTATATTTTAGTAAATAGTAAATATACTTATATAATTTTGAAATAAGAGTAGTAAAAATAATCTTTTTATTTTCACAAACTACACATAGATTTGGTCAAAAGAATAAACGTATTTCAAAAATATAAATGTCTTTTTATATTGTTGCACCAAGCCTCCATTGAGTGGGATTTGGGGTAAAAACATATAAATATTTGTTTGACTCGTTAGTTGTATATAATTTACTAGATTATTGTCCCGCGATAGCGCGGACAAAGTAAAACTTAATCGTAAATTATATGTTTTTGCAGATTTTAAAGTATTAAGAGAAATCAATGTTATACGTATAATAGATATATACCTTTACGTTTATATACATTTTATTATCTTTTTTATTAGAAGATTTTAGAATAAAAATAAGGTAAATAATAGTTAAAATTGAGCGATTTTATAACTAATTAAAATTATGTTTTTTATTTTAGTGGAAATAGAATTAAAGAGATAATGTAATTATGTATTGCAAAAGGGTGTAAAATGAAAATAGTCTTTGATGACATCATCAATTTGATCTAACGGCTAAGATCAAATATGTTAATCCATCTAAGAGATCTTATTTCGCCATGTGCATTTTAGGCTCTTCTTTTATTATATATTAAAGATATGTAGCAAAGACAAAAAGTTTATGTAAAAGTTTGCTTTCGGTCCATTATTTTTTTTAATTATCCATAAAATATCATTTTTATTTAAAATTTTGTTTTTGCAAATATAAAGTTAGGTAATGTTTGCTGCATCTTAACTTTTAATAGTTTCTAGTTTAAAATGTTTATGTTACCAAAAATGTTTCGTCCATTTAAAAGCTCAAGCTTCTCTTTAAACAATTAGGGGTATTTGATTGATATCTTACCATGGGTGTTGATTTATAGGCCGGTCCCGATAGTTTTTGTGTGTCATCTGTATAAAAAGTAAAAATAAACCATATATGCTATAAACTAAAAAAAAGTTCGGTTCTACCTTGAAACCAAATTATCTAATTAATAAACTAATTTTTGAGTGTCCCGACATGAAGACTGTTTCGAACAATATGATTTTTTCTGTCTCCGCTACTGATTTAGAGGTTTCATAATTTGTTATGTGTTATTGCAATACAGATTTTGATATACTCATATCATAATAATCTTCACAAAGAAAAAAGTATGTAGACTTTGATTTTCTATTTATTTATTTATTTATAAAAGGAGAGGGGGTATGTGGGGGGAAATAGGTGAGGTGTTCTAAAATGGTGATATCCGTACAAGGGAAATAATGCAAATAGAAAAACAACCAATTAAAAGTCGAAAACACATTTGAAACTTATGATATATCACACCAAAAAGCCACTCTTGCCCATGGGACCTGCAATCAATCATTTCGCTTTCAATTTTTTTCAATTTTATCTTTATTGTTTAAAGTAGTTTGTAATTTATGTTATTAAAAAGGAAAAATACAAAATTTTGGAACATAGAATACACATTTTAGCAATTAAGGATATTCAAAAAGTTTAGAACAAGAAAAATTGTAAAATCTAATTCGTCATTTAAAAAGATTTCTTCGAAAAGTTTAACTATTCGTAATTTTTATAAGAGATTAAATATTAAATAGTGTGTCTCATATTATTTTATATAACTCGAAGAATCCGGACAAATCATATCTCAAAAATTATAGGGTCAGTTTTATATCAAAATTAACTGGTTTTGTTTTATTTCAATAAAAATAACCTTCTTCAGACAAATTAAAATTTATAATCTGTTTTTGTTCAACAATTTGTTACATTCTCAACAATATTTTATTTTATATCAACTTTTATGGTACTTTACCCTTAAATAGACCATGACATATTAATTTTAATAACTAAAATGATTCCATTGATTATATTATTTTTCTAGAAAGTACACCATAATATATAGAGTTAATTATCTAAGCAGTCTATTTTTTAATTTGTCTTAAATTATAACGTACTTCAGTTTGAAGTTTGAGGTCATTGAAAATCTGATTTAGGTTACTCTTTTTACAACAACTTTAGAAGGGGAAAAAAACTCGGTATCTAAAGCCTATAGAGCAATGTGATACCTATCATACGACGACGTGTTTATATTTTATCAATGTGACACAACTTTTGTGAGGTGCATAAGAAATTAAAGTTAATACAAATTCACCTATACGTTTTAATTTGAAATTGGATAAAACTTTCAACAAAAATGGAAGTTACAAGTTCGAATCTTGTTTGAGACAATTATCGCATAATAGAGTCATTACCAAAAAAAAAAAAGAGACATGGTTTCCATTTTTTTCAAATAGTTTATATTTTTCAGTAAAATATGTCTATATATAAATCATATTGCGATAAAAAAATTTAATTACAACTTTTTTTTAGTGATGTTAAAAAGAGTAATTAGAACCAAATTTTTAGTAACATGACTCGTGTTATCTAATTTTGAAAAATAAAAAATTAAATTGATATTTTAAATAATTAAACCTAATAATATATGGTATTAAAAGATCCATTCAATTACATTGGTGGTGAAATCATGACTCTAAAAACCTCGTTAAAGTATAATTTAGTAAATATTATCGAAAACTGATTTAAAAACGAATAAAACACACCCAAATATTAACTAACCAAGCATATTAGCTACACTTTGTTCGTCATACTTGCATTTGAGTGTAGGTAAATGAGGATACGAATGTCGAAACGCTGAAGTAATCCTTTGCACAATTTAGGATTACTGGATTGATTCACGATAGAAACAAATTCTTACAAAATAATGTATTAGAGAACTTAAAATAATTAATTCTAAAGTTTTTTTTTTTCTCTTTTTTGAACGGCAAAAATACAAATTAACAAGAAGCTTTGATATTGTCATTACCCCGTGCATGTATTCAAATATATTAATATTAGCAAAAAGCTAAAAAGAACCATTTACATAAGAGTATACATTGAATTTCTAATCCAAAATGACCAATCAAGTTTGCGCCTACCCCTATTGTTACACCATAAAAAGACTTGTGACACCATCATGTTAAAAACATCACTACGATAGACCTTCTTAGAAGAGAAAATCAACTTGTTCCTGAAGTTCCATAAATACCACCATAAAGCAAAAAACGTGGCTTGCACATAATCCTTCGTCTCTCTTTTTATTTTTAACTCTTCAAACCAACTTTTCCAACTATTCCATGAATCAAAGTAAGTTTCCGAAATATCCCACCAAGTCAACATCTTCTTTAAAAGTTCACATGTAAAAGAACACGAGAAAAAAAATATGATTAGTAGTTTCCGCCATTTCTTTGCACATCGGACACTCCAAGCTTTGAATATCAAGACTACGTAAGGACATGTTAAATCTTGTCGGAAGTTTATCACCTCCTATTCTCCAAGCAAGTAGATTGACTTTAATGGGTACAAGCTTGCACCATCTTGTAGGATCACCTTCGACCATATTAAGTTTAGAAGCAATAACTTTCCGAATGGAAGCGACGGAAAACAATCCATTCTCCTCCAACTTCCAGATCCATGAATCGATGCCATTGGTTAAATGAGCATCGCTAAGGTAGCTTCTAAGTTGTAAGATTTGCTCATTTTCTACTCCCCCTCGAGGAGCCCTACGGAAACCGCATTCGAGACCATTAGAAAGCTTATCAAAAACCGAGACGACTTGGTTAGTTTCTAACGCATACAACCACGGAAATAAGGATTTAAGCGTCCCTCCAACTGTCCAATTCTCCATCCGGAAACAAGTATTCTTCTCATTCTTTACAGATTTGCTAATAAAGCTCAACAAGTCGATATTTAACTCTTTTAGTTCCGTCATCCCGTTCACTACTCCTGACCAAATTGAAGTCGCACCAAGACTTATAGGATTATTAAGTTTCCCGTCATCACCATGAATAGCTTTTATGACCGATATCCAAAGAGCGTTTTGTTGAGTTTTAAAGCGCCAAACCTATTTACTCAATAACGCCCTATTCATAGCAAAAAAGCTTGAGACATCAAGACCTCCTACATCCTTACTTGCAAGCACCTTGTTCCAACCGAAGCATGCCATCTTTCGAGAATCCCCTTCAACTCCTCTTAGAAATTTACTACGAATAGCTTCTAGGATTTTAAGTACACCCTTTGGCACTTTAAAATTTTGAAAGTAATATGAAGGGAGTGCACTTATGACAGATTTAATAAGCGTCAAACGACCTCCCGTAGAAAGGGATTTCGTTTTCCAAGAAGATAATCTCGCGCTAATCTTATCTATTATTAAATACCAAGGTTTTTTCCGAAGTATTTCTCGCCAATCATCACTCCAAGATATTTAAAAGGGGTTTTTGAAGGTTCACATCCAATAACTTTTGAAGCAACTTTTACCTCGTCATAAGTAACTCCACCCGCACCCATTATACTACATTTATTAAAATTGATTTTAAGACGCGAAATTAAATAGAAACAATGTAGTATTAGTACAATATTCCTAACATTCTCCTTCGACCATTCATCTGAAAAAATCGCGTCATCCGCATAGAAAAGATGTGATAAAGATAATGGATTACTTCCTTTTATTTCTACCCCTTTAAAAAACCCATTTTCCATAGCTTTAGTAAATGAAATGTGTAGAGATTCCATAACTAAAAGAAATAGAAAAGGAGATAACGGGTTACCTTGGCGTAGACCTTTTTCAAAGTGAAACTCTTTTGTAGGACTCCCATTTATCAAAACCGAAGTCGTAGCCTAATTTAAACAACCTTTTATCCATTTTCTCCATTTTTCTCCAAACCCGGATTTTTTTAAGATTGAATCTATATAATCATACCGAACCGAGTCAAACACCTTTTCAAAATCAACCTTGAAAATCATCATTTTCTTTCTTTTAAGCTCACACCAATTAATCACTTAGCTAAGAATCATAGGACCATCCAAAATTTGCCTTCCTTGAATAAACGCCGACTGTTCTTTGCTAATTAAATGGTCCATCACTGATCCTAGTCGATTAGCCATTATTTTCCCCACAATCTTATATTGACACCCAATAAGACTAATCGGTCGATAATCATTTACAAACATCGCATTAGTACTTTTCGGAATCAAGGTAATAAATGACGTGTTGCATCCTTTTTCGAAAACACAACTTTCAAAAAATTGAGAAGTCACCTTGCTAACATCTTTACCCACCAAGTCCCAATACTTTCTCAAAAACTCAAAAGTATAATCATCCGGATCCGGAGACTTACTCGCTCATTTTTTGTTTTTCTAAGAAAAACAAACAATATAATAACTAGTATTATATCAATGCGTTGCTCGGGTATTGCATTACTATATTATTTATAAGAAATAGGTGACAAATATTAGAGTATAACATATACTATATGTTATAAAATGATAAATATCAAGGTTTACAATATGATAAAGGAACCTGTGTTGACTTACTATGTTTAAATATGTGAGATTTGAAGTTTTAAATAATCCTAAAACCGTCTTTAATGTCTCCACCAAGATGTCGTTAAATATGATGTAAATTATCTCTAATCAATACATCATTGGTGAGTTCATGATTAAAACAGACCTTAAATAAAACGTTCAAATAAAAAAGGTAATGGGTTGAATGGATCAATGGTCAAACAGTTTGGCGTTTAACACAAATATACAAAGATAAAAAAAAATTAGTAAAACAAAGAAAAAACTAATTCATGTTTATATAAAAACCATTTTGATAGTGTATTTAGCAAAAAAAAAAATAGTAAAACAAAGAAAAAACTAATAGATCACCTCGATGATATTGTAAATTTTAAGTTCTTAAATTGCATATATAACACCATTGGTGAGTTCATTAATTAAGTGATGAACGAAAATAATAATAGTAATAATAATAATAACAATGTTAAATATATTAAATATCAAACAACTTGTCCAATAATCTATATTAAAACGATCTTATTAATTAAATTATACGTGAAATTAACTAACAAATATCGTGTCGGTATTCTCAAAAACTTTGGTTAACCTATTGAAATAGTACATTCAATTCCCCAATGGAATTCGTATAACTCACCAAAACTATCAATACATGCGTGTCCATATGTTTATTTATGTTTGATAGAATTTTAATTTAGAACAAATCCAAAATCCTAACACATGTTAAAAGAAAGTAAATCAAACAATGTGAAAACCCAAGTGAAGCAAGCGAAGTTAACAATATTTAACCTTTTGAATATGTTGCTCCAGCCTTATTTTGCATACATTATGTCGAAAGTTTATTTTTTGTTTTTCCCCAACGTTTTCTAAGCCTCAACTTCCTTTCCGAATTATAAGTAAGAATATTAAATTAATGCAATATACTAATAAGGTTAAAAAAAATTCCTTTTAATATTTAATATTTTTAGTTTTATTGGTTGACTTATTCTATATACTTTAGATAAAAATTAAAAACCACATTTTACATGTGTTTTTGATATTTAATAACAAAGTCAACATTATGACAACATTAGTGTGTGTAAAAGAACATATTTTTAATGGTAATGATTGATTGTTTGTTTAATAAAGTAGATCTAAATAAATACAATTTTTTTTCTCACACACTCATTTAACACAATATATATATATATATATATATATATATATATATATATATATATATAATTTTTATATTTTTATATTTTTATTCCTTAGTTAGTTTAAATTCACAACCTTTTAACTAAATGATCAACTCATATAAAACTCGACTATAGGCCCTTGATGTAAAATATCAATAGGTAATATGGTATATGTTGCTATGTGTACAAAATATAATAAATTTGTTGCTGTTTTAGAGAACAAAGTAACAAGAGAAGGGAGTTATTGTCCAATTTTTTTTTTTTGTTATTATATTTACAAAAGTTAATTGATTATTTATTTATTTTTGTATTTTTTTACGAAGGTCAAATCCTAATTGTTTTATTTATTACACAAAAATACTTTTCAAAATTGAGATATGTTTAAATGGAAAGAAAATTTACGGATAACAATACATACTAAAATACCAAACGAATAAAATAATTAAAACATACAAAACATAAAGTTTTAAGTCTAATTGCTCGTGAAGAGTTCACCTTTTTTGCAGTGTTTTTACAATTAACTTTAAACCAATTATTGATTCAATCCATAAACATATAACAAACAACCTAAATTTCCGATAAATTGATGTCTTAACCACTAGAAAAATGTTTTCGTCATCTAAACTTGACCGGGGACAGGGATGGGAAACCCCAGACTTTTGAAAGTGGAGATAGGGAAAGCATAAATCTCTGTCCGGACCCGACCTGAATAATTTTAGTAATATATTAAAATATAAATATTCAATATACTTAAAAAAAAAAGTCTACTTCATTTACTCCAATATTGTCACTTTTTTTTTTGTGAATTATGTTAGAAAACCTTACTGAAATGTTATCCCTAGACTTACAAATAAAGATAAGAAAAATGAATATATTATTTGGTGATGACAATTGCTGTAGCAATTTTATATCAAGAGAATTTGGGTTCAATGACTAATTAATTTATACTGTATAATGAAGCAGCTATGTGTGTATTTTTAAAGGTAGATATCAAGATATGTTAGTCTATGTATAATTTTAGGTTTTTGTTCATATCTCAAAATTATTACGGGGGTGTTTGGACGAGGACGAGTATGGGGACGAGGAGCTGGGACATGGATGGTAATGGAATCTCCGATAATATCCGTTGCGTTGCCATCTCTCCAGTTGAGGGATGAAAAGTATAGTGTTTGACTCAGAATGGTAACTGGTTTATAACTTAAAAGTAAAAAGATGTTGTTATAAAAATTAAGCAGTTATAATGATAAATAATTAAAAGTTAAAATGAAAACATTAAAAAAAAAGTTAAATAATTAAATCAATAAATACATATAAAAATTTGAGGATTAAACGATTACTAACTCATTATTGTCTTAGTGTTACCTATTTAATTACAATTAAACATTTAGACAAAATAGAATATTTAAAACAAGAATACATTAACTTACATATGAGTGTGTTTGAGGTTATTTGGTCTAAAAGGTTTAACTACAAGATATAATTGACGACCGAAACTTTTATTTTGAATTTTTTTTCAATAGAGGTCTTAAACACTTTAAAATAATAAAAGGTTTTTCTTTCAAAATAAAAGTCTAAAGCATTTACAGCGAAACGACGCTAAAATTTAAGAAATATTAAAACGAAAAAGGAAAACTCTAAGTTCAGTCTAAATCATAGTTGCCAAATCGTAAATGGTAATGTGAATCGTTTTCGTAAATTTTGGTTCGTGACTCGAATCATGACTCGACTCGTAAGAGTCAGATTTTAAAAAATCTTTAAAATACATATATAATATACATATAATATAATTTAATATTATGTTTTTTTATTAAATTTATTGATAATTAAATAAATTTCCGAGTCATGATACGAGTTATGATACGAGTCGTACGAGTTGTACGAGTCATGATCGAGTCAGATATAATTCTGAGTCATGATCCGAGTCAATACTTTTTTAATGAAAAATGGCTCGATCCGTACAAGTCAACTTGTGACTCGTACGACTTTAACAATATGGGTCTAATAACAATTATCATTAATCCATGATAATATGAAAAAGTAAGTTCATCTTTAACCTCGTGATAGATAAATTATATTATACTTATCTTTAATTTAATATTCTTATATTATTCGATTTGGAATTGACCATTAGACCACTCCCAACGGCTCGTCGGTTTGTCGGTCAGTTGCTCAACCGGTGACACCGATCAGTTCTTTTTTTTCCGTCGTTTTGGGGAAGAAGAACCAACAGAGAGTGTTTGTATTATCTGGGGCCCACATAAATAAAACAAGGTTACCTCACCGGAATAAATGAAAACATGGCCGAAAAAGAACGTCGGAAAACGTTCTGCAGTATTTGAGGGAGGCGAATAGAAAAAGAAAAATAGGGTTATAAAGGGTTGTTTATATGGGTTTTTAATAGACCCAGTTAATATTGCTTTTTTTTTTTTTAAAGAAAATCAATCCATTATTTTATAAAAAAGTTTTTAAATAAATATTTGTTTTAAATATTTGTTGTTAAGTTTTGTTTATAATTATTGTAAAATAAATAAATAATATGTAATAATGTTTTTATTTTAAAAATATTATTTTATTGTATTTATATTTTATTGAATATATTTTAAATATATAAAATTAATAATGTATGAGTTCAGAAAAACCGACTAATATATTACTGTTGACAGTTGATAGTGATTATTGAAGTAATACTAAATTGATAAAAACCGACTGTTGACATAATTAGGAATGGTCATAGTAATATTTTTCCACTAAAATACACTCCATTTATGGAAATTAATTTGGGGGTTATTAAGTCATGGTCTTTACAATATACAATTTAACCAATGAGCATGATTTATGTACCTTTAATATTTTGGTACAACTATGCAACTAGCTAGTGTATTAAGATTTCACATAATAATAAAAGGGTACTTATGATATATGGCCATACAATAGGGGAGAGTAAAAGTATCGAAATATCGATACCGTATTTGTATTGAACCGATATTGTATCGGTATCGGTATCAACCAAATATAAACAGTACATATATTCGGTACCATATTTTTCAAAAGTTCGGTATTTAGTACAAATGGTACCGATATATTATCGGTTTTTTTGGTATTTTGTATGGTACCGTACTGACCGGTATCGAACCGGTTTATTTCGATACGGTATTCGGTACAAAAAATGACTAAAATATGACTGATACCAATCGGTACGGTACAGAAACAGTACCACGTCCACCCCTACCACACAATATTCTTTATAATCATTAAATGATCGAGAAAGGTAAAAAAATAAATATTTAAATTAAGTAAAAATTTCTTATTCAACTTGCAACGAAAACAAACGTGGTTTAGAAATTTTAAATTTAATTAATGCTTATAAATATTTTCTATGAACATATATATTAAATAAACTCATAATAAAAACTACTACAAATGAAAATTAATATGTTAATGTTCAAATATCTTGTAATGATCATTGATTGACAAAAAATCAAATGACCTTGAAATATATTACGAGTCAGGGGTGTTTATTGGTTTGGTTCTTTGGTTTATATGGGTTACTCGGTTCAATTTTTTTGAAAAAAGTTCAAACCAAGAACCGAACCGAGAACTAAATTCATATAGAAAAACCAAGTCGAAAAATCAGATTGCATAAAAAATGGATTCTCAAGTAGTTTGAAACACGCATACGAGATATAAATTAATTTTGAAAATTGGATAATTTTAAACATGAACTAGAAAAGTCCGGTTAAAGAAATAACAATACAAAAATGTTCGTGAACAAAAGTAAAATGCTCCATAATTAATATGTTAACAACCGACTAAATTTAGAGTTCGGACAAATTTAAAACGAAAATAATTTTTCAAATACTCCGTAATAAAATAGAATTAGTAAATTAGAAATATTATACTAATTTTTTTATTTTCTTTTTAATATATATTCAATTTCAGTCAAAAAAAGAATTTAAATTTCTAAAACCGAGAACCAAATTATAGTTATGTTTCGATTAAAAACCGAATCAAAAACCAAATTCTAGTTCAGTTCGATTTGAAATCGATTTTGGTTCGATTTGATTCCTGATTTATTTGGTTAAAAACCAAACCACAAACACCTCCTACTACGAGTGTTCTTTTATGTGTAATTATTTAGCGAAATAAAGATATGCTCCTTAACAAAAATTATAGTGATTTGAAAGTAGTGCACGAGTAGACAAGTACAACTTTTTATACATAACATTATATAATTGGTGTGTGTGTGTCATAACCACATTGATTCTATTTTATTTGGAAAAAACATCAACCAACAAATCTACAAATTTATTTTTGTAAATGAAATAAATTCAAAGTATTTGTAATGTCGAATAGAAATATTGTAACTGAAATATACAAGATTATGCATAATTTATAGGGAAAAGAGAGATAACGCGTAAAGTAGCAAATTCTAAATATCACAAAAGCAAAGTTTCATGTTTTATTAGTGTTTTTCCCTTACTTACTTTATGGTTATGTATTTGGTGGGTTCGATGTATACAAAATGTGTAACCTTGGAGTTACTCAAGGGGCACAACATCTTCATCTTTTGTGGTTCAACGAATGCCGTCAAGTTCATTCAAGTGCAAGAACTCTACATCGCAAGTCCTATCAAGTGTTTTTCCCATATGTTTTATTTGCAAACCAGATTATTGTCGCGCGATAGCGTGGACAAAGAAAAAAATTGACTCGTAAACTTTATGTTTATGTAGATTTTAAGTTATTATGAGAAAACAATATTACACGTATACTAACATATATATATACCTTTACATTTATACACATGTTTTTTTATAATTATAATAACATATACACATTTACGTTTATACAGATGTTTTGATATTTTGTATTAGGAGATTTTAGAATAACAATAAGGTAAATCATAGTTCGAATTGACCGATTTTATATATAATTAGAATTATGTTTTTTATTTTTGTGGAGATGGAATAAAAGAGAGAATATAATTATGTATTGAAATAGGGTACAAAATGAAAATAGTTTTTGATGAAATCATCCACATGATCTAACGACTAATATCAAATAAATTAATTTATCCAATGGATTTTACTTCGCCATGTGATATTTAAGGTCCATATTCAAATTTTAAAGATTGTCATATTAAGGTTTAGCTAGAGTTGAGCGGTTACAAATTAGCATTTGGGTTAACATCTTACTTTAAATAATGCTTGATCATAAAAAAGGAAAATTCCATATATTTCTAATATTTTAAAATGTTATGTTTTCTAAAATGGAATAAAACATATATTGAAATCAAAACACTAATATATTTTGATCTCGAAACACATAAAGTTATAGTTTGCAAGTTAAATCAGATTCGGAGTTTTTAAATTATACATTTAATCCAGCTGTTATAACATATAACAGATTAATATTAAATACAGAAAAAACATTTTCAACTTGACCTTTCAATCTAGTCAATAGGTTCCGATGATAGTTTATAAAAGGATAAAAGGTGTCTCTATATAACCAAAAGGTTTCGACTAAGTGTAACATAGATACTTTTGTAATACTACGATAAATAATACATGACATCATACAATAAAAGGAATAAATTTATGTTAATTATAAATTACCTATGTGTGTATCATAACGAGATTGAGTATATTATTATTTTAAACCTCATAAAGTTACAAGTTGCAACTAATTCATATTTTTTCGTATAAAATATAATTATTCCAGCTGTAATAACATATAAAATATCATAAATAAAACAAGCACTTCATCTAATTCGGTTTGCTTAAGATATTTTAATCTTCTTAAAATAGATACTTTGAGAAGAAGAGCATACTTGTAGACTCTCGAAGGATTCGAATATGATTTTCAATATATTTAAAGAATGAGAAAAATAATGTAAGCATTTTAAGAAAGAAAAAAAAAGAGAGAAGGTTATAAGAAGGGGACCATAGAGCGTGCAAATGAGATTATTACATAAATAATGAAGGTTTAGATCTTGTAATTTGATTAAGATGTGGTCCTTCGATTATTGAATGGAGTGGAAATTTTGAATTCAATTCTTGATTTTTTAAAATAAATTATTTTATTCTCCCAATTTTTCTAGATATTCGATTCTAAAAATCCATCCAATGAGTTATTTTTCATGTTTCGTCCTATACTTTAATTTATGTCAAATAAAAAAAAATAAAAAACCTTTACAAATGATCTAAAAAATGAAAATCATTTATGGATATAATTAGTAGTTAGACTAATAGGGAACGTATAAATGATTTACACTTTATAATTTTATTTTGAGGAAGATTTCCAAAATTCAGGTAAGAACATAGGGAGTCAGTGATAATTTAAGTATTTACAATTTGATGGACCACTAAACAAGGTTGAAATTTAAGTAAGAACAATATCGATTCTGATATGTGGTCGAGTATATGAAAAACTTAAAAAAGTAATATTGTAGTTGAATAATTACAAAAATATACTAAAAGATGTGTATTGAAAACCACATGGTAAAATATGAACCATTAGATAGGTTGAAAGATTAATTTTAGACACTTAGATAAAAATAATGATATCATATGACATTTTAATTGACTATTTTCATTTTAGCCTTTTATTTTAAATAAAATTTTAAAACTTCAACTTTAATATATATTTAAATGATATTAGTTTGGCATAATATTATTTTAAAATTTAGAATATATGTTATAAATTAAACTTTTTTAAAAATAATAAAAAAAGAAAGCTGTTTTTTTTTTCTTTGTAATAAAATAAAACTAAATGATATCATATAACCGCGAGGAAAAAAAAGACATATATACATTTCAAATTATCACAAAAATACGTTATATATGATATTTTCAATTTCCTATTCTATGTTCTACGTTATTTTTTTTTGACAATATATTTAATTTTGTCTTATATGGTTAATGTTTTTCTTTACAGACAATGTTCTCTTTATTTTTAGAAAAGCCGAAAAATATTTCCAAAGGCCAAGAAGCTCCAAAATGTACAGAGAAAAAACACCAAAATACACGGGAAAAAAGAAAGAAAGAAGAAAATCGAAAAACACGGAAAAGGAAAACTAAGTAATGTTGCTACACGGGTTAGAACACAAGTTTTACAGTCCACGCTATTGCATTTACTTCTATTCTGAAGCCACAGAAGAGCATTCCATTGAATGAAGAGGAAAAGATCTTCGTTTTTTATCTTCTCCAACTCGGTTCAGAACACAATGTTCTCTTCATTTAATATTTGTTATAATTGTATTATATTTGATAGAGTTCTCTACGTATACGAATTGTAAATATGAACTTGAAAAACAAGTACATATGACCATAACGACAAATATTTGGTACCACAATTTATGTTGTCCTGCATTATTAATGGTACACAAATATTCGATATAGTTATCCGCGTATACGCTAAAGATAAACTAGTTAAATTATAAAATACTTATTCTAAAGTAATAATTTAAGAGGCGATTCCTTCAAATTTCAATCTTTATTAACATGTTTTTCATAAGCAAAAAAATTAAAGAAATTAAAGATAGTCCACATTTATTTATTTCAAAAGTGAGTAATTAGGCGAACAGTGTATTTGGTCAATTTACTAAATAATACAGTAGGCTAAGGCCCATTTATAAACCCATATTTTTAGTATATTAGGTTTAAGATAAGATGCCCCAAAACATAAGTTAGTTAGCTTTGATAATAACTGAATTGTGGCAATCTGTCACTGTTAACATTGTAATTCGTTTTCCGTTTAATTTTGCCTAATTCTCACTTAATCATATGAATTCATAAATAGAGTTCATCACATTGGTTCTGTTTGTCTTATTATTAGAGATAATCCATATTAGAGATAGTCCAGTCCGTTTATTATTATGTATGGCACAACCCGTTGCATGTATCTTGTGTTATATATTGGTTAGTAATTAATGATAAATCATCAATTGAATTTCAATCAATCTTATACCATAATATGGTATTAGAGCCCTAAAAATTCGACCCTTTCCTCTACCCTCTAACAGTTTTTTGTCGATTGCCTCTTCAAACCCTAAATTGACTGGAGATGATGCTAGTAGTTCCGCCATTGACAAAGCCTTCAACATCACAAATATCAAGGCCTATGTCCCTATCACTCTTGATCTTGACAAACACAATTATAATCAATGGAAGAGGATGTTTGAGATGCGTTGCATCACATGGGAAGTCGACGGTCTACTCCTCTTCCTAAAGGAAGTGGTGACAAAGCTTGGCGAAAACTTGACCATCACTGAAAGCCTCCTTCAAATGGTTATGACAACAAGGAAGCTAGGGCTCTTCAATTGCATGAAGATCCGTGGAATGTTAGAATGGGAGAAATGTCATTTTCAACGAGGGTTTTGTAATTATTGTGAAAACTGTAGGTTTGTTCATGCTCAAGGTCACCAAAATTACACAAACAAAACTTCACCTGCTTCCTATACGTTCGCAGACAAAGAAAGCCTAGCGCAAATTTTTAATCCAGCCAGTTATGAGCTAAAACATCGCTGCTCCATACCCAGCTCCACCATCCCGGTCCATATTCTGCTCCATACCCAGCTCCACCATCCCGGTCCATATTCTGCTCCATACCCAGCTCCACCCGGGTTCGGACACCCGACATCCTACCAATCAACTTCACCAGCCTTTGTGTCTCCACCTGCTTTCAAGCCCAGTCCGTTTCAGGCCCAACAAGGAACTCCCCACGCCCACATCGCTGCTCCAGAAGCTAATGCTACTTCTCAGGCTAATAATCAAACGAATATGATTCCCACCTCGATTCCTCAAGTTTTTAACAATTTAATTTTTCAGGATAATGGTGGTCAAGAATGGTATATGGACACGACTGCAAAGACTTGGTCATCCATTATTGTTGGTGAGGGTTCACTAATTCCAGTAACTAACTCACGAAATAGTGTCTTGCCATCTACACACCCTCCACTTTATCTCACCCACTATCATTAAAAACCTTATCTTTGTTCGTAAATTTGTAACCGATGATGATTGTAGTATTGAATTTGACAAGTTTGGTTTTTCTTTGAAGGAACCTCGGATCCAAAACACCATTCTTAGATGTGATTGCACCGACGATCTCTACCTCGTCCTACCACCCACCTTGCCATCTTTTGCATTTTTAGCTACAAGTCAAGACACGTAGCATCAAAGACTTGGTCATCAAAGAGAAAATGCACTTCGAGTTTTAAGTACTAATGGTTTTATATCATTTAATAAAGGCAAAACTTTTTCATTATACAAAGCTTGCCAACTTGGAAAGCACATTAAACTTCCGCTTTTTGGTTCATTATCTATTGTTAAATCTTCTACTCATTTTGTGTGGGTCTATCCGTTACGTAGAAAGTGTGATGTGTTTGCAAAAATTTGACAATTCCATGCATACGTTTAAACTCAATTTAATTGCAAAATCAAATCTTTTCAATGTGATCATGGTGACGAATTTGATAATAATAATATGCATGATCTTTTTGATAAATGGGATTACTTTTCGTTTTATATGTCCTAAAACATCTCAACAAAATGGCAAATTGGAGCGTATGATTTGCACAATCAATAATTTAATCCGCACTTTATTATTTCAAGCAAATCCACCTTCCATTTATTGGGTGGAAGCGCTTCATATGGCTACTCACCTTCTAAATATTTTGCCATCTACCTCCATTAAAAACGAAATCCCATTTACCAAACTTTTTAAAAAATCGTCGTCCTATCTCCAATTAAGAGTTTGTGGGTGTCTTTATTACCCACATATTCACAGGAAACATAAACTAGAACCACGTTCCACACCTTGTGTCTTCGTTGGTTATCCTACGAGTCATAGAGGCTATCGTTGTCTTGATCTAGTATCTAAAAAGATCATTATTTCTCGTCACGATGTTTTTGATGAAAACACTTTCCCCTTCACTAATACTCCATCACATACACCTAGCCCTTCCTACATATTCCTTGATGCTCAACCCGTCACATCCCTTGTCGACTTATTACGTTCTACTACCCCTCACCTATCACCAGCTACACCTCACTCGCCAACTCCAGAACCCGAGCCAATCCATGCACCCCCCCCCCCTCACTCCCGGTTCACCACCCCCATCCCCACCATCTCACGAGGGCCTCAACCCCCATGATACACCACCATCTGTCACCGATACCGTCACCCCTCCAGCACCACCACCACCACCCCTGACACATCCTATGGCAACCCGCTTAAAACTCGAAACCTTCAAACCAGTTCAACACTTAAACATTAACATCGACCATATTTCCCCCCTTCCGCGTTCTCATATTGAAGCTCTTAAAAACCCTAAATGGCAAAACTCTATGTTAGATGAATATAATGCTCTTATTAAAACTGGTACTTGAAAACTTGTTCCCCGACCTACAGGTGTTAATGTTGTTACTTGTATGTGGGTTTTTAGACATAAATTTAATGCAGATGGTTCTCTTAGTCGCTACAAAGCTCGCCTTGTCGCCAACTCCCGGAGTCAACAACAGGGTATCGATTGTGATGAGACATTCAGTCCCATGGTTAAAACATGGAAATTCGCACTGTTCTTAGTCTGGTCCTCTCTCGATCGTGGCCAATTCATCAGTTAGACGTCAAAAATGACTTTCTTCACGGGCATCTTGACGAGACGGTATATATGCATCATCCATCCGGTTTTCATGATTACCGACACCCTGATTATG
Organism: Senecio squalidus; assembly: GCA_910822075.1. Taxonomy (NCBI): domain Eukaryota; kingdom Viridiplantae; phylum Streptophyta; class Magnoliopsida; order Asterales; family Asteraceae; genus Senecio; species Senecio squalidus. Next base: position 48,973,795 of record CAJVGC010000060.1, read on the forward strand.
TGTGTCTTCTAAAACAATCCATATATGGCCTTAAACAGGCCCCACCTTCATGGTTTCAGCTTTTCGCCAGTTATGTTTTGCGACTCGGTTTCACTCACAGCAAAACCGTTTCCTCTTTATTCGTGGCACATACACTGCATATTTGTTACTATATGTGGATGAAATTATATTGCCCGCATCATCTATACCCTTTTTACGCCACATCATTAGTGCACTATGTCATGAGTTTTCTATGACGGACTTAGGGTCATTGAGCAATGTTTTGGGTATTGCAGTACATAGCAATCAGAGTGAGATGTTTCTTTCTCAGCAGACTTATGCGCATGCATTCTTGAGCTAGCAAATATGCTCAATTAGAACCCGTGCAAGACTCCCGTTGATACTGTCACAAAACTCGGACCGAGTGGCCCTCCTGTCTCTTATCCGAGTTTATAAAGTAGTCTTGCGGGGGCACTTCAGTATCTCACTTTCACACGGCCTGATCTATCATACGTCGTTCGACATATTTGCCTCTATATGCATGATCCCGAGCTACACCTACAGGCTCTCAAGCGTATTCTACGTTATGTCTGTGGGACGATTTCTCTTGGTCTACAGTTGTATACTTCACAGACCACTCACCTGACTGCATATTCTGATGCTGATTGGGGAGGGTGTCCAGACACCCGTCTGTTCACTTCATGGTACGGTGTGTTTTTGGGTATCAACCTGCTATCTTGGTCATCGAAACAACAGCCCACTGTCTCCTGCTCCGGTGCAGAAGCGGAATATCGAAGTGTGGCAAATGCAGTTTCCGAAACATCCTGGTTGAGGAACTTACTCTTGGAGTTTCATAATCCTACGTCGTTTGCTTCTGTCACTTTCTGTGACAACATCAGTGTTGTATACATGTCCACTAATCCAGTTCAACATCAACGAACCAAGCACATTGAGATAGACATTCACTTTGTTCATGACAAAGTTGCTGCAGGACAGGTTCGAGTTCTTCATTCCATAACGCTATCAGTGAAACGGCTCGAAAATCGTAAAAGGACTAGATTTGTATTACGTTTTGGTTGAAAGGACCACCTTTGTGAGAATATTGAAATTTGTGCTTAAGTTGCCATTATGGCATAAATGAAGGTTGTATATTAAAGATTTAAATAAAAATCTTCATTATATATATATATATATATATATAGAGTTGGTTTCATTTAAGAACCATGTAAATATTTAGGAACCATTAGGAACCAATATTCACCAGTGTATATATATGATATTCACCAGTGTATATTTAATATGATATTCACCAGTGTATATACATATAATATTCACCAGTGTATATATATATATATATACATATGCTTTATATACACTGGTGAATATCATATATATACACTGGTGAATATTGGTTCCTAATGGTTCCTAAATATTTAGTGGTTCCTAAATGAACCCACCTCTCTATATATATATATATATATATATATATATATATATATATGTATGTGTGTGTGTGTGTGTGTGTGAAACGAAAGTCGGTCGAAACCGAAAATCGAGGATTCTGAAGCCATTTCTTACCTGATAATAAAACGAAACGCACTATATTACTCTAGGATTCGTAAGGATCACGATGGTGTAAGGGGGACTTTATTTCGTGGAAGTCTGTTTCGGAGTATATCGAAACCCGAATCGAAAACTTGAGGTATAACATGTTATTTTCGTTAACATGAATGTTTTAAGCTACTTAGGATCATTTGGTAAAGTTTTTATCGAGTTTGGTCGAGTTTGAATAGCCTGCAACCATGGAAGTTGCAAGCTTGGTGAAGAAGATGAACCAGGTGGTCCAACCGGCGGTTGGATCAAGCCAACTGGCGGTTGGAAGTTTCCAATAGGCGGTTGGATCAAGCCCACTGGCGGTTGGAAGTTTCCAATAGGCGGTTAGATCAAGCCAACTGGCGGTTGGAAGTTTCCAATAGGCGGTTGGAAATGTTTGCCAGCCGGCGGTTGGCTCTTGCAAGCCGGCGGTTGGCTCTTGCAAGCCGGCGGTTGGATGTTTGAATTTAGTAATTGTTTTCGTTAAGTGCCGTAATTGAAAATCATCGTAATAGGTTACGATGTTAATATCAGGAGGCAATGTCTAAGCATGAGGTTGTTCGTGAAAATTGGTTGTTAGGCGACTGCTGCTTTGTGGGAGATTGTGAGGTGAGTACAATATCGTTTTAAAAACCGAGCATAAAGATAAAAGTAACGTTTTAAAAGATGTATAAACGTTTTGAAAGATGTTTTGAAGCATGCAAAGATGTTTTGAAAGTAATGTTGTTAGTAAACGAGGTCGTTTACGTAAAAAATGTTTTGATCGATAAAAGATGAACCATAACAGAATAATGAAATTGTGTGGTATGGGGTACATGATGATTACCGATGGTTGTAGCCCCATAAGTTGGGATGACAGGTGGTAGTACGCTACATGTATCCTTATTGTTATTGTAATTTATTGCTTTAAATAAATTATGTGACAATTGATTGGTAAAGGCCTCGGGCATTAATGATTGTAGCTACTCATGTCCAGTGGTATACAATGCGATGAGGTACACATCTATTCTTAATTATATACGTTTATATAATTGTTATCGTTGTAGTTTATGCATTATAAGGAGTATGGCTTATTGTTGCATAAAGAGGCCTTGATTACGGGTAATTGTAGCTGCTCGTAGATTGACAATGAAACCTAGTATGACCAACTAGGTGAGAAAGTGTTAGCCAACTTGTGATACTCGACTACGATGGGTTGAGGGATACTTGACTACGACGGGTTAAGTGATATTTGACTACGATGGGTCAAATTAGTTGTGGGGAATTCTAGACCTCCGTTGCAACACGTGGTATGAGGTGTAGACTCATACAGGAGTGATGTTTGACTACGATGGGTCATCCGGAAACATCATGTGGGAGTGGGGAAGTGTGTACGATGGCACATGTGGATCCCTCCTTAACGACAAAGCATTGAATTGCAACGTCGAAGTAGTGAAAGCTACATTTCGGGTTATTATAGAGTTTGGGAGTCGCACCCCAATGCTTATAATAATATGTGAAATGTGCGAGTAGCGAACGTGGTAGTAACCCTAGAGCATAAGATGAACCCTACTGTTAAGATTATTTGGGCCATTGATAGACCCAACTAAGATAAATATTTGAGGCATACGATGGTGCCTATTGTTAAAAATATTTGAGACATAAGATGGTGCCTATTGTTATGGATATTTAGGGCACAATGAACCCTAGTATGATATAAACGAATTGCATTACACAATTAATTATGTGACGAGGATTAATTTGTTATGCATGTATATGTATATTGTGATGACGATTATTGTTATCATATCTGCTTACGAGGTTGCGGGTATGGTTTGGGATAGTAAAGACAAACTTTGTCTATATGAAACGTTTTCATAGTCTTTACTAATAAATTATTGTCTCATTAGCTTTATATTAACCCTCTTTTTTTAAATGTGTCTTTTGTTCGTAGGTTGCTCTAGATATGCTTGGTGAGGAGAGATTACTTTGGAATAGTTTGATGTCCCTTGTCATTCCCGAATTGATTCATACATAATGTGATGTGAGGTGAAAATTATGATATTGTAATACATTTGGTAATATCATAAGCTCCGACTGCTGTAATATGCATAAATGCATAAATGCCAATTGTAACTGAACAGTCCATGGACGATGACTCACCTCATCCGTACTCAAGCTTCCCATGGCTGGGGGATCATCGAAGCACAAAAATATTATTTTACATGATGCGAATGACTTGTTTCTCAATAATGTTGAAACATCGTTTCCCTATCAAATCAAGTCATCACATGGTTCTGTCAAAACGGATGTTTACTTGTTGGCTCAGTTGCAGTTTCCTTTACATAAGTTGACTGTCCGATACTGAATAACTCAGCATATGAGATTATGGTTTAACTAATATATTAATTCATTGCAAAACTAAGCTGATACTCAAAGGATGGTTATCTTAGCAACCTACAATACAGGCTACAGAACATAGCATTTGACGACTTTTGTAGACTGTTTCATTTCTCTTTAGCTCTCGAAAGAAAGAATGATTTTACTTTAAATATCCAAAACTTCCTCGTTTCTTAGTTTTATGTTATCTTATGTACTTAGAAAGATGCATGTATTACCGAAAGAAACTATTAACTTTCCATCTGTAAATTTACTAACCCATAATTCCCAGGAATATTTGTATATGCGACAAGGGTTGGAATAACCTGGCATAACATATGGTACTGGGATAATGAGACGCGACACTTCCACAGTCGAGTTTTGACGCTTCCACAGACAAGTATTGACATAAAAATGAAGATTAAAAGGAAGACGAGTTCAAACTATACATCCACACCAACAGGGTTGAACATGTTCAATTAACAAGACAATTAACAATTGAGATAACAAAAGTTTTAACATACCAAGATTATCGCCATATACCAATATGAAGCTAAAACAACCAAAGTTTCAACACAGCCGATCAAATAACACTATAATATCAGAAAGCTACTTACCTCCTGTCAGAATCTCTAAAAATTTCACGGAAGAGAAGTTGTAGTTGCACTAGTACTACCCAAACCCATCTTTTTTCCAAGAAGTGTAAGCTGATCAACAAACTCGCCACCGGTCAGAATCTCAGTTGACCCGTATATTATATGTTTGACCGGCTGCTGTCTCTGTGCAAGCTCTTGCAAACTTCCATACTCCACATAATTTCCACCACCAATCATAAACACAATAGCTTCTTTAAACGGTCCTTTCATATGACCACCATTTGCTGCATTTGACTTTGGAGCACGAGGGTCAAACATGAGATAAGTTTCAATTTCAGGGTTGGGTTTTCCTTCCATCAACGCTTCTACTGTTCTCGCCATTGCTAACTGATGATCGCTAGATAGCAAATTCTTCACACCAGCAGTTACAGCACTGATAGATTGACCGTATAACTTCTCAGCCCAATCAACAATGTTACTTCTGCTAGCGGAATTTGCTGATGCTAAAGAAACATTTAATGATTTAATCTTTTTAACATACTGAAACGCACTGGTGTCCACTTCGGCTTCTCTTAAAGCGGATTCAACTGACTCGACTTCTATTTGAGGGATGGTTTCTGTTGAGATAAGAAACATGATAGCAAAACGAAGTTTATCCATTTTAGTACCTTTCCCTTTAAGCACAGCGAGAAGCTCACCACGATCAATCCCACCTCTAACCATCATTTCATACTCTTTTTTAGCAAAAGAATCAAGAGATCGTTCTTTGATTTCCCCAAGCAAAACAGTTGCTATATTTGTGTGTTTATCGATAACCTGTTTGCGTTCAGTTAACTCAGGTAATGAATTGACAGCATTCATTAAATGCTTCGTGTTACCGATTAAATCTGTTCCATCAAATTCAGTTCCATCGTTACCACCAGTTCGCCTGTTTACTTCATCTACATCTTTTTTATACTTGTTCAATTGTGTCTCTATTTCGACAGCAACTTCAGGAAACTCCAAAGATCCGTTCGCTACCCAAAAGGGATCAAGTCGGTCTAATTCAAAGGATTTCATCCCACCTTTATCCCCTTGTACGTTTAGTCTATTCAGCTTTAACCCAAGCACATCGTGAACAAGTGGTCGATACCTGAAATCATGCTGAATAGCCACTGATAACTCGAGATTTCTATCGAATAAACATAAAACTGGCCTCTGAAACGAGCTGGTAAAGTTGCCACTTTCTGAAAACAAGTTATTCTTAACAAGTAAATGATCACGTAAGCGTTGATCCAGTAACGATGCAACCATCTCGGCTGGCCCACCACGCGGGCATCTAATGATTGGAACAACAGCAAGTGTAGATAACACACAGAATAAACCACTCACGAGTTTTTCAATTATTTCTTCAATCTCGCGATCTGTTGCTTTGGGATCGTTTAGTTGGACATAACAAGATTTATCTGCTAAAGAGAAGAGATTATCTTCTAGGGTTACAAACTCTAGATACTGGTCATGTACTTTAGAAATTCGATCAATGGATTCGGAATTCAGAGTTCCCGATGCAAGATCTTCAAGAAGGGGGCGAGGTATAGATGATGAGAAGTTTAGGTGGAAGTAATCATATAGAGAATTTGATGCATCGGAGATGATTCTTTGAATGTTGTGTTGAGTAGGTCTAACAAAGTAAACAGCCGGAACATCAGCAACAGGTTTGCGGTTTTTATCAATGAGAAAGTAAAGGGTTACACCGTGCTTTCGAAGATCCTTGACATGGATCAGAGGGGATAAAATGTCTTGACAGAACTTGTCGAAAATTAGTATCTTATAAACTTCTTCATTTGCTGTTCCACTTGCGTTTGTAGGTTGATTCAGATTCAGCATCCGTGCTATGCATTCTGAAAATACAAAAAAAAAATGAATCTCACTAGTTAAGAATACAAAAACCTTGTGTATCTACTTAATTCAGTGGTAACGAGGTTAGAATCACAGTCGATGTCTCGGGTTCAAACCGAGCCTAGCGGTGTCGTATACCACACATATTTGACTTAAAAAAAAACTCAACTCTAAGACGTAAAGAAATTGAAATAAAAAAGTCGATGAATGGCCAAAGAGTAATGTGTTTGGATTTTTTCCCCAAAACCGTGAAATTTTGCATGAGAAATAGCATATATTTGCAAGGAGAACCAATGGAAATTAGTAGTCTACGTTAAGTAACTAGATTTGCACACACTTTTACTTAATGCCAGATTCAATATCGAAATTTTCTAGGTTAAAGCATACAAGATATGGATGAATGCACACATATCCCAAATACACACTTTAATAATTACGCAGATTAAGTCAGAAAATATAGCAATTTCTCAGACATAATCTCGTAATCACAAACAAACCGAAATTAGATGAATCGATTCAAATTACGCAGATTAAGTCAGAAAATATAGCAATTTCTCAGACATAATCTCGTAATCACAAACAAACCGAAATTAGATGAATCGATTCAAATTAAGGAACATCTGCCTATAGCTTGTGTGTGATGCAGCATGAAAGCGTAGATAGAGCGTCCTATGGTATTTACTGAATTATAGTACTAAACTTTTCATAAATCATCATCATGATAGATCAAATTTACAGATCTAAAACCTAATAAAAATTATAAAATGATAATCAGTGTATTGATTTGATTTGATAAATCTGCTGGTATCACAAGTTGTAAACCTAAATACAGATTTATTATATATATATATGTAATAATCGCGCACTATATATACAATTTGGAACTGGAAATTTGAAGATGATGAAATTGAATCGAATGTATGAATGAATGAGTGACCTGTTTGTCTTTGACGAAGATTAAGCGCCATGATCCAAATCGCTGATTTGTGTGTTTGGTGGTGAAGGAGGAGGAGAAACAGATCCCTGCTGCTCAAAAACGTTTTATTTTCTAAATCACCACACCATATTTTGGATTATTGCTTTTAAATAAAGTTGTTTAGATCCCGTTTAGAACTTATGATTTTGTTTATTAAAAACGATTCCAACGTTGTACACAATATCTGAAATCATAGAATTTAAAAGGTCTATCGATTTTAGAATCTTCGTACGATTCGATCCTAATTTTTTTTAATTTGATAACGAAAAATTATAAATAAATTAATTTATTAAAATAAACTAAACAACAAATCGTTTAATTGGTTAAAACAGTTAGAAAAAATATTTTATAAAAAGTATTTTATTTCAACCAACAAAAACATGTAAATCATAATCAATATTAACTCAGTAACTATATCTACACGAATTTTATTACATCCGTTTCATCATGTTTAAATATTAAGCAATCAATAATTTTTACATATTATATACAAATATATGATTAAATATTTATATGTTATATTTATATGATTAAAACCTATATTAGTTAAATCTTACGATCTCGATCCGAGCTTAGGATTTCGATCTTGCGAACACGAAAACAATCTAAGGCAAGATCCAGATCTTAACAACTCTACTTTGAAGAGCTTGAGATTGTTTTTAAAGAGTGTTTGGGATTGCATATTTTGTGTGCAAACAATATATTATGTTTTTATCTAGGCAGTAATTTTAAGTATTTTAAAAAATTTACGTTTTGGCTTATTTTGTAAAGAAGTAAAAAAGTTGCAAAACTTGCTTCGTGACCGAATCTTAACGAATTCCAACTCCAAGCTTCTCTTCTAGCTCTCTAACGAATACTCCAACTCCGATAAACGATAATAATAATTGATTATTAATTCTGGACGTTTGAGGCTCTATTTATAAAGAAAAATCAAGAGGAAGTCGAGTTGTATTATAACTAACAGCTCAGGACGTCGTCCTAAATGGTTACAACGGTGCACTCCCTTACATGTCCGTGTTTAAAACCAACTTAAACTCCCAGAACGTCGTCCTCCTAAGCGAGAACGGCGCAGCGTGCTCCAAAATAACTGACAACGGCGCCCTAACCCTTCACGGCGTCGTTCTCCTATGCTGGCTTCACCATTTCTCGTATATTTCGTCATTTATACTCATTTCTTCCTCCATTTCCACTTCCCGATCATATAAACCTGTAAAATGGACAAAACAACTGTCACACCCCGCTAAAGCGGAAACACGGAAGTGTGAAGAGCTGGAAAATCATGTCACAGGTCATACAAACATAACGGTAAAAGAGTCATTCATTCAAAATAAAAAGTAATTGTTTAAACCAACTCGAACAACCGAAAGATAAATTGTTTAACACATCGACACAAGATTAAATCGTTTCATAAAAATTCCCCAAAAATAACTGGCCAAAGTCTTTTCCCAAACAACGTCCTCACACGACCGCTTTGACCCGTCCACGCCATGCATCATGAGCTTACACTAATTTCCTGAAACATAAGATAAAGTGTCAACTACGAAAACGCAGTGAGTGAGTTACAGTTTGAATAGTTGGCATAAAAGTATGAGTAAAGTATATAAAGTAAAAGTTTTCCCATAAGGAAGATTAGCGGAGAAAAGTCGCTTAAAAAGTTTATATACTTGTAAAGTTTAAGTAACGGGCGAATTGTGCCCTAACTTGTAAAGACTAAATAGAATCAAATTAGTCATATAGTAAAAGCGGATAACAATCGCTAAAAGTTTATAAGTTGTAAAGACTAAATAGAATTTAATTTAGTCAAGTATGAGAAGCGGATAACAATCGCTTAAAATGTATAAGTTTATGCGTAAGTAACTAAATAGATTTCTTGTATCAACCACTTGGCATCTATAACTAAGTGTTCACACTAATCCGATTATCAACCGAGCGGCCCCAACTTCCCGCCTCTCAAACGGAAAGTTAAAAGAGAGAAATTCAGTAATATGTACTTAGATTGCCATCTAAGCAAGGAACGGTTATTTCCTAAGTATCGATACCCATAATTACTATACGGCTTAAGTAGTTAATAGTGTGTAAGAGGGAAACTAAAACATGAGTGGGCACTATGAAAGCTTATCAATTTAAAAAGAGAGAGAATCACATCACTTAGAAACGTGTTATAGTTCCATCAAGGGTTGGTTACGCATACAAGTATCAATAAATAGTTGAATTAAAGAAATGAAACCATAGTATAAATAAAGAAGGGTGTTTTACGCATAAGAGATTAAGTAGACGTTTCAGTGTCAAAGTTTGATAAAGTCAAAGTCAAAGTTTAATAAGTCAAAGTTTGATAAATCAAAGTTTAAGTATTGCAAGTTGTTTTATAAAGTATAACATGCAATTAATCTTATGTTTCCCCCAAAATGTAAAGCATATAAATAGGGGTTGTAACTCACGGATTGCGAAGAGATCGGAAACTTGGAATGCGGTCGAAATGTGTAAGCCGGGAATCACGGATTGCCTAATAATACCAAGGTAATTTAATGAGTTTATATTATTAGGTTCTTATATAATAATATAGGTAAAATGTCATTAAAGTGTAAGTGTCAAATTTGAATATCGTCAAAATGGTCCAAAAAGGTAATTGTCATGATTATGTCCGAAAGTTTGATTTAACGTTTTTGATTATTATATCTTAAGTGCTTTTGCTCGCTGAAGTGAATTACAATTTCTGAGGAAATTTGGGCAGCGCTTCCGCGCCCAAATTTCACATCCAAAAATTATATTTCAATTCCGCTCACAAATCACCTAAAATACAACAATACATATATTATAGCTTATTAATAGTCCAAATAGTCCACACAAATCACTTTTATTATAGGTTTTGTTTATCTCAGTCCCTTTATGATTTTGGTAAAAGTCCAGAACGTATACACAACTTTTAAACGAGTAAAACGACGATTTTCGGGAGGACAGCAGCCCGGTGCTGCGCACCTGGGCACAGGTGCGGCGCACCTGGCTGCTGTCACAATTCCGTTTTGTGTTTTTCTTGCTAAAAACGTTTTGTGACTTATAGATTTCAACATGCAACCAGTGTATATCATAGAGAATGAAGTTTTATCAGTTTCTAAACAACTTTACACCACAAAAATGTAGATCTAAACACTTTTTAGTTAAAAATCGTTTTTGTAGGAAAAGTGACATAAAACTTTATAAAAACCTTTCTTTGTTGTTTAGATTGAACATGCAATCAGTAGATATTATTTAAAACAACATTTTAACAGTTTCAAAATCATTTTTATCCACAGATTCGTGGATCTAAAGAGTATTTTGGTTAAAAACGTTTTTGACCGTAAAAAGTCATAGATTTATGAAAAATCGTATTTTTAACCGTTAGATCTTACATGCAAATGAATATTAGTGAAAGGATAGTAAAAGTATAGAGATCTACCGAAGGAAAACTCTAGATGAAGAGTTTTGGCCGGATTATTGCTCCAAAAACGTTTACAACCGTGGTCCTTTTTGATAAAAACGATACCCACTTGCTTTGTTTGATGTTTGGAACGATTTGTATGGATAGAAAATGGTTTATGATGGTGAAATGTTTCTGGATATTGAGTGTTCTTGAGAGTTTTTAGAGAGAACTAAGTGTGTGTGTGTTTTAGTTTTTGTGAAAATGAATTGTAAAATGAAAAGAAAAATGACAAGGGTGAAGTACTGGCCTAGGGACAGCAAATGAACAGTAAAGGCTCGATTTCTATTGGCCTAAATGGGTGGTGGTGGTGTAAAACGAGAAAAGGACTGAAATTGTAAATATTTTGAAAATCTGGCAAGGGGTGCGGCGCACCACCTCACTGGTGCGGCGCACCGGGCCATTTTTGGTCACTTTGAATTTTCGTTTTTGCGTTATTGCATCGTTGGACCTTTTTGTTAATTATAAGTTGTCGGTTATGATAAGTTATGAACTTAGGAAAGTTCCATAGGTATTTTCTTGGTATTAGGACTTATAATTTTGATTCCGGAATTTATTTCGACACTAGTTCCGATTAAGTATAGATTCAAAAGTTACGAACCAAAATAGAGTGAACGAGACAAAGAAGTAACTAACGTTTCGAATTGATATCACAACAGAATAAGTACCTGGATTTTGACGGTTGTCACAACAACTTTTCCACACGATTAAATGCAAAAACCTATCCATTCCATCATGTTTACTATGAAAAACGACCAAATATCGCATATAAATAACCATATAAATATGCGATATCAGTCATGCATTCGGTTTTGAATACGTATGTACTCACCTTAGCAATGCATTCGGTTTTGAATACGTATGTACTCACCTACAATGCATACGCTGTAACCCAAAAGCTTGTCAAAAATGGATTTTGGGTCGTTACAGAAGATGACCATAGCTTGGGTGTATATACTCCTCATCATTCCAACGTACATATATTAACGTCTATTTAAGTCACCATTGATTAGTTTAATAATAGTCTAACGTTCACAACATTATTCAGATATAATGTCGTAGTTATTGCAGGCGTTACAAATGAGATGAACCAAACGGTTTGGATATTGCCAGCCGGCAAACCTCGCTCAAAGAGTTGCGACATTCAGCCACGGATCGCTTGGCCACCGGCTGTACCATGCTTGGCCGCCGGATGGAGCTTGTCGGCTGGCCTTGCTTAGCCGCTGGATGAGCCTCGCTTGGTTGCCGGTCGTGCCTTGCTGGGTTTCTTGGACGCTTGGAAGCTGGGGTGCTTTGAAACTCGGACGCTTGGACGCTTGGACACTTGGAAGCTTGGAAGCTTGGACGGGTGGAAGCGTGGACGCTTGGATGCTTGTAAGATTCCCAAGTTCTGGGTGTTGGGCATATCCCAAGCTTCCCAAGCTCTAGGTGTTGGACTTTTATGTGTTTCTAGGGTTTGGTTTCTATAAAATTGACATAGACCCTACTAACACTATCAAACCGACTCACCTCCGTCCGAGCTATCTTTTCACCGCCTCATTTTCACGTGAGTTACAAACCCCAACTTTTTAAACGCTTTTATTACATTTAACGGGGTGTGACACACTATCAGCATGCTTATGTGAATTGAAAAAAAAATTATTTAATAAAGAAAATAATATTTTTTTAATAAAAAAAAGTTAAAATAAGAAATGTTTTGGTTAAAAAAACTTAACAAAAAAAAGTTACAAAATGACAAAATGACATGGCTAACATATATGCCATATCATTTTGTAAGAATTTTTTTTTGTAAAATCTTTGTAACCATAGCATTGCTCATTTTAATTTTTTTGGTTATGTCATCATTTTCGTGCATAACTTTTTAAGTTACGCACAGGAAAAAGTGATGCACCATGTAAAAATGTGATTTTTTGTGTATCATTTTACAAAAAAATGACACTTTTGGTGCGTCATTTTACAAAAAAAAAATGTTTTTTTTTGCATAAGTTCACTTAAAAAAGATTTTTCGTGCATTAGTTTCAAAAAAATGAATTCTAGTGCATCACTTTTGATAAAAAAGAAAAAAACAAAATTTTTCGTGCATAACTTTTTCGTACCAAATTTTTTTTTTAATTTGTTTTTTATTAAAAAAAAAAATAATTTTATAATGTCACATGGTACTCCCATAATCCTTTATGTCCTTATTTTCAATCCCTTTTTACAATAACTTTTCCCCACATATATATATATATATATATATATATATATATATATATATATATATATATATATATATATATATATATATATATATAGGATAAGGTTCCCCTACAAACCATGCATAAAATACAAAACGTTAAGAATGATTCATTCCCGTTAGATTTTTCCTCCCTGTCCTCTATTCCACATGCGTCATTATCTAACAATTGTTTTTTTAAATTATTTTTACCTCTGTTCCTTTTACTTTATCTTATCTCGTGCATTATTAGCTATTTTATCAAAGTACTTATACCAATAAATCCAGTTTTTCATCCTCTTTAATTTGATACTAGTCTCGTTTTATAAAAAAGTACATGCATTTTACCTATTAAATGCATTTTTCTATAACTAGATGTAATTTAAGTGTTAGATGTAATTCAAGCACTAGATGTATCTTCAAAAAAATTTTTTTTTTATATCCGTGGACAACATTCAGCAAAAACTAGATGCATTTTTTTAAAGTGTAGATGCAATGAATATACTAAAACAATATTTAAACGAAAAGATGTATCTATCTCCAAATGAACAAACATAAAGAAGATGAAATAGCAATGGAGAAGATACATGAGTGTATAAAATAAGTAAAAACAACACAAATATTGAAAATGCACCTACCATTTTAGAAAATGCATCTAACCAAACCTCAAATTGTTTAGATATATAACATTTTCCATGTACTTCTCTGCCGAAAAACACAAAAAAGTGTTCAAACATACGAAATTAAATCAAATGATGAAAATTGAAAAAATGCACCTAATAAAATGCATCTAGTTCATCTTCTCCATTCGAATGCTCTGTAATTTTTTTTTTCAGGTAGAAGAGTTCTCGAACAGATGAGGATACTTCTGACGGAATTGGTCTTCACGCTCCCACGTGAATTCGTGACCACGTCGAGAGTTCCACCGAACCTTGATTATCGGAATACGGCTCTGTCGGAGTTGTTTGACTTCGCGGTCAACAACTTCGAGTGGTTCCTCGATGAAGTTTAATTTGCTGTCGATTTTGACTTCGTCAAGAGGGATGACGATGGTCTCGTCAGACAGACACTTTTTCAAGTGTGAGACATGGAACACATCATGCACACTCGCGAGAGTTTGAGGAAGGTGGAGACGATAAGCAACGGGACCGATACGTTCGATGACTTCAAATGGGCCGGTGTATCTTGGACTCAGTTTACCGCGCTTCCCGAAACGGACTACTCCTTTCCAGGGCGATACTTTGAGGAGTACACGGTCGCCCACTTGAAACTCGAGGGGTTTCCGTCGGTTGTCAGCGTAGCTCTTTTGTCGGGTACGGGAAGTCTTCAGTCGTTCACGAATGGTGGTGATCTTGTCGATGGTTGCCTGAACGATGTCGAGTCTCGTAAGTTGTCGGTCGCCCGCCTCTAACCAGCAGAGCGGTGATCGGCACTTACGCCCGTAGAGAGCTTCGAATGGAGCACACTTGATGCTGGCATGGTAGCTGTTGTTATAGGAGAACTCGACCAAGGGAAGGTGAGTGTCCCAACTTCCTCCGAAGTCTACTACACATGCTCTCAGCATATCTTCAAGTGTCTGAATCGTCCTTTCGCTCTGGCCGTCAGTCTGGGGGTGATATGCCGTGCTGAGGTCCAACCGGGTACCTAAGGATTTCTGGAGAACATTCCAGAAACGGGAGGTGAATCGGCTATCCCTATCGGAGATGATGGAGAGTGGGGTTCCATGACGAGAGACGATCTCGTTGATATAAACTTGAGCTAGCTTCTCCATCGAATAATTTTCCCGAATTGGTAAGAAATGAGCGGATTTGGTCAGACGGTCCACGATTACCCAAATCGTGTCGTTACCCTTAGCCGTACGAGGCAACTTGGTAATGAAGTCCATAGAAATCTGCTCCCATTTCCACATGGGAATTTCCGGTTGTTGAAGTAAACCTGAGGGCTTTTGATATTCCGCCTTGACCTTGGAGCAAGTAAGGCACTTGGCTACGTACAAGGCGATATCCTTCTTCATGCCCGGCCACCAGTAGTACTCCCTGAGGTCCTTGTATAACTTGTCGGATCCCGGATGGATAGAGTATCTAGATCGGTGGCCCTCATCCAAAATGAGTTGGCGAAGATCCTCACACCTGGGAATCCATGCTCGACCCTTGAAGTAGTAAATTCTGTCCGACTTGCGCTCGAATTCCTTCTCGTGATTATGAAGCGTTTCGGCCTTAAGGTTCTCGGGTTTTAACGCCTCTTGCTGCGCGTTTGCAATCTGCTCTCGTAGGCTCGTCTGAACCTGAATACCCAATGCTCGCACTCGGGATGGCCTTACCCTTTCCTTCCGACTCAGGGCATCTGCTACTACGTTTGCTTTACCCGGGTGGTATTTGATCTCGCAGTCGTAGTCACTTAGCAGTTCTATCCATCTCCGTTGCCTCATGTTGAGCATTTTCTGATCCAAGATGTGTTGGAGGCTCTTGTGGTCGGTGAAGACCGTACACTTAGTACCATATAGGTAGTGTCTCCAAATCTTCAAGGCAAACACGACTGCTCCCAACTCTAAGTCGTGCGTGGTGTAGTTCTGCTCGTGGATCTTCAGTTGCCTGGAAGCATAAGCGATGACCTTGTCCTTCTGCATTAGGACACAACCAAGTCCTTGGTGGGAGGCATCGCAAAATACTATAAAATTGTCCGTGCCCTCTGGAAGGGATAGGATTGGTGCGTGACATAGCTGGTACTTGAGCTTCTGAAAAGAATCCTCCTGATCTTTTCCCCAGATGAAGTCCTTATCCTTTTGAGTGAGTTCGGTGAGAGGTTTCGCGATCTTTGAGAAATTCTCGATGAATCTCCGGTAATAACCCGCTAATCCTAGGAACTGACGGATTTCTGTCGGGGTTGTTGGAGCTTGCCATTTCTCAATCGCTTCGATCTTGGCTGGATCTACATGGATCCCTTCTTGGTTTACCACGTGACCAAGGAAATGTACCTCTCGGAGCCAGAATTCACACTTCGAGAATTTGGCGTACAATTGTTGTTGTTGAAGAAGTTCCAAAATGAGCTTAAGGTGCTTCGCGTGATCTTCCTTGTTCCTTGAGTAAATGAGGATGTCGTCGATGAATACGATCACGAACTTGTCCAGATATGGTCTACACACTCTGTTCATCAAATCCATGAACACTGCTGGTGCGTTGGTTAGACCGAAAGGCATGACAAGGAATTCGTAATGACCGTATCGGGTGCGAAAAGCGGTTTTCGGGATGTCGGACTCACTGACGCGAACCTGGTGATAACCCGATCGGAGGTCGATCTTGGAGAAATAAGTTGCACCCTGCAACTGGTCGAAAAGATCGTCGATTCTCGGAAGAGGGTATCGGTTCTTGACGGTCAGTTTGTTCAACTCTCGATAGTCGATACACATACGGAAGGATCCGTCTTTCTTCTTGACGAAAAGGATTGGGGCTCCCCAGGGGGACGAACTTGGACGAATGAGACCATGGTCTAGGAGTTCTTGCAACTGTTTCGACAGTTCCAGCATTTCGGGTGGCGCCAGACGATAAGGTGTCTTAGCAACCGGTGCTGCTCCAGGGATCAGGTCTATTCGGAACTCCACTTGTCGTTGGGGTGGTAGCCCAGGCAAATCCTCGGGAAAGACTTCGGGATGATCCTTGACTACTGGAATATCTCGGAGTTGGATCTCGGAAGGTTTACGTTCGACGACGTGAGCAAGGAATGCGTCATAGTCCCTCAGGAGGTACTTGCGCATCTTGATGGAAGATACAATGCGGAGTTGTCGTCCAGGCTTGTCTCCCTGAACAACGAGAGTCTCTTTTTCCGAAAGAGGGATACGGATAAGCTTATCGAAACAAATGATTTCCGCTCGAAAGCGAGATAGCCAGTCCATTCCAACGATAACGTCGAAACTGGAAAGCTCGATAGGAATCAGGTCGATGGGGAAAATTTTGTCAGATAGGCACAGGGAGCAACCTAAGATTATGTCCTTAGCTTCAAATTCTTGGCCGTTAGCATATTCAACGGTAAAACTATCCTTAAGAACTTCAGATTCTAACCCTATGAGGGGTCTAAATTCTAAGGAAATGAAACTTCTTTCGGCTCCTGAGTCGAATAATACAGAAGCAGAGTGATTGTTGAGAGAAAACGTACCAGTAACTGCATTGGGATCCTGACGTGCCTCCTCAGCCGTTAACCCGAATGCGCGACCCCTACCTTGCCCTCCTTGATTCTGTGAGT